>JAUTXW010004679.1:0-1207710 GCA_030620095.1 Kuschelorhynchus macadamiae
ATATTTTATACTTCATGGTTTTAACAAAGTTGAGAGTTCTATCGGAAAAACTATAAAACTGACAACGTCGCAAAAGTTATTTTTCCATCCGGTACGTATCACAACTTTCCTATAGCAAATTTCATAACGATATGTTAATCCGATGCCGAAATATTTTAGATGTTCGAAGTATTTTACCGTTCCGGTTCCTGTGAATGAAAATACATATCTTTAAACAATTTAGAAAAAAAATTTGATTTTCTAGAATTGAAAGCTCTTGAGTTTGGTCAACAGTATAAGCAAAACTATTATAGCATTGCTTTAAAAAAATTTTTAAGAGTTCTATCTACAATCAAACTAGCGACACCGAAAATATTATTTTTAGATCTAGCACTAATGTTAATTCCGCGATAGCAAATTTCATAGCTATGTTAAATCCGTTACTGAAATATTTGGATTGCGGTTTTGCCATCTTCCAAAATTTCCCGAAAAAAAAATGTTCTACAACTATAAAATTGGCAACATTGTAAATATTATTTTTAGATCCGGCACTATTGATAACCTCCCTATGGCAAATTTTATAACGATATGTTAGTACATTATCGAGATATTCGGCCGTTCCTATTCTTTTTGAATGAAAATGTGGACTTACCACATATCTAATAGCCTTAATTTTTCAGTAATGGTAATACCTAACTTATGTACCCTTGATACAAAACTAAAATTTAAAATATTTGCTAACCCAAATGTCACAGATTTTATTTTTTCTGTTCTACTTCTTCGATACTACCTTCTTTATATACATACGATACATTTTTTTTTACCCGTGAAACCAACCAAAACATTAATTTCAATTTTAATGTCCTTAAAAATAGTCTTAGTGATATTTTTTACTGTAGTCCAGATTAACCTACCAAGATGTGTTTTTTTTTTAATTTCGCATAAACTTTTTTTACATCACTAATAGTCGGCTTGTTCCATTTTTTTTATAACTAAATAATAAATTACAAGATTTGTACACACTAAAATGGCAACTTTTCCCTGTACTATATTTTGATTTTTTAACAATTATTCCCATACCGATTTTTAAATTATTTGGCGATTCCAGCACAAATTTTAAAATCCGCTGAAATGCAGTAAGCCATAGCAAATTCCTTTGAAGACTGAAATAAATTTCTCTTAATTTAAAAAAATTTAATTTTGCAAATGTTAATCTAACGGAGGTTTAATTAAACTTCTACTTTTTTTTGTCGGTTTTTATAGAATACTGCTCACTAATAGATTGGAAAAATACGTGCTCCTTACTTCTAAACTGATAGACACAACGGGTAAAGTCCTATCAAGTGAAATTTTAGGACAGACATAAGATGCCAAGTCGGAATAAACAGAACTCTAATTTATGAAAACTAACATTACTACAAACTAAAACAGTTTTAATTTCTGTATTAATTTAACTGCTCTATGCTAATAAATTAAGATACAAATGTCATGTATGTTAATGAAGCTGCAAATATGGATATTTTTGTATAAAAATAATTATTTAAATGTGACGAATTTTTTCTAAAGCAATGATAAATAAAATACATTTTTTATAAAAAATATTTACTAAGCCGTAATATACATTGATTTTTGCTAATATTTTCTCTTAGCCATTTAAGTTATTTTAAAATCTTCAATTTTTTCTTCGTTCTAATCACCAATAAATTTTTTCAATATACAATAAATTTGCCAATTTAATTTTGAGAGTGAGATATGTTTGAATAAAATCCCTATCCAACTTTTGTCATCTTCAAATAATATCCCTGTTTAAATACTTTTGAAATCTATAAGATAGGAAAACCCGAAATGTCCTCCCGTAGATTTGTACAAGCCATATTTCGTCAATATATATAAAAGCTATAATATTAAAAAATTAAAACACATCCTTTTATAATGCCCTCAAACATTTTTACTTACCCTTAAAAGCATTCATTTTTGAGGTATTTGCTTTAAACGTGGGTATAACGCTAGTTACTAAAAAAGTCTGCATGTGTCGTATGGAAAAATACAATGTGTTTTCATTCCGGGTGTACATCCGTTCGCTACTGTCGTTCTGAAAAGAACAGTTTTGCTGACGTTTCGCCAAAATCGCGACGCGAGAAAGAAAGCTTCGAAAATGCCAAATGTGATTTTGGCGAAACGTCAGCAAAACTGTTCTTTTCAGAACGACAGTAGTGAACGGATGTACACCCGGAATGAAAACACATATATATATATATATATATATATATATATATATATATATATATATTTATTTATTGTGTCAAGTACACTACAGATTTAAAAAAACCTAAATGGTACGTCAATGTTAAATACTGTATACAAATTAAAAGATAAAAATAGGATAAAACTACACACTACAATAAACCAAATACAAAAAAAAAACAAGCATTACTTATACAATAACCGATGACAAAGAACACTTTAAACAAGATAATGAACAGTTAAAAATATCATAATGCTCAAAATTCCTGTTATAGTTTTTAACAAGTCTATCAACGAAAGCCGTGGCTCCATAGTTGGTTCGGTGCCGCACTTCGAAAAACAACTGAGAATGTCTGGTATTCCTAGCCGGAATTCTATATGTTATTGCTTCAACAAGTGACTCACAGTCCACCAAATTGTTTATTATTTTGTATAAGAATATAAGCTGCTGCTCTTTCCTCCTTTGCTCCAGGCTCTTTAACCCACACAACAACCTTCTGGTCTCATAAGAGATATCCTTATAAGGAAAATGGAATTTGTAAAGAAGGTATTTGGCAAACTTATTCTGCACCCGCTCGATCCTGCCAATGTTGCACAAATGAGTGGGAGACCAGATTCCTGAAGTATTGCTCCAGTAGACTGCGTACCAAGGATGTATATACACACATTATTGCCTTATATATATATATATATATATATATATATATATATATATATATATATATAAAACTTAGATCCCACAAAAAATGTAATAAAACATAAGTCTATAATGTAAAAAAGCGTTTGCAAACAAAGCTTTTAAATTAAAGTTGAATTTTAATAAATTGCACTTTCAAATTGCAATGTAGGGTTCTCTATATCTAAATGCAATAATTTCTTAATAATTTCGGTAGTTTTTGGTAACTGTCTTTATGTCGTCATTAGATATACGCAAATCTTGATTAATTTTACGTAATAAATGAAAATTTAACCTACCTTTGATTGAAGAATTCAAATATACAATAAAATACAGGGTAATCCATTAAAAATTGTAACTTTAATATGCCACGTAATTATAGATATACCCTGGATATCTATAATTGTAGCTCTATCTGATCTACATATATCCTGCAAGGTTCATTTAAAAAGACAGTATCCTTCAGTAGTTAGAGACGGACGTGTAAGTTGTGGCCCACCCTGTATAAAGGTTTTAGAAATTATATATTTTTTGGACACTCGGTATACGAAAACTTACTAATAAATAAGAAAGTAGTTTTTATGTTAAAAAAAATCAAGTTTAGAAAATAATCAAAATTACTCAGTCTACGGATAATAATCCTATGAAATTAAAAAACCGTCCCCAGGTTTGAGGTCACTTTTTTCAAAAATAATAAGAAAAAGTAAAAATGCTCTTTCCGGAATTCGAAAATTTCTGAAAAAAATAATTAGTACACCCCTGAAGTAAAATTAAGATTCGGAAAAGCAAAATTGTATTTACTTTTTGTCAAAACGTCCTTGGAGAAGCTAAAATGATTAAAAGAATAGTCTTTTTAATAAGAGTGTTTAATTTAGAGAGAAAAATGTCGCAAGAAATGCGTATTATAAGAAAAAAATTATTAAAAAAGAAACAAATCAGATATCACAATTTTGAGAAATTAGTTTTTTCCTAAGAACCCATTTACTATAGTACATACACATAAAATCAAAATAATTTCAGATTTGCAAGTTTTCGCTCTTGACAAAGTTTATGTTATTATAGTTAAGGGTAATTATTTTTGCTATATTTAGTTAAAAGTAATTTTTTTTTGTTATTTTTGCAACTTTTTCTTTCCGTATGGTACGAATTCAACACGACGTAACAAAATGGCGGTCTGTGTCAATGTAAAAACTTACTTGTAAAACTACTACTACTACTAATGTAAAAACTGGTAAAATATGGGTAGGAGTCCAATATGATGGAAAAAATGGCGCCCAATAAAAATGTTTGAAAAGACAGTATATGTAACACATATATATACTGTCACTATGTACTGAACTAAATTGGGGGTCACATTTCACTATTCCTAACAAATGAAAAAAAAAACATAACAAGGGAAGTTTCGGGTAAAGGAAATTTACCGAGCTTTTTAAATTTGTTTGCAGTTCTAGATCCTATTCTATTTTCAATTTACATTAATTGTCTATTAAAACTGAATATGGTTGAACAAAATGGGGCCCAATAAAAATGTTTGAAACAACAGTACATATGTATTGCTAAATGACTATGCACCGAACTACATTGGATAATACTTCACTATTTCTAATAAAAGGAAACATTCATAACGAGGGAAGTTCCGGGTGGAGGAAATTTACGGATTTTTTATATTAATAAATGGGGGCTAATATCCCAAATTAAAATATCCATTATTACTTTCAACCTCAATTAAGTCAAACTATCTACTAGTAGGTCAAATAAATACGTCTAGCCCAATTCCTTGAGGAGTGCCTAAATGTATGCATTGATTGCTCACTGAATGTAAGTGTTTATTTATTGACTGTCTATATGTAGAATGATTAATTACTCAGCGATATGATATTATCCCTATTAGTTTTAACATAATTAACTTTTGACCTACTAGCGAGAGATAAACTGTAGAGAAGTGTCATTAACAACCAACAATAACACGCCCAGGAGCATTTCTTAATAACAGGAAACGAACTGCTAATTGTGACAGAATTTTAATTAATATAAATCATCACTCGGTTAGGCAGTGTAAATTGACTAACAAAGCAAGGCCAAGGTTCATATAAAACCACCTTTTTCCTCTATTTATAAACTGAATCACCGCAAATATAGTGTGTTTGCTAGTATCATGTAGTACGAGAGCTAGGATCACTAATTTTGGAGGAATCTGCTTAAAGTTAGTTTATAGTTTTTTCTATTATTTTTGTGTTTCTTAACCATAAACAACTAGTGGGGACAGTGCTTAGTAGTAACATTTCAATTATGTAAGAAAAAAACAGTAAATCTCCTTTAGCCGGCAATTCCCTCGATATGAATCTTTCCTTTCTAGGAATAGTGAAGTATGACCCAATTTAGTTCAGTACCTAGTAATTAAAGTGCGGGACACGAAAGAAAACCAGGCGGAGTCAATCGGTTTAGGAAGGTCGGCCAAGAGATCTCTTTAAACCAGTGGTGTCCCGTCGTTCTTTAAATAATATGGCACTCCTTTTTGATTATACGCACTTCAGATAATTAAAAAATGTAACTATGCTTAATGAACCGTTATCTATATTTGTCTGTTTTCTTTCGTGTACCGCACTTCTATATCTCTTTTGTGTTGCAAAAACTTTCGAATTTTAAAATGATTTAATTTTGATTTTTCTTGATCGATTTACCTATAAATATATTTTTTCTTGAGTTCTGTCATGAACGGTTCCCGGGCTACTGCCTACGTCCACTATTATTGGACCACGCAGTATAGTGATACACGATTTACAAGTCCAGATTTTACAAGGGCAGCATCAGATCCAGTGAACTAGATTTAACAAAATTTTAATTTATGCAGTTCGACGTTGGGCTACTCGGGTATGCCAAAAGTGGCCGTCTGTCTCCGTTTATCATATTACTTTATACAGGGGCACACATTGTGAAGTACTATACAGGGCGTTTCCTAATTGCGTGCTGATGTTAAAGGGGGTGTTTCTATGTCCTAAAAGTTTTAAATTTTGAGATACAGGATGGTAAAGTTTAAAAAGAAAACATTTTTTTTCATCCCAATTCTGATTGTAGATAACTGTATGAAAATTGATACACGTCTTCTATGCATTAAGGAGCATACGGATTTACCCATGTTAATTACATATGCACGCTACTGGTAGAAATTTCAAAAATTGATTGTTAATAAAAAATGCCCCTATATGCATAAAAGACATGTATCAAATTTCACACAGTTATTTATCTACAATAGCATCAGAATGAGGATTTTAAAAAAATGCTTTTTTAAAACCCTGTATCTCCCAAAGTTAAGACTTTTAGGTTCATATTAAACTTTTTTCTTAAAAAGGTCCAAGAATCACCCCCCTTTAACATTAGCACGCAATTAGGAAACGCCCTGTATAGTATATAGTGCTGGCTCCCCTACTATAACTACATTGATGTGTTAATATTAAAAACATATGAGTTCTGCAGTTTTTCAAATATTAATTGCAATATTAGATATTTTTAACACCCGGTATTGAACAGAAAATTAACTGCTTTGAAGCAGTTTATTGACAGCTACTTTATGAACAATTTTACAAAACATACGAAAAAAAACTAAGCCATTTTTGAGGTTGACGGCTGTGATTTTAATGGTTCGATTCCTTCTAAATCATTGTCTTCCTCTGAAAATGATAAGGTTTCGTCGTCACTACTTGAAGATCCCAGTGTGATAACTAAATCATCAATAACCGTTCCAATTTTGCCATCTACTTCCCAGTATTTATCTTCAATAGAACGAACATGTTATTTTATTTAACGCTTCTAATGTTATTTTATTTAAATCTTTAATTGAAAGTTCACCGGTGTTTCGCTCTCGAATATATTTTTTTACTCCTGCCCATGCAAGTTCAACAAGGTTGAGGTCGCACATGTATGGAGGCAGCTTTCAAGGTGTATGACCGAGGTTGCGTAAAAGACCGTCAATTTTATACTTTTTTCTCTAGGCTTGTTGGCTGATATTACTTCATATAATTGAAGTTTTCTCCATGTTGGATCACATAAAAGATTGTACGATTGAAGCCACGATATCATATGAGCTTTTGTGGAGTATTTAGTTGGCACTTTATCTTCTACGTGAGAATGATAAGACGCATTATCCATTACCACGATTGATTTGGGAGGAATGTTAGATAGAAGCTTCTCGAGCAACCACTTTTCGAAATTATCTCTATTCATCTGTCTATGATAGTCTCCAGTTATTAGTCCCGAGCGAAAAACTAAAGCAGCACCTGGAACAAATCCGGCTTCTGAACCAGCATGAACTATAATAAATCGACTATTAGAGCGAATTCACTGAAAAACCTCTGTAACACTTTCACTTTGCCAGCATTTGTTCACTGTCATATCATTATCTACCCAGGTTTCGTCTAGATACACAATATCGCGTCCTTCTTGCCTATATTGCCTTAGAGTTGATAGATATTTCACCCGGCAGTGAAAAATATTTGGTCTCTCAATGAGCAATTTTCGTTTATTTTGGCACTTGCGCCAAACAAAACCATTTCATCGTAAAAGCCGATTTAAGGTTTTATACCCGTACGGAAAATCTATTTTGTTCTTTACGGCACGAAGTAGGGGTTTGCAGGTCGGAACCTTCTTCAAGTTTATATAAAAATCCTCTATTGCTCGTCGAATTACTTGAAAATCTCCATCGTCAATTTTATCTTTGTTTGATAATCGGGGTCTTTTTTTACCAGGAGATTTTAAAGGTGAAATAGAGCATGAGGGATAACTATGTTCTCTTTGAATTTTTCTTACACTACTTTCTGAAACACCAGTGTAAAATGCAGCGCGTTCTGTTCGATTTTGAATTGGAATAGTCAAACTATTATTTTCAGCTTCTCTAGTACAGGCCTCTATAACGCTCGCAATAACTTCACGTGCACCGCTTCGAATTGTTTTTCTTCTTTTGCTCGCCATCGTTACTTCGAAATAATAATTCCAATTCAACGCAACCCATTTATATAGGAATGAAAACAAATGCTGGAAATGTATAGGCGCCACTGGAAATAGCTAGAACATTCTAGCAGCAAGTGCATGGAGACTCTAGGCAAATTCCAATTACAAGTGGACCAGTGCGAAATTTACTAAATCCTCGATTAATTTTCCGTACCGCTTAGCTGACGCACTTTATAGGTAAAGCGGCAAACTATTACAACAAATAAAATAACATAAAATTTATTCGCGTACACAAATTTTACTTTTCCGCTTGCTTAAGACTATGAACCTTTATTTTAAGGACCGCCCGGTTTTCTTTCGTATCTCGCACTTTTTTTTATACTGTCTTTTCAAACATTTTTATTGGGTGCCATTTTGTTCCATCATATTGGATTCCTACCAATATTTTACTAGTTTCTACCTATACCACCACACTACGATGATTTTTGGGCATAATTTAAAATAAATTCAATTAAACAGATTTTACATTGACAACACACACCGCTATTTTGTTACGTCATGTTTAATTTTTCTGCAAAATTTAAAGCCAATTCAATAAGGTTTTATTAGCAGCCATTTTCTTTTGCTATCTTACATTAATACCAAAACGTTACCAGTTCATGTATGTAACACTTGATTTTGTGCAAAATTAGAGGTAAATTGGATAGTTTTTTTTAGTAATAACTTGTTTAACGTTTGATCAGCCCGCCATCTTGTTTTTTTCATCATTCATACGACCCTTAATTTTTGACTAAAAGTTTAAGTCAATTTGATGAGTAGCTTTTAAGCTATGGCGCGAACTGACAGACAGACAAACCGACAGACGGACTGAGAGAATTGATAAAACATATTTTTTTGCATCTGGGAGCGCTAAAACGCGAAGATATGTAAAACCTGAGAGGTTAATTTCTACAGATTATAAAAATTGTATTTGGCCGCCATATTGTTCCACTATCTTGAATTAGTACCACAGATTTACTAGTTCATATCTATACCACAATTAGTTATGACACACAATTTAAAATCAGTTCATTAAGTAGTTTTATTCGGCTGAATTTTTAAATAAACTTCGTTCCAAAATTATGGAATATGTAAAAACAGGTCAAGTTCAAGCCTCGATATTTTTCTTATTAATAGATCGATGTAATTTTTTTTTCGCTGTTTGAAAAACCATTCCTTTGTTAATAATAGGCGACATTGGAAAGAATAAAAAAATTATTAGTGTACAGGGAAAGTCAATAAGGACGGAGTCATGTCAAATTGAATACTTTTTAACCGAATCTGTGGAAAAGGAGAGAAGTTGAATCTGGTTTATCTCTCTGTCTTAGTTACTACATAACCTATCATTAACCGTAATCTTTTTGGTATTAAAAAACCCGACTTTTGCAAAGTTTACTTGTATTGCTAGGAAAAACTTAGATTTATTTACCCCTTATTAACTTTTTGCGATTTTTTGGTAGAAAAGGTATCCACGCAAGGAGCATAAAAGCTTATAAGTATACATGGTAAACAATACAGGGTAAAAACAAAAAACATTCCAACCTTTTTTTGGCATAAACTTGCCGTCATAAAATAACAGCCTCGTCAAAAACACATTAACACCTTCGATTCATTACAGATATGTTTCTTACTTTTGACAAGAATTTTTCTCAGGGTGATAAGAAAGCTTCAAGGTTTGGTAAAGTAAAACGAATACGTTTATAACTCCTGAGGACTGTGCTTATGCTAGGAGCTTGCATGAGCAAGGAAGAACTCAGGCCGATATTGCCACACTTTTGGGAAAAAGTCAAAGTGCTGTTTCAAAAATGGCCAGATACAGGAAAACTGGGACGAACAAGAGAAGAGCGGGACAAGAAAGAAAAAGAATTACAACTCCGGCACAGGTCAGATTTTTAAGAGTGCAAGCTCTTAGAGGTAGATTTACGCCCACTGTCAAAAATCAGTTAGAATTTGCTGCTGTTCACGAGATTCGTTTAAGAAAACAAACAGTATTAAAGATCGCCTGAAGCCATATGAAGCCGCTATCAGTCCCAAACTTCTACCGCAACATAGACGTGAAAGGCTAGAGTTTTCTAGAGAGTATTTGCCATTAAGTGCAGGTCAATGTGGTAACGTTTTATTTACCAATGAATTCGGTTTTTGTCTCGTATAGTAATGACAGACGTCTTAAAGTTTTTCGCAGGCCTAGTGAACGATAAGCTCAATGTAATTTTAAGACGTCTGTCAGTTCCGGTGATGGTATGGGGCGGAATTTAGAGGCAAAAACGGAACTTATCTTTATAGAACGATTGACAACTGATCAATACATCACTGATATTGATGAGTTGTACCGTTTGCACCTTTGATAGGCAATGACTTTTTATTCATGCATGACAATGCAAGGCCACAAGTTGCAAGAGTCGTGCAGGGATACTTAGAAGAGGTGGAGATCTCAGTGATGGACTGGCCAGCCTTAACCCCATAGAGCATTTGTGGGATCAGATGGGCAGAAAAGTTAGAGTTCTAAATCGACCACCTCAAACCCTGGCCGAATTGAGGATATCGCTGGAGATGATATGGGGGGAAATGGACCAGGACAGTATAAGAAGTGTTATGAGAATGCCAGACCGCTGTCAATCAGTTATTAATGCAAGGGGGCGAAATACGCGTTTTTAATGTTTGTTTGTTGCAATTCTCTCTACTGATCATTTTTTATTTTGTTACTGGGTAATTAAATTTAGATTCATGTTGTAGCTTCGCATTTTTTCCTTTTTACCCTGTACAAATGTTTACCGAAACTTTTTAATAGGTTAAGTAACTAAAACAGAGAGAAACCAGATTTCAATCTCTCCTTTTCCACAAATTCGGTTAAAAAGTATTCAATTTGACATGACTCCGTACTTATTGACTTTCCCAGTACACTAATAATTTTTCTTATTTCGTTTAATGGCGCCTATTTTTAATCAAAGAATGATCTTGCAAACAGCGAAAAAAAAATTTAAATCGATATATTAATAAGTAAAATATCGAAGCTTGAACTTGACCTATGTTTTTAAATATCCCATTATTTTGGAACGAAGTGTTTTATTAAGTCGCCATTTTGTTCCTCCATCTTGTATTCGTTACATTTTCATTCAGTTCATTTCTACAAAATACTTGATTTTTATGCAAAACGTAAAATAAATTGGATAATTAGTTTTTTTAACGTTTCACTAGGCCGCCATCTTGTTGCGTCATATTGGATTTTTACCAAAATATTACCAGGTCATTCCCATATAAGCCTACATTTTTGACTAAAACTTGAAGTCAATCTGATGAGTAGTTTTTAAGCTATGCCCTGACAGACAGACAGACAAACCGATAGACGGAATTGATAAAACATGTACGTAAAACCTGAGAGGGGGGTTTTTACAGATGACAAAAATTTGATTTGGCCGCCATTTTGTTCCGTCATCTTGAATTAATAACACAGTTTTACTAGTTCACCTCTATACTACAATTAATTATGGCACACAATTAGTAATCAGTTCATTAAGTAGTTTTTTCAGGATGAATTTTTTAATATTTTCATAATAATAGGATAAGCACTTTTTTAGTAATAATTTTTTTAACATTTCACTAGCCTCCATTTTGTTTCGCTATATTGGATTTTTACCAAAATGTTTCCAAGTCATCCCCATATGACCCTCAATTTTTGCCTCAAAATTTGAAGTCAATCGGGTAAGTAGTTTTTTAGCTATGCCGCGAAAAGACAGACCGACAGTCAGACAGACAGACAGACCGACGGAATTGAGAAAACCTGTTTTTTTTGTCATCTAGGGGCCCTGAAACGTAAAGGTTTAAAAAAATCTCTGATGGTGATTTTTTCACGATTACAATACTTTCCTTTTACGAGGGAAGTAAAAACTTAATTTTCTAGAAAATATGCAAATAAACAAGCATAAAAATAACAATACATTATTAATCGATCAATTAAATGGAACAGTTTACCTAAATAATATCCGCAAAACGGGTTCAGGTATTTAATACTTACAGTTTGTGTTACACATTTATTTAAGATCTAACATCTCATCTGATGAAGACACAATGTTGGCGAAACAATTGTGATGTGTTTTATTTTTTGAAAAATAAGTGTTTTTGTTTACTTGGTTATCATATTTCCTCTTACCGTCGATGAACAGACGCAAAAACGTATTCACTTGTGTCAGCCAGTGTAATTATTTTAATAAGAAACCTTGAGATGACTCTCGATACATATTAATGATATTCGGCGTTTAATAATAGCTGCTTAAGATGATCCAGTTCTTCTTAAAATGATTAAGAGGGAACTGAATTAAACGGAATCAATAAAGGAGTTTAATAAACGTCATAATTTTAAAATATGCTGTTTTCTACGTCGCATGACTCATTTAGATCTTTGTAATTATACCATAAATAGCATAAATATCAAAATACGTAAAACCCGCGCATTTGTACTAGGCAGGTTATCTAATCTTATCATAAACCAACTAATGAAAAAGCAGTATGTTTCTTAACATTTTTCGTTGATAGTTTATGAATAATACCAGAGAGAATATAGCTTACTGCGTTTATTATATTTTTTGTGTAATATGTCATAGTGAAAAAAAATCTCTGTGGTATAGATATGAACTAATAAAATTGTGGTACTAATTCAAGAAGGCGGAACAAAATGGCGGCCAAATAAAATTAAAAAAATCACACTAGATGCCAAAAAATATGTTTTATCAATTCCGTCGGTCCGTCTGTCAGATTATCTGTGTGTCTGTCAGTTCGCGACATAGCTTAAAAACTACTCATCAGATTGACTTCAAATTTAGGGGATGAAGATTTTTTAGTTGCGATTTTCGGCTATAGTTTGATCAATATCCATAGTATGCAGCCCAATAGAGGCAGCCTCAGGACACCATAGCAATCGCCTTATACAGGGGGTTATATAAGACCCTGTCATTTTTTTAAAAGTTTGTTCGACCAGAATTCTTACTATGGAATGTTTATTTTTCTCTTTGTGCAACCAAAATAATCTAGAGCTAGGTACGAAAAAAAAATTCTAGAGATTTTAAAATCTTTTCTTTGTTTCCGACATTGATTTTTTAAAATAATTTGCTGAACAAAGTCCATTTGTAATAATCAAAGGTATATCTATCAGATTATTAACAAGGATGGCACCCTTAAATTTTCCAACATGAATAATGTATACAGGGTTCACCAAAAACTAAGAGGTGAACGTTAAATAGTTATTTGTTGGGTTTGTTTTTTTTTATCAATCTTAAATTCGCTGTTGCTTCTAATGCCAGTTATAGTAATAATGGACATTTTTAGCTAAACAGTTTTTTTACATTTGAAATTTGCTCTAGTTCTTTCAGATATTGCCTCTTAATAAAAAATGAAAAATCGCCTTTTATCATTGATATAATCCTCTTTTTCCCAATAAAATCCAGTTTCACATGTTATTTTTGTTAATGCAGATTTACTGTTTATTTCATCATTTCGAATTAACTGAACATATGTCACAATAATACAGCGGGTAACAAAGGTCTGGAATACTACCTACCTTGCGGAACAGA
The DNA here is from genome assembly GCA_030620095.1 of Kuschelorhynchus macadamiae. Taxonomy (NCBI): domain Eukaryota; kingdom Metazoa; phylum Arthropoda; class Insecta; order Coleoptera; family Curculionidae; genus Kuschelorhynchus; species Kuschelorhynchus macadamiae. The sequence continues at coordinate 13,447 of JAUTXW010004679.1, forward strand.
AATTCAACATTGTTAAAGTTTAGAATCCGTAAAGTTTTTGGTGCACCCTGTATACAATATTCATGATGGAATACGTAAGTCATAATCTGATAGACCATACTGAATCTGATTGGCATAAGTGGGCTTTGTTCAGCAGACCATTTTCAAAAAAATCAATTTTTCTAAAAAACCCTGTATGTCGGAAAGAAAGAAAAAATTTCAAAACCGCTGGAAATTGTTTTTTTGTACCTAGCAGTAGATTATTTTGGTTGTACAAAGAAAAAAAAACCTTCCACAGTAAGAGTTCTGGTCGAATAAACTTTTCAAAAAATGACAGGGTCTTATATAACACCCTGTATAAAACGGTTGCCATGGAGTCTTGAGCATGTTCTTATCGGGCTCCATACTCTAGGAGTTGGTCAAACAAAGGCCGAAAATCGTAACTCAAAATCATCATCCGTATTGAAAATATTTCAATTTGAATTTCCAGTTCGTTCGGGTAAATGATATTTACCGATTTTTTGTTAATAGTTGATTGATTACAGGGTGTCATATTATATTTTGACCCCCCCTAAAGTAAATTCAAAAGCGAATCATAAAGTTTTAAATTTTAAAGTAAATATACACAATGGTAAAGGCAAAAATAAAAGTTAGATATGACTGAAACAAGTAATTTTAAATAGAATACCCAATATATTTTTAATTTTTGAATTCTGCATATATTTTTTTTTTTTTTTTGAGCATTAAAAAGAGGGCCCAGTATAGTAAAAATCTGGTAGCTTCTAGATTTTTAGCTATTAGTACATACAGGGTGTTTCAAAAAACATCTGCCAAAATTATGGTGAATAATGTATCTCCTGAAAATAAAGGCAATTTTTTATTTACGAGAATTTTACTTAGAATGTTCTAAATATTTAAACAGAGTATACAAAATTGCTTGATTTTTTTTCAAGTTGAATTACCTACATTTTAGCTATAAACAGATGTTGCTATTTTTATTAGTGGCTTGCTGTTTGTTATTTCTTCTCGTGAAAAACACTGACCTCCATTTTTTTTAGTGTTTGGTTGTCATTATTTTTCACTGATCAAGGACATTAGTTCACAAAAATTGTTTCGAAATATCTCACACCCCGCATTTAGGAGGATGTCTTTTCAAATACCCTGTCAGAAATCGTTCTTGCGGTTTTAGGGAAAGTATTAAAATGTAAGAATCCCATAAAAACCAAATAATAAAGTACAAGTAAGTATAATTAATTAGCACTGGTAACATACAATTAATATTTACAAAAATGTCAATATATCATTCCTAAAGCTATGGTCTGCAGAACAGCTATATTTCAAAAAAAAATATGTTGAATCTATACCATGATTGGTCACAAGGTTGTTTTACCCAATAGAAGCGGTTGAGCCGATCTTCAGGAATGAGATATAGAACTCACTAAAAATAATGTTAAATTTGTTAATTACCTGCACAATTGACAACAAGATCCAATCACACAAAAACCAGACTAAAATGTGAACTAAGTAAAAAACCAAAGGTTCCCATCTGAATAGAAGACTGGTCGCCCAACCTGCGCAAGCGCCAATTACCATGCACTCACTTAACGGCTCAAAGATTATAACGAGCGGCAACATTGCCATTCTTAATTTCGCCCACCTGAAATTATATTTGGTATTAACAATACTATTCACTACGATTAAGGTTCACTAATAAGCTGGATTACATAATATACAGTGTGAGCCATAATATTCCTAACATGTGGGAAACTTTTTTATTACTGATTGGTTTTCCACATTTTTTTGTAATAACTAAAGTTAAACATCTCGACAAAACGAAACATTTTTATTTGAAGCTTATTTTTGTACCTTTAAAAATTATGGTTTGGGCGTGGCCGACTGAGTTAAGGTCAGCTTTAGGTTGAGTTAGGATAGGTTTTCGAACTTTTTTATAATAACCAAAGTTAAATAACTCGAAGAAACGAAGCTTTTTTTTTTAAACTTTTTCCTGTATCTTTAAAAATTATGGTTTGGGCGTGGCCGACTGTTCGTTAAGGTCAGCGTTAAGTTATGTTAGGACACGTTTTAGAACTTGATAATAACCAAAGTTAAATAACTCGAAGAAATCAAACTTTTTTATTTGAAACTTTTTTTTCTAAGTATAAAAATGATGGTTTGGGCGTGGCCGGCTGAGCCAAGGTTAGCAAACCACTAATTACGAAGGGCACGGTAACTATAATGATGAAGATTAAAAATTTAATACGAAACATAAAAACTCCAAAAAAAAGACTTCTATATACACCAGCTTGTTCTGTATGAAACTACTACAAACAATTATAAAAATCGTAACAAAACTCTCTGCTTGAGTTTCTTGCCTTATTTTGTCTTAAAAATTAAAACATTGAGTACATCAAAAACCACTATTCTTCATACTTTTGAGACTAGTAACTTTTCCTACGTGTTGCATCTTGACATCATAAAAAAACCATCGAGCTACAACTTTAAAGAAAAACCATATTAATTGATACACATTACAGTAGCTGATAGGCATTGTAATAGAAATTAATTATGAATATTCTGTTACCTACATAAGGCCCATCGGTACCAGCTGGAGAACGGAGCTAATTGGTACTGGGTTAGCACCAGGTTAGGCACCGTAGGCATCAGCAATGAAGCCCTAATCGCCCTAAAGTTGTATGTCGATGGTTTTTCATGATATCAGGATGCTAACATGAAGGAAAAGTAACTAGTCCAAAAAATACGAAGCTGTTTTTTAGACTTTTTAGACAAAAAAGGTAACAAAGACAAAAAGAGAGTTTAATTTACGTATTTTTTACAATTGTTTGTGTAGTAGTTTTAACCAGCGAATTTTCATAAAAAGAGAAGAAAGAAAAAAATTAATTGTGTTTAGGACGTTTATGAACTGTGAGGATGAATAACTCAGCAAAATCGGCAATGGTGTTAAAAAGTCAATAATTACCAAAGTTTGTGTATAAAGGAAAAACAGTTTTAACAGTTTAAAACCTTAAAATCAATCACTAGGTAAAAAGTGGAGCTAGATGACAAAACATCGTAAAAACGCATTTGGAAAAAGTGCTTAGAATTTAATTTTAAGATCGTTTGCGGTTGAAATGATTTTTCTAAATTAATAAAAAAATATTTTCATCCTAGTGAATTTATTTTAATAGTTTTGTGAAGAATTTTATAAAACCTCTCAATAATGTTTCTTTTATCATAATAAAAATACTGAAAAACATCTCGAGGGTTTAAGATACCAGGCATTAAAACAGTAGAGTTCCCTTGTGCGAAATAATAATAATTATCATTTAATTCAAATAAGTATGTTACAGGTAAAGACGATGAATATTCGCGTATTAGAATAATTTTAATAGCCAAACTGGCATTATATTTCTTCATAGAAGCGATTCGATATTTTGTCATCTAACATTACTTTTTACCTGGTCATGTTACTTCTTTTTCAACAGCCTGTATATCAGACCTAATGTTCAACACTGTCAAAACTATTTTTTCCTCATTAAGTATAACATTCTCTGTTATCTTTCACACTGTATATAATCTAACATACATTAATTAATTAGTATCGTAAGTAGTCATTTACTATACCGGGTGTCATATAAATTACTCGCCAGTTTTACTTTTTTGAGTTAATTTGAAATTTAGGTACGTTATATGATTGGCTCTGATTTAGAATATGACGATTCAAAGAAATGACGGCCGCACCCGATTAAACCAGAGGTACTATTAGCTTTTTTATTTTAAATAGAATACCCTGTATATATATTTAGCAATAAACGTAAACTTCTAATAATAAAACCCGACCATTCTGTATAGTGATCTTTAATATAAAATAGCGAAAATTATTAGTGAAGAAATTTATGTTTGAAAGTCAAATTTTCAAAAATTTAGAAGAAAACAAAATTTGTAACATTGCCCGTTAAATTGGAGCAGACAGTCAATTGTTTGAACCACTAAATTCTGCTTCCAATGACAATCCATATGTCACTTATACAGTAAATAAATAGGGTGTTTAGTATTCATTGGCATCCGGTATACATATCATATTTACATGATATAAAAAACCTTCCTAAATAATTGCAAAGGCCATTTTGTCAAAAAAGCCCTTCTTTAACCAAAATTAAATTGACTATGAACTATAAAAATAAAAATGTTGTTCTTTGTTAGCCATATTGATTAGACAAACCAAAAACTGCTATATACTATAAAAGTCTAAAGGAGACGAATGAAACCTTGAGCCGGCATTGATCGTTTTTTCTATTAGTTCGTCGTTAATTTCGGTGGAATATAAACAAGTTTTGCTGAACTTTCAGTGTGAACTTAGTGGCGAAGCGGTAGAGTTCTCAGCCTACGTCGTATAGCATGTGTGTTCGAATCCCGACTCGGACGAAATTTTTTTTTAGTTTTCTTTTTAACAACTTATAATTTTGTATACAAGGTGCGTCAATAACGTGTTTGCCTTCGATATCGCCCAAACCAAATAAAAGTTTTATTGAAGTGTTATAGGATCCAATAAGAGCTATAACGTAAAAATATTTTTTATTAGTCCAGGTGTCCCAAAAAATATATAATAAATGAAATGCATTTTTTTTAATAGGACACCCTGTATATTTTTGGGCCATTTTATTCAGCAAACAAAAAGCTTTACAGTGGTATTTGATTTTTCAAATTAAAGGGCTGCACTGCTAAGCAATTGATTTTTTACTGATATTTTGGGAATTATAAGGGAATCGTTAAAAAAAATCACAATTACCCATGAAGTTAACTTAGGTTCATATAATTTTGACCGTATGCATCCTTTGGTACATGGTACATACTCATACTGCCATTTAGATAATTTGCTAAACAGGGTGTTCGTGATAGCGTCGAGAATTCGGCTGAAATATGCATTATTTCAATTTTTATTTAAATAGGATACCCTGTAGTTTTTAATTATTCTGATTAACCTTTTAAATACCTTTGTTTTTTGTTAAGTACGTCCTACACCCAAACGATATACTTTTTGAAATATTTTAAATTTAATCTTGAACTACGCGAAAACAGTAAATTTTTGTTTAATTAAGATTAATCCAGAATCTATGCACAACAAATTCGACCACAGTTTTTGAAGGAAATCTAACCGGTATGTACCCTATTTTTTTACAGTACGACTGGAAGTCCTTTTAAATAGGTTGCCAGAATATACTCGTGAGAGAATGTAGTATCAACAAGATGGAGCCTACTTTACCAGTAGGGCATTTTTAAATCAACGGTTCAATGATCATTGGATTGGTAGCGATGGTTTTTATAGGGATATGTAAAGGGGAAAGTTTACAAGACACTTCCAACAAGAGAAGATATGCAAAATCGAATTAGGGAGGTATTTCAAACAACTACACCAAGTATGTTGAAAAACGAATTCGTGCTTGGAGCTTAAACCTAGGAGGTCACATTGAACATAATTTACAATAACTTAAATTTAATTAGAATTAAAATTTTCAACAAGTTGGATACTGCTTGCAAACAATAATTATTTCTGATCAAACTCACTACTGATTTAAAAAAATATGTTTTACTCGGAATTTACTTCTTCTGTTTTTTTTTTAATTTAACTGTGCTATGAATAAACCTGTAGAAAGTTCTAAATTACTATACATTTTTAATAAACTTGTAAAACCGACTTAATATTTAGTTTACTCAATTACACTTAATATGTTTTGATATCAAAAAAATAATGATTATTTTTTACTATAAAAAAAATATAGTAGATGATTTTTATTAGTTCCATTAACCTATTTGTATTCATGGCAGTTTTGATTAAAATAAAACTTACCTATTATAGCGTAGTTAAGATTAGTATTTCAAATGTTAATCAGAATAATTAAAAAAAACAGTACATTTAAAAAAAATTAAATAATGCATATTTAAACCAGCCGAATTCGTCACGCTATCACGAATACCCTGTATATCAAATTATCCAAATGGTAGTATGAATATGTACCAGGTACCAAAGGGTACCTACAGTCAAAATTATGTCAACCTTAGTTAACTCCACGGGTAATGGTGAGTTTATAGTCCTTATAATTCCCAAAATATCAATTATTTGGCAACGCAACATTTAAATTAAAAAAACCAAATACCAATGTAAAGCTTTTTTCTTGCTGATTAAAATGGCGCAAAAATATACAGGGTGTCCTATTCATACATTTGATCTATTTTTTTGGGACACCTGGGTAATTAAAAAATAATTTTAGGTTATAACCCTTATTAAATCCTATAACTTTTCAATAAAACTTTTGTATCTCTTTTGGTTGGGCAAACATCTTATTGACGCACCCGGTATAATTGTGTTTTAAAAATCGGATTGCGTTTTGGTTAGTTTTGTTGAGTTAATATAAAAGTGCATGTATATTAAAACGAGGATTTTTTTAACAGAACCTCTACCTTTGTCCTACACGGGGCTCGCTAGTCTATGGCGGCCTGATGAGCTCTAAATAGAGCGAAATCGCGATCGTCGTTTGACTAAAATGGATCATTACGCCTGCGGCATTGCAGCATATCTTCCAGACGAGAATCGTAGTATCCTAGTTATGATGTTGGTCTAACGTAAAATAAAATGTATTAACAAAACTGTTAGGTGGATCGGTCCCATTAGACGGTAGGTTAATCCAGGTTCGTCAATAAAAACCATCATTAAAGCCATAAACCATAATAAAAGCCATAATAAATAATAAAAAATGAAAATTCTGTAGTACAAGGAAAAGAATATAGACGTGGCAATGACGTCGGCACCGCACCGCCTCGCCTGAGCGGAACACGTGATGACCTCAACGAATGGGAGAAACGATCAATGCCGGCTCAAATTTGCATTTGGCTCCCCTAGACGTGGCATTTTTGGGACTACCTATAAAATTTTTAAACGCAGAACGTTCCCTTTGGATATACAGGGTTTTTCTTACTTGCATGCTAATAAATCAGACTCTGATTCGAATTATAAATATACAAGTTCATACACGCTTTTTATACTATTGGAAACATTTATAGGGTGAGATATTTTTTTGGCTCACGATTAGGGATGGGAAACTCTCTCTCTCACCAATATGTGCTTCTTCTATATCTTTTAAGTTTACCGCTAACTCGTTCTCCTCATTTAAAACAGGTTTGGCTCGATCAGTTTTCGCAAATTCTACATTTCCCGTCTCATCAAACCGTTGCATAAGCATTTCAAAAGCGCTTCTGTGGTTGTGTTCTATCAGAATACTTTTCGTGATATATTTTTGTCGCTAACAGACAATTCTTGTCACTTGCTCCCTACACATAAATCGTATCGATCATTTCTTGTCTATTAAAATTCATCTTTGCGTCTTACAATAGACACTAAGTTTTTAATCCAAAACTCAAGGACCAGCATTACTTGACAATTCAAATTTATATTTTTGATAGATTGATGTCATTTATAAAAATTCAAAACAACAAATTCAAAGAGAACCAAAATTTGCTGATTTTGTTGTGTTATTTACTGATGAAGCAACATTCCACGAAAATAAAAATGTGAACAGACATAATTTTCATTGTAACGCTACTGAAAACTAGTCTGAATAAGTGGTCTCTTAACGTCATAATTTTAGGTTGTAGCCCTCAGCAGTCCCTACAACTATCGTATTTTTTTTTCTAATTCCACAATAACCGAGTTAACTGGACTTAAACGCATTGTTGCACCACCCTGTATAATATGTCAATGGCCATGAGCATAATATTTCTAATATTTCCTAACCTAATTGCATAACGATCGTTTAACTGCCTTTCAAAATTAAAATCTATTATCACATATCTAAATAGTTAACAAAATACCTAATCTTCTTTTTTTTATATTGTGCATAAAAACGTATTCCTAAGCTCGTTTATGTTTGGGTACTGAATGCAACACAACGTACTATTTCTCAGTATTTTAAAATAATTTATTTCAAGCAATGTATATCTTTTATGTCAAATATGTATAAAGAATCTCGTATCGCGAACGCCAACTAATTCAGAAAAACAAAAACATTTTGACTTACCCAAAAAAAAGTTAATAGTTAAGTAATATAATATATAATCGATATTATTAAAATTATTAGAAAAAATGGAACTATTTATCAAACACCTTGTGTATTAGTATTATATTAATAAAGTTGTATCAGTCTTTGAGGAATTATTATGTAGTTTTTAGTTCGATCTGACATAACATGGCATAGTTTTTCTAGAATTTTCCATAAGAAATATAGGGTCATTTAATAAACTCTAAGACAAAATAAAATTTTGCCACCGTGTATCTTGAAAAATAGGCGTTTTTAGATATATATGTACGAACTTTTATACATATAATTAATAAAATAATCACTCAATTGTTAGCATGCAACAAAGAAACACTCTGTATATAGGGGCTATTTACAACAAATAATTTTAATAATCATATTGATATCACAAAGGAAATGTTTGTAACAGATGGAACCATGTTAAATGAGCTATGAATAAGGTTTCATATGTATATTGAAGAAAAGATGCGGGTACTGTACAAGCAAAAGGCAAAGGGACTAATCCTGATTTGGTGTTTATAATAAGAAATGACGTAACAAATTATATCCACCTTATCTATACATTGCGAACAAAATACATTAATTTACTACGAAATCACTTAAACAAAGTGAATTATTGGCCAAATATGCATTTAGCATTCGTACTAAACCACATTATTCATATAATTAATATTTAATATATAAATTAAAACTTATTAATCATTTCAAATTTATTTAAATTGATAGAACAAATGTTATATAGGGTGCAGAAAATTTCTAAATAATAACAATAAATAACACCTTGGTGTAGTACTTACAACCCATGTTCACAGATTTTCTAGTCATTCTACATCTCTAAAAGATACGAACAAAATGTTACCACGTATTCCTGAGGCCGAAAGCAAATATCAGGTCAAAAGCTTTTGGACTTGACAGGCTTAATATTACCTTGATTTTTAGATGTTATCCACCTCCCAGAAAGGCATTCTAAACACGCCACTGGGTTTTAGGGTACCAATGTTTTGGACTTTCAATTAAACATCGGCGATCGGCATCACTGTGTGGCGGCGTGATTTTTAAGCAAAATTTGACGTAAATTGAATAATTTTTTTTAAGATCTCACTGATCCGTTATTTTTTACCAAAATGTTCCCGTCATCCTCATATGACCCTTAATCTTTGAACAAAATTTGAAGTCAATCGGAAAAGTAGTGTTTTTGGCAGCTAGGGACACTAAAACGTGAAGGTCTGTAGGGGAGGGTGATTTTTTCACGATTACAAATATTTTATTTGGCCGCCATTTTATTCTCCATCTTGAATTCGCTCCACAATTTTACCAGTTCATTTATATCTACATACAGTGACCGTGTAAAGTCCGTTCCCCTCCTACTAATTTTTGAGCCAACTCGTATATCGCAACGAAATTTGGAGGGCTTAAATAGGAGATGAAAAGCTATTTTTTTATGAAAAAATGATAGCTAAAAGTTATAAAATGGCGGCTACGCGCCATCTTGAATTAATATTTTAAATACAACACCCCGCATATTATTCCATTTTCAAAATCTGCTCATTATTCTTAACATTTTTCTTCAATACACTTTATTCCTAAATGTAATTGCTTTCGAAATAATGACGTTTGAAAATTGACATTTTGGTCATTTCAAATTCAATCAAAAATAGGATCAAGTTTGCGTTGGAAACAAAATCGTTGTCGCGGTAACATCTTGATAACTAACTGTCAAATAGTCCGTTGAGCATCTTAATTATTTTATGAAAAGTGTGACCATTGCTCGCAGTTTACACGATAAATTTGAAGCAGTTTTGATTTTTGGAGAAGCTGGAAGAAATTTTCATCTAGCAAACTTTTAAATAAGCTCCAAGCAACTGGTACGATGAAAGATGCTTTAAGATCAGGAAGACCACCTCTTTCAGAAGAAAAAAAAATTGAAATTGTTGCTGAAATGGTAATTAATCCTACTCAGTCGACGTCTGCAGTTGCTGAATCCTGCGAAGTAAGTTCGAAAAGTGTCCAAAGAGTCCTAAAAAATGAAAAATTTCATCCCTATAAAATGAAAATCCTGCATGCTCTCACGGAGGATGATCCAGACCGGAGGGTTGAATTTTGTGAGTGGTTAACAAGAAAAATTGAAGGAGAACGATCCTTCCCAAAACGTGTATGTTTCTCAGATGAATGCACGTTTTCCTTAATGGAAAAGTCAACAAACAGAACGTACGATACTGGAGCGATACTAATCCGCATATTTTTAGAGAAGGGCATACCCAGTTTCCTTAAAAAGTTAATGTTTGGGCGGGGATTTTGGGCAACCACGTTGTTGGACCGATTTTCATCAGAGGCAATCTTACAGGAGATCTTTACAGAAATCTTTTAGAAACTGAAATTGAACCTCGAATAAGACAAATTGTATTAAACAATCAGGAAGAGTTTGAAAATCGTGAAATCATATTTCAGCAGGACGGAGCACCTCCCCATTTTTATCGCATGGCTAGAGAGTTTCTCGATACAAACTTTCCTGGGCGATGGATAGGTCACAGGGGAAGTACAGAATGGCCACCAAGATCTCCGGATCTTACCCCTCTAGATTTTTTCCTTTGGGGATATCTGAAGTTAAAAATCTACGCCACTGAATGTCAAACAATAGAAGAGTTGGAACGCAGAATAAGAGAAGCATGTGAAGAAATAGATGAACAGACTTTCATCAACGTGAGAGAAGCTATTCATAATAGGGCACTTTATTGTCAAGATTTAGGAGGGGGTCACATCGAACACTTGATAAAATAATTATTGTTGGGGTTAAATAAGTGTTATTCAAAAATAAATAAAATATTTTTTTACCAACTAATTTGTTTTCCTTGTGAATTTACAGAACAAATTCGTAACCTTCAAGATTTTCGGGTAAGTGGTACTGTTTATCCTTAAAATACTGTCTTTACGCCTCTTATTAGTCGAATTCATTAAAAGATTTAACTACAAATTAATTAAAAAATTTAGTTAGCTGAATTTTTTATCGAAAGTGACTAAAACCATTACTTCATTTTAAACCGGATTTTCAATTATCAAACGTCATTATTTCGAAAACAATTACATTTAGGAATAAAGTGTATTAGAGAAAAATGTTAAGAATAATGAGCAGATTTTGAAAATGGAATAATATGCGGGGTGTTGTATTTAAAATATTAATTCAAGATGGCGCGTAGCCGCCATTTTATAACTTTTAGCTATCATTTTTTCATAAAAAAATAGCTTTTCATCTCCTATTTAAGCCCTCCAAATTTCGTTGCGATATACGAGTTGGCTCAAAAATTAGTAGGGGGGGAACGGACTTTAGACGGTCACTGTATATCTGTATCAAACTTAATTTTTGAACATAAATTTGAAATCAATCTAAAAAGTTGTTTTTTTAGGTGGACTTTTTAGATAATTTACTGAGACGTTATTTTGTTTCGTCAACAATTTTATTGGAGATACGGGCTTCGGTCTACATCATACGTGGAAACCGATCGTTACACCAGATCACGGTTCGATGAACACAAGTCGACTATAAATACCCGGCCTAGGTCTCTCCGAGCTCATTCAGTGTTCCGATCTCGTGAAGTAAAGATTCCTGAAGATGCCGCGTGCAATCAAAGGCGAACCGTCGGAAAGGGATTCCATTTTGACACGGTCTTATCCCAAGAACCATTGATTTCTTTCTTTTATATCGCATGGTAAATGAGGCAGAGGTAGAAATCGAATCCATTACCTTAGAGCCCAAAAAGAAAGACAGTTTAATTACTTTATTTTTCAATTTTATTAGACCTAGTTTCGCTTATCTTTATTTTGCCTTCAATAATCGAAGCCTCGACAATCCAATTATCAGGCCTGTCAAATTACAGTCGCTAAAATATTTAAGGATTTCGTAATATTCTAGCTCTTATCTCATTTTTATTGCCCAAATAATCGTTTAAAACCTTGTTCCAAAAATATCGTGTGCAAATATGCTCTAGATGGGTTATAAACTTAAAGCAAAGCATTTTTGTTAACTCCTATTTACTAGAAAGACTAACAAATTACGTCAAATTACATTTTTTTACAAATACAAATTTATTTAAAGGGTGTGTATAATAATCTGGGTCTTTATTTAAGTGTTACCAATGGGATTTGTTTGTTTTGTGTAAAATACAACATTGTAAATATGTGTTAAATCACTGATAAGAGCTCATCTGGCTTGGATGGTATTCCTTGTGATCTGTTGGGAGAATGCACCCCAAAAATCATAACTCCATTAACATACTTATTAATAAATTAATCTTTTATACATGGTTATTTCCCCGATGAATTTAAAAAAGCAATTGTTGTCCCGATACATAAAAAAGGCGACATGATGACTATGGACCATTATCGACCTATCGCTCTTTTGTCTGCATTTTCCAAGATTTTTGAGAAGGCTTATAGGAGAAGATTGGTGAATTTTCTAGAAAAATTTTCTATCCTGACTTCTAGGCAGTTTGGTTTCAGAACTGGTCACTCTACCGACGAAGCTATACTTTCATTTTACAAAAAAATTCTAGAAAATTTTAAGAACAAACTAAGAACAGTGGGTATTTTCTATGACCTCACCAAAGCATTTGACACTATAAGTCATGGAGGGCTGCTCGACAAGTTGATCCATTATGGAATTAGAACATGGAAGTGGATAAAATCTTATTTGTCGGGTAGGTCCCAGGCTGTTAAATTAAAAGGTTTAAACGGGATAACTTTTTCTGAGCGGACAAATGTTACTACGGGAGTGCCCCAGGGTAGTGTGCTAGGACCGGTACTTTTTCTTCTGTTTATTAATGATCTTCCTCTATTGTTAAATGATAGTTATATCACACTTTTTGCAGATGATACTTCTACTGTTGTTGAGGCTGACAACTATGAGATGCTTTGGGCTAATAGTAGTGTACGTTCCATTTCAGCTTGGTGTGCAAACAATGGGCTATGTCTTAATAATTCAAAAACCAATAGGAATCAGTTGAGTTCTTAGGAGTGTTGGTTGATCAGCACGTCTCCTGGAGCATTCATGCAGAATATGTATGCAATAAACTGTCTTCCTAAAATTATGCTATGCTAAGGCCTTGTGAATATTGATACTCTTAAAACCTTTTATTATGCATCTGTAAACTCTGTTCTGTTATATGGTCTACTGGTTGGGGCAACTGTCCTAGCATCGATCGAGTTCTGATTAGCCAGAAAAGAGTCATGAGCCATGTTTCGGCCATTTAGGGCTTCGTGTCGTCCACTTTTTGCTTCTGAGAGAATATTAACTGTAATAAACCTTTACATTCTGCAATGTGCTTGTATCGTCTTTAAGAATCGTTCTAACTACTTAAAATGGGGCGATATTAATACTTATAGAACGCGAAATGCTTTATGTACCTGCTGCAAGATTCGCTCATGTGCGGGAAGAACCTGAGATAAATTCCTTGAAGGTATTCAATCACTTACCAACACATATGAAGGATATACCTAGTATGTGCATTTTTAAAAGACGACTAAAGGCCATACTGGCTGAAAATCCGTTTTACTCTCTGAAAGAGTTTTTAATATTTGAGTTTTAATATGTCTAAATATATTGTAGCGTAGGTCTTTGAGAACATTTATTCTCTGGAAGAGTTTTATATGTTTATATTTTAAAATGTAATATATTGTAACGTAGGGCTTTTGGAACATTTAATGTAAAACATACTATTTTATTTTATTTTTATTATATTTTTACTTTAAATTTGACCTCTAACTACATATGACAATTCCAATACATATCTATGGAAACAAACGATTTGATTTGATGTATATATATATATATATATATATATATATATATATATATATATATATATATATACTTCAAATATGTTTTCTTGGGAATAAGGTTCCAAAATCAAAGTTTGCTTTAATAGCCAGTCATTTTATTGATAAAAGGATAAAACGTTTCGATCCGAATGTGACCTTCATCAGTTATTTAAAAAGTTACATTAATTGAAAAATAGGTACAAATCAGTTCATTTTGATTTTTTTTTATAGATTGAGGGCAGGAATTTATACATTAATTTTGATTTAAGATTGATTGGATTTAAATAATGTTTTAAACTATATTATTATATAACAACGAACGAACATAGATCTAAAAATTAAAATAAAATAGAATAAAAATGATTTCTTCTCGACTCACCATAGTTATTTTCATTTTTAAATTCAAACTTCAATTTACATTAGAGGCCGAAAAAAATAACTCTTTAAATTTCTTAGATATGACACTACATCGATACGATAATTTTGTTAAAACAGAGTGGTACACTAAGGAGACATAGTCGGGTAGATATCTCAATTATTTATCACAGCACCCTATGTCTCAAAAGAGATCTGTAGTGATAGGGTTAGCTGATAGAGCGTTAAAATTAAGTGACTCACAATATCAAAATAAAGCAACCAAAAAAGCAAAAAATATTTTAATTAAAAATAATTATCCCAAAAAACTCTTTAATTCTATTTTTAAACCACGACAGCAGAAATTCAACAATCAAAATCTCCCGTCTCAGGTAACCAGCAAAAATATGGAGAAAAACTACTTATCGCTACCATATATACATGGTTTATCTGAGAGTATGCAAACCCTTTTCAAAAAACACGAGATACCTGTATGTCACAAGGGATATAATTTACTTCAAAATAATTTTAGTTCACTTAAATCTAAAGCACCAAAAAATAAAAAAACGCACGTAATCTATCAAATACCATGTCATAACTGCCAAAAAGTATACATTGGCCAAACAAGCCAACACCTGCAAAATCGACTAAATGGCCATCGTTATGATAAAAGAAACAAAACTGCCTTAACAAACCATGAAGAAGTTACTGCACATAAATTTAACTTTTCAGAAACAAAAATTTTGAGGTCTGAACAACACCAAAAAAAAAACGAGAATTTTTAGAGATGATTTTTATTAAAAATCTCCGAATGCCATCAACAATAGGGCTGATATTAAAAACCTAAATCAAATTTATTATAACCTTCTAAATTAATTTATTATTAAACTAAAATGTAAATAAGAACAAAGAGGGGAATATATATATATATATATATATATATACAGGGTGGCCCAACGAAAAGGTCCCACCCTTATTTATGACTTTCCTGGTATATTTTGGGAAAAACGCTTGGACACGTCAATATATCATGTATGATTGTATAATACAGGGTGTTCCAAAAATAAGATATCGCATTACACTTGACATTTTTAAATGGAAACCCCCAATTTTTTTTCTATTTTTGGATTCTCCAGGAAGTTTTTAGTAACTTTTGTATAATAGAGTTTATACCTATCTTCAACCATTTTGAAGTTTTTTTAATTTTTTTTATAAAATTCGCCTCATTTAATTTAGTACTGATAATACGGAAAAAAATAATAATCACCGATACCAGCAAGAAATTTAGCATCCGTCAATGTCATCGTAAATCATAGAACAACTTTATCTTTGATTTGAAATCGTTAAGTTGCCTAGTTCTATTATAATATTTTGCAATGATTTATTCAATTCAAGAAAGGGTCGAAATAACGAAACTGTATTATCAAAACGGAAGCATTGCAAGAGCTACCGCCCGGTTGTTTAATGCGTTACATCCAGACAAAAATATTAACCATAAGTATGTGGCTAAATTAATAAGAAAATTTGAAGCAACTGGATCTGTATCTAATATTCGCCGGAATCAGGAAAATCGTCCAAGTAGAAATGAAGCCAGAGAAATAGCAGTTTTGGGACACGTGGCTCTTGACAACACCCAAAGTACTCGTGGTCTGGCTACTTCTTCAGGATTTACACGCTCAACAGTGCAAAGAATTTTGAAATCCTATAAATTTCACCCGTACAAAACTAAACTTGTCCATGAGCTTAATGAAGACGATTATGATAGAAGGTTGGAGTTTTGCGAATTAATGACACAACGTTTGAACAATAACCCAAATTTGTTATTTAACATTTGTTTTTCGGATGAATGTACCTTCTATTTACATGGTGCTGTAAATAGACATAATTGTCGATATTGGAGCGACTCGAATCCACATTTGTTTCGAGAGGTACATTCGCAATACCCACAAAAAATTAATGTCTGGGCCGGCATTTTCGGAAATCATATTGTAGGACCTTTCTTTATTCCTGGAAACTTGACGGGGGAGTTGTACTTGGACATGTTGGAAAATACAATAGAGCCACGAATAACCGAAATAATAGAAAATGAGGTTAATTATAATGAAAATTTTCTTCATTTCCAACAAGATGGTGCACCACCGCACTATGTAGCTCCAGTACGACAGTTTTTGGACACCCATTTCCCAAATCAGTGGATCGGACGGCGCGGCCCCATTGATGGCCACCAAGGTCTCCGGACTTGAGTCCTTTAGATTACTTTCTTTGGGGACATATAAAAAGTAAGGTTTTTAGTACGAAGCCAGACTCCATCCAAGATCTTCGGGAGCGGATCACGGCGGAATGCAGACAAATAACTCCAGAAATGTGTGAAAATGTTAGGAATAGATTTGAGCAAAATATTTATTATTGCATGGAGGTAAACGGACACCACTTTCAACATTTATTACCACATTGACTTTTTGACACATTGTAGCTAAGTAACTAATTTTTGTTTAAATTTTAATGTGAATGTAAAACTGTAAATGGTTTAGTGTTCCTGATTCCGGCGAATATTAGATACAGATCTAGTTGCTTCAAATTTTCTTATTAATTTAGCCACATACTTATGGTTAATATTTTTGACTGAATGTAACGTATTAAACAACCGGGCAGTAGCCCTTGCAATGTTTCCGTTTTGATAATAAAGTTTCGTTATTTTGACCCTTTCTTGAATTTAATTTATCAATACTTGATATTATTCAATTATTCAAATAACTTCAAAATGGTTGAAGATAGGTATAAACTCTATTAAACAAAAGTTACTAAAAACTTCCTGGAGAATACAAAAATAGAAAAAAAATTGGGGTTTCCATTTAAAAATGTCAAGTGTAATGCGATATCTTATTTTTGGAACACCCTGTATTATACAATCATACATGAAAAGACGTCCCCCTAAAAATCAAAATTGACGTGTCCAAGCGTTTTTCCCAAAATATACCAGGAAAGTCATAAATAAGGGTGGGACCTTTTCGTTGGGCCACCCTGTATATATATATATATATATATATATATATATATATATACAGGGTTATGATAAATTAAGGAATAAATTCATTGTCTTGGAAATTAAAAAGGTAATAGAAAAACGCTCGAACCCGTCGATTTAGATTTATTTTTACGCATATTTAGAAATAATTTTAAACTATACAGGGTCACTCACAAAAGTTGTACAACTGTCATTTTTTATTTTTTCAATACAACGCCTTATTTTTTCCTGCTGATTTGAATTCTCTATGAAATTCTAGACATTTTTGGTATAACATAACCTATACTGAAAATCAACAGTTATCGAAATATTCTTATCTAAATAAAACCTGTGTATTTAATAACCTATCGGACATTTGTATACCCTACCTATGTCTGTCGCGTAATCCCAAAGAAAAATGACTTTGTCACTGTCACTGTATTGACAAGTCAGATAATTTATTTACGATCTGCCATTTTGATTTCAAATATTGACTATGCGTTTAACAGAGAAAGAAAGAATTGAAATTCTAATAATGCTTGACACTGGTGATAAGACTAGGACACAAAAAGAAGTTTGTCAGCTGTTTAACAACAGATATCCTCATAGGCAACCTATTACTCAGTCTGCAGTGAGCAAAATAGAAAAGAAATGGACGGATACTGGTAGTGTTACGGACCGCTTTGGAAAAGGTCGCCCTAGGATCTCAGATGAAAAGAAACTAGACGTTCTCTTAACTTTTCAAGATAATCCACATTCCTCAACTACTGATGCAGCCTATGATAATGATATACATCAAACAACAGTTTCCAAATTTTTGAAACAAGAAAATTTTTATCCCTATAAAGTTAAATTCGTTCAAGAATTAATAAATGATGATTCAGATCGCAGAAACGAGTTTTGCGAAATTACGACCAACACGTGTAATCATGATACATTATTTGTCAAAAGAATTTGTTTCACAGATGAGGCAACATTTTGTCTCAATGGAGAAGTAAATAAACAAAATTTTAGACACTGGGCACAAGAAAATCCTAACTGGTACAGGGAGTCATACACAGTATCGTCAAAGTGTTAATGTATGGGCAGGTATTGTAGGCAATGAAGTTATAGGTCCATATTTCTTTGATTCCTCACTAACGGGGCAAATGTATCTTCAATTTTTGGAGGAGAATCTTATACCAGCATTAGCTACCCTACATCCTAATGTAAACGATCCGGATCTTCCCAGTGAACTGTTATGGTATCAACAGGATGGGGCACCACCCCATTTTGCAGCTGATGTCAGGAGATACTTAAATGAAATCTTTCCGAGACGATGGATTGGGCGACGTGGGACAATAGAGTGGCCGGCAAGATCGCCGGACTTAAGCCCTTTAAGACTTAAGTGTATAAAAATAAGCCACATACTATTGAAATTCTTAAGGATGGTATTCGAACTGTTATAAGAAATATTCAATGTGATACAGTTACTAATGTGCAACAAGAGTTTTTTCATCGTCTAGGGCATTGTAGAGATGTAAATGGTGGACATTTTCAAAATTTAATAAAGTAGTTTTCTTATTTAATTTCCTGATATGTGTTTTATGTTTTATTTAGATAAACATATTTCGATAACTGTTGATTTTCAGTATAGGTTATGTTATACCAAAAATGTCTAGAATTTCATAGAGAATTCAAATCAGCAGAAAAAATAAGGCGTTGTATTGAAAAAATCAAAGATGACAGTTGTACAACTTTTGTGAGTGACCCTGTATAGTTTAAAATAATTTCTAAATATGCGTAAAAATAAATCTAAATCGACGGGTTCGAGCGTTTTCCTATTACCTTTTTAATTTCCAAGATAATGAATTTATTCCTTAATTTATCATAACCCTGTATATATATTTCACATATCCAGTTAGCTAAATCGTACAAACTTTTGCGAAGTTTCGATGAACCTCTTTATTTTTGTCTTTACTAGTTTGTAGTATACTAAGTTCTGGTATAGGGCGACCATTTACCTTGAATTCGGTTATTTTCTCAAAATTAAGTTCGTTAGCACTCTTTAGTTGTTTAATTTTTTGCACCTTGAACTTGGTTATTTTTGCAAAATTAAGTTCGTAAGCAATTTTTAAATGTTTATTTTTTTGCACTAGTCACTACCAACATTTTATTTCCTGTATATTCCCAACTCACACATGGATCACAAAAATAAAAAAATATATATTACAAAAAACAGTATATAAATCAATTTTCATGGATCAAAAACGTCCGAAACAATATCGAGTTAGAATATCGACCGCGTGAGCTCTGAACAATTGAACTGCCGCATGCCGACTTGATGCCGCGACCGATCGATCGAATTATAAGAAGAGACCGGCTGATGACCCAAATCGCGATTTCATATTCCATTTGCTATCACGTTCGGCTGCCGTTCGGTAGCTGTGAAATCTTCGGGTCCTTTCGTCGAGCTTTAAAGCAATCAGGGCAATTCGGACTGCCAGCCTAGCTTAGTATAGCGAACCGCCATGCGCGCCTAATAGTGTAGCGACTATTAGGAGGGACAGTCAAACGAATAATTTATTTTCTGAAATATTTTTGGGGGGTCATTGACCAAATGACCCTATGGAACAGCCACCACTGGTCATTTCCTTGATAAATTCATTACGAGGAAAGTTCCGGGTAATAAAAGTTCGGCATAAAACCATAAAAATAAAAACATTCAATAAACGCACCATTTTTTTTTCAATATCTACATCACCCTGGTACAGGGTGTTCCAGCGAGGACTGAACAGGGACCTATTTTCGACCTTCCTTGTATTTTGGAAAAATTCAAAATAGCCAATCGAAGTATTTTTTCTTGTAGAATCCAAAAATGTCATCGAAAAAATATTTGAACCAGAAACAAAAGAATTACACTATGCATCAGGTGTTTTTTAAATGGAATGTATCGTTTTTTATACGATTTTTGGAAAGAGTGATTTTTTTTATGTCCGTTCTGATTAAAAGATTTGATTTTGCGATAGCTGTTTATATTACATTTTAATGTTTTACAAACTAAAATTTTAGCTTCACCTGTTTAAAATATACGATAGGTTGGTATAGGTGATCAAGGTAAAATGACGTTTGAATGCTTTGTCAATAAAAATTGACATTATTTTAATTATTGTCGAAGTCTTCACCTAAAAAATATATATTTGACTCTGATCGAAATGAAATACTCTTTGGACGAGAGACTACAGATTGTTATGCTATTTTACAAGCGCCAAGAAAATGCAAGAGAAGCAAGAAGAAGATTTATTGCAAATTTTCATAGAAATATATCCATCAATACAATTCTAAGGATAAAAAAACCTATTTGAGGAAAATAAAACTTTACATGATAGAAAAAGAAATTCAATAAAAAATAATTATTAAATAATAAAATAAAACTACTAATAACATAAGTTTTCAATGTGACCGCCGTTTTTCTCGAAACAACATCGATAACCCCTTTGTAGCCTTTCTAAACTTGCTGTTACAATATGATTTTCCTGGTTAAGGCGGTTTATTTCATCGAAAACTTTTCCCATGATCTCTTGAATATTTTCGTTTCGTTGTCTGTATACGACGTTCTTCAAATGGCCTCAAAGAAATGTATCCAAAACTGAGAGGTCGGGGATATTGGGCGGCCAAGCATATGTTCCATTTCGCCCTATCCATTCGTTATGGCGCCGATTTAAAAATTGAACCACATCATGCACGGCATGAGGAGGCGCCCCATCATGTTGCCAAATTAAATTCTGATATTCTGCCAATGGTAAGTCTTCCAAAAAATTTTCAATTTCGTTTTCTAAAAACTCATAATATCTGCCCATTTAAAGTCCCGTTAAAAATATTGGTCCCAAAATTTTATTGTTTTTTATCCCACACCAAACATGAATAGAATTCCTCCCTTGAAATTTAATAGTCTGGAACTTTTTTGGATTTTTAACGGCCCAGTAGTGACTATTATGTCTGTTGAATACTCCCGATGTTGTGAAAGTAGCTTCGTCGGTCCACACAATATTTTTGAATAAATCAGGGTCTTCGTTTTCTTGCCGAATTACCATTTGAGAAACAAATTGGAAGCGAAGTTCTTTTTGTGCCGGTGTTAGGTGCTGAAGTGGAAGGATACGAAAAGGCCTAAATTTATGAATTTTCAGAGTCCTGTGAACAGTCCCTCGGGTAACTCTTCTGCGCCTTACACCGCCACCGTACTGACCTTCCCGAACTGCATCCGAAATAGATTTGGTTGGATTAACTTGAAAATAATTTATAATGGCCTTGGTCTCGATTTCTTCTTCTTTGTATATTTCTTTTTCTATCATGTAAAGTTTTATTTTCCTCAAATTTTTTATATTTTTGGATTCTACAAGAAAAAATACATCGATTGGCTATTTTGAATTTTTCCAAAATACAAGGAAGGTCGAAAATAGGTCCCTGTTCAGTCCTCGCTGGAACACCCTGTACAAACAAAAATATGTACCCTAATTTATTTTTCAAGGATTTTCAGAGAACAAAGGTTTTAAGAAAGTTGCATATTTTATATAATAATAGTAAATTGCTTGTTAACTATCATAATAAAACTAAGAAGATATTTTTCTTGTCTTGAAAAGCACTTTAATATCTTATTTCAATTTGAAAATATTCCAGAGTTTATTTTGCGGCTAAAAAAAAATTGTGTTATTTTTGGCCAGCAGGTTTCAGATTGTCCTCATTTAGCTAGAAAATAGCTCAGCCTTTCTCCTACGGATTGATTTATTAACAACTAATTTTCACATTTTTTTACTGCTGCTAATGAAATACTAATAAAAACTTCAAGTGACGGAAGTAATTTATGGATAACATATTTTAAATTGTTTTTCTAAATTTAATCTATTTACAAAACCCATCGCAGGATTCGAAGCCTAACTTTCTCACCACCTAAAATATTTGGCAAGTGGGAATAAATATTTATAGAAGAACAGATTTTACTACTATTCCAATTTAAAAATATAACGATTCCCAGTATGCGGTGCTAACAATTTGGTTGGCCAGTTTCGATATTTTTCCTAATGTTTTTCAGCCTTGACGTGGCTTGTTTAGATATCCCAATTGTGTTTGCATATTAATTATTTATTCACCTTTATATAGGAGTCACACGAAGTCGTTTTTATACGGAATTGTTGACGAGAAGCTCTCTTACATAATATCGGTAAACAAACAACACCGATAAATCCTGGAATTCGGTTCATTTAGAAAATCCGCCATCGCAATGTAATTCTTCAGAAATGTTAATTAGAAAATAGGTAAACTCGCAGATAACACAGTTTATATATGCAAATTATTTGGCAATAACAAATTTATTACCAAACAACTATGATTCATTAACCTAATGGTATTCATTAAACTCCTAGGGCATATGGTAATATAGGCATTTCATCTATACCGCAATGATTTATTTCTTTTCGTAATTCATAAGTTACCAATTTGTTTATTTATTTATTTATACCATAAAAACCGAATAAGAATCAAATCGCATGTTTCTGGTTAAAATGGGATCGTCAAACATTTTACATGACTTCATTATGTGCCCTGTATATCCCTACCATCTGACATGCCCATTAAGACACAAACACTTTTAAAATGGGGTAAAAACCTAGGGTGGACGCTTCGAGTGTTGACCAGTTTAATTCAACGTAAGAGGCATCTAAAACAAAAACGTACTCACCTATTTTTTTCCTATTGCTTACTAAATTATTTTAATGCATATATAAAACAAATAACTTAACTTGGTTTTTAATGTCAGTAACAAACGAATTATTTATTTCTCACAGTATTCTAGACGTGGGCGTGGTGATAAACGTTTTGCATCGTCAATATTTCTTTGCCAAAAAAAAATGAAATCCTGTATTTTATCGACTTCCAAAAGGTCTTATAAATTCAATAAAGGCTAATTACAAAATATGAACCTTTAACATCAGCCTTATTGTTTTCAAACTCGGTAAAATTGGAACTGTAAACTATTAAAATCCGTTAGCGATCAAACGCCAACCCTTGCGGAAAATACAATATTCCCATCGTTTAGAACAATTGATGTCACATTCAGGAGCCTTTGTTAAGGGTAAATTGCCGCGACCATTACACAATACTTCAAATATTTATTTTCGATTGAGCTAAATATTAGGGAAACAACTCTGGAACGATGTCAAACAAAGGGCTTGTGGTCATTCAGAAATTAGGTGAGTTTTATGATTGATTATACTTCCTTCTTCTAAAAAAGTGACGAGAACCAAAAATATTTTCCAGCGGATTTAATAACCGACATCTAAATGGAGCCACTGCAAAAAAATGGAAAGCAGGATGGGTAACAGTTATCCATAAGAAGGGAAACGAATACTAGTGCAACAACTACCGAGGTATAACAGTAACTAGCAACTTCCAGTATTCACGAACATCATTCAACAATTTCTTGTACAGTAAAACTAGGGTATTCATGTTTTATGCAATCGTGTACATTAAAAAAAACTATTTTCACTCGCTGATAGTAGAATTATTAGAATATTTTTGTTGGAGTAAATGTCGGTATTTTATTAATATTCTTATAATACGGTTAATAGTATGGCGTACCAGCAAATACTAACATTTTTAAAACACAATTAAGAAGTATTTATAATGTGAGTTTGGAGCCTCCATTAAATACTAGCCTATTATGTATACATCGAATAATATATGTAATCTATACAGTAATAAAACCTAATTAGGTATGCATAAGGACAGGGATTTAAAAAGATCTTTATTATTATTTCTTTATATATATATATATATATATATATATATATATATATATATATATATATATATATATATAAATATATATAAATATATATATATATATATATATATATATATATATATATATATATATACATATATTTCACAAATTTTATCCTCTTCGCATAAAGCAACACTTTTTTATTTAAAATAATAATATATATATATATATATATATATATATATATATATATATATATATTCCGGTTTCATCGGAAATGACTCCAGTTTAGATTTTCTAAATAGAACACTCTGTATATTTTTACATTTTTGGATTCCTGGGACAATCCTGAATCAGAATACGACATTTTAAAAAATGTTCACGCCTACTTGATTTTTTATAGCTATTTTTAAATCTAGCATCTAGGTGGCCATGAGCGGATGCAAATGAATCTAAGAACCTGGAATGATGACAGAATAATACAATCGCTAAGTTTTAGTGATTAGTCTGATAGCTAGGAACAAGAGAAGTTGATAAAATCAATTTTTTGTTTTTTTTCTCAAATGGCGACCCTTTTTAGACAAGCACTTTTTGAAAAAAGGAAAAGTAAAAGTACTAACTTTTTTGCGATTGGATTAAAAATAAGCTCAAAAATTAAATATTACTAAGAAAATGACTCAATAATCAATTATCAAGTGTGCCATGGATAGCCATGCTGGATATTAAGTAGGATTTTTTGTTTTGATAGTGACACTTGCCTATTCTTTCTGAGTGACATAAGATTTCCTTATTTTTATTGATTTTCAGTATTATTTTTGTTTTCAAAAGTCAAAATAATGTACTCAAAGTGAAAGAGTCGATATGTTATTAAAATTTGGAGAATGTCATAAAAATTCAAGGAATGCTGCTGAGTTGTATGCTCAGAGATACCTCGCCCGGCGACATCCAGCCCATCAGTTTTTTCCATATCTCGAAAATCGTTTTAGGCATCAAGAAGGAAATCAAGTGGCCGAAGGTAATATATATATAAATCTGTTCACCACTACTGTCGTTCTGAAAAGAACAGTTTTGCTGACGTTTCGCCAAAATCACATTTGCCAATTTCGAAGCTTTTTTTCTCGCGTCCGAATAGAGACTGAAGTGTAACTGCGACGCTTTTTATACCCCCACCAGGGGTCGAAGGTTATATCTGCGCGGCCGTTGGTCGTTATTTATGTTTTCCGGATGGTGCTGTTGTTGCGCTAATTGCGCTTGAGTTTTTGCGATTTTGACAGTAGTAAACGGATGTACAGGGTGTCCAATTTTGGTTGTAAATGCAAGATATCTCCGTTATTTGCAAATATTTAGGGTTCAGGTTTTCGCGACACCATGCCACTTTTTTGTCAAACTCGAGCTGCCGTAATCAGATTTTCCATAGCCCGCCTCGTTTCGGAGATACAGGGCCAAATTGAAAAAGTTGCATTTTGGGACACCCCTCGTATCTCGGTTATCTTTTAACGTATCGAAAAGGTAAAAACTGGCTCTTATAGAGTTTTTTATGTAGAATCCAGTGGCGTAGACAGATTTTTACTCGGGGCCGTCGTTTTTTATACATGACCCAAAGTCACGTTTTTTTAAATGGGAAACCCAGTATATTTTTACGGAGTCCTATTCGTCTTATTATGAGCTTTTCAAAAATATATGGTTATCTATACTTATTTTAAAAAATAAGGCTGCAATTTAGGTTTGTAATAATATTTATCTATATTTTTCATAGTAAGCCATGGACTGATTGTCAAAAATCGCTTTGTCACTGCTTTGTCATAAAGTAAATGAAGCTTTGATGTTAATACTAATAGACGTTAGGTAATGTTTTATTGTCATAATTATTATTGCAATTTTTTTTAATACTTAAACTTTTATTATATAGATATCCGGAAATGAGACAGCCAAATAAATTAATATATATAGGCTGAAATCGAATTTAATAAATTTTGGCTCTTTCAAAAAGCCCAGATCAAAGAAATATAACAAAGAGAATCGTGAGACTGATGAAATTAACATCTTAGCAAGTGTAAATGTAACGCCTGTAACGTCCTGTAAAAAAATAGAGAATGAAGTGGGTGTAATCAAGTCTCGGGTTCAAACGATTTTAAAGAAACATGAGTATAAACCTTATAAAGTCAGAGTTGTGCAAAATCTACATCCTGGAGATACAGAACGACGTATTGATTTTTGCCAGTGGTATTTACAAAAAATTAATACTAACCAAAATTTTGGAAGGGCGGTTATATGGTCCGACGAATCGTATATAAGTAGTGCTGGAATAATTTCATATTTTTGAAGGAGGTCTCACTGCTAATCGCTACCTTGAAATATTGCAAAATATATTGCCAGAAATCATAGATGTCCCTTTAGCACATGTGGATCAAATATATTTCCAACAAGACGGAGGTCCAGCACATAACTACCAAATTGTGAGGCGGTATTTAGAAGAGAACTTCCCCGAACGCTGGATTAGAACGCACGGACCTGTCCGATGGCCTCCTAGGTCGCCTGACCTGTCTATATTGGACTCCTTTTTATGGGGTCACCTAAAAAATTTAATTTTTCGTACCCGACATAATACAGTTCAAGACCTGGGTAACACCACTGAGCAGGCATTTTTGCAAATACAAGCACGCAATGTAGTCATTTCAAATGCACTGGGTAAAATTGCAAGAGTGTGTGTGAGATGTCTAAGAGAAAATGGAAATCAATTTGAGCAGTTCTTTTGAACCTGGCTAATTACGAAAGATAGATATACTTAATATATTCTTAAAAACCCAACCTGTAGCCTTATTTTTAAAATAAGTATAGATAACTCTATATTTTTGAAAAGCTCATAATAAGACGAGTAGGACTACGTAAAAATATACACGGTGTCCCATTTAAAAAAAACGTAACTTTGAGTCATATATCAAAAACGACGGCCCCGAGTAAAAATCTGTCTACGCCACTTGATTCTAAGTAAAAAACTCTATAAGAGCCAGTTTTTACCTTTTCGATACGTTAAAAGATAACCGAGATACGAGGGGTGTCCCAAAATGCAATTTTTTCAATTTGGCCCTGTATGTCCGAAACGAGGCGGGCTATGGAAAATCTGATTACGGCAGCTTGAGTTTGACAAAAAAGTGGCACGGTGTTGCAAATATATATATATATATATATCAATATATATATATATATGAAATATATATATATATATATATATATATATATATATATATATATATATATATATATATATATATATATAGTGTGTTTTCATTCCGGGTGTACAGAGTGTTCAATTTGTTTGTAAATGCAAGGTATCTCCGTTATTTGCAAATATTCAGGGTTGAGGTTTTCGCGACACCGTGCCACTTTTTTGTCAAACTCAAGCTGCCGTAATCAGATTTTCCATAGCCCGCCTCGTTTCGGAGATACAGGGCCGAATTGAAAAAATTGCATTTTGGGACACCCCTCGTATCTCGGTTATCTTTTAACGTATCGAAAAGGTAAAAACTGGCTCTTATAGAGTTTTTCACGTAGTGGCGTGGACAGATTTTTACTCGGGGCCGTCGTTTTTGATACATGACCCAAAGTTACGTTTTTTTTTAAATGGGACACCCTGTATATTTTTACGTAGTCCTATATATCTTTATCTTATTGTTTTAAATAATTAATTATTTTAAATAAAAAAGTGTTGCTTTATGCGAAGAGGATGAAATTTGGTCCGTGAATTATAGCTGTAAAAGGACTTTTTTGGACATATTTTTTTACTAGTAGGTGGTACGCAAGTGTGTATACATTTATCCGTCGCATACAAAAATGCTCGTATTTCTTTACCTGTTTGGTAAACAAGTTTTAAACGTACGTTGAATTAAATAATTACATTTTTTCTCTTGGTTCTTTTCGCTACCTATACATATTTCCGACAGGAATAAAACTTTTTGATAGCCTATTGATCGCTTAATAATTCCAAGAATAATTTAAAAAATGCTATAAAAGATCTATACATAGTCATACCATGTAATCCCGAGACCAAAATAAAAGGATTTAAGCCAACTTATCTTAGTCCGAAAGTGCTTCGTTAGAACGTTATCTAATACCAAAATTTAAAAAATCTTATTATTTAGATTAAAAAAATATATCTTTTAATGATCATGATGAAATGTGTTATGTGAATTAGTAGTGTAAAAGGCTTTTTAATATGTTTTGGATAATAGGTCCTATGTAGTGTCTAGGGATTACAATCCCGAATCAGATTGACAATCCCGAGAATTTCGGAATCTCACAATACAATCCCGGGATTCATTTCGATATTGAATTGTAAACAATGCGCTTTTTTTGGCTTTTCTATTAAAAACTGACATAAATAATTGAAACGTTTATTTTTTAGCAAAGTTAAATAAAAATATGTATCATTTAGAATTAAATACAAATAATATAGAGCACTTACAGTTTAGAAAAATAACTTAAAATAAAGAACGCTTATATTTTAACAAAGACGAATAAACATTTGGAATATTTAGATTTAAATACAAATATTTAGTAAAGCACATTTAGGGTTAAAAAAACCTAAAACTAAAATAAAGAAATTGAACGTTTATTTTTAGCAATGTTAAACAAAAATTTAATGTTAGATACAAATACAGAACATTTAGGGTTTAAAAAAATACCGCAAAAATACACTTGCGTCAAGAGTGTCGTCCCTTAAACTAGACCGAAACTTTGTCAGTATCGATCCAGTTGAGGATAAGCACCTTTCGGCTTTAACTCTTGTTGGCGGAATTGTGTTTAAAAAGTCATATATTAATAATTGAAAGTCCAAAATATACTTAGATTCACAAATGATCCCAGGTATTCATTCAAAGATAATTAGATCGTATACAATTTTTAAATAATTCAGTATTTCAAATAGCACTATTTTGCGCCTTAAATATTCTGCTTCGAAAGATTAAATACCATTCTAAAAATTGCTTTCAGAAAAAGCCAAATGTAGGTATAGAGGGTGTTAGGGGTTTGACTACAAATATTTTAACACGGGATAGTATAGACCATTTTGATTAAAAAATGCTTAAATAACGTAGAGTGAATACCTTACCATTTTTGAGAAAAACAGCCTTAAAGTTGTATTTTGTTTTATTATTTTTTAAGCACATCGTTAACACGTTTATTAATTTTATTACGTAAAACAGTTAATTATATGATTTTCTACAAAATGCCTACACATTTTTTCTTAGTAAAATATCTAAACGACCTAAATTTAAAAAATAAAAAACAAATAAATTGTTTTATTTTACCACAGAAAGCTTATTTGAAAACGGCAACACTGCCCAACGTAGAGAAACGAGCAGGCTTCAACGAACATAACAATTTGCAAACATATCAGTCGCAGTTATAGAGGGTGTTAGGGGTTTGACTACAAATATTTTAACACGGGATAGTATAGACCATTTTGATTAAAAAATGCTTAAATAACGTAGAGTGAATACCTTACCATTTTTGAGAAAAACAGCCTTAAAGTTGTATTTTGTTTTATTATTTTTTAAGCACATCGTTAACACGTTTATTAATTTTATTACGTATTATATGATTTTCTACAAAATGCCTACACATTTTTTCTTAGTAAAATATCTAAACGACCTAAATTTAAAAAATAAAAAACAAATAAATTGTTTTATTTTACCATGGAAAGCTTATTTGAAAACGGCAACACTGCCCACCGTAGAGAAACGAGCAGGCTTCAACGAACATAACAATTCGCAAACATATCAGTCGCAGTTGTCTTGTTTTTTGGTTCTTTCACCTTAATTTTTTGATGTATGAGGCAACTCCATACCATTTTAATACGTAGTCGGGATTTAAAAACTCTTTAAAAATGTATACCAATATTAAATATGCAGACATGGAGAGTGTAGACCAGCCATGTCAAACCCAAAGTCACTGGTGGGCCAAAAGCATGAAGTCATGTTGTCTATTTGTGGCGCGAATTTATCGGCGGAAATAACTTTTAAAACTGCGTCCAAGCGTTCTTTTCATCAAAAAAAATAGTTGTTCACACTTATAGGTACTTCCGAACATTGACAGGAATTTACAGGCAAATTTTCTCATTTCTTAGTATTGAAGAGGCAAGTACTTATAAAATTCGAATGTACCAACACTATCAAATTATTGTTTTAAATGGGTCTGACACTGAATCTCAATTATTTCCATTTGCAAGTGAGGGGGAACTTTATAAATATCGATAGTGAAAAGACCAGTAAATAGAGAAAAATTGTTTTCTTGGGTCTTAAAGTCCCGAAAACGCTTCTCAAGTTCTGCCAAAAGGCTTCTCATTTTCTCTGAATATATTTTGCATGGTATTGGTAGACTTGTGCTTTCCTGATATGCCTTACAAGTCAGAAAATGTTACAGATTATCCTCTGCTAACTGTTTTTCCCACAACATCATCTTACACTTGAAAGCTTTCACATGATCATGCATATCTGTAATAACTTGACGTGGTCCTTGCAATTTCGTATTTAAGTCCGACAAGTGTTTTGTGATATCTACCATAAATTAAAGATCTTGTAAAAAAGGTACATCTCATAATAAGCTGACATCTTCTCCTTTCGTTTCCATGAAAACAAGTATTTTTTCTTTGAGTTTCCAAAACCGGTCGAGTACCATAGAACACGAAAGCCATCGCACCTCTGCATAATATGGTAAACCAGTGTACTCACTTTCCAAATCACGTAAAAATGCAGAAAACTGTCGCTGATTAAGGCCTCGTGACCTTATGAAGTTTATAATTTTTTTCACTGACTTTAAAACACTTTCCTTGATCACTTTTGAGCCTAAAACTTCTTGGTGGATTATACAATTAATATGATGAAAATCTGGTTTGTCACTGCCCGTTTCTCTGATCTTTGTCTGTAATATTTTAATGAAACCATTTCTTACTCCAGTCTTTGAAAGAGCTCCGTCTGTTGCAACGGAACACAGTTTTGACAAATCTAAATTGTACTTTTGCAGAAGTCCATAAACAGCATTGAAAATATCCTTCCCAGTTGTTGTATCATGCAATGGTACTAATTCCAGTAATTCTTCATACACATTTATATCTGTATCAACCGCACGAAGAAAAACAGCGAGTTGCGCCACACCACACACATCCGTACTTTCGTCACAGGCAATAGAAAATGCAATGAAAGAGTCTGATTTTGTTTTTATCTGATCACTTATATTAGCAGCCAACTCAGTAACTCTTTCGGGGACAGTATTCCGGGACAAGGATATATTTTGAAATGCCTTCACGCTCCCGGGACTTACAATTTCCGCGGCCTTTACAAGGCACTCTTTTATAAATTCACCTTCAAACAAATGGTTTTGATTGTTTTGCGATCAACTCCGACAGTACGTAGCTCGCTTGAAGGACAGATTCATTTTCTTGCTTTGGACGTGTAAACATAAGCTGCTGATCTTTCATCTGTGATTTTAACTCATTTAACTTTTCGTTTCTGACCATGTCTGTATACTTATCAAACATAGTTTTATGAATATCATAGTGACGTTTTATATTATATAATTTTGGGACACCGACTGTACAAATCAAATAAATATTTTTTTCTTTCACTTCACAGCAAAAAAACTCTAATTCCCACTTTTCTTGAAAGATACGATGCTCACCTACAAGTTTCCTCTTACTTCCACTTGGTTTTGAAAGAGACATGTTAAAAACTGTATCTGAAATAAATTATAATAAGTACTGTTAAGTGTTGTAACAATAAGTGCGCAACTCAACTCGAAACTCTATCGCAACTGACTCATAACTGACTAAACACTGAAAGACTGAACTCAATCGAACACGGCTTATATACGGAATGTGATTTCTCGAGTTCTTTCCAGAATGTTCAGATAGGGTCATCTGTGTTTTTGCGCGATAGAATTTTATGGAACAAGCCAGATAACGTTTGGCTTTAGGTTTTAGGCTGAGTATGTGTAATTCAACCTCCTAAACATAGATGGCACTATGTTCAATTGTACATTTTATTATACAACAACTATGTTGCAACGGCGCGCGCTTTCAAAAACGGTTTTCAACTTGTTCGCGGGCCGCATTATTTGGCTGTTTTCAAAACTAATTTGGGCCGCAGAAAAATGCTCACTGGGCCGCATGTTTGACATGACTGGTGTAGACAGAATGCTCATTTGGCGTCCCAAGCATACCCGGAAAGATGTCCTAACAGGAGGTGTTCTAATGACAGAACCTTTGTGGCGGTTTTACAAAGAGTTCGCGATACGGGAAGTGTAAACGTCCTTCAAACTAATCGGGGGCCTGAACGGCAAATAACACCCGAAAACGAGAAACATATTTTAGCACTAGTGGAGGCAAACCCTGGTTTGAGTACTCGGGAAATCTCGCGACAAGTTGGATTTTCTAATTGGATTATTCATCGTACCCTTCGTGAAAACCGTTTGTACCCTTATCATATACAGCGAGTACAGGCTTTGACTTTAGAGGACTTACTCCGAAGAAGTGAATTTTGCCCGCGGTTTCTTCGAAAAAACCAAAAACACGAAAATGTTGTTTTACGAGAGATGGAATTTTAAACTATTATAACACTCATACCTGGCCTTAAGCAAATCCACACACGATTCAACAAGGCCGATTTCATATCGGTTTTCAATAAATATTTAAGCTGGAATAATCCACAATCGGTTAATCGGACCTTTTGAGCTACCAAGGCGTTTAACAGGTGAGGTATACTTCCCGTTTTTAACTAATGACTTGCCCACTCTTTTAGAAGATATTCCTTTAGCTCAGCAAGCCAGTGCCTGGGTTCTTCATGATGAAGCTCCTGCGCATATTCATAGGAATGTGTTACAATATCTGGATAATACGTTTGATAATGGGTGGAAAAGAACCGAGAAAATGGCCTCCGATGTCACCAGACCTAAACCCCCTTGATTTTTATTTTTGGGCCTACACGAAAACATTAGTGTATAATAGGGTTGAAATTGGAAATGAAGATGACCTTAGAAACCGTATTTTTGCCACAGCGGAACAAATTAGACAAAGACCTAACGTTCTTGAAACTGTTCAAGAACATTGGCTTCGCCGAATTCGAGCGTGTTTAAATAGTGGCGGTAGTCATTTTTAAGTTATTTTAAGTTTTTAAAATACTACTTAAAGTTTTTAAAATACTTTTTTTAGAGTATAAATTACCTCCCTAGTGCTATAAATTAATATGCTTGGTAAGTTCATGTTCTTTATTAATTTTTCGAAACTAATAAACTTAATTAGGGTTGAGCAGTTAAAAACTATACAAATAAATAATCTAAAGTTTTAATAACAGGGTTTTACTATTATATTCCCATTTACGAGGGAAGTAAAAACAAAATTTTCCATGAGTGAAAATAAAGTTTTTAAATACAAAGTTACAGGGTGTGAAATTTTCATAAAAAAAAGCAAGTGTCTCACTGTGAGTGTACAGGGTGTCCGGATTGGTTGCAAAAGCAGGGTATCTCGCTTATTTTTAAAGATACAACCTTGCGGTTTTCACGAACCTGAGGTAATTTTTTTGTGAAACTCATGAAGCCGTAAACAAAATTTGCATAGCCTTCTTCGTTTATGAGATACAGGGCGAGATAGAAAATTTTGCATTTTGGGACCACCCTCGTATCTCGGTTATCCTTTAACTTAACGCAAAGAAAAAAATTGCTGCTTATGCAGTTTTTTACGCTGGATCCAGTGGCGTAGTCATATTTTTCATTTGAGTTGTTATTTTTTAGATATGACCCAAAGTTGTGTTTTTTTAAATGGGACACCCTGTATATTTGTCCAGAAATTGATTTGTCCTTTTAAAAGCTTCTCAAAAATATATAATAGTATGGGTCTATTTTAATAAACAACAACAAAAATCCTAATTTTTATAATTGTCATCCCAAATTTTGCAGTAGGCCATGCAAAACGATGCCGTTTTCTTTTGTTTTCTTGGAAGCAAATGACATTTACCAATTTTGTACGCGTATATAAAATATAGCGCTAGTTTTTTGTATTTATTTATTGTGTAAAAATATATTTGTATTATTATGGAAGAAAACCAAACTTTCGAACATTATGAAAAGTACGATATGTTAGCTTGTTTTATATTAAGTAATGAAAATGTTGAAGCGGCTTCTGAGATGTATTTTAACAGGTAAATAGTTAATTTTTAGGTATGTTGAAATACTATTGCTTAATTTTTATTTAGATATCCATAAAGGAGGCAACCTAATATATCCACTTTTTATCGGATAAAAAAGAATTTACTTAATCACGGATCATTTATCAAACCTGGTACGAAAACATATAATAAAGAAAATCGGGAGGCTGAGGATATTACGGTTTTGGCTAATGCAGAAGCTTACCCTACAAACTCTTGTATGAAAAGAGCATAGGAATTTCAAAAACTAGAGTTCAAGAAATTCTAAAAAAGCACAAATACCACCCATACGAATTTAGGCTCGTGCAGCACTTACAGCCAGGGGATGCAGAGGGATCTGCAATTGGTTTCGAGAAAGATGCGATATGGTTAGAGATTTTGGAGAAAAGAAGGTTATATGGTCAGACGAAGCACATTTCAGTAATTCTGGTATACTGAATAGGCACAATAGTAGATTCTGGTCCCAGAAAAATCAATACCAAATATTTCCCAGAAGACAGCAGGGCAGGTTTGGTCTAAATGTGTCCTGCTTCATATTAGGAACACATATAAAATTTTATATATTTGAGGGAAATCTAACAGCCAATCGCTTATATAGAAATTTTAGCTATACCTGAATTACTTGACGATGTTCCTCTAGCGCAAATTAACGAAATTTATTTTCAACAGGACGGTGCTCCTGCACACAATTCTGGAATGACGAGATTATTTCTGGACAGTAATTTTACCAATCAATGGATCGGAACAAATGAACCTATAAGATGGCCCCCTAGGTCCCCAGATTTGTCGATTTTAGATTTGTTTCTATGGGGATATCCGTAAAATAGAATTTACAAAGACCACTACGATAATGTCCAAGATTTAGGAAATGCAATAAGAGAAAAGTTTCGCTATTTACAAAATCATCCCGTTATTTTGCTTAATTCCCTAAAACGAATACGAAAATTGTGCGAAGCATGCATAGAACAAAATGGAAATCAGTTTGAACAGTTCTTTTGATTTCCTTGGTTACTGTAGTTCTTATACGACAGTTGATTTTTGCTGAAAGGCTTGTTACATAATAATTTATTACTGTTTTGTTCTTGTGTTACATAAATCTAGGTAGGTGGTACTTTTTTGGTGCGAAATTATCAATACATATTTTGATAAATAGATTTAATTACATATTTATTTTGATTTATTGTTAGGATGTAGATATTGTTAACGACTTTAAATAAAAGGCAGCATTGTTTTGCATGGCCTACTGCAAAATTTGGGATGATAATTATAAAAATTAGGATTTTTGTTGTTGTTTATTAAAATAGGCCCATACTATTATATATTTTTGAGAAGCTTTTAAAAGGACAAATCAATTTCTGGACAAATATACAGGGTGTCACATTTAAAAAAACACAACTTTGGGTCATATCTAAAAAATAACAACTTAAATGAAAAATATGACTACGCCACTGGATCCAGCGTAAAAACTGCATAAGCAGCAATTTTTCCCTTTGCGTTAAGTTAAAGGATAACCGAGATACGAGGGGGGTCCCAAAATGCAAAATTTTCTATTTCGCCCTGTATCTCATAAACGAAGAAGGCTATGAAAATTTTGTTTACGGCTTCATGAGTTTCACAAAAAATTAGCTCAGGTTCGTGAAAACCGCAAGGTTCTATCTTTAAAAATAAGCGAGATACCCTACTTTTGCAACCAAATCCGGACACCCTGTACATCGGTTTATTTAAAGATTTTTCGGTATTCCACTGCATACTTCTATCGATTAAACAGTAAAACATGTCAACTATGCGTCTCTATAGGCAAAGCAAGTAGACGGAATTTCATAAATAAATACTCTCCATAGGAATTTGGGACTTCTATGCCTAAACTTACTTGCGATTCCTGGAATTCCGGCCATAAAAGAAATAGTTACGATCTTAACTACGGAAGGGATAAGCTATTCAGTATAGCAATTTCAGTTTATATGATTTTGAACCAACCAAGCAAGAAATAGGACATGCGAAATATGGAGACAGAGCTTATAGTGGTTTATATTAGTTTAAATATTAAATAAATATGGGTGTTTTTGCGACAATGTGCTACTTTTTCGTAAAACTAAAGATGCCGTTAACAAATGCCAATTTTGCATTAGAGAAAATGGTCGTCAATTTAAACATCACCTTTAAAAATTTGGTTTTTCTTTTTTTAATAATGTTATTTTTTTGCGTTGTTATATTGTTACTTTACTTAGTTACAAACTTACTGTTATTAAAAAACTAGGTATTTTCACATAAGAAGATACCTATATGCAAGTTATCCAATTCTTCATTAGCAATATGTAACTTTCAATTGTTATATTATTCATGGCCTATTATTAAATTATGCGTTTAATTTCGGAAAATTGTCATTTATTTGCGTGTTTCTGAGAACAAGTGCATACTATTATATATTTAACTGGTTGAGATACCAGGCGTGCCTGAAAATGCAACATTTTCAATTTAGCCCTGTATCTTAAAAACTAAAAGGGCTATGATAATTTTGTTAACGGCATCTTTAGTTTTACGAAAAAGTAGCAAACTGTCGCGAAAACCGCAACTTTCTATCTATAAAAATAACGGAGGAACCTCGCAAAAGTACCCAAAATGGGACACCCTGTACAATTTGTGAATGAGTGACACAAAAAACTATGAAACCCTTTACCAGAAATTTCCCTCTTAATCAATCAATTTATCACGGATTACCACCAATATTTCTGTTATTTTTATGCATAGGAAAATAAAGCTTATTAAAAAACTATTGAGAACTTTTGTCTTTTTTTTGTAGAGCGGTATGAATAAACAATTGAACCTAGAGCTTAAAAACTATTACAAAATAACTTCGAAAATTTTTCTTGTGAACGTTTGTATTAAACATTATATAAAAAAATGTTTTAAGACAGACAAAAATATACCGTTTAATAACAACTTTGCTTTTTAAATGGAACACCCTGTATACAACAATACATACACAAAGATACTGGTAATAAAAATTGTTCTTGAAACCAGGAACGTTTTGTCTCAGAAATTTTTTATATCATTTTCAGCACCGAAGATATTTGGTATATTAATAAAGTTGGGACACCCTGTATATTTTTCTACCTTGTTTAGCAGTTTATTCGTATGTTGTAACTTTAAAATCAAACCGATGACATGTCTATACTTCACTAATAATAATATTACATTAATTACGCAAAAAACAAAAAAATTATAAGTACCACTTATAAATTAGCTACAGTTATTTACTACTAAGAACAATGGATGAGTAATCTACCTATGTGTAATTTCGCACGTTTTTAATTAACTAAAATCTGAAAATATGAAGGCTCGTTTTCAAATTCCAGTCTGGTTATTTTTCAACACTGACATAATTATTCTTTTAACGCAGTTTTCAATCACACATACCTAGGACACTTGAAAGTCGATTGTTGAAACAATTACCATATTATTAGGTGTCATGTTAAAGTTTAAAAAAAAATTATTTAAGAAACATTGGTGTATATAGTGTGGTCGGTAATGAATGCGCCAAAAAGCAATCCTGTTTTTGAGATATCGACATAAAAACTGGTAATTGGGAGTTTTCGAAGAAGAGTCGTATTCCCCGACTAAATTCTATTTTCTGATGTCATATGTAGAGGGCGCTTGTTACACCCTACACACTCGCTATTTGATGCCATAACTTTCTTGTTAGTACAATTACAATTATTTTATTGCAAGTCAAAAATTGAAATAACATACTGTAATAACGAGTAATAAATTTTGCCATGAACAAATAATGAAAAAGGTCACTTCAATAATTGGGCAAAATGTCCATCATTTACTTCTATGCATTTCCTCAATCCCTTTAGCAAATAGCGCTTTACTTGGAATACAGTTCTCTCTTTATTCCTGATAACATTGCTGGGATCTTGAATTTTTAGCAATAGTTGAATTTCATCTGTATACACTAAATATTTAATATAACCACCAAAAAAATAGATCCAAAGGATTAAGATCCGGGCTACACGGCGGCCATGGAAATTCACTGCCACAACCAAAATCTGTGAGGCAACCATTCATGTAAAAAAATGCGAACTGCAACTGGATAATGTAGTGGAGCACCATCGTGCATATCCCATATGTTTTGTCGTAAATTTAAAGGAACATCATAGAGTAGATTCGGCAAATCATTTTGTAGAAACTGCAAGTATTGGTTACATTTAGCCTTGCGGGAAACTCAAAAGGTCCAATAATAAAATCAGCAATAATGCCACACCAAATATGGGTAGAAAATTCCTGCTGAAAATGCAGTTCTTTGGTTAAATGTGGATTTTCCAGTTCCCACATGGTTATTTGGCCAATTAAACGAAATTGAAGGTCGCCTCGTCCTTGAAAATGATTGATAAACGTTGGATCCTGATTGTAATAACGAAGCAGAAATTGACAAAACTGAAGCCTGGCTGGTAAATCTGCTGGTAGTAGGTGTTGAACGAGATTGACATGATATCAGTGTAGTTTTTTAGTGAGTAAAACTAATGTCCTTTTACATGAGTAAAACCGATGTCCTTTTTACATGAGTAGCATTCGCCAATTATACCGTAATTTTGACCTATTCGCACTAAAATCTTTTCTTGATGTTCTACAGATATAGCTTTACGACACCCAATATGACTCTGAGGACGAAAACCCTGTTTCACCCAGTCGATCTTTGATAAATCTGTCGATCCGGCTGCCTTTTATTTGAATATTGTTGTTGGTAGCCTCTTTCAGCCTCACGACTGTTAAAATTTACTTGAGCATAAATACAAATCATATCTCTCATTTTACTATTGGAATATTCATTATGCCTAGGCATATTAATTAATAAAAGTTATTTTTTATGAGGATTTAAATTAACGTGAAAAGACCTTTTATTCAAATTAATGAATGTCAATACTAATGTATGTCAAGTATTCATTTCTTAACCATAGATAGCTAGGGGTTCGCGAGACCGAGACCGAGGCTGAATCAGCCTCGGTCTCGGTCTCGAAAAATGTTTACGGTCTCGGTCTCGGTCTCGATGCTTCGAGATCGAGACCTACTTAGTTTCGGTATCGGTCTCGAAAGTCTCGGTGGTCTCGAAAACAAAATTTTAAAAATAATAATTGTTCGCCGAGATGTTATTTAGACAAAAGTACATGAAAGCCTACATTCGAAACCCAGAGTTTTTCCAATCTTATAAATTTAATGTAAAAAAACCCAATGTTTGAACATTTCAGTAAAGTAGAAGAAATGTAGGTATATTTATATTAAAAATTATTCCAAAAATCTATAATTCGAAATGATGTCGCCAACAGATGGAATCAGTAAATGAAGATATACGGACACTAGTAGGTGTATCAAAATAAATATCACATATCCCTTGTTCTTTGGACATCAACAGAAAGGCCACACATCACTAGAGTTACTTAAACAACCATCAACAGAACAATAGTTATTTGACATTTCGAAAGATATACAAATGGAATAATATATATTAAACACAAAATAAGGGCACACTCTATAATGCTGCCGAACTCATGTAAGCAACGTGCTGGGCATTCTAGGGACAGACGTTATAATTCAATAGGTAGAAAACAATCAATGGCCAAGTAAAGCACCCTTAGGTATTCTGTAAACTTTGCTATTTTGAACCAAACTTTTATTACTTTGATGCGTATTTACTTTCTTAACCAGGACCGTTCTTAGGGGTCTGCACGTTGTGCTTGCACAAAGGCGGCTATGGTTCATAATACTACTTGTGAATCAACTATTTTTGTTCTTTGGTAAATTAACTATAAATTTTAAAAGTGGAGTAGATTTTAAAAGTAAATTTATTTATTAAACAAATATCTACTTGTTCAATTTTTCGCCTGAAAGATCAATCTATAGCCTTTTTTGAGAAAATGTACACGGATAAATATTATATTGTGCCTCCTGAATCACCAATAATATCAAGTTCCTCAAGCGATGATAACTATGACATGGATTATACATCAATATTTGAAAAAAAAAGTGATTCCGAAAATTGGAGAAAAGAAATAATAGAATATTTGCAATTAAAGAGCGCTCCAAAGGGTACAGATATTTTAGAATGGTGGAAAGGACACGATAAACAATTTCCAAATTTAGCCAAAATGGCAAAAGATCCTTTGTCTATACAGGCGACCTCTGTAGCAGTAGAGCGTTTATTTTCACAAGCAGGGTTAA
This sequence comes from Kuschelorhynchus macadamiae, assembly GCA_030620095.1. Classification (NCBI taxonomy): domain Eukaryota; kingdom Metazoa; phylum Arthropoda; class Insecta; order Coleoptera; family Curculionidae; genus Kuschelorhynchus; species Kuschelorhynchus macadamiae. The sequence goes on from JAUTXW010004679.1 coordinate 53,851, forward strand.
TTAATACAAAACTAAGAAGCATGTTAAATGAAACTTCAAACAAATCCTTATTATGTATTCATTCATGGTATAAAAGTAACTTAAAAAATGAAATTATAAAATATTAGTTTAAATTTTCTGTAATATTTTTAGGTTTATTATATAGGTTGAAACAAAATCTAAAAATATGCTTATAATGTATGTTTAGAAATTTTTAATTTTTACTTTGTTATTAGAACAGTTCGTTATTTTTTAAGCGTAATAGTTGAATTAGCTTTATTGATCATCTATTTAAAATCTTAAGCCAAATTCTACTTTGTATTTTGTTTGTTGAAAATCTTGTCCGTATGTATATGTATTATTTTTATTATACACATATAGTTAAAAATTTTATATCATCCAGTATTTTCAAATACAAACAAAATCAATACAAAAATATTGTTCTATATAACACGTACCTTCTTTAATTAGTAAGCCATCGAAGCGATTAAAGAAGAAAATGTTAAGAAAAATTTTCACTGATTTTTTTTAACAATTTTTTTGTTTATTTTAAGTCGGATAATTTTTAAACAAAAATCACCACAATTACTTCGTCTGTTGGAGACTTTACCGTATCTATACTATATAAGAATATAATATTGCGATGTTTTTAGTTGTTATAGTCTATTAGTTATTAATTATTGAACCAAAAAACTAAAAATTTTTGGATTTTAGTTACTTTCAATAATTAAACATACAAACCGATTATAAATTTATAAAGATCACCATATCAAAATCCTATATAGTATAGTTGTGATAAAGTGTCTATCTTTGAGAACAGGGTAGCAGTGTACGGTTTTCGACATGTAAAGTGGAATTTCACTACTAGAATTTCTAATTTTGGGAAATTCTCTTTTTATGGTTATTTATATCGTTTTAACATAAACAATAATATAATTGATTATAGAAAAATTATTTTTTGCATCAGTTAATTTGCCCCCAAACATATATTTTTTGAATTATATTGTCAAAACAAATAATTTACGAACATTAGCTACTTCACTTTAAGATCGAGACCGATATTTTCGATAGGTAAGTCTCGGTATCGGTCTCGGTCTCGAACACCAAGTTTCGGTCTCGAAATACTTTTTCAAGTCTCGGTCTCGTTTCAAGACCGAGACCGAGACTAGTCTCGTGGTCTCGCGAACCCCTAACCAAAGCTCCCTCCTTAACTTTTTGAGCCCGCGATTTGACTTGCAATAAGATATTAAAATGCAAATATTTCGAAACCGGTTTGTTTAATCGAATTAAATATAGTATACCTTTTTTTTTCTTAGAAATCATCACTCTATCACAATTTTCAATAAAAAACAATGAAACGGTACTAACAAGAAAGTTATGGCATGAAATAGCGAGTGTATAGGGTGTAACAAGCGCTCTCTACATTAAATGAAAAAATAGAATTTAGTCAATTCCCCATCTCCGAAAACTCCCAATTACCACTTATCAAAAACAACTCGAGGTAAAGAAAAACAACAAATTCGAGATTTAAACTTTAAAACACCCTGTATTTCATTAATACATTTTACTAAGGCATATTTGGGTCATTATCATCATTTTGACGAGTTTAATCTAGGTATGCTTTCTGGCGCAGTCATTACCAATCACCCTGTATAGGTGCTGTATGGCTGCCCTCCAAATGCAACATCAGGAAATGAGAGAGACAATTGTTGGTAGGAAATTCCAAAATTGAGATATATGGAGACAATAGAGGAAGGTCTTCATGTATTAAGAATATTTGTTGATTTTTCTCGTGCCTCTGACACGGTCAACCATAAGTTACTTTTGATGAAACCGAATTACTACTGCATAAAAAAGTGGACTGAAAATGTATGGCATCATATTTAAGTAGGAAGCCACAAAATTTAGATATATCAAGAACAACAATCGAGGTTTAGACATGAAATTTCATGGATTTGTTCTCGGATCTTTGGTGGTGGAAATAGTAGTATCTATCTATTTAGATTTTGCCTTTCAAGGTAATTTAAAAAGGTGAAAATTGATATTGCTTTGCTCCTAGTTGACAAATTGGCTATGGGCTTGTAGTTTGGAGAGATTTTGGATCCTTTTTTAGCAAGAATCTGTTCTGAACGGCCCTTTTCTTGAAAACATAGTGAAAATATTTAATCATTCGTCGACCTTTCAATTTAAATAAAGTTTTAAATCCCATAAATGTAAATGTTTACTCCTCGTAAACAAAAGAGATGCAATATATACATATGTAGATATACACATTTAAAATACTCACACTGTCAAAAGTCTTGGACCCCCCTGATATTTAACAAATTATTTCATGGGGGGAAAAAATAAATAATGTTCATTAAAATATATTTATTTTTGATTACATTTTTCCATAACAACAAAGTTTTTTCAAAATTGAAATTAATTAAAACCAATAATAAAAAAGTATTGCAATATTTTCATAAATTTAATTAATCAAAAACTAAAAATATTTTACTTTATTTTTGAACTAAACATAATTTAATAATCAGTATGACTTCCTCTTCTATCCACTAACATATTGACACGGCGGTGCATTGAAACAATCAAGTTATTGATTGTCTCCTGAGGAATATTGTTCCATTCTTCTACTGCCGCTACTATTAACTCATCTGCATTTTGTGGTGCATTGAGGCGACGATGAACTGCTCTAGAGACAAAATCCCACATGTTTTCTATAGGATTTTGATCTGGTGAGTTCGATGGCCAAGGCAGTCTGGTAATTTGCCCTTCTTCAAGTACTCTTTCAACGATTCTTGCCCGATGTGGCCGGGCGTTATCGTCCATAAAGATAAAATTCTCGCCTAGTTCGTTGCACAGAGGGTTAATTATGGGTCTGATAACATTATCAATGTATACCTGACTTGTCATATTCTGGCGGATAGGGATTAATGGGGTTCGGCGGTTGTACATAATTCCCCCCCAAAACATTACTGATCCTCCTTGATAGGGAGCAACTTGAAAATTGAGTCTTTGTTGACGTCCTGGTTCCCTCCAAACCCTTTGCCTACGGTCATCACTCTGCAGGGCAATTGTGGTCTCATCCGTAAACAAGACCCAACGCCATTGCTGCAAAAGTCATGCGCTATGGTGCCTTGCCCATTGTAAACGCGCAACTCTGTGTCGTGGAAGTAGAGTAGGGACTCTTAGATACCTTCTTGAATGAATATTTGCTCTATAGAGTCTCCTTCTTATTGTTGATGTCGATAAACCACGGCGAAATGCACGTTGGAAGTGATTTCTAAGAGCTGGAGCTGGATCGTGTCGATGTCTACGGGCATAATTGACGACATACCGATCCTCCCTTTCGTTTAGAATCCTTGGCCGTCCACTACGCTGTCTTCTTTCGATAGTGCCAGCTTCTTCAAATCTTTGAATAATTCTTATGATTGATGACCGTGGAATCTGCAACAGCCTGTGCATATGGTGATTAGAATGCCCAGCTTCATGTAAAGCAACAATTCTTGCCCTATCAAACCCAGAAATTTCATGACCGGGCATTTTAAAGCAGACACAAGGCAAATTCTCTTATTTGAATCAAAAATAAAATACACACTTTTACGTTTTAACGTCGGAAACCACACTAATTCATTTTATCTGTACATGTTTATGATTTTGTTTATCAACAAAATAACTTTACTTTTTGCCTAGCAACGAAAAAAAAACCTAAATATGAAATAGCCCAAAAAATACTGGGGGTCCAAGACTTTTGACAGTGTGTGTATTATTATACAAAAAAATAGCTTTAGGATGCAGAAACTTTGCATATTTCATATTGCATTTTATCTGCGTAGTTATAGAAATATAAAGATGGTGTATATCGTTTAAAAACGAAATACACGACAACGGACATGACCTTGACTGGAAATCCGTGTTATACGGGGGTAAATTAATTCATGTCAAAATGGAGGTTATTTGTTTCATAGACATCAGAAAAAAGTTATATTACACTTAATGCTTGCAAAAAATTTGAAATTAAACATAGATTTTTCAGGAAGATTTTTTAAATATTTTAATAGGCCGCCCTTTTGTATTGTTATCTTGGATTCATACAACAATGTTACCAATTCATTCCTATGTCACACTTGATTTTTGTGCAAAATCTGAGGTAAATTGGATAATTTATACATTTTTTTAGTAATACTTCTTTTAACGTTAACATATTGGATTTTTACCAAAATATTACCAGGTCATCTTCATATAACCCTTAATTTTTGTCTAAAATGTGAAGTCAATCTGGTAAGAAGTTTTTAAGCTGTGCCGTGAGCTGCCACACAAACAGACCGACAGACGGACTGACTGATTCCTACCACAATTTTACTAGTTCATTTCTGTGCTACAATTAGTTATGGAACACAATTTGAAATCAATTAATTAAGTAGTTTTTTCAGGCTGAATGTGTAAATAACTTGTTAAGCCGCCATTTTGTTCCGCCATCTTGGAATCGTACGGAAATTTTACCAGTTGATTCCTACATAATACTTGATTTTTGTGCAAAATATGAGAAAAGACATTTCACTAGACCGCCATTTTGTTTCGCCACATTGGATTTTTACCAAAATATTACCAGGTCATCCCCGTATAATCCTTAATTTTTGACCAAAATTTAAAGTCAATTGGGTGAGTAGTTTTTTAGCTATGGCGCGAACAGACAGACAGACCGACGGAATTGAGAAAACATGTTTTTTTATTTAGTCCCCGATATGTAACAGTAATTCAAAATGCTGGTGAGTCATAGTACCAAAATTAATTTAAAAAATCTCTAGAAATAAGATGCTTGATATTTAAAAAAACAAACAACAGCACTCTATATCTCAAAAACAAAGCGTTTGCGGACCCTTGTTTACTGACTTTTTCTTCTTATTCAAATCCCCTCCCAAAATTTTGGACAGAAATTAATATACAGCCTGTATATGACGGATTTCTATTAAAAATACGCCATGTTGTTTCCCGTATTATGCAAACCAGATCACAATAGAACAGTTCAGTAATTTTTAATCAGCTGAAGCTATTTCTAGAGTAATAATTACATACGCGTAACCACAATATTTATAACTGCTGATAATGAGAAATGATAAAAGATCACCTTATTTCTAAGAGATGCATTATACACGCTTGATAAATTTCTATGATAAAAATAAGTACCATTAATTCTGACGAAACATGACTCATTAAGAATATTCAGTAAAATCAATAACTTATTCTGAATGTACCGGGTGTTTCAAATTCGATGCTCATCATTGGGATCTTCTAGACCGTAAGAGCTAGATGGGTAGTTTAAATTTGGCAAAGTTGCGCATTTTAGAGCCCAATCGAATGCCGCTGAGAAAATAAAAATATTCCGAACCATTTCGAAGAAATCCGAAAAAAACCGAAATTGACGATTTTTGAATTTATTTTTTTGCGACTTTATTTTGGCAGATAAAAAAAAACTAAGACCACATTCTTATTGTAGTTTTTTCTCCTCTACAAAATGGCGTTGTCATATTTTTAATCCGACGTTTCGTCCTTCGTGGCCTATCATCAACTTTCTAAATTTAAATACGGACCTGGACTTTTTTTTTACTTTTTTAAAAGCATTTTTAATTCTGATTAAAATGATATGTAACACGTGTGTGAAATAGTTTTAGATAGTGGAAAAAAAGCTAATTAATAATATAAAATAAGGTGGCCATGGATTTCTGACATTTATGATTCTTATTTTTCTTGCGCTTGGAAACCATTTTCAAATATTATCAATAATTTAATAATTTTATTAAAAAGTCTACTTTTTAAAAGAAAAATGATATTTTCAAATTCAGATAAATGTGATATGCTTCGTATTTACTACCTTGAGAATCGAAACAGCATAGCCGCAAGTGAAAGATATTTGATTGAGTACCCCGAACGGCCCCAGCCGCATTATACAATTTTTAACAGAATTGAAAGGCAATTACGACATGAAGGAAATTTTGCTAAGAAAAGAAATAATTATGGATTGCGGACTACTGAAGAAGAAGTAAACGCTGTGTTAAATTCTGTAAGTTTATTATCCTGGAACGGCAATGTTCGCAATGAATTCAAGCAAAAGATACCTATTCGTTTACAACAATGGCTAGCTTTAATTTTGATTGATTTGATTAATTTGATTCTAGGTTAATGAAAATCCAAGAATTTCGACCAGGCAGATTGGCAGGGATTTAAATAATATGCCCCACGTGAAAGTGTGGAGAACATTAAAAGCCGCCCATTATAGGCCCTTTAAAATCCACACAAGTCAGTTTTTGATGCCCGGTGATCCAGAAAGGCGACTAAATTTTTGTAATTGGCTTAATTTGGCATTGCAAGAAGATCCGGATATTACAAACAAGATCATTTGGACTGACGAATCCTCATTTAGCTCGTGTGGAATGTTTAATAGACACAACGAGCATGTGTGGTCTATCAATAATCCTCGCGAGAACATACCAATCCGGGGCCAAGGTAGAAACTCTATTAATGTATGGAGTGGACTGTGTCGGAACAGACTGTTAGGGCCCATTTTGTTTGAAGGAGCCCTAACAGGTCAGCGCTACCTGGAGATGCTCACAGGTCCTATATTAGACTTTCTTGACGACTACCCGCTTAATGAACTGCAGCAGCTGTGGTGGCAACAGGACGGAGCTCCAGCTCATAACGCGGGTATCGTCACCAATTACCTAAATACAGTTTTCCCTGAAAAATGGATAGGTAATAGAGGAGTTGTTTTATGGCCAGCGAGAAGCCCGGACTTGGCTCCCCATGACTTTTTTCTGTGGGGTCATCTAAAAGACTTGGTTTATAAAACTCCACCAAACGACATTAATCTTTTAAGACAATCGTTAGAACGCACAATGGAGAGAGTGCCAGGCCGCATGATCCAGCGAGCTATAAATAAAGTTCCTGCGCGCATTCAAATGTGCATCCAACAACAAGGAAATTTGTTTGAACACCTCATTTAAATCATTATTTTTATTTATTAACATAAAATAAATTGTTACTATTAGACTTTTGTTACTATTTTATTTTAAAAATAGGTAATTTTTTTCTTTGTTACTATTTTTTTTATAAAGTAAACTAGATTAACAATATTATAAAATTATTAAATTTAATGAAATACTTGAGAAAAATCCATGGCCACCTTATTTTATATTATTAATTAGCTTTTTTTCCACTATCTAAAACTATTTCACACACGTGTTACATATCATTTTAATCAGAATTAAAAATGCTTTTAAAAAAGTAAAAAAAAATCCAGGTCCGTATTTAAATTTAGAAAGTTGATGATGGGCCACGAAGGACGAAACGTCGGATTAAAAATCTGACAACGCCATTTTGTAGAGGAGAAAAAACTACAATAAGAATGTGGTCTTAGTTTTTTTTTATCTGCCAAAATAAAAGTCGCAAAAAAATAAATTCAAAAATCGTCAATTTCGGTTTTTTTCGGATTTCTTCGAAATGGTTCGGAATATTTTTATTTTCTCAGCGGCATTCGATTGGGCTCTAAAATGCGCAACTTTGCCAAATTTAAACTACCCATCTAGCTCTTACGGTTTAGAAGATCCCCATGATGAGCATCGAATTTGAAACACCCAGTACGAGATCACTAACCTAAATATTTCGTTTCGTACAGACTCCACCAATACATTTACAACATATTTCCCTATTAAAAACAATTCAACCGTTCAGTCAAAACAAAATTCCACAAACTAAATTAAGCGCAACCATCAAGTTTTATAGAGGAAAAATCCGAGTTGTATTTTCTTAGTAAAACGCGTTAATGAATTTTTATTTTCTCAACTAGGATCTTACGAAATTTACTATCGTATTGACGTTTTCTGATACCGACACAGCCAATAATAAATGTCAATATTTCTTTCAGAACTGCCACTCAAAAGCAAATAGTTTAATAACTATTATCGCATAAAGCCAATTTATGTTGTCGCATTTCCCAAATTGCAGTTTTATAGATCTCAATAAAACTATTTTCAGAACTATATTGCAAGCACCTTGAACTAAACTGCTCCTTAAAAGTTGGGGATATTAAAATTCGTAACTCATTTTGACATAATTTTTAAAATATTTAATAGGGTAAAGCGCCAGAATAGATTTTGTTTCCTAACAAACTGATACTCGATTATTCAAAAGTGTATATTTTTTACATGAACGCTACTTATGACGCTAATCCTTACATTCAACCATCTACCTAAGCCAAGAACATACCAAACCATAAACTTAAAATAACAAAAATGTAATTTACTTTATATCAATCATATCACTTTAAACTGTTTTAGATTTTCACTTTTATTCACAACTTGTGATATATGTTTCTCTAACTGCAGCTTCGTCAGACAAACGGTATTTAAACTAACAATTTGCTAAATAAGCTTGATTTTTATAAAACATATATCAAGGTAAAGACTTTTATGACCTACGAGAGTCCTAAATAACATCTGGATGGAAATTTCTAACAAAATAGGTTTAAAAGAGGTGAATTATTTATATCTAAATGGTCGTTTAAGGGATACTAGGTGTTTTTAATTTTATTAATTTCCATAGATTCTAAAAGTATCAATTTTTTACTTATGTTTATTGTATGTAATATTTCAAAATTTTCATCGAAAGCATGGTTATTATCTAACAAATGTTTGGGGTATGTTTTTATGCTCTGCTAGTCTATATTTACAAGTTCTCCCAGTCTGGCCTATATACACTTTTGGGCATGATCCACAATTTAATTTATAAACTCCGGATTTATTATTTTTATTTGTTTTTCTTTGTCATTTTTATAAATTTACTTAGATTATTATTTGTTTTAAATGGAATTTTAATGTTCTTTTTACACAGTATAGGAGCCACCTTTTCTGCAGGTTTACCGATATAAGTAAATATCTTTATATTTATTTTCTTCTTTGGGTGGCACAGGGTAAAAATGATATATAGATTAATTAATATACCTTTAAGCAAAGATAGTTTTCAAAAAAAAATTAAATCTAATTAAACAAATAGCAGTTAACAGTAGATATGATTCCAAAATAAATGACAATATTTTAAATCAAAAAAACTTTCCAAAATTTATCCTGTACCACCCAAAGAAGAAAACAAATATAAGATACTTACTTATATCGGTAAACCTACAGAGAAGCTTCTATTCTGCGTAAAAAGAACATTAAAATTGCATTTAAAACAAATAATAATCTAAGTAAATTTATAAAAAATAACAAAGAAAAAAACAAATAAAAATAATAAATCCGTATATAAATTAAACTGTGGACCATGCCCAAAAGTGTTTATAGGCCAGATTGGGAGAACTTTTAAACAGACTAGCAGAGCATAAAAGAAGATTTATTAAAAATAAAACAGACTCAACATACGCCGAACATTTGTTAGATAATAACCATGCTTTCGATGAAAATTTGGAAATACTACACTCAATAAACAAAAAATTGTCACTTTTAGAGTCTATGGAAATTAATAAACTCAGTATCTCTTAAACGACCATTTAAATATGAATAATTCACCTCTTTTAAACCTCCTAGGCCATAAAAATCTTTACCTAGAAACATGTTTTATAAAAATCAAGCTCATTTAGCAAATTGTTAATTTAAATACCGTTTGTCTCATGAAGTATTAGCGAAACATATGTCACAAGTTGTGAATAAAAGTGAAAATTTAAAACAGTTTAAAGGGTTTTATTTACATTGTTTATAATGGATTTTCATCAAGTAACGATCCGGTCAATAAAGTATATTTTTTTATTTAATAGGCAATCTAAAACTCGAAAGAAACTTTCAGAACACAGTTCTCGTCCCTATATTTTTTTTTAGGTTTTTCCAACACTCTCTTTCACATTGTGTATAATTAAGACATGCTCGTCGAAAGACGTAACGGTACTAACTCTTTTGCGATTGGATTAAAAATAAGCTCAAAAATTAAATATTACTAAAAAAAATACTCGATAATCAATTATTTACTTTTATCAAGTGTGCCATGGATAGCCATGCTAAATATTGAGTAGGATTTTTTGTTTTGACAGTGACACTTACCCATTTTTTCTGAGTAGACATAAGATTTACTTATTTTTCTTGATTTTCAGTATTATTTTTATTTTCAAAAGTCAAAATAATGTATAATCAAAGTGAAAAAGTCTGAATGCTGCTGAATTGTATGCTCAGAGACACCCCGACCGGCAACATCCAGTCCATCAGTATTTTCCAAATCTCGAGAATCAGCGGAAGGCAGATTTATTGTAAATGAAGAAATGGAGATTAACGTTCTTGCTATGGTTGAAGTTGATAAAACTGTTTCTTTAAGAAAAATTAATCACGAACTGGGTTTAAGTCATGAATCAGCTAGAAAAATACTAAAGAAACACGGATATCGATGGCGGTAGACGGGTATTGTTTTGTGAATGGTTGCTCCAAAATTGTAGAATTGACCCAAATTTTATCAACTTTATCTTATTTTCTGAGGAATCCAGATTCACTAATAATGGTATGTTTAACAAGCAAAGCACTCGTTACTGGGCCCAACAAAATCAACATGAAATGAGAGTAGGAAATTTTCAAGAAAGGTTTGGTGTCAATGGGGCTGGTGTCGTTGGTAACAGAATAACTGGGCCAATTTTATTTCAAGGCCAATTAACAGGGGTTAGGTACTTAGGCTTTCTCCAAAATGAAATTGAGCAACATCTTAACGATCTACCTTTAGAAGTTTTACGCTGAATTTACTTCCAGAAAGATGGAGCACCGCCTCACAATGCCAGAGAAGTTCTTAATTATTATTTAATCAGTGTTCAGATCTCGTGGAGTAAAGATCCCTGAAGATGCCTCGTGCAATCGAAGGCGAAACGTCGGATAGCAATTCCAATTTGACACGGTCTAATCCCAAGAACGATGATTTCTTATTTAATTGAACATTTTAATAATAAAATTATTGCAACCAATGGCCCAATACGGTGGCCTGCTCGTTCACGGGATCTCACTGTTCTCGATTTCTTTATTTGGGGATATATTAAAGAAAGAATCTATGTAACAGCCACAGCCACCCTTGAAATCTTACAAGAAAGGATTGTATGTGTATTTAGAAGTATTATGCCTCAAATGCTGCACAACGTGTTGAGAGAAGCAATTGAACGAACGGAAATGTGTCGTGAAAAAGGAGGAATGCACTTTGAGCAACTACAGTGAACTCGAATATTGTGATTTTATATTTTACAGCGTTATTGAAGTTATATTTTTGTTTAATACTCTGAACTATTTGTTAGCCAAAGATACAGATGTGCACGCCTAAATGTGTTGACGATATCTGAAGAGGGGCAGCAGAACACTGTATAAAAAATACTGTTCCGAGCGTTAGGCGCATACGCGTGCATTCTTTTCATCAACAGAGATAGGCTGGGCAGACTTTACGTGACATGGCGCATAGATAGATCCATCGTAAGTAATCTTGATCAAACAACTGTCACAATTAAAAATCCTACTTAACATCCAGCTATCCAGAATGGATATCCATGGCACACTTGATAAAAGTAAATAATAAAAACCTCTTCTCGAAAAGTGCTCGTCTAAAAATGGTCGCCATTTGAAAAAAAAATAGATAGACACAAAAATTTGATTTTATCAACTTCTCTTGTTCCTAGCTATCAGACCAATCACTAAAACCTAGCGATTGTATTATTATGTGATCATTTCAGGTCCTTAGATTAATTTGCGTCCGGTCATGGCCACCTAGATGCAATTTTAAAAATGGCTATAAAAAATCAAGTAGGCGTAAAAAGTTTTTAAAATGTCACATTCTGATTTGTCTCAGGAATCCAAAAAATGTAAAAATATACAGAGTGTTCCATTTAAAAAATCGAAACTGGAGCCCGGTGAAACCGGAAGTGACCGGAAAGTGAAAAATATATACGAAATTTCGTTTTGATACATCAAACACTTTAAAAGTTATGGCCTGTCTAATAGATTCATTGACACCCGGTATAGGGCAGACAGGTAAAAATGTCGACTAAAGGATAAATGAACAATATAAATGCTTTGTCAAGGGGGAAACCGAATCTCATTATGCTTCTCCTTTTAATAAAAATTACAAATTTGTCCATACTGAAAAGAAAGACATAAAACTAAATTTACCAGAATCTCTAGAAATAAACAAACTTAAACACACAGGCCCATTACTTAACGATCAAACTGACCTAAACAATAATTCACCTCTTATAAATATCTTTTGTTAATATAGATTTAGATAAATATAAAAATAGGTTTTGTTCGTTCATCATTAGTTTATTTTGTTTAATATAGTGGAAGTTTTAAGCAAAAATTGTTTTTTACTTAGTGCCATATATCTTCTGAAGTTCTGAAAGTTCTTGCACTTATTGTTGCATCGCGACCTATTTTAGCCGTAAATATTAACCAAATGTTAATAACCCTGTTAATTTCCGAGAAAACGCCGTTTGAAGTTTTAAGTGAAACACCCAGTATTGGCAAGTTTATATTTCGACATTTAATATCTCCATGGAGCCATTATTTTTTAAACACTCTGAACAATAATTGTCGTCCAAAAATGACAAGTTATTGATTAATACCTTCAAGTTCCGGCCTTTAGAAAAATTGAGATATCTTCCGCTTATAGAATACATCCGCTCCCCTTACATATTATATTATACCCTAATTTTGATCAACCAACTGTCACAATTAAAAATCTTACTTAATATCCAGCTATCCAGAATGGATATCCATGGCACACTTGATAAAAGTAAATAATAAAAACCTCTTCTCAAAAAGTGCTCGTCTAAAAAGGGTCGCCATTTGAAAAAAAAAATAGTTAGGCACAAAATTTGATTTCATCAACTTCTCTTGTTCCTAGCTATCAGACTAATCACTAAAACTTAGCGATTGTATTATTCTGTGATCATTTCAGGTCCTTAGATTAATTTCCGTCCGGTCATGGCCACCTAGATGGAATTTTAAAAATGGCTATAAAAAATCAAGTAGACGTAAAAAGTTTTTAAAATGTCACATTCTGATTTGTCTCAGGAATCCAAAAAATGTAAAAATATACAGAGTGTTCCATTCAAAAAATCGAAACTGGAGCCCGGTGAAACCGGAAGTGACCGGAAAGTGAAGAATATATACGAAATTTCGTTTTGATACATCAAATACCTTAAAAGTTATGGCCTGTCTAATAGATTCATTGACACCCGGTATAGAGCAGACAGGTAGAAATGTCGACTAAAGGATAAATGAACAATATAAATGCTTTGTCAAGGGGGAAACCGAATCTAATTATGCTTCTCCTTTTAATAAAAATTAGAAATTTTTCCATACTGAAAAGAAAGACATAAAACTAAATTTACCAGAATCTCTAGAAATAAACAAACTTAAACACTCAGGCCCATTACTTAACGATCAAACTGACATGAACAATAATTCACCTCTTATAAATATCTTTTGTTAATATAGATTTAGATAAATATAAAAATAGGTTTTGTTCGTTCATCATTAGTTTATTTTGTTTAATATAGTGGAAGTTTTAAGCAAAAATTGTTTTTTACTTAGTGCCATATATCTTCTGAAAGTTCTTGCACTTATTGTTGCGTCGCGACCTATTTTAGCCATAAATATTAACCAAATGTTAATAACCCTGTTAATTTCCGTTTGAGGTTTTAAGTGAAACACCCAGTATTGGCAAGTCTATATTTCGACATTTAATATCTCCATGGAGCCATTATTTTTTAAACACTCTGAACAATAATTTTCGTCCAAAAATGATAAGTTATTGATTAATACCTTCAAGTTCTGCCCTTTAGAAAAATTGAGATATCTTCCGCTTATAGAATACAACCGCTCCCCTTACATATTATATTATACCCTAATTACGTAAAAAGGGTTGGCTTCTACTGAATAAATAAGAACATTATTATATCTGCTATAGAACTATTCGTCTAGTAATCAATATAAGTAACATGTCCTTCTGGAAAATTTTAGCTTAAAATCGACCGAACAGATGGCAAAAAATGATTAAAGAAAACAAATATATATAGGCTATATATGTTTGTGAGTGGAAAATTTTTAAGACTTTTCTTACTACAAACACCAAATCCAAAGCACAAAAGAACACATCGCCTAGAATAACCTTGGAACAAAAAATAAATAGGCAGTTCTCCAAAAAAAAAAGGTTCATTTAAAAAATATATAAACCATACAGTTTGATAAAACATTTTTTATAATACACGTAATAAAAAGTAAGTAATAAAAAAGTACAAAAACAATTTGGTATCTTCCTTCTAGACAGACTTTTAATTTTGAAATATTTAAGTGTCATACTCGAATGAGAACAGTTTTAATCATTATGAACTTCTAGACAGATGAAACCGATAAGCAAAATTTTTTTCAAAGTGAATATTTTCTAAACGGATTTCAACAAACTCGGTGTCGTTGAAAGGAGCTTTTTTGGGGCAACAAAACCTACCTTATTTGTGGTGATTGTAATTTGGTCGCTACTTGAGGGCATTTTTCGATATTACGACAGAAATTGCAAAATTTATTTAAAAAATTAAACCTATTGGTATTACTACCACAAATAAGGTAGGTTTTATTGCCCAAGAAAAGCTTCTTTCAACTACACCAAGTTTGTTGAAATCAGTTCAGCCGTTTTGAAGTTACAGATGTTTTTTATAAAAACATTTTCCACTTTATTTTTAGAGATAGGGCAAAAAGTGTTAAAAAAAAAAGACTCTAATTTATATCAGCTTTAAAAAGTATATAGTTTTTTGTTATGTTAATGAGCGGAATTCCCAGAAACACCAGTTTTTTTAAATTCAAGATGGCCATCTTAGGAACCTGAAAATAATTTCCAGGAAATGGTTACAAGTAAATCTGCCAAGAGAAACCACTGTAAATTATTTTCAGGTTCGAAAGTTGGCCGCTAGGGGGAGTAACAGCAACAAAAAAGTGCAAGGGTCAATTTTCTCTTAAATTTGAAAATATAAGCATTATATTCTTCAACCAATTACGCACTTTTTTGCTTTGGATCATTTTTGTATATTTTCAAAAATAAAGTAGTGGGGGAGGTCAAACATTTTTACTTTCAAATGTAGATATCGCCGTTTTGGATGAACCGATTTTATTCAACTAGATGTTTTTTGCTCTACTCGTGAAACCATAAACTGTACCGTAATGAGTTTTCTCCAAATAATTCTGATTTTCTCAAAAAAATCAAATGGTACGCTATGACTTCTATATCACAGTGTATTTGCTAGTTATAAAGGCTATTGAATAGCGAAATAAAAAATCCAGATTCGCATTTAAATTAAGAAATTGATGACGGTCCCTCGAATCCAAAACGTCGGATTAGAAAATTAACTTTGCCGATTTGTAGAGGAAAAAAAGGACAATGACAAAGTGGATATTATTTTCATCTCTCATTTCAATTAATCCTAAAAATTTTTCCCCCACCACTTTATTTTAGAAAATAGACAACAATGGTCTGAAGCAGAAAAGTGCGTAACTAGGTTAAAGAATACAATAATTTTTTTTAGCATATGTACCTCAGAGAAATTAAAGAGAAAATTGGCATTTACTCTTTTATGTTGCTGTTACACCGCCTAGCGGCCAACTTTCGAACTTGAAAATAGTTTACAGCAATTTTTCTTGGCCTATTTACCTATAAATATTTTTTCCTTAACTTATGTCATTAACGGTTCCCGAGCTACAGCCGACGTTCTCTATTATTGGACCACCCTGTATATACAAATAGAACATTGTAAAATGATGTTAAGAGAAGAATCATAATCAATAAAAACAAGTCACACTAGTAAAATATTTATGTTTGCTAGGGAGCACATAAAAATTTCTCATAGACTTAAGTATGTTGCTTCTAAGGCCTACAAAGTTACAGCATCTGGAGAACTGCCTATATACGGCACATATGTATAAATTAAAAAAAAAAACTTACCGCGTAAGGCGAGCTTGAAAACTATGCACATCACAAATACCAGAATTTTGCATTGCTGGCTGACTGCTAATGGTCGTCCGCCAGCCCCTATCCAGGAAATATTTGGATATAAAAAAGTCCTCTGCGAGGTAACAGCCGAACGCTTTGAGACCGCCTTCTTCTTCTAAAACGCATTTGCGCATAAGCGTCGACATACCCGTATGACAGTTGACTCGTACGCAGTCCGCGGACAGATACATCCGTGATTGTGCTGTTCCGAAATAAATCTGAAAAAATAAGGTAAAGCTCTAGTTAAACAAGGAATGAATAATGGGTCTGATATGTCTTACTTTTTCTAACGTTGCTGCGAAACCATTTCTGTCGCACGTAAAAGGCATCTGGTGAACTATGCCCGTTCTATCAGTCATGTGGCTTACCATATCTTGAAGCGTATCTTCTTTCACTAAATAAACCATATTAGACAAATGAATTATTTAAAAAACCACAAAACACCTGACTGCTTAAAACTGAGTATAAACAAAAAGAAGAAAAAAGTTAGCATATTTATTACTCTATAGTTTATTTAAAAATATTATCACGAATAAATGAACCTATTTCTATAACATATCATTTCCTGTATTTTAACGAGACCAAGTCTCGGCCTCAGTATATTATCATTATTAACATGACACGAGTTTCGCCCTTTCGAGCATCATCAGACCTACAAGCAACAGAGAAAACTTTAGCAACTAATCACACTCACAACTACTTATAGATATTTGATCGTTATGAGGTTAAGTCTCACGTGAATAAACAAAATAAAATATTAAAAAAGATGCATGTCCTAGCTGGGATCGAACCTGGACCGCCTGAGTGGGAGGCCAGAGTAAATGCCTATACACCACTGGACTGGTCAAAGAAAATAACCAAAAACTCTCACTCAATAAAATAGTGGATGAAATGAAGGTTGTCTACAATAATTATTACATTCAAATGTTAAATATTAGGGTTAAAAACGTCGTTAACCCAAGTCAGAATAGCGCTTTTTATAGCTTTGGTTAGTGTGTTTTATTTTATTTGTAAGTTAATGTTTTCGGATTTGTGAGTGTGATTATTAAGGTTCTCTCTGTCGTATGTAGGTCTGATGATGCTCGAAAGGGCGAAACACGTGTCATGTTAATAATTATAATTTACTGAGACCGAGACTTGGAGTCTTTTTCTATGTTTATTATTAAAACTAGGTCTCTTTTAGAAATATGGACAATTGTCCATATTTCCATAAATTTGGAAGGTAATTTATCTCATAGAATTAAAAAAAAAGTCAAATAAATGGCCATGTAGACACTATTGTATTTCGTGCAATTTTTTTTATTAAATTAAAAAGCTTTCGCCATCATCAGTGCCACCTGAAAGCAAGGAAATCACTTTCATTAAATGGTAAGAATTAAAAAACGATAATGTTTTATGAATTGAATATTTTAAGGGAAAAGAAAACAAATTTTATAATATGCAAAGGAATATTGAGGAGACAATTAGATGAATTATTTGTGTAATTAAGTGGTGAAGAAAAAAAAACAGATTGCTAAAAGAGCTGAGGTATCTAGTTAATGAGAATTTGCAACATATTTGAAAATTAAAACAATTATATAGCTGTTTGGGAAAGAAATGTGTTTTAAATTGTTTTCAAACCCAAAGAAGGAACATGATCAGACAAAACAATGAACATTTAAAATTTGTTAACGTCACATCTATAAAGTCACATTAAAATATCACAAAGGGTGTGTTCTTTCACCCCTTTTGGCGATTTAAACCATGAAAACGTTCAAACTTTAATACATGGTCGCTTCAAATGACAAATCTTTTTGTAGGATAAGTCTAAAGGGGAAGTTAACTACGGGACGTTGACTACATGCAAAAACAATTAAATACGATAATACAAAACAATGTCATTAAAGTGTGAAAATTTTTAAGCCAGAATCTTAAGAAAATAGATCAAAAGGAGAAAATTAATGTAGAAAATTCAAAGGTTTACATATAATATTAAAAATTAGAAAATTTAAAATCTAGTTATAAAATGTTAGGCGAATTTTTAATAATGCAGGGTTGGATCTAGTAGAATTAAAAACCACAGGGTATTTAACTATCAAAAATGCGAATGCCTCAAAAAGAGAAAATTCAATTCAATTTTAAATACATTTTGTTCAGACAGTGCTTCAAAATAAAGTTATCATAAGAAAAGTCCTTATTGAGTACGAAATGAAAAAATCTTTAAATTTAAGAGAAGAACAGAAGCCATTCTAAATCAAAATTGCCATATTTGTTAAGTTGAGGAATTAAAATGCTAAACAAGTATGTGTTAAGACACAAATGCAGGAGGAGTGAGGAAGGAGAGAAGTGGAATAAGGTAAAGGTAGCAATTAATTTATTCTCAAAGGATTTTTTTTTAAAGACTAGACAAACATTTTTTTTTATTTTTTTTTACTTTTTTCTTTTCTTTTTTAACTTTTTTTATTATTTTTTTTTGTTAACTTTTAAACAATTCATAAAAATGAGCAAACTCGAAGAAGGACACATACATACATATGTGATCGAAAGTTACATTGAAGTTACACGAAAGCGCTCTGCTACGTTTTTAATTTAATAAAAAAATTGCACGAAATACAATAGTGTCTATCTACATTCCCATTTTACTACTACGTGCACACAGCCTTTTTTTATTCTTAAATAAATGCTACGCAAACGCATCGTTTCGAGAGACACAGGGTGTTATTTTTTTCGTTTTTCTGATACACCTCGTACATTTTTATACATTTGTAAATCAAATTTGGTACAAGTATGAATAATGCCAATAAGGCGAATACGTTTTAGAAAAATCTACAGTGTTTTTTTTTAGATTGCGACCACTTTAACCCCCCTGAACTACAACGCCACTGCATATAGATAAAACCAAGTAAAAAATCCTTATTTTATTATCTGTTGGTCTTTTAAATTTTTTCGAAAATTTGCATCGGGCATAAATGACATTATTTTTAACTAATTCCCAATTAGCTATTATATCGACCATAAGCATTTTTCATATCTAATGTGAGGCAATCATTTTTGATAACACATTATACACCTCATGAAATTAATAAAATTGCAACATTTCTTCTTTGCAAAGTGTCAAGCTGTTTTTCAATGGAACAAGGTGGATAAAGAATCGTTCTATTTCACTATACAAGAAAATAAATAAGTTTATATCTTTCACAATTTTTAGATTTAATGTGCGTCAATTATAAAAAAAGCTTGTAATCACTTTTAACACGTTTCTGATAAATATGACGAGAATAACCTAAGAATCAAATGTCATGGATAAGGTATCTTGCAAAAAAATATGAAATATATTAGTCCCATTAATAAAACAGTTTTGACTGTTCTGCATTTTGAAGTTTTTTGTGACTCCCTGATATTTTTTTGTTTTTTTTGTGTCTACTGTAATGTGCTGAATATTATGAAATATGAGCTCGGTCTCTACCTTAGAGGAAGAATAAAAATAGAGTTCATTATTTACATATCTAGCCACTGCCAAGATTACCTCACAGTATAAGGTCGTACGACGATGCCAAGCCTAGCCAGGAACTCCAATGTTTATACCAATTTATATTACGGTGAATATGTTTAAAGATGATGCAATAAAATTTTCATACAAAGAATAGTAATGTATTTCCAGTATTAGTTTCTAAGCAGTATAAAGAAATTACTTTTATTGCAAAATAGTAAAATACAAGCTAAAATACCCAAAGTCTCAGATCAGATTTCACCAGTAACAAGAGTTTTAGTTAGCTATGGCAAACCCTTTCATTGACAAGGGATCCTTATAATAAAAAAGTATAATAGTCTACAGTAAACATTGTTACAGGGTCACGTGACCGGCGTGGCTTAAAAACCAATAGCGGGTCGTGGAACTACAATAAATTTTGACATTAAAGAAATTAATTTGCTAAAAAATATTTTGTTAGATACCAAGCTTTTCTTAGCCTCATTACTGCATGTGTTTTAATTTATTATTGTGTATTTATTAATATGGCTCAAATCTTCTAATTATATGTTGCCTTACTTCAAGAAGCAGCGTTCTAAAGGTGCGGTGACATTAAAAGAACATTATTTTTTTAAATATTTATTACATAGTTTTATTTACTTTATCCTGGACATTGCGAAACTAGGAGCTTTAGTTGACCTAACTATGGTGCGGCAATGTGAGTTTGTAAAAAAATGGCCGTTTAAGTTTGGAATTTTCTTGTAATCACTAAGTAAACAGCAAGATTTCCTTTTCCAGGAGACATGTCTAATGGAAGATACCTTATTCACCTATTCTGGGTCACATGACGTATTGACCAATCAGGTTCAGTATAACAAAACGTTTATTTTGTCGGGAGTCATGTTAGAATCTTCAGAAGCAAAACGATACAAAAAAGACTGAGGTGATTTTTTTGCCGATTACAGTAGTTTTTCCTATCAGAGAATTAAAATAATTATAGAATATACCTATACTATATTAAAATATAATATTTTAAATATGTATCACTAAAAATGTATGACTTGCTCACTTAATATCGATTTTTTGACATTCCTACTCTCATTTTTTAAATATTTACTAAAACTGTATGATATATATTTTCAAATACCCCCAGATTACTACTTTCTTTTAGCCAAATCTACACAAATGTTAAAATTCCGCCGCCATGTTGGCATTACAATCTTGAATTTTAAAATATGCAGTTAAAATTAGTCTGCTATGGTGGTGCCGCCGTTTTTAATTCTCAAATATTGACTAAAATTTCATAACTTTTATTCTTAAATACTTCTAGATACTGATATTTCAGCCGAATCTGTACAAGTGACAAAATTCGTTCGCTATATTGGCGCCACCATTTTGATTTTTGTTGTGCATTTTTAAATAATTCCCACAAATGTTAAAATCATCCGTCCGACCTGTTGACAATGTCATTTTGACACCGCTATTTTGAATTTTTAAATGCTGACACTTTTAAATTTTCCTAGGCACTGATTTTCAGTTTTGGCTACACAAGTAACAAAATTCGTCGGCCGTATTGGCGCCGCCATTTTGGATTTCTAAACGTTGACTAAAAAAAATTCGGATTTTTTATATCCGAAAGTGTATGCATGTCAAATTTGAAAATAATCGGTAATGGAAGTGCTGAAAAATCCATTACAAGATTTGAACTAGACATACAAAGATACAATCAGACGAATAGGAAGCCAATAAAAGCGCGTTAAAACCATTGATTTTAGTTTAAAACTCTGACACCCGTATTCACTAAGAGGTTTAACTTTAGACAAGGTCTAACTTGACAGTTACAGGTTTAAGATGACATTTTCAACAACTGAACAAATAATTTTTCTAAATGTCACAATTATAAAATGATAGTGACATAAGGCAAACATAACTAAAAACTAAAGTTTAATAATATATAAATAACTAATTTCTTTTTAAACTTACCTAACTTAATGGTTTGATTTTAGATAGTGAAGTAGAAAACGATTATTTCTTTGAAGCGTGTAAAAATACCTATTTGCCTCATTAAGGAATAGGTGAGAATCCTTCTTTTTGTCAACGATAATGAAGCATGACCCATTTCTTCATTTTCGTACATCAAATATTTTAACAGGTCGTCATTTTGTTTCGCCATATTGAATTCATACTAATATTTTACCAGTTTTTTTTATATCAGACGTAATTTTTGTGGAAAATTAACTAAAATTAAAGTTAATCGAGTAAGTGGATTTTTTAGCTATACCGGAACAGACCGACCGACAGCAATGGAACAACATGAGGATCTGTAAAAACCCGGAACGATAATTTTTTCACGATTAATGATATTTCCTTATGCGGGAAGTGAAAACTTACGCCGTTACTGGCATTCGTCAACAAATGGCCACGGCTTGGGCATGGGCCATCCCCACTTCTTGTCTTATCGTAAACATTGGTCGATAGAACGTGAAAAATAGGGGAACCCTGTTGGCGCTTACCCCTAACGTGATTTATGAATGAGTTGTGATCTCTACTTTAATTCTTACTCTAAGGTCTCTACCTATCACCCACACGTTTTTAGAGAAGGGAAGAAGAATATAAAATATGAGAAACCCAAACCGTTAGCAGTCTATTGAATTTTCAGAGAAAAAAATCCAACACTTTTTTATAAAATATACTTAATTTTCTATCGACAAAGTCGGTAAATTTCCGTTACCCTGAACTTCCCTCGTTGTGAAGATTCCTTTTACTAGGAATAGTGAAGTGTGACCCAATTTAGTTCAGTACATAGTCATTTAGTAACACATATATACTGTCTTTTGGATATGGATTCCTACCAATATTTTACCCTCGATTTTACCAGTTTCTACCTATACCACACTTGATTTTTGGGCATAATTTAAAATAAACTTAAAAAATAGTTCTTACATTGACACACACCGCCAATTTGTTGAATCCGTACCGGTTTATCCCTATATCACATTTAATTTTTCTGCAAAATTTAAAGTTAGTTGAACAAGATTTATTTTACATTGATTTTTTAAAGTTTATCTCTACATCACACTTAATGTTTGCACAAAATTTGAAATTAATCGAATAAGTAGTTTTTTCAGACCGATTTTTTAAATATTTTATTAGACCGCCATTTTAATTTGCTATCTTGGATTCATACCAAAATGTTACCTATTAATTTCCTTGCAACACTTGATTTTTGTACAAAAATTGGGGTATTAGATAATTAGTTTTACAGTCAGAGCTGGGCAGTAGCTAGCTATTAAGTAGTTAAGCTACTAGCTAGCTACTGTATTGGTAACTAATAGCTTTAAGTAAGCTACTTTTGCAATTTAGTAGCTTATAGCTGTAGCTTTTAATATTTTCTTCAGAAACTCAAATAAAGCTACTTTTGGCTGCTTAAGTTACTCTATTAATAAATTATAAATTATAATTGGCAACTAATAATGTCAACTTTGGGCTTTGGGGATAATAATTCTACCAACTGAAAGGTAAAAATCTTACCTTTAGTTTTGGATTCAGGAT
This sequence comes from Kuschelorhynchus macadamiae, assembly GCA_030620095.1. Classification (NCBI taxonomy): domain Eukaryota; kingdom Metazoa; phylum Arthropoda; class Insecta; order Coleoptera; family Curculionidae; genus Kuschelorhynchus; species Kuschelorhynchus macadamiae. The sequence continues at coordinate 76,868 of JAUTXW010004679.1, forward strand.
TGTGAATTACATAATAATAATAATAATTATAAAGTGTGAGACACGAAAGAAAACCGGGCGGTCCTTAAAATAAAGGTTCATAATCTTAAGCAACCGGAAAAGTAAAATTTGTGTACGCAAATAAATTTTATGTTATTTTATTTGTTGAAATAGTTTGCCGCTTCACCTATAAAGTGCGCCAGCTAAGCGGTACGGAAAATTAATCGAGGATTTAGTAAATTTCGCACTGGTCCACTTGTAATTGGGATGTGCCTAGAGTCTCCATGCACTTGCCGCTAGTAGGTTCTAGCTATTTCCAGTCGCGCCTATACATTTCGAGCATTTGTTTTCATTTCTATATAAATGCGTTGCGTTGAATTTGAATTATTATTTCGAAGTAACGATGGCGAGAAAAAACAATTCGAAGCGGTGCACGTGAAGTTATTGCGAGCGTTATAGAGGCCTGTTCTAGAGAAGCCGAAAATAATAGTTTGACTATTCCAATTCAAAATTGAACAGAACGCGCTGCATTTTACACTGGTGTTTCGGAAAGTAGTGTAAGAAAAATTCAAAGAGAACATAATGATCGCTCATGTTCTACTTCACCTTTAAAATCTCCTGGTAAAAAAAGACCCCGATTATCATACAAAGATAAAATTGACGATGGTAATTTTCAAGTAATTCGACGAACAATAGGTTTTTATATAAACATGAAGAAGGTTCCGACCTGCAAACTCATACTTCGTGCTGTAAAGAACAAAATAGATTTTCCGTGCGAGTATAAAACCTTAAATCAGCTTTTACGATCAAATGGTTTTGTTTGGCGCAAGTGCCAAAATAAACGAAAATTGCTCATTGAGAGACCAAATATTTTTCACTGGCGGGTGAAATATCTATCAACCGTAGGCAATATAGGCAAGAAGGACGCAATATTGTGTATCTAGACGAAATCTGGGTAGATAATGATATGACAGTGAACAAATGCTGGCAAACTGAAACTGTTACAGGTGTTGTTCAGGGAATCCGCTCTAGTAGTCGCTTTATTATAGTTCATGCTAGTTCAGAAGCCGGATTTGTCCAAGATGTTGCTTTAGTTTTTCGCTCGGGACTAACAACTGGAGACTATCATGGCCAGATGAATAGGGATAATTTTGAAAAGTGGTTGCTCGAGAAGCTTCTACCTAACATTCCTCCCAAATCAGTCGTGGTAATGGATAATGCGTCTTATCATTCTCACGTAGAAGATAAAGTGCCAACTAAATACTCTACAAGAGCTCATATGAAATCGTGGCTTAAATCGAACAATCTTGTATGTGATCCATCATGGAGAAAATATCAATTATATGAAGTAATATCAGACACCAAGCCTAGAGAAAAAAAGTATAAAATTGACGGTCCATACATGTGCGATCTCAACCCTATTGAACTTGCATGGGCAGGAGTAAAAAAATATATTCGCGCAACACCGCTGAACTTTCAATTAAAGATTTAAATAAAATAACATTAGAAGCGATTGACTTAATATCGGCTAAAAATTGGAAATCGTATGTTAACCATGCTCGTTCTATTGAAGATAAATACTGGGAAGTAGATGGCAAAATTGAAACGGTTATTGATGATTTAGTTATCACACTGGGATCTTCAAGTAGTGACGACGAAACCTCTTCATTTTCAGAGGAAGACAACGATTTAGAAGGACTCGAACCATTAGTATCACAGCTGTCAACCTCAAAAATGGTGTTATTTTTTTTTGGCTTAGTTTTTTTTTCATATTTTTTGTAAAATTGTTCATAAAGTAGCTGTCAATAAACTGCTTCAAAATAATTAATTTTCTGTTCAATACCGGTTGTCAAAAAATATCTAATATTGCAATTAATATTTGAAAAACTACAGAACTCATATTTTTCCAAAATTAACACATTAATGTAGTTATAGTAGGGGAGCCAGCACTGATTCCACTGAACAAGCTTTATCAAAATTTTAACTTATGCAGTTCGACTTTGGGCTATTCGGGTATGCCAAAAGTGACCGTTTGTCTCCGTTTGTCATATTACTTTGTACAGGGGTCGTCATTGTGAAGTACTACACAGGGCGTTTCCTAATTGCGTGCTAATGTTAAAGATGAAAAAAGATTCTTGGACCTTTTTAAGAAAAAAGTTTAATATGAACCTAAAAGTCTTAACTTTGGAGATACAAGGTTTTAAAAAAACATTTTTTTTAAATCCTAATTCTGATGCTATTATAGATAAATAACTATGTGAAATTTGATACACGTATTTTATGCAAAAAAGGACATTTTTAATTAACAATCAATTTTTGAAATTTCTACCAGAGGCGTGCGTATGTAATTAATCTGGGTAAATCCGTATGCTCCTTAATGCATAGAAAACGTGTATCAAATTTCATGCAGTTATCTACAATAGCATCAGAATTGGGATGAAAAAAAAATGTTCTTTTTAAACTTTACCATCCTGTATCTAAAAAGTTAAGACTTTTAGGACATAAAAACACCCCCTTTAACATCAGCACGCAATTAGGAAACGCCCTGTATAGTACTTCACAATGACGGCAACTGTATAAAGTAATATGACAAACGGAGACAGACGGCCACTTTTGGCATACCCGAGTAGCCGAAAGTCGAATTGCATAAATTAAAATTTTGATAAATCTCGTTCACTGGATCTGATGCTGGCTGCCCTTGTAAAATCTGGACTTGCAAATCGTGTATCACTATACTGGGTGGTGCAATAATAGTGGACGTAGGCAGTAGCCCGGGAACCGTTAATAACAGAACTCAAGAAAAGATATATCTATAGATAAATTGATCAAGAAAAATCAAAATTAAATCATTTTAAAATTCGAAAGTTCGCCGTTTTTGCAAGACAAAAGAGATATAGAAGTGCGGTACACGAAATAAAACAGACAAATATAGATAAAGGTTCATTAAGCATAGTTACATTTTTTAATTATCTGAAGTGGGTATAGTCAAAAAGGAGTGCCATATTATTTAAAGAACGACAGGACATCACTGGTTTAAAGAGATTTCTTGGCCGACCTTCGTAAATCGATTGACTCCGCCCGGTTTTCTTTCGTGTCCCGCACTTTACTTCTCTACCTAATAACATTGACTTGTTCTAAAATCGAAAAAAATATTATGGATAATAGTGTGAGTAACATCGATAGATTACGAACATTGTAATTATTTAAACTTACCTACCAGGTCAAATTGTATCAAAATGCACTTCGAGGTCGTATTTGGTAGAAATTTTGACTTTAGTTCAACACAGATTTACCTTGAGGTTCACAACTAGTGAGAAATGTAACTTCAAAGGCGAAAATGCCGAGGCCGCCATGTTTGTTGAAATTCTCATAAAAAAAATGTTTATTTTCTTTTTTTATGCAAATTCGGGAAGGTACAAGGTGGAAAATTAATTAAGGACAAATATTGGTGCATGTACAGTTTCTAAAACTCTTGGACCATAATCTGAGGAAAAATTAAATTTTTTTCCTAACCCAAAAATGTTCAAATTATACTTTTTTCCAATAAAAAAGCAATATTTTGTAGGCGCGACTTATTTTTGGAGGTATAATATACACATTAAACGAAAAATTTCAGGCGCAAGTAGCTTTCTACCAGTAGTAGCCGAGAAGGTACATTTTTAAGTTCCATATGTTAGAGCGTATATGTTCGGTGATTTAGTTGTTTATTTTTTTTTCACAGGCAGACATCTTCACTTTGATATGAACCTGAATCTTCAATCCGTCCATTTTTTTTTATGCCGTGTTCCTTGTTTAATATATTATTAAAATAGCAGAATATATTTTCTTTCTCTTTTCAACACGTGAATGGATGTTAGAAAGAGCATTTTGTGGAATAAATGTCTACTACAGTCCCACATTCTGACCTAATTAAGGAATAAATTCCCTTTAAACTCGAAGACATAATTACTAAGGGACATTTTTTTGACTTCCAAGCGACCGTTGTTTTATTCTCCAAATAGAGAAAAAGGCAGGAATAAGATTTTGTCTATCAGATCTAGTTTAAAAAAAAAATTGCGTATATATTTTACGTTATAACTGTTATAATATATAATACTACTATTGCCAGTTAAAAAAACAAAGACACATGGATTTAAGTATTTATCGCAAAAACTTAATTTACATAATTACGTTAGTCACTAATCACATACAAATTTTCTTTTATACGACTTTCTAGAATGGAGTTTACTAGAGCAGTCTCGCTGAAGGTTCCAGCAGTAGTCCGCCATCATGTGGCTATCCCATCGTCCTTGATAACGATCTTCCATAGTTTTAATATCCTGATGGAATCTTTCCCCCTGTTCTTCACTACAATCACCTAAGTTTTCTGGAAAACGATATGGGTGGCTGTGGAGGTTGTGAACTTTTAAACTCATGTTACAGCCGAGAATATTAAAATTTGAAAGCATAGTTTCCACTAATTCTACGTAATTCTCTACCTTATATTGCCAAGAAAATTTTGTACTACTTGAACAAATGAACACCAAGCGTTAGATTCAGTCTCGTTCATTGATGTGGTAAATTGTGGATCTTTAACAAGTTGCCTTATTTGATGACCATCAAATATACCAGCTTTTAGTTTTTCCGTGCTAATGCCAGAAAATTTACGTGACAAATACCCAAAACAATTTCCATCTCGATTTAAAGCCTTCACAAATTGCTTCATTAGGCCTAGCTAGATATGCAAGGGCGAAAGTAAGATTTTTTTCTCTTGAAACCAAAGGTTCGTTGATCATGTTTTGTTTTCCTTGAATCATGACATCTCTTAAAGGCCAATTTTTGTTAACCCAGTGCTCATTTTTAGCTCTGCTGTCCCAAAGGCACAAAAAACAAGGATATTTTGTATAAACACACTGCTTTCCAAGGAGGAAGTTAACCATTTTTAAATCAACACAAATTGCTCACTGATGTTCTTCGCATTTAATTTTTCTCAAAACTAATGCAATTGTTTCATATTCTTCCTTGGTAGTAGTAGAATGACCAATAGGAATTGAGCCATATTTGTTACCGTTATGTAAAAGAACACATTTTAAACTACGTTTTGAACTGTCAATAAAAACGCGCCAATCATCTGGAGTATATTCAGGCAAACCCATTTTTTCTAAGAGCCCTTTTATATTGTTACAGAATACCAAGTCATTTTCCTGAGCGAAAAAAGGCACCAGATCCTTATCTCTTTTACGATAAAATGTAATATTAGTACCTGGACAAAGTAGATTTTTTTCTTTTAATCTGGATGCAAGTAATTCAGCGGATTCCTTGGAGAGATTCAGGTCTCTTATAAGATCGTTTAGTTCTTCTTGATTGAAACATGGCGGAGTTGCTAAATCTGCTTCAAATTCGCTGTCGTTTTCTGATTGAATTCTTTGAACTTCGTCAGACGTTGATGTTTCTGTATCATCTTCTGTCAGTTCGAGTAGACTGCTGAATGATGGAACGGGTATTTCTTTCGAATGCGCTACAGGCCTTCTTGCAGAATCTAGATCAGGATATGTCCATTTGTGTCTATTGTTTCTATTTATGCCTTTAATATTAACGAGACAAAAGTAGCAGTCGCCATGATGGTTTCGCGGTTCTCTCCAAACTATTGGTACACCAAACTTTAGGTACTTCCTCTTTCCAGTTGTCCACTGTCGCAAATGTTTAACACATGTTTTACATATGAAATGTGGGGCCTAAGATTTATCTTGATCTCCTAAATGAACGCCGAAATAGGCAAGATAAGCTCTTTTTACAAAGTCAGAAATCGTTTTTCTACTCTCTTTCAAAGTGTATTCACCACACACATCACAAAAAACATCGGGGTGATTTATACAGGTACGTCTGCTTGTGGATGCCATTGTTTCAGTTTACTGTCTTGATACTACAAAACGACCAAAATTTACACAAAATGATAGCACAACTTTACTTGGAAAAACTCAGTAATATACTAAATCAAGTACAGCCAAGCAGGTATAGAAGGATCGGGTCATAGGCAATTACAGGTATAAAAGCAATTAAGAGCAGTGTATTGAGTAGTTCCTAGTATAGGAACATTGGGTCAGGGACAATTCCAGGTATCCATTTGGTTAATTAGATTCTGGGAAATTTCTATTTTGACGATTAAGTACATATTTATGTCTTTATTTGTTGTCCTTTATCAGAAAAAAATATCAATTAACCTGTAACCTGTATCTCAAAAACTAGAGCTGATAGAAAAAAATCTGGTGACATTTTTGGAATCAGCACATTAAAAACATCTAAAATCAGATGTTAGATTTCCGGCACCAAATTTTTGTTTTCATTTTGTTACCCTGTGTTATTAATGTAAATAACAATAATAGCAATAGTGATAGTCATTTCAATAGTGAGTAATAAGTAAACTGTAATAACTAAAACTAGTAATATAACAGTAATACCATATTTTAGATTCATTTCAAACACAAGATTATATTAATACACGATCGGGATCTGTTTCGACATCCTCCCAAATTTACTGTACTTAATCCCCAATTATATTATTATACTAGCAGGAGTCAGCTGGCCACTTTCTTATATATCTGAATTTACTTTATAATCGAGTCAGTTCCAGCAAATCGATATTGTAATAAAAGCACACAATAGTTTAACTATTATGTCCATGAAATACCCATTATTTCTTACCGCTCATCCAAAATTACTCGACAGTCCCATTTCAAAATTGAAATCAGTAAGTGTTCTGTATTTTATGCATTATTTGCATTTTTTAAAGAAACATATAAAAAGATGTATAAATGCCTTGCCGTAATTATGACCATCAAATTAGCTATAGATGACGACATTCTGCTAAATAATCCAAAAGTTAAAGAACAGAAAATTGAATTTAAATATCTCTCAGAATGTACGAGTTGTATAAAAAAAAGACGAAAAAAATTAACGTTTTAACACCCTGTATCACGAAAACATTTTACATTGATTTTAACCCTGTATTATAGGTAAATTTTGTCTTTCATTTTTATCTAATAGACGCAGAAAAGGATATTTTTGCTACGCAGAAAACATTAGATTAAAGAACAATTTCAATACTAAATAGATTCAGGATTTAAATATAATAAATAAGAATTCACAGTGTCTGGAAATACCGTTCCAGGAGTTTCAAGGGTAATTCTACATAAGAATACATGACAATTTTTTCATATGAACCTGGGTCCGGAAATGCATGCCAAAGGCGTGCGGTTGGATACTTATAGAAAGAATTTAAATTTAACGAAATTTTATTTTAACAAAATAAAAATTATAAATAATATGTATATAATATATATAGATAAAAAAAATTAATATTTATTATTATACAACAATTAAATTATAATAGGTTATATTCTTCGTCATCTGAGGAACTGCCACCACCTTTTGACATTATAATTAAAGGGTCAACCGTCTGACCGATCAGGTTGTCAAGATCCCACATGTTCTCCTCCTGTTTAATCACATGGTGGACTGCTTTTCGCCAGTTCTTTAGTTAGTTTAGTTCCTTAATGGGTTGATCAAACAGTAGTTTAACATCTCTCATTTTAAATGTCATGTTTTGTCTTCCTACAAATTCCTTCACTTGCTCCCATATAAGTTCTATATGATTTAGTTCGCAATGATATAGCGGTAAGGACAGCACAGTTACATTATATGTTTCTGCTATATCTTCCACGGCATAATTCATAAATCGATTTTGGGGGAAATTGGGTTCAAACTCAATACCTGTGGTAGTTAACTAGTCGATAATTTCATGTTTTCTCCAAGATGATGTGGTGTCTTCTCTATGTGCCGTGAATGATAGCTTGTTATCCATAACCCGTGCCGAATCAGCCGGAAGATATTTTATCATTTCACTAAAATAATCTTCGAAAACATCCGAATTCATGTTCTCATAGTAATCTCCCATCCGGCACGACTGAAAAAAAGTTAGCCAATCCTGTTTTAAAAATCCTTCTTTGCTTCCAATGTTTGTAATTATTAGTCTCTTCCCTTTTCCTAAAGGCACCCGTTGGCCGGCCTTCGATAAAAGCTTGGAGCGCACTGGTTATATTTTTGTCTTGCCACATTTTTTGTACTATATAACCGTCACTGATCTACGTCTCAACAAGATAAAATATTTTCTTTTGCTCCCTGCGGTACCCCAGTAAAAGTGCTTTTTGGTTATGCTTTTCTCAGGCAAAATCCATATTTTTTAAAGTTGTCTATAAAAGTTTTCTAGTTATCAAAGGAATACTGTCATCTTGGCCAAGCTCCATCAAAATTTCAGAGTGGGTATTTCTTTTTTAAAATAAAAGTATAATATAAACACATAATTTCATTTTGTAGTTTATATGATATAATTCCGGAATGTGAATCGGGTTTTAGAAAGGCATTTAGCACTACCACTTTGTATTCTTGTTAATAAAATCAGACATAAGGAAGACAAAAAAGAATTTACTTGCCTTTGCTTGCTTGATTTCAGTAAAGCATTTGATACTCTAGACTATAGGATACTACTAGCTAAGCTTCGATACTTTGGTTTTTCTAACAATTCAATGGGGTTTTTAAAGTCTTATCTAACTAATAGATTTCACTGTGTGCCCATAAAAAGTGGACAGGTCCAGAAACAGTCCAGTTATATTCCTCTCGAAAGAGGCGTACCACAAGGGTCATCTTAGGGCCTTTGCTGTTCTTTTTGTATGTTGCGGACATTGAAACAATAATAAAACACTCCGAACCTCAACATTTCGCAGATGATTCTCAACTCTACAAGTCTTTTACTATAGATACTTTACTTACTTCACAAACAAACTTGAATGAAGATCTTAGCGAAATAAATTTTACATCATAATCAAAAAATCATAACTTAAAGCTAAATGCCTCCAAATCTTGCGTCATATTTTTTGGATCTAATAAAAATCTTTTCAAAAATGTGTCAACTAATTTCCAAGTTAAAATAGATAATGTGTCCGTAGCAATGGCAACTGTAGCTAAGAATTTGTATTGAATTTGGTATTTTTATCGATAAAAAACTAAATTTTGAGGCTCATATTAAGGAGAAATTTAGTATTACATATATGCGTCTGGGGAAATTGTATAAACTTAAACACCATCTACCTAGTGGTACAAAATATTCATTATTGTGTTTGACTATAGTGTTATCATAACTCACTAAGCGCGCACACTAAACATTCCATACAAAAACTTCAAAATGCATGTTTACACGTTTCGCACATAATATACCATTTAGGAACCACATTACACCGTATCTCAGTAGATATTCTATCCTGTCAATGGCGAGAAGGCGCGAGTATGATATGTTCTTATTTATTTTTCGCATATTAACAACTAATCAACCTCCATATTTAAGGTCTATATTGACAACGCAGGAGCATAACTATGGTACTCGATATTTAGATTCTTTTAGGATCGCACAACATAGGTCAGCACAATTTCAAAAATCATTCATCTTCGTCGCAGTTTAGATGTGGAATAATTTATCAAATAATATTAAACAACTTCCGTTACGCAGCTTTAAGACACATATAAAAAAATGTTGCATTCTCAAACCTAATTTTAATTTGAACTAATGAATTTTGCATTCTATGGATACTATTGCTGCTTATTTATTTAATTGTTATTGGCCTCTTCATTCATCTCACTGATTTTTATATACATACTTTTTAATTACATTTTTGTTGATGTCCGCTGTATAACTATAACATATTGATATTGTTTTGTTTGTTTTTGTTCTCACACTTCATTCTTAATATTCACTTTTTAATTTTTTAAAGCTCATTATTATTTATAAATTATTAATCTCGTTGATGACCTGTTTGCCTGTAAACATGACATTTAAATTTTTATATTCTAATATTTTGTATTTCAATTGTTTGTATGTCTTATAAAGCAACTAAAAAGTTTTAAATTTGAATTTGAAAGAGAAATTTTGCATATTTGGTGAGATTCTGAAATTTTCACTTGACCTGCTACCTTTCTCTCCCGCAATAATTTGAAAACGGTGGACTTTCAAATTCCAGTCACTCGAGAACATCGTTTAACAATTTCTTGTATGCATTGAGTAATAAATGTAATCTATAGAGTAATAAAAGCTCATTAGGTTTGCAAAAGGATAGGGCAAAAGAACAGGGATTTAAAAGGACCTTTATTATTATTTCTATAAACAAAGTTTACCTACCCCTATGGACGACCCCGAAATTCAGCCAAACTGTACGGAATTCCCCATTTTATTACTATATGCATTTCTAAAACAGACCAAAGATTAAAATTATTAAGTCCAATGGGGTCCCGGTGGACACATCGGATATTATTGACCAAAAAAATGTGCGCCACTGACTTTTTTAAAAATTTTATTATATATGTTTATATTATTTTTCGGATTAAACATCTAAAAATAAAATATTTGTGTCTGTGGCATTGTTTTCGTATCTTGTTTCGTTTTCGAGAAAGAAAAATGTGTACAAATCGTCAACTTTCGATAAATTAATTAATACCCTACATCAAAGGTTGAGAAAAACTGATACTTTCATTCCAAAGAACGGTGTATGGGCCGACGATTTTAAGATAAGTTTTCCATTAACGTTTGGGTAGGATTTTCCGAGATAGACTAATCTGACCGTACGTTATGACTCAGCGTTTAAACGGGCCGGCATATTTCAATTTTTTGATAACAATTTTGCCGATTTTGCTGGAAGAGGTACCTTTCGGATTAAGACCAGAAGTGTTTTCCATGCATTATGGTACTCTATTTTATTGTGTGGCCACCTTGCTCGCCAGATTTAAATTCGTTGGACCCTTTTCTTTGGGGCTATTTGAAGCAATTGGTTTATTTGATTCCTGTTGACAACCTAGAGCAACTAGAACAGCGGGTCATAAATGGTTGCCACGAAAGACGGAATAAACAAGGGGTTTTCCAGCGAGTTAGAAGGTCAATGAGGCGCCGTTTAGAGAACTGTATTAAGATGAATGGAAGAACTTCGAACATTTATTTTAACCATTTTTCATTTTTATTAAAACGTTTTTCCTGTTACCTAATATTAAAGAATATTTAAGGTAGTGCTGCTATAAACCTCCTGTGATGTTTTTATTTAAATGCCTACATCTTGTTTCGCTTTCGAGAGAAAGTATAAAAACTGTTATAATGCAAGTCTTCGGATCACACAAAAAATAGAAAAAAAATTTATTTTTTAGAAGCAACAATTTCTATAAAGTGTTGCCCAGGCACATGTAATAACTTAGTTACAATTTTTTTCTCGAAAACGAAGCTTGTATTTTTAGTCGTTTAATCCGAAAAAAACCAAATTTTAAAAAAAGTCAGTGGCACACATTTTTTTTTTCAATATTTGGTAAAGTGTCCACTGGGACGCCACTGGACTAGTATTAATCTAATTGACGCCAAATTCGACCCTTATTACAGTAAACAACACTGCCAAATTTCAACAAAATCGGCTAAAGGATATTTAATATATTTTTTAAAAACCGATTTTTTTAAAAAAGTTTTACAGGATTTTTGAAAATTATACATTTGAGGACCCAGGTTCATATGAAAAAATGTTCATGTTTTCTTATGTAGAATCACCCTCAAAATTATTCAAAGGGTATTTCCATACACCCTGTATAACAACATTTATAAGAAAAAATATCATTTATATTTTTTATGACTAATAATGCTGGATATGGGAGAAGAAAAAAAATCAATAGAAAACCACTGTTGTACTTACTGCGAATTCCACTATCCGATATTAAAATAAAATCATAGCTTGATGCCTCAAATGCCTTGTGCATGTTGTTGATTTTCGGATTAACGCCTACTGTCGAGCCACCAATAAAAACACTCGCTTGAACTTTTGGGTACTTTTCAATTAAAGTATTTACTACCTCTATCGAAGGATCATTTACATCTTCTATACAAAATAATAATTCATACTGAAATACAAAAATGTCCTATGCTTATTACAGAATAACCAGAAAATAAAAGATGAAAATTCTTGGGATATATATTTTCTGGTTTTTTGTAGATTATTTTCACATTTTACACAAATCTGAAATTAAGCCGTTTTTTTTAGTCAAATTTAGGCTTATACTCACTTTTAGAATTTATAGCTATTTTTTATTGATATAACTGAGAGTATAATATAAATTTTTAGTCACTCTTGATAAAAGTTTTTGCTTCAAAAATGAATAAGGTTCGCGTTATCAAAAATGTAATTTTTTATACAGGGGGCATAAAAAATACAAAAATGTTATTTTGCGTAAAAGTAATAATGTCTCATTTTGCAAGATACCAAAAAAAGTCGCTCTTGATAAAAGTTTTTGCTTCAAAAATGGACAAGATTCGCGTTATCAAAAATTAAATTTTTTATACAGGGGGCATAAAAATACAAAAAATGTTATTTTGCGTAAGAGTAATAATGTCTCATTTTGCAAGATACCAAAAAAAGTCGCTCTTGATAAAAGTTTTTGCTTCAAAAATGGACAAGATTCGCGTTATCAAAAGTTTAATTTTTTATACAGGGGGCATAAAAATACAAAAATGTTATTTTGCGTAAGAGTAATAATGTCTCATTTTGCAAGATACCAAAAAAAGTCGCTCTTGATAAAAGTTTTTGCTTCAAAAATGGACAAGATTCACGTTATCAAAAATTTAATTTTTTATACAGGGAGCATAAAAATACAAAAAATGTTATTTTGCGTAAGTGTAATAATGTCTCATTTTGCAAGATACCAAAAAAAGTCGCTCTTGATAAAAGTTTTTGCTTCAAAAATGGCCAAGATTCGCGTTATCAAAAGTTTAATTTTTTATACAGGGGGCATAAAAATACGAAAATGTTATTTTGCGTAAGAGTAATAATGTCTCATTTTGCAAGATACCAAAAAAAGTCGTTCTTGATAAAAGTTTTTGCTTCAAAAATGGACAAGATTCGCGTTATCAAAAATTTAATTTTTTATACAGGGGGCATAAAAATACAAAAAATGTTATTTTGCGTAAGAGCAATAATGTCTCATTTGGCAAGATACCAAAAAAAGTCGCTCTTGATAAAAGTTTTTGCTTCAAAAATGGACAAGATTCGCGTTATCAAAAGTTTAATTTTTTATACAGGGGGCATAAAACATACACAAATATTTTGCACAAAAAGCATACCTAGTTTATAATTTTCTCTCAAAAGTACAAATATTAAATATGTTTTGAATTAAACCCCAAGCAGAATGAAGACCATGTTTTCAACCAGTATAATTGCGTTTATTCCATTCCTTGTTCAAATTGCGATAAAAAATACATTAGTCAAACAAAACAAACATTAAGTAAAAGGACTGCATTATATAAATGTGATGCAAGACTTAATAAACGATCTGTTGCTCTTTCAGAATATATTATAGTTACGGGACACACTGAACATAACACTAGCAAAAGGTTTTTTAGAAATGATCGAAATAGATAAAGAAAAGTTCAGAATTAACAAAAAAATCGATATTGGAAACTTAAGTTTTAATTTAAATGACGAGTAATTCCTTAAAAATCATAAATATTTCTTTTTCTAATTACCTCCAATATTTTTTATATTATCCATTTGACATATTTAATCTATTTCTGTCATTATTATTTGATAGAAAAACAATTGGTTTTAAATTGTTTATTTCTTGTCAAATAATGTCAAAATTTTAGTAATTAGTTAAAATCTATCCAATTTTATATTTTTTAAAATGCCCTCAAAATTGTCTTTGAATTTAAATTAGTGTAAGTACTTTTTAATTGTAAAAAAGTCCTACATTTTCTGATAATTATGTTATTATAGAGCCCTGAAGAAGAAATGAATTATTTCAAAAGCTTGTTTATTAGAAAATAAATGTACTATAGACTTTTTGGCCGAATCCCCATTATTGATATATATATATATATATATATATATATATATATATATATATATATATATATATATGATATATATCAAAAGTTCTTGGCCGGACAAGGTATATGTAAAATAGCAGAAATATATAATTTCTGCAGGTGCAAAACGGCCTACAAGAAGAATTGCTTTCGATTATGTCAAGCAGGAGGGTACCCTGTGACATAATCGAAAGCAATTCTTCTTGTAGGCCGTTTTGCACCTGCAGAAATTATATATTTCTGCTATTATATATATATATATATATATATATATATATATATATATATATAATAGTATAGTAAATTTTGTTCTATCGTTAAATCAAGACACCTGATTTTAGCAGAGCCTCTGTCTCTATCATAACTTCAAAGAAATGAAATTTTCATTAAGGATTTTTCTTAAATTAAATATTTTCAGATTATATTATATTATACAACTCTAATTTAACTACATGTGTGTTTATATAAATGTCTTTGACAATTCTTTATTAAATGCACATGGCTTTGTTGAAATATTATTATGAGTATAAGCACTGAAGTTAAAAAATGTGGTAAATATTGATGGAAAAATTAGAATATATTCATAACATTTTTGAATATCTAATTTGGTTTTCATATTATGGATTTCTTTTTGTGCAAATATATATTATAGTTGTTGTAAAACTGTTATTACACTTTCATCTGTATCAATAAAAAATAGTCGTGCCACTGGAGTATCAGTAATTCATTATTCAGTCTTTATCAGGAAGCCGCAAGACATAATGTTGTTTACCAATTTACAGGAATTACCTGCCTCATCGTACAATAATGAAATGCAACAAAATGAGTCATGGACGACAACGCAGAAGATTAAATGAATTAAAAATATAAATATTAGAAAATGTTGGGAATACCGACACAAGCATTTGTTTGTTAAATTACTTCAAGAAAAACCAGTTCTAAAAGACATATCTAACAAAAATTAAACGGACGCCAATTGAACTCGTACGCCTAGTTTTTCGCACAAAATTGAATTAATTCTAATTTCGAAATTTCAAAACAAGTTTTTAAAGAATCGGTAAAAATGGCAAACTAACAATATACAGGGTGTCCACGAACAATCCCTACAAAATAAAAGGGGAGATTTTACATAAATAAACATGAAATAATGTTCATATTAACCTAGGTCCGGAAATGCTTCGTTACGGAGATACAGGGTGTTGAAATATAAATTTTATTTTATTTTTTGTTAAATATCTGTTGCAAATAATAAAATTTTCTCACGAAATTGGGCATTCGGGGTATTTTTTGGGTGAGGAATCATAATTTGCTATTAGATTTCGTCTGACACTTAGAGGGCGCTACGTACGCTACTATTGTTTATGTAAATTTGCCCCAACTTTTTTGCCGATGCACTTCTTCTGGGTGTTTTTACGAATAAATATTATTCTTGTACCTTTTCTAAGCAAAAAAGCTATACTTACTCAACAACTCTAGAGGTAACCGTTGTCGAGCAATTTGCATGTTTATGCGTCGATGCAAGGAAAACAATTTTTTTAATAATAATAAACTAAGGTGTATTTATTTCAGACAATACAAAATTAAAGGTAAGTATGAATTATTCTAAACTATAATAAATGCTCCACGTGATGACCGTTAGTTGGCAGGTATAATGTAATTTTTTTTTAGAGAACGTCTGATACGTCTATAAATATTCTGCATTTGTCTGAACTCATTGCAGGCATGCGCTACCAGAGCTGCTCACGCGTTTGTATTGGCATTTGCGAAAACCCCATATACAAAAATCACAAAGATTTAAGTATGGCGACCTAGCTGGCCATTGAACTGGTCCGCCTCTACCAATCCACTGATTTTCGTAAGTCTGATCAAGATATTGACGCACATTTCAACTAAAATGAGCCGGACACTCATCGTGCATAAACCAAATGGCTTGCCGAATATTTAAAGGAACTTCCTCTAGTAATGTGGGTAAAATATTCTGAAAAAAATTTAAATACTCTTCCCCTGTTAGTAGACCTGGCAACTTAGCAGGTCCAATTAAGTTGTTGTTTACAATACCAATCCACACACTAATACTAAACCTATGTTGATGTTTGGTTTCTTTCACAACATAGAGATTATCCCCAACATATGCATAATGATATGAATTGTGTATATTATTAATTCCGTCTCTCGTGAAACTAGATTCATCGGAGAATAAAAAGTTGGATTTTCAATTTTCATGTTTCTCATCCAATCGCAAAATACTACACGGGAAATCACCCTCCATCATAGCATGCACCTTCCTAAAATGAAACGGGTATAAGTTCTCCTTGTGTATAATATTACTTACAGATGATTTGCAAATTCCTTGATGCATCGCTGACAATCTTCGACAACTTAATTCTGGGTTATCTTCTAAATCCATGATAACAGCTTCTTCGAATTTCTCAACTATAAGGGGATGCCTACCCGTTTAATTTTTTTTTTAAAAACCGATCCGGTTTCCCTAAACCTATGGTGAAGTGCCGTAAAGATTGTATGAGTGGGATGGATTCTATTCGGAAACTTTTCAACATATCTACGTTGGGTCGCTCGAGCCTTACACTGAACTTCCTCGTAGATTAAATACATATCTGCATATTCTTCATTACTAAACGAAACCATTTTTTAAAAAAATGTAAATTAAAATCTTTCAATTAAATCAAATTATTAATAGGACAATAACAATTTTGTCAAAAATGACACATGCGTTTATTATTGTTTGTTGTTGAGTAAGTATGCCTTTTTTATGAATAAATACTTACACTTTCCTAAGCAAAAAAAGTATACGTTCTCTAAAAAAAAATTACATTATGCCTTCAAACTAACAGTTATCACGTGGAGCATTTATTATAGTTTAGAATAATTCATACTTACCTTTAATTTTGTATTGTTTTGACATAAATACACCTTAGTTTATTATTATTAAAAAATTTGTTTTCCTTGCATCGACGCATAAACTTACAAATTGCTCCAGAACGGTTACATCTAGCGTTGTTGAGAAAGTATAGCTTTTTTGCTAAGAAAAGGAACAAGAATAATATTTATTCGTGAAAAACCCAGAAGTGCATCACCAAAAAAGTTAGGGAAATTTACATAAATAATAGTAGCGTAAGTAGCGCCCTCTGAGTGTCACATGAAATCTAATACCAAATTATGACTCCTCACCCAAAAACTACCCCGAATGCCCAATTTCGTGAGAAAATTTTATTATTTGCAACAGATATTTAATAAAAAATAAAATAAAATTTATATTTCAACACTCTGTGTCTCAATAATGAAGCGTTTCCGGACCTAGGTTAATATGAAAATTGTTTCATGTTTTTTTATGTAGAATCACCCCTTTCATTTTGTAGGGGTTGTTCGTGGACACCCTGTATATTGTTAGTTTGCCATTTTTAACTTTTGCAATAAACATTTGTTTTAAAGTTTCGCGTGTAGTGTTTAATTTAAGTTGACAACATTTATATGCGGCATGTTAAGAGAACAGTTAGAGTTAATATTCATATTACATTTTGTTTTTTCGATATTTTTAATAAAATAATAACTATTAAATTCATCAGCTATGTTGTCATTTAATTTAGGTGGAGAATTCTTAAAAAATGGTAACTTTTTTTACTACTTGTATTAAAATTTTCTTTTATAACATTCCAGGTTGCCTGTAATTTGGTTTTTAGAATTTATAATTTTACGATCGTTAAAAATCTTGGCCTGTAAAATATTGTGCTGTTTTTTTGGCCTTCTTCAATAATCTGTGGAGTAATCCACTGTTCTTTATTTGTGCTGCCTGAATTTATCCTTTTTTGAATGTTTATAACAAGAAAAGCCAAATCGAATAAGGCATAAAAATTACTAAAAAGA
This sequence comes from Kuschelorhynchus macadamiae, assembly GCA_030620095.1. Classification (NCBI taxonomy): domain Eukaryota; kingdom Metazoa; phylum Arthropoda; class Insecta; order Coleoptera; family Curculionidae; genus Kuschelorhynchus; species Kuschelorhynchus macadamiae. The sequence goes on from JAUTXW010004679.1 coordinate 94,641, forward strand.
GTGTCAAAAACATTTTCTGGGTTCGATTATGTTAAAACATCACACCAATTTTCTCGGTCTAATATAAAATTAAAATAGTTAATGTTTCCACTTGAAAAAAATCTTTTTCTATAAAATTTATTTGTAGGTGTAGATACATCAAATAAATAAAGACCGCAACACAACATTTGGGCTTCGTGGTCAGCTATGGTATCAAATATTGTTTATGCAATTATTACATTACTCTAAATATCGCAAAAAACTTTGTCAAAAAGAATTGAGAATTTCCTTGTTTACGAAAAAAATCAAAAAATTGTTGCCTTAGTCCAAAACTTTCAAATAAAAATAAGATGTCGGCTGTTTTTTTGTTTATATCGGCAAAATTATAATTAAAATCAGCACAGAATGTTTTTAAAACGTTAAGGTTTGCTCATTAAATTTAGTAGTTTCTTAAGATCGCAAGTAAAGTAGATGTCATTTACAGTTGGAGGACGGTACACACAAGCAAGTCAGCAACATTTAATACTAAAGAATTATTTTTATTTCTTATAACCAGTATAAATGTTTACACATCATCTTAAGTTGCACTTTGCAGGATAAGCTGATCAGCAAACCATACCTTCTAGTCCCACATTGCGTATTATCATTATCACACGTTTCTCAAAGCGTTGATGTTTACGGCAATTACTGCACTGCAAAACTTCTTATCGTTATATATCAAATGTAGCATATATTTTAAATATGCATGGGGATTTTTTAGAGTATAACCGACTTAAAGATCGAATTGATTATATTGTACCGGGTGGCCAACTAAGAATGGACGCCGGCCATAACTCGCTAACCGTTAATCATATAACTTGGGGGAAAAAAAATTATTAGCTAAATCGACTAAGAGAAATCGCTGGAAAATATTTTGAAGTTCCGCATATGGCCGCTAGGGGGCGCAACTGTTATGGTCAATCAGAAAAAGGGCTGTTTCTTAAAAAATATTCATGTAAAGGTATATTATAAATACTGCCATCGTAAAGAGTAGAAAAATTGTGATTTTTTTGTTAAGGATATTTTGCTCTATCTCGTAAAATGTAGTGGTGGGGGAAGGTCAAACATGTTTTTATTTAAATGTCAATAACTCCGTTATAAGTCAACGGAATTGAACAAACTAGGTCTCGTTTAAAAGAGCCCATCTTAACTAATAATCTGATGTAAAAAAAAATCCGATTTGATTTCGCCGTGGTAACTAGAGGGCGCTGATTGACATCACAACAATTATTACGCATTATTTTGAAAATTTTAAATAGCACGCTATATCTCTTTTAACACAATTTAACAGAGGAGGAAATTCTCAATAAGTCAGTGCAAATTTCAGCTTCCTAACTTTTTTCAAACCGGAAATATAAATAAAACAAATATTAGGGCGCTGGGTACGCAACATCTCCCTAATCTGTATGGACATAGCCTACATCACAATAATTCAGTAATAATACCACAGATAATATTCAACGCAAATCGCTAAAAATTATACTAATGTTCTGAAATAACCACCAGGTGGCGCAGTAGGAGTCAATAAGTGCAATATTAAATTTTCATTATAATGGGAAATGAAAGCCATTTAAATGGAAAGTGTGAAAGAAACGATAATAAAAATATAATTCAATTAATGCCGCCCTAAATGTTCAAATTGTCGGCCATCGTTTTCGATGCACTTATGCATCCTATCTCGCGTGGATAAAACTGCAGCCTCCAGTTCAGCAACTGAAATAGTATTTATACAGTCTCTTATTCGCTGAATCATATTTTCCCGTGTAGTGGATCTGGTGGCAAAAACTAAATCTTTCACTCGACCCCATAAATAAAAATCTAAACACGTTAGGTCGGGTGACCTAGCTGGCCATGGAAGGGTGCCGCCTCGCCCTATCCATCGGCCAGGATAGTGGGCATCTAAAAATTCCCGAACGTTGACGGCGAAGTGCGCTGGACAACCATCGTGCTGGTATACCAATCGTTGTCGGACGTTCAGAGGTACGTCCTCCAACAAAATCGGCAATTCCTCCCTTAAAAATCTTAGATATCTCTCACCATTCAATGGATTATCGAAAAAAATGGTCCGATAATTCGTCCGCCTAAAATCCCTGCCCAACAATTTACAGACCAACGGCCTTGGTGCTGGACTTCGCGCATCCAATGTGGATTTGTTCTGGACCAATAATGTGTATTGTGAAGATTGACACATCCATCGCTCTGGAAGGTAGCCTCATCGGTCCACAATATTCGCCTCAGAAATTGCCGATCTTCCCTCATTACACCCAAAAGCCAGTGACAATGGTTTAGTCTGTGATCAAAATCTGCAGCAGTCAATTCCTGATGCAGCACTAAGTGATATGGATGTAACCTAAAACAAGATGAAGATATTTAATTGATGTTCCAGGAAATTATTGGTTTTCTAGGCTTAAAGACCTATGTGACATCAGAATCACGTGACTTTTGTTAAAAAATATGTCCAGTTTATATTTGCAATGTCGTTGCTTACCTGTGCTCTTTGAGTATATTTTGAAGAGTGGTTCGCGTTACTCTTAGGTCTAGCGCAATAATTCGAGTACTTAGTTGAGGATTAAACTCGATATACGCTAGCACATTAATTACATTCTCTTCGGTGCGTCCTCTGCGTTGTCTGCGGTATACGGGAATATGCACGTTTCCAGTGGTTCGCAAACGTTGGATCACTCGAAGAAAAACCTTTTTACTTGGGTGGCGTCTCTGCGGATATTCCTGCGCATATACTCTTGCAGCAACCGTAGCATTTCTCAAACATTCAAAATAAACACCTATCATGTCGAATAGTTCTTGATTTGTATAAATCATTTTGTTCTTAACACAACGCAACACGAACAATAACAAATCTTAAACAAGAAAAATACGAACTACAACAATAACATGAACAACAGCAACTAGAAAAACTCAAAAAAACACGAAAATCTCGGACAAAAACGCGAAATGATAGCAATACTATTAGGAAATTCAAGAACGATAAATAGCAACTAAAAGGCACTGACAAGAAACTATTGTTTATTTTTTGACGCATTACTTTCAATTTTGTTTTCACAGCCTACTATTTTCTTTGCTTGATGTAGCAGAAAATTGCTAAGGAATTATTATTTATCTATGTTTTTAGTTTATTGTTATTCTTGTGCATAAATTGTCGATTTTAAGAAAGACGGAGATTTGCAACGGTCGAATATATTAGGATTTTTCTTATTTATTACCTTATAATATCTAACTTACTGAAAATAGAGTAAACTACAAAAAAATATAGAGAAAAGTAAAATTGCGAGTAAAACTATGCTTATTAACGTCTACTGCGCCACCTGGTGGTTATTTCAGAACATTAGTATAATTTTTAGCGATTTGCGTTGAATATTATCTGTGGTATTATTACTGAATTATTGTGATGTAGGCTATGTCCATACAGATTAGGGAGATGTTGCGTACCCAGCGCCCTAATATTTGTTTTATTTATATTTCCGGTTTGAAAAAAGTTAGGAAGCTGAAATTTGCACTGACTTATTGAGAATTTCCTCCTCTGTTAAATTGTGTTAAAAGAGATATAGCGTGCTATTTAAAATTTTCAAAATAATGCGTAATAATTGTTGTGATGTCAATCAGCGCCCTCTAGTTACCACGGCGAAATCAAATCGGATTTTTTTTTTACATCAGATTATTAGTTAAGATGGGCTCTTTTAAACGAGACCTAGTTTGTTCAATTCCGTTGACTTATAACGGAGTTATTGACATTTAAATAAAAACATGTTTGACCTTCCCCCACCACTACATTTTACGAGATAGAGCAAAATATCCTTAACAAAAAAATCACAATTTTTCTACTCTTTACGATGGCAGTATTTATAATATACCTTTACATGACTATTTTTTAAGAAACAGCCCTTTTTCTGATTGACCATAACAGTTGCGCCCCCTAGCGGCCATATGCGGAACTTCAAAATATTTTCCAGCGATTTCTCTTAGTCGATTTAGCTAATAATTTTTTTTCCCCCAAGTTATATGATTAACGGTTAGCGAGTTATGGCCGGCGTCCATTCTTAGTTGGCCACCCCGTACATAAGTAAACAACTTATATGCGAATAACCTTTATGAACTATATGTTTAACATGTTTATGGTTTAATTACTCTAATTCAATATATGTGGTACCTGAGTTTTAGTGGACATGCGAAAGTTACCCAGAACTTCCTCGATAATGAATTCTACTACAAAAACATAACACAATTTGTATATGTATATAGTTATTACTTATTATTATTATTATTATTGAGGTTTATATGCGAAAAAATTAAATATGTATGACGTGTTTTGCCATTTTGTGAAAATATACATTTTTTGCTGAAATAAAATATATTTTCGTTTTTAAAAAGCTGTTCAAGCTGTGAAAACAATTGCAAAATCTTTAAAAGCCTCAGATTTCAAAAATACTTTAAGCCTTTTTACTTCTCCCGTAACAGGGACGTATTGTAATCGTGGAAAAATCACCCTCCGAGATTTTTTCAGATCTTTGCATTTCAGGATCCCTAGGTGACGAAAAACATGTTTTCTCGATTCTGTCGATCTGCCTGTTTGTGTGTAGCTGTATCTGTTCGCGGCATAGTTAAAAAAACTCCTTACCCTATCGACTTCAAATCTTGGTCAAAAATTAAGAGTCATATGGGGATGACATGGTAACATTTTGGTAAAAATCCAATATGGCAAAACAAAATGGCGGCCTAGTGGAAATGTTTAAATAAATTATTACTAAAAACAACTTACTTTATTTCAAATGTTGCACACAAATCAAGTATTATGTGGGAATGAAGTGGTAAAATTTTGGTACGAATCCAATATGGCGGAACAAAATGGTGGCTTAATAAAATATTTAAAAATTTCAGCCTAAAAAAACTACTTAATGAACCGATTTCAAATTATGTGCCGTAACTAATTGAAGTATATAGAATATAAACCTAGTAAAACTATGGTACTAATTCAAGATGGCGGAACAAAATGGCTGCCAAATAACATTTTTGTAATCTGATAAAATCATCCTCTCAGGTTTTACATATCTCGTCTCGACCCCAAAAAATAACACCCTGTGGCTTTATTAATATCAAAGTATATCGTATACCACATTAGATTTAAAATTACCTATAAATGTACGATGTATATCAAAAAATTTTAAAAAAATTAACATCCTCTATAACCCCAACTTATGAACTTGTATTAGTTTACACTCTGTATATATTATTTAGACAGAGGGAGTTCGTGGATAATAATTTATCTTTTTTGAGGTTTAACATTTTCTAATAGTCATATAAAAAGATATAATTATACTGAAAATACATTTATATTTATTGCACCAAATATCTAACATTCGGTGAGTTTGAAAATGCCAGATGTTGTTCCTATTTATTTGTTTTAGTAATAGCGTAAGATTTATTAGGTTTATAAACTATGAGGAATATTTTATGCCGCTTTAGTTTTGATAGACTTTTATCATTAATCATTTGATTTATTTTTACGCCTTGGGGAATTTAAATATTGTGCTTGCCCACTAAGGGGGCTTTATATTTTTAGTTGGAAATTTTTTATTTATTCAAAGACCATAAATTCTTGAATACACTTCTTAGATTCCCTAGATTACGAAAATGTCCCATTTCCGTCATATCCCCACTTAGCCATTTGTATAATATGTATGTTGTACACCGTGTTCCACATAAAAGTACCCACTATACTATCAGTGGCGGCTCGTGGTGAATTATATTGGGAGGTCAATAACCAATTTAAAAATAGGCATACTTAAAATAAAAATCTTATCTTTAAATTGAGCTTTAAATTCTCTTTAAGTCCAGGTCTACTCTGCGTTCTTTAGAATTGAAAAAATGCTGAATGACACGTGACAATTTTACACAATCTATAATTTTGTTTAAAATATAACGATTTTTGGATACATTTTCATTAAAATCTCTAAGGGATTTTCTATAAGCTGTGTCTAGCTGAGTGCGAACTTCCGACCGTAGCATAGTTCACCGAACATTTCATGTGATCTGCAGAAAACGCAAGTTTTTTTTATTTTTTCTTTTAAGTGTTTTAAGTCTTTATCACCGATTTTGCACCAAAATGAGTCCAATGAGTCCTTAGAAAAGAACAAACAAACATAAAATGAGTTAGTGACTTCACAGCCACATATCCAGTTAGCTAGTAGTAGTAGTAGTAGTAGTAGTAGTAGTTAGAGAGAGGTCTAGAGACCTGACTGGTAGGCCTATAAGGCCCTTTCAGTCTACCCCAGCTCCTCCCTCAACCACCACCCGCCACCAGGTGTACATCCTTGAATCTGCCTGTCCTTACTATGTAAGTCTGCATATCCTTTCATGCAAGATCCTTAACTTCGTCCCTATGCAAGACCGTAGTGCCGAAAATATCTCGTCGCAGTCTCGCTCGCGCTTCACATCTGCACAGGAAGTGAAGCGGAGTTTCCTCCTCTTCCTGACACTCCGTGCAGATAGAATCTTCCTCAATGTCTAACATAAAGAGGTGTCTCCTCAACGGACAGTGCCCCGTTACTATTCCTACGATGGAATTTAGAGCTTTCCTGTCTCGGGCTAGTAACCACTCTGTTCGGCCCTTATCGGGCTTCACAATGAAGTCTTTAGCTTGCCTCCCGACCCCGGACTGACCCCATTCACGTTGAAGTTCATGTTGTGCCCATTCGTCGAGTGCTGTCCTTATCTGCTGCCTAGTGATGCCTAAAGCTGGTTCTGGTCCTACATACGGGCTGGTGGCGCCGAGTCTAGCAAACTCATCTGCCCTCTCCTTGCCCTCAATCCCACAGTGTCCTGGCACCCAAACCAACTTCACTCTCAACTGCTCTAGCCTGTCACCGTATTCCTGAACCAAAACTGATCCCGCCATGGGTGAGTCGAGCGCCTTAAGTGCTGCTTGACTGTCTGAGCATATGACAATCTCTCCCTCCGCCCCCTCTATGTCTTCCTTCATCGTTATTGCCATTAGAATGGCATATACCTCAGCCTGAAACACCGTTGAAAATTTCCCCAAAGGGAAGCTGGACCCGGTTTGTGTAGCCCCAATATAAACTCCAGCACCAGAGGATTGCAACTGTGTCATACGTGAACCATCCTTATAGCAAACAATTGCCTCTCTGGAGAACTCCAGCCTGTTTCTCTCCCAGTCCTCTCTTTGAGGGGGATTGAGATACTATAACCCTTATGCCATCTTAGTCTGCCTGAGGGTCGCGCTACTCTGCAGGTAGATAAAGGGATCTCTCTTTCCACAATGTGGGAGATCCTTGCATGACCCACAACCTCACCTTTGGCATGCCAAGCTCCTGCGTCTCTCATTCGCAAGTGCGCTGCCATAGCCTCTTTCTTAATGAAAGTCGACAATGATGGCAGCCCTAGCAAGACATCCAATGCTGCTGACGGCGTCGTCCTCATTGCTCCAGTTATCGCTAGGCTAGCCAGTCTCTGGACTTTTGCAAGACTGGAACGAATGGTTTTCCTCTCCACCGAGGGCCACCATTCTATTGAGCCGTATGATATCCTGGGTCTTATGACTGCCCAGGTTGTGCCTACCGCTCTACGGAGCTGCCAGAAGGTCGCTATTGACTTCCTTATCTGCCTATCGACATGAGTCTTCCAGCACAGCTTTGCATCTACTGTGACTTCCAGGTATTTAACCTCTTTTGCCAAGGTCAGTTGTTGACCATACAATCTTGGGGGTCGAAAATGAGACCTACCTCATTACACCATGCCTCCAATATATTACAGGCCATCTGCATTCTCTCGCAGATGATGCCCAAGTACTTGCCTGATATTAGAATTAATCCATCATCCGCATAAGCTTGTGCATAGAAGCCTGCCTCCACGAGTCTGTTGAGCAGATCCAGTTAGCTAAATCGTACATACTTTTGCGAAAGTTTCGATGAACCTCTTAATTTCTGTCTTTACGAGTTTGTAGTATACTAAGTTCTAGCTAATTGCGACCACTTACCTCGAATTCGGTTATTTTCTCAAAATTAAGTTCGTTAGCACTCTTTAGTTGTTTAAATTTTTGCACTACTGCAGAATTATTTCGTCTACATTCACAACTCAAACATAGACCACCTTGAAATTGGTTATTTCTGCAAAATTAAGTTCGTAAGCACTTTTTAGTAGTTTATTTTTTTGCACTAGTCACTGCCAACATTTTATTTCCAACCCACACATGGATCATAAAAATAAAAAATATATATTACAAAAAACGGTATATAAATCAATTTTCATCGATTAAAAACGAAAAAATATTCCATTTGCAATAACGTTCGGCTGCCGCTCGGTAGCTGTGAAATCTTCGGGTACTTTCGTCAAGCTTTAATGTAATCAGGGCAATTCGGACCGCACAGCCTAGCTTAGTATAGCGTATTTTATAATGCCTAAGGAACGCAACGAGACCATTCGAACCGCCGCGCCGCACGCTAATAGTGTAGCGTATTTAACTTTTTCTAAGGTTCTCGTTTTATTACAACTATTAGGAGGGTCGGTCAAACGAATAATTTATTTTCTGAAATATTTTACTGGTAAAGATTAAAAAAACTCGGAGGGTAAATATGATTATTAATGATTATAATACTTCCTCTTGCGTGTAAAGTAAGAATTAAGAAACATTATTGAAACATCTGTTTGCATTAAGACTATTCAACCAAAACAATTAACTATGTTTACACAAATTTACGTCAACGCCAATATGCTAATTCGCATATACAACATTCGATATTTGAGGGGGCATGGTATAATTAAAATCAGTAATGTACGGTAAATAAGTCACGTCTAGACTATAACTGGTAATTCTTCAGATTAGATAGTATATGATTTGTGTTTTTCAAATAAGTATGGTTCCAACACCACCAAAAACTCAGCTTTGGCTGAAAATTTGTTTACAAAGTATCTGAAAATGGCACATAAATTGACATTAAATGCCAATACATCAATATACTGAGTAACCCACCAGTGTGGGCCATTTTGGTGTATTGGAATCAAGGAAACTATAAGAGATACAAAAATGATTAAATGAGCAAAGTTTTACAGAATTTCATTGGTAATTTAAAAACGTCAGCGGCGTGCTTTTGACTTTTTTGGTTTTCGAGATATTTTGAAAAAACTAAAAAGTTGAATTTTCTGTAAAGCCCTGTAACTTCTTTATTTGTATTTTGTTTCAAAATTCAAAAAAATAAACACTTTTTAATAGCCATTTTTTGTGTAGAAAACGGTTATTGCATTAGATTTTAATTACGACGTTTCGGTTATCCTTCATCATCACCCACTTTATTTTTTCTTATGGACGCCATATTGGATTTTTGTCTTTTTAAAATAAGCAAGAAAAAGCCTATTCATTGATATAATAAGTTTACATTTCCTAAAGAAAAACCATCAAAAGATTCAAAAATCGATTTTATTCTATCAGGCTTTGGATAGCCACGGTAACAATATTTTTTTGTAATGTTTAATAACTATTTAATGTAGTAATCACAAGAAATACGAAAAAATAAAAAAAGCTTTAACTAGAAACATACGCATCTACACAAAAGAATACAATATTTGGTATATTAAACAAAATGCTGTCCATTTTTAGCAACGCAAGCACGACATTTTTTTAAAACACTATTTGTCGCTCGTCTAAGTGTGTTTCTGTTAATATTAGCAAACACTTCCTGAGCTCTCTCTTCCACGAGTAATGTTTAATAACTATTTAATGTAGTAATCACAAGAAATACGAAAAAATAAAAAAAGCTTTAACTAGAAACATACGCATCTACACAAAAGAATACAATATTTGGTATATTAAACAAAATGCTGTCCATTTTTAGCAAGCACGACATTTTTTTAAAACACTATTTGTCGCTCGTCTAAGTGTGTTTCTGTTAATATTAGCAAACACTTCCTGAGCTCTCTCTTCCAGGACGGCCAATGTCTCAGGAGGTTCAAATTCAAAAACTTCATTTTTAACGTGCCCCACAAAAAGAAATCCAAGGGTGTAATATCTGGCGATCTAGCAGGCCATGAAGTAGGACCACCATTGGAAATTAATTTTTCCCCAAAAGTTCTTCTTAATAAATCTCTAATAGCCCTAGAATTGTGACCTATAGTCGATTATCTGAACATACAAAGATTATGTATAAAGCAGTTAAACCAGCTAATATGAAAAATTATTTGCCAAATCGAGTTTGCAACCAACGTTGTGCCAACAATCTAGGATTCTCTGTTGCCCAATGATGACGATTGTGTTTGTTAAAGATTCTACAGTTACTAAAATATGTTTCGTCAGTCCATATAATGGCACAGCGAAAATTTACATTTTCCTGGCATTTGTTAATGTACCAGTTACAAAAGGTAAGTCTCCTTAGAAAATCTCCTTCAATGAGCCCTTGAACAATGGTCGGCTTGTATGGGTGGTACTTATTTTATTTTTCTTTAAAATCCCTCTAAGTGTTGTCCTAGAAATGTCTAGCTCTGTACTGCTTATTCTTGTCGATGAAGTTGGGTTTTCGGTAAAGTAATTTATAACTTGATTGCCACGATTGTTATTGCCTTTGTTATACTTTTTAGGCCTTGACTTGTTCGAAACTTCCACACGTTCTTGAATTAACAACAAGTTTTGAAAAATACCTTTGGTTTGGATGTTGCCTCTTTGGGGTAAGTATCAGAGTAACTATTTAAGGCTATAAACGCATTTCTATTGTTTTTAATATAACACTCCAGCATATCAAATTTCTCTTTTGATGGTTTTTCTTTAGGAAATGTAAACTTGTTATACATCAATGAATAGGATTTCTCTTGCTTATTTTAAAGAGACAAAAATCCAACATGGCGTTCATAAGAAAAAATAAAGTTGGTGATGGTAAAGGATAACCGAAACATCGTAGTTAAAATCTAATGCAATAACCATTTTCTACACAAAAAAATGGCTATGAAAAAGTGTTCATAGATTTTGAAACAAAATACAAATAAAGAAGTTACAGGGCTTTACAGAAAATGCCACTTTTTAGTTTTTTCAAAATATCTCGAAAACCAAAAAACTTAAAAGCACGCCGCTGGAATTTTTTAATTACCGATAAAATTCTGTAATACTTTGCCCACACTGGATCCCGCCCGCAAGAGATTAAGAAATTTCAAATAACGTGCAAAAAAAATAAAGATTTAGCACACATAGGTTATTTGTAATTACTGCCAACCAACCTAAAACTGTATTCTTCAAATCATAAAGACTAAAATCGATAAATAATTTTATTAAGCGTACGCAGTGGAACGAGCACAGATCGTTAGAAAGAGACAAACAGATAAACATTCGGGAAGCCGCACGACGACCTTGACGCTCTCCGAGCGAAGCGTTATGAAAACAGTCGGCTCTGAGCGCTCACATCGTATATTCGTACGTACGTACGTACGATCGGAAATCTCGATTCGAGAGTATTCTAGTTGCTTATTGCGCGTAATATATAAACCACTCAGCGCGCATGTCAACTCAGTACTTCTTAAAAACTGATAAGAAAAGACGCCGGAAATATTCAAGCAAACTCAGCTCAGAAGAAAAAAAATCTATCAAGACGTTTGGTTCAAAAAAGCGGAAAGTGGTGAATGTCTTTAAATCCAAAACAAATGAACTGATGAATACTTTTTTATCATGCACAGTGGTAGACCTAGGTGTTTGTTGTGCAATGAAACAATTTCTGTTCCAAAAGAATACAATATGAAGCGGCATTACTCCAGCAAGCATTTCGCTCAATATAATTTACTTACAGGCCAGTTAATAAAAAAACTCATTACCGATTTAGGGAAAACAGCTACCAATGTTGCATTCACAAAGATCAAATCTAGAAGAAAGTGAGCTTATCACGAAGTACTGTTGTTCGACGTATAGATATGATGGCTAGTGATATCAAAAAAATATTGACTGATAGATTGGCTTTTTTTCAAGCATTTTCGATTGCTTTGGATGAGAGTAACTTTATCTGACACAGCCCAATTAGCTATTTTTATATGTTGATGAAGAATTTGTAGTGACAGAGGAATTACTGGCTTTAGAGCCACTACAAGAGACCACTGCTGGAAAAGATATTTTTGCCGAGGTGCAAAGTACTTTTAAATTAAGCAATATGGTTTAAAGTGGTGTAAATTAGTTGGAGTGTGCACAGATGGTGCATCCTTCAATGGTTGGTTCAGAAAAAGGTTTTATCGGAATTCTGAAGGAAAGAGCAACCGCTATGAATGTGCAAGAATGTGATTTAATAATTCTGCATTACAGTATTCACCAACAAAACTTGTGCTGTAAGCCGATCCGACTGAAGAACATTATGGATGTGGTAGTAAGTACCATTAAGTTCATTAGATCCCGAGGTCTTAACCACCGCCAGTTTAAAACATTTTTGAAAGAACTCTCTTCAGAACACGATGATGTGACATACTATTGCGAAGTTAGGTGGCTAAGCAAAGGTATAATGCTAAAAAGATTTTATGACCTTAGAAAAGAAATAGCTGATTTTATGGAAATGAAAGAGAAAACCTAAGACGCAAATTTGTGATCCAACATGGCCTTTGTGACTTGACATTCCTGGTAGACATCACAGGACACTTAAACGACCTGAACTTCAGCTTCAGAAAGAAGAGCAATTGGTAAGTCAGATGTACAGTCACTTAAAGCTTTTCAAAACAAAATTCGCTTGTGGAAAACACAAACGGGAAGTAAAAACTGTTTTCATTTTTTAACATTATCCAGTCACGAAAACATTGAATATGGTCGCTATGCTGAACAACTGAAACGACTGTCAGAGCAATTCACTGATCGGTTTTCCGATTTTAAGAATATGGATAGCATTTTCAATATACACTGCGCAAAAAAATTAACGCAAGGGGTTGTTCTAGGCAATAATACAGGGTGAAAAAGAACGACATGTTTTATTTACCAAAGTTTAAAACACCCTGTAGAATAAATCAGATGGATTCAAGAGATCTAACCAAAAGAATGTTGTCCATAGAATGTTTCCAACAAATCGTTTTTTTATTCGCTTCAATAGTACAATTTTTGCCTGAGTTACAGGACTTATTGAAAAGTACTGCATTTACTGTGTTTTAAATGAATTTACCAGTTCATGTTTGAATTGATTCTGTTGAAGGCGTTTGTAATTTGCAGCTTGGTTGTGAAGATTTTTTTTTTAGATCACTAAAATTCAATATTAGTTTTGTTCAGTCAATAATACAGCGTGCAACGAAAAATAAATTATACTGTTTTTTAAATTACGAACGCATCGGTTACCGGATATTTGAACATGGCGCTATTCTACATTTTAGTGTAGTTATACGAAAATGTCTTCGTGTATCAAGGGCCAGGATCGGTTTAGTTTTGTCAATAATAGAGGGAGTTAGAAAAACATGTTTTAATAGGTAAGATTAAGATATGAACACGACAGTCAAAAAAACAAAACACTAAGAACTAAAACGAACAAAAATAAACTTTATAACTATTGAACTAATATTTCATATTTCCCCCTCTGTTTCTTATAAGTGCTTCGCACCTTCTATTTATGCTTAATATCAAATTTCGTATGAGTACCTCATCCAGCCCATTCCAAGTATCGATGAGTAGCTCACCCAGCTCTTCCACGTTATTTGGCTGTCTTTCATTAGCCCTTAATCTCCTGCCCAATAAGTCCCAAACATGTTCGATTGGGTTCAGGTCCGGACTACGTGCAGGCCATTGCATGACATCGATCCCAACATTATTAACGTAATTTTGCACTACACGTGCTGTATGGGGACGAGCGTTGTCATGCATTAATAAAAACTCCGCTCCAACATTATGTGCAAATGGCCTCACGTGATTGTCCAGTATTTCGTTGATATATCAATCCGCATTCAAATTCCCATCCACAATAACTAACTCCGTACGACCAGGACCCCTCAAAGATACCCCTCCCCAAACCATTACTGATCCCCCACCAAACATTACGGTATTAACAAAATTCCCCTGTACATAGCGTTCATTTGGTCTACGATACACACGGACCCATCTATCGCAATTAAAAAGACAGAACCTCGATTCATCTGTCCACAGCACTCAGCCAATCAGCTTCCGCCCAGTTCATACGTTCGTTAGCCCATTCTAGCCTGGCTCTCCGATGTGTTGCTGTTAGCGCAGGACCTCGTGCAGGAACACGTGGTCTCAAATTTCCTTCCCTCAAATGATTCCGCACTGTTTGAGTGCTTACCTGAGGACCATTCGCGTGTTGAATTTCCTGCCTCAGAAACCTTGCCGTCACGAAACGTTGTCGTAAAGCAGACAACCGCAGATACCGGTCTTCACGCTCACTGATAACACGCTGTCGACCTTGTCCAATCCGTCTGGAATGATCATCGGTCTCCATGTGTCTCTGTATGACAGATGATTTATGAACATTCAATCGTTCCGCTATCCTGCTATAGCTCCAGCCTTCATCTCTAAGAGTTCTGGCAATTACACACTCGTCGCGGGTCAAATTTCTAGTTTGTCTTGGCATGACTGTACACAATAAGAAGAAAAATTTAAAACCGAACTGAAACTGACGCCTAAATGTCAATCTGGTATAAGTTGTGTTCTCTTGTTACCGGGCAACGTCTTCAACAAAATCAATTCAAACATGAACTGGTAAATTCATTTAAAACACAGTAAATGCAGTACTTTTCAATAAGTCCTGTGACTCAGGCAAAAATTGTGCTATTGAAGCGAATAAAAAAACGATTTGTTGGAAACATACTGGGCTACAACATTTCTTTGGTTAGATCTCTTGAATCCATCTGATTTATTCTACAGGGTGTTTTAAACTTTGGTAAATAAAACATGTCTTTCTTTTTCAACCTGTATTATTGCCTAGAACAAAGTAACATTGAATGCTAATATCAAAAGAATATTCACGACGAATTAAACTAAATTTCGATAAAAACTTCATCAAAATCGGATCAACCATTCTCGAGAAATTTCCATTCAAAGTTAGACGAAATTTTAGGCGTTGCGTTAATTGTTTTGCGCAGTGTATTTGCAAATCCTTGTAAGTGTAATGTGGAAGATGCTCCGCTTCACCTACAAATTGAGTTGATCGAGCTTCAAGAAGAAGATTCATATTTGAAGTCTAAATTTGATGATGTGGAACTAAGCGAGTTTTACAGAACATACCTTTCCGAAGAAAAGTATACACAGCTGAGAGTTTTCGCATGAAAAATAATTTGTACATTGGATAGCACGTATAAATGCGAGCAGGTTTTTTCAATCATGAAAATAAATATTTTTTATAGTTTGATTATGCCATTGTAATTAATAAATAAAAAAATGTGTTAATTTGTATCGCTTTTTTATTTACTACTATACCTACTTATTTCTTACCTATAGCCCGCGAGTATATACTTTACAAAAATTCGAAAATCAATAGAGGATAAAAGAAAAACCATTTTTTTAAAAATATATTTACAAAGAATACCCAAACGTAAAATAAATCATTCAAATTTCAGAAAACTTAAGAGGATGTTAGAGTACCTTTAAATTGCATCGACTTTTAAAGGTCTTATTTTTCGAAGAAGAAAAAATATCTCTAGTATGTCGTTAAATTTTTTGAAAACTTTTAAAAAAAAAAAGAACGGTTTTTTTTTTACTAAACAACAACGCCATATTTTGTATTTGGTTCAAAGAATGTTCGTTCGCTAGACTAATGAGGTTTCTGTCGATGACCCGCATCGAACTGTTAACACTACAGATATTATTTGATTTATGTGAAGCAGCAGAATCGAAAAACTCCAATATCCTCTTAAGATAAAAATCTTATAAAAGTTTCCACATGTATTTAGTTTATTTGTCTTTCAGAATATACGGGGCAACAATGCATATATTCCCGATATATCACATCCTGTACCCAGTTCCATGATTCTATATATACAGGATATTCTTTAAAAAAATATTTTTTGCAATTTAATAACACAATCATTCAAAGAAAAAAACAATTCTATTTGTCAACAAGATTAAACGCTCCCCCCCTTCATTTGTTGACTTTAACCTAATCTAGTATGGGGAGGTGTAATCAAAGATATATCGGATATATAAATTTAAATTTGCAAAACCTCCATTATCAAACAAACAAGGAATTGATATCTGGAACTTTCAAAAAATTGTCTTAACTTATTGCATGCGTGAAGTGTGATCCAATCTAGTTTTCCATATCTTCATTTAGTAACACATAAATACTCTTTTCAAATATTTCTACTGGGTGCCATTTGGTTGAACCATATTTGATTTGTACCAACCAGTTTCTACCAATGCCACATTTTATTTTTAGGCATAATTTAAAACAAATTGAACAAGTAGTTCTTACACTATTTTTTTAAGATCTCCGTTTTGTTCGGTTATGTTAAATTCATACCAGTTTATCCTTTTATCACATTTAATTTTTGTGCAAAAATTGGAGTTAATGAAATAAGAAGATATTTTTACGTTGATTTTTTAAAAATTTTGTTTGGCCGCCATTTTGTTCTTCCATACTGAATTCATACCACAATTTTACCAGTTTATCTGAATATCACACTTAATGCTTTTACAAAATTTGTCAAATCTGGTAAGTAGTTTTTCAAGACTGATTTTTTTATTTTATATTAAATATTTTATTAGACCATCATTTTGTTTTGCCATCTTGAATTCGTAGTATAACCCTTAAAATTTTAAGTTAATCAAGTAAGTAGTTTTTTGCTATACAGCAAACTGATAGACCAATGGATTACAACATTACATTTTATTTGTCCGCCATCTTGAATCTGTAGTAAAATTTTACCAATTCATTTCTATTTCACATTTAATTCTTGCACATAATTTCCAATCAATTTAATAAGTAGTTTTTTCAGGCTGATTTTTTAAATATTTTATGACACCACCATTTTATTTCGCCATCTTGGACTCGTTCCAAAATCTTACCAGTTGGTAATACATAATTCGAAGTAAATTTGATATTCAGTTTTTTAGTAATCATTTTTTTTTAATTTCACTAAACCGCCATTTTGCTCCGCCATATTCAATTTTTACCAAAATGTTACCATAGGACCCTGGAAAGTAATGATCTGCAAAATCTTGGAGGCTGATTTTTTCACAATTACAATACTTCCTTTTACAAAGGAAGTAAAAACATAAAATATTGCATTTTTGAATACACGCTGCAACTTTCTTATTTCTCAAAAAAAAAATCAAATCTGTAGAAACATTTCCAAAGCAACTTTTTGAACAAAACGTTTCGTAAACGGAACGGATCAACAAGTTGATGTGTGGCTTTAAACATGCGTTTACAGATTTAAAAAAAATTGAGAGACAAAAAGTTACATCATATTTTCAAAAATACATTATTGCAGATGTTAAAATTCTAAATTTATTTAATTTTTTTTCCTTACACGTACATTTATTATATATGTTTGGATGATATATTTTATACAGGTTTTTTTCAAATATAAATAATCTCTATGAAAATATATTATAAAAGTTCCAAGGGAAAAAATAGGGACTACTGATACTTTTTTTTTGTTATATTCCAGATAAGAAGATACAAGATTTAAGGTGAAAGGCCCTGTACAGCGTGTCCCATTTTGGTGGCAATTGTGGGGTATCTAGCTTAAAGATAGAACTTTGTGGAGTCCACAAACCTGAGCTACTTATTATTATATATTATTAGAAATTATATGAAATGGGCATCAAAGGAGTGCCACTGGTTCTCATACAGTCATACCTTTCAAACAGAAAACAATACAATGTGGTTAATAACAAAGCCATCAAAAAGGAGCAAACAATTATTGGAATCCCTCAAGACTCAGTACTGGGGCTAATATTGTATTTGCTTTACTTGCATAACATATAAAAAGCTAATATAAGATGCACATACGTAACATCTGCAGATGATACCGTGCTGCTTTTTGAAGGTGATAACTTCAAAGTCCTTGAGAGGGCAATTAATAAAACTAGAAATATACTACAAGTGGTTATTGAAGAACTACCTAAAAATTAACATAAAGGAAACTGTTTATATGATCCTAAAACAAAGACACAAAGAGGAACAAAATATTGAAATTATATTAAATACCAAACAAATTAGCAAAGTTTATGTTTATAAAGACCTACGATTATATATAGATTCAAGATTGACTTTTCGAGAACACCTGCAAAACATCCAAAAGAAATTGTACTATGCATGCTGAGCAATAAAAAAATGTGCCAAGGATTTGCCAGATGCAATAAAATTGTCAGTCTATGATGCAATCTTCAAGTCACATATACACTACATGTGTGCTGTCTGGACTGCCCTATCCCAAGAACATATTTAAAAAATTCAGAGGCTACAGAACCAAGTGTTGAAATACCTGTATGGCTTACTATGACCAGGGAATTGTACAAGTAAATAAGAGTTCTGAAGATAAATACAATTTTTGAACTTGAAAAAATGTAAGCTTGTGAAGAAAAAAAACAAGTCGAACTGATAAGAAACTTGGAAATTCATGATCACTACACTAGAAATATAGCAAATTACCAACTATCGCAAGCTAGAACAAATGTCCATAAAAACAGCATAATTACCAGAGCATTTAAAGCTTATAACGAGTTACCAGGGGAGATAAAGGAGAAGTCAAAGATGGGCCCTTTTGTAAAAAACCTAAAGCTTCAACTACTTGGAAGAAATTAGTGTATAACATCAGTAAAATATTCTTATTTATTTATTTGTACACACAGTCTATTTATTTTTGTTTCTTGGGATAGGGTGTTACAACTGTATGTGCAGAGACTTTGTTGTATAGTTTCATAACATACCACTAAGATTTAAGTATATATTATAAGATAGAACTTGTTACCAGTCATATTTTTGTACTGTTTAGAGTTCATTAACAAATGTTTTCCAACAAAAAAAAAACTTTTATGAAACAGAAGATGCCGTAAAGAAAATAGTCATAGTCCTCTTGGTTTCCAAACTACAGGGTGACATTGAAAATACTTCAAGGTACCTTTTGTATCTCAGTTGTCTGACATGTCTGTTATTTAGATATATTTATGACAGCGGGCATCTTTAACAGGACAAATAAGCATTTCTGGGCAAAGCAAAAAAACTCTATAAAATATAAGGGGTGAAAAAGCAGGGTTGTAAGACTTTGCACTTGTGGTGTGGTCCACTAAAAAATAAAGTAATAGAACATATCATCTTTGAGTAAACTTTAACAAGAGATCACTATTTAAGTTTTCTAAGGCATGAAGTATGGTTTTTGAAGAATATTCCATTTTGCCACTATAGAGATATTATTTGGCATCAAGATGGCACACCTCCCCATAACATTCAAACACTAACTCATTTTCTTAAGAACAAGTATAATTTGTGGATAGGGAGACACGATTCCATTCACGGGCCAGCAAATAGCCCTGATCTTATCCAACTAGATAATTTCTTGTTGGGGTTATTTGAAGGACAAAGTTTGCTTTAATAGGACATAATTTGGCAGAATTATGAAAATTGAATAGAAATTTTTATTTTAAATAACGAATATCCTTTTTATACTAGCAAGCAATTCAAAAATTAAGTAAGTAAATTGTATCAAAATTGTTTTAAAAATGGAGGTTCCTATGTGAATATTTTGTATCAAGATTGTTTTAAAAATGGAGGTTCCTATGTGAATATTTAACTAATCTGTTCAAATATTTCTGACTATTTCTAACTGTTAAAATTCATTTTTTTTAATATATTATTTCAGTTCATTTGTTTTGTTATCCATCATCATCCTTGGCTAAAGATCCAACATTCATCAAAATCTGTTTGCCTTTCATGGCTTGCTAGAGCAAAGAAGGGATGATCTATTGCAATTAAAATAAAATTATAAAGTCGAATTATTACAGAAAGCTCTTATCAAAACATAGATAAACTATATATTTTTGAAAAGAAGAAATTTTATTTTTTAGATTCCATTTTAAGAAATATTGATTTTTTCTATTTTCCGATTGTGAGTTGATTTTTTTAAATGTCATATCTAAAATCTTTATAAAAAAACTAAGAACATTTATATATACCTTTTTTTTGTATTCCTTTAAAAGCAAGCCAAATTATAAGGAAAAACCCTGTACAAAGAAGCTAAATTTTTTGCCACAAGAACCTGAGATTTTAGCAAAAATTAAAAGTACCTACATAAAAATTCAGGCATCCTTAATATGAAAAACTTTGCTAGTCTAAATACTATACCTAATTATAAATAAATTATTTTCCAATTAACATTTTGAAGTTTTGTTATTAACAAAGATAGTATTATCAGTTGAAAACAATTAGTTTATGAACATTTTTTCGAAAATGACGGCAGTTTAATGTAATATACCTAGGTAAATAAGAGTTTTAAACACTTACTGTAGGATACCTCATTGTAAAAAATGTTTCTAGGTTAGAGACTAAATGAGGATCGACTCCCATGAGAGGCTTTAAAATAGATACTCCAGGATATGGTTCATCAAGTGGAGATTCCTGTATTTTTTTGTGTAGCCTGTATTTTCTGGAAAAAAAAACAATTCCAAAATTGGCACTTGTAAGAGAACTGAATGCATTTGAGGTTAGTTTACAGGGAAGCTGTTGTAAATAAAAGGGCAGAACTTACCCGTAAAATATTGCTATTAAGTGAAGTAACCACATCGCACACCAAAAGACGAAGAAAAATATCGCAAAACCATATAAAGTGTAAATCATTGGCGCCATTTCATTTGTTTAGAATTATTGGTCATTGGTTTCTTAAACTATTTGATATCACATTTGAATACACATATTTAGGACTTATTTACTATATTTAAAAAAATAAAGGTTCACCGGAATATTAAACATTACGAATGCGTGGTCTCCATCATTTACCGTCAATAGTGTTTTGTTGAACAAAAGGTGGGGGTGCGTAAAAATGCGAAACCGCGACTGTTGTCAGCTGTCACACCGGCTATCACCGATATGACATGAATCCCCACTGACTGCAATATTTTCGACCAATCACGTCGCGACGATAAATATTGGGCCTGTACTCGGAAAATTCAAATCTACAAAAACTAGGGATGTTGATATCGGAAAAAATATCGATATATATTATATCGTTATTTTAAAAATATATCGGATGTTCGATATTTAGATATATCGGTATCAATAAGGCTCGGAAAATTCAAATTTACAAAAAAAACAGTAAGAAAACACTGCAGCACAGTTTTGTCGGATACGCTATTATTACTAAATCACGAACGCCTGATGATATATATATAAGTATTATAAGTATGTCACGTACTCGAGCGTAGTATTTAATTACCCACTAATCTTGATATGATAAGATGAGTCATTTAATTTTCCAGCGGCAACATTCACCTCTAACTGTTACGTATATGAACCGTGTTTTCGTTTATAATACGTTTTTTACTGAATCAGCCATGCGATACAAGATACAAATTATCAGTGATGTAATATAAATTAAAAAATCGTTAAATTTCCTTTACCCGGAATTTCCTCCTCATGAATATTTCTTTTTATTAGGAATAGTGTGACTGTGTGTTTTCTTCAAACATTTTTATTGGGCGCCATTCTGTTCGACCATATTGGATTCGAACCAATATTTTAGCAATTTATACCTATTTGATTTTTTGGCATAATTTAAAATTAATAGATTCGTGTGTGTATAATATATTTTGTTTCCGTTTGGTCAAAAACCTACAGAGTTTGCCCGTTAAACTAACGAATTAAAACTACATTAGTATCTAGTTTATCGTATCCGTACTAGGTTTTTTTTTAGTCAACAACAAAAATTATGACTTCGGACCCCCCCGAATCTCGAAATTTTTTCCGTTGACAGAGTACACAAAACATCCCATGGGATGTATTCCAGACGTCTGATGATTTTAACTTTTTTTAGGCTGCTGCATAACCATTATTGTTGCAATATTTAATTTGTAAATCAGATCTGGATCTGAACCCCCTCCGCGAAACTCTAAAAATATTTTGACATAGACATGCTTCTTCATAATTTTCCTGAGGGCTGACCGTTTGGATTAGCTGCGTGTTAGTAATTGTACCCAAGTTTGGCGTAGTTCACATTGCTCACTACTCCTAATTAAAACGTTTTGAAGATAACTTCACTGGTAGGGAACCCACAATGCACACATAGGTTTATGGAGTTGCCTAATTTCTAGCAGATACACGAACGGTTAATCGCACAAGCTTCCGCGAGGTTGCTAAGTGTTTTGATAGTTAGATTCACATTTTCAAAAACAACATCATCTAAGCTAATCAAAAAAGCATGTTATGTAATCGTATTTAATTGTTGGTGTACGTTTTCGGTTAGTTCAGGTACGAGCCGTTAAATAATTAGTAATTCCGCCAAAATTGAAAAACTAACTCTTGTTTTAACATAGACACGAAATTTTCTTCTTCTTCATTCCTGTTTAGCCTGTTACATAACAGGACTTATTGGCTTTGCTACGAGGCAGTCGCCAGATTGCCCTCCGTCCGGGGCTCAGAGTCGTTAAATCGGCGACCCTCGAAGTCGACCCTGCACCTTGGTCCAGTTTGGAGGCGTTATCGGTAGGATATCCGGATGGCGAGCTCTAGGCTCCCGAATACCCCGAATCTTTCAAAAACTTTAATAATTCCTCTTTAAATTTTTGAAATGCATCTAGGCTTCCACTAGGTGCCCCTTGAGAGTACTACTGATATCACGAGATGACCCTTTCTTTCAAGCTATCCCCTTACCCCTCCCACTCCCGCCACGTAGCGGCCGTTACGCTAATATTCTATGTAGAACTGCGGCAGACGAACGGGATAGAATGCAGGAACAACTAGGCCTCACACGTTCACAGCGTATGCTCCCTTTCTAGCGGGGTCGTAAGTTTCCACCTGAGCGGTTGAGTCTCCCGTTTCCCCCCGAAATAAAGCAGCAAAACCGAACACGTGGCACCACTTATGTTAACAACACAGAGGTCTGCATTCGACGAGACGAACCGGAAGACTGACACGAAATTTTATTGGCGCGCTGCCGTGGGCTTTTTTTTACAAAATACCTAACCAATCCTACAACTTAACCTAATCAGCATTTTTATTAATTAATATAAATTTTGATAAAAAATAAGACTAAAAAGTCATTGCTACAACCAGGATTTAAACGCTTTGGCCCATGTTAAACTTTTTTCATTTTGACGTAAAAAAAAATATACGAGTCACCCCGCCACACACCGACGTTGCCACAGTTCATTGCTTTGTACAACATAATTTTTATTATATGGCTCGAATGATGGTTTATGGCTGTAATGAAGGTTTTATTGACGAATCTGGGCTAACCTAACGCGAACGGGACAGATCCAGCTAACAGTATAGGTTTTATTAAAAAAATCTTTGTTTTTAATATAGATCCTGAATTTTGTTGGCGCGCTACTCGGCTTTCTTTACAGCAAATCTAATACGCATGTTTATTAATTATAAGTAAGCTAAAAAAAATAAAAAAAGTTTTAGTTTAGACCACTGCGCTACGAAGCTTCATACCGAGAATGTACCAATTCTTGTTTATACCAGTGGAGGCTTCTCTATTAAGTCATATGATCAATGACCCCCCAATAAATATTTCCAAACGGAAAGAAATAAAATAAAATAATACATAATTTATAGCTTATCAATTTTTTTTAATTTGGAAAATCCCTCTATTATTCTAAGCGTATAAACTCGTTGACCGTTCACTTAATTCCGCGACACACTATCGATGCCTCGCACCGCGATCTCCGGAGATTTCGTTTCGTTGGCATCGATCGGCTGGCAGCCCGCGTTGACCTTATGGTTATAAATGGTGGCGCGCCGAGGAAACTTAAATATTTTTGTCAGTTGATGCGTTTAATGTGGATCGTGTGATAGGTTGTGATTACGATTGCATATTTTTATAGATTTTATTTTCAAGACTTTACATTTTGTTTGTGATTTAAATTAATGTTTTAAAGAAAGGTAACCCACAGTGTTTTAGAAAATTAAGACTTTAAAAGCCATTTTTAATTATTTTGGCGAGCTGAACTTTGAGAAACGACTCGAATTTAAGACCAGTAGTCGACCTTTGCCGAAATTTAAAATTCAGCAAACAAGTAAAGACAAAGACAAAGAAGTAAATCGTTATTTTTGTAAAAATATGTACGATTTATCTGCTTGGACATGCGTTTGCGATGCGAAGTAACAAGAACATTTTATTGTTTCGTGTGTCTGATTTTTTCAGATGACTCTTTCTGTAGTATATATATTGACCCCCTGAAAAGTTGACCACGAACCACCTCTGGTTTATACCTCGCCGAAATAAAATATATTAGAAATGACAACATCGATATGTGGCGGAGTGTTTATCATATAATAAAAAGTGCATTCAATTTTCAAAAAAAGTTGGCAACATCAGAGAGCCTCTTCTGCCACCAACCTTCATCAACCATTCGCGTGATTTTTTTCTAAACCTACTGGACGTTTAAAAGTCAATGTTTCTATCGAAAAGGGCTAACCAAAAATGTAATCCGATGAAACATTATTATTTCCAAAATTACGGGTTTTAATTTAATTAAATTTAAAAAACAACACGGGGGGATCAAACCGCAGTCTCTCAATTGACTGGTAGCCCATTCTAACCACTACACCAAGTTGGCTCTGAAAATAAAAAAACACTGTTTTGCCTCATTAAATTAATAAAGCGTAAGGATGGGCACGAGACATCGCTCTTTAAAAACTATCGTTTTTCTTCTTTCGATTATAGATATTATTCCTTACGGTAACGTAAACAGGGTTTCAAAGGTCAATGGATGATGGATGTTTTCCTTCCTTATGGAAGAATTCTAATCTCTTTCGTGTTTTTTAAGACTGCAGATAAATCTAATGTTGCCAACTATCATGGCATATCTTTACTCTCTAACATATCTAAAGTCCTTGAAGGCATTCTTACCGATGAAGTATTTAATACATTTGAAAATTACATAATACCCGAACGACATGGGTTTTACAAAGGTAGATCAACTGCTACAAATATACCCTGTGTATCAGAATTTTCTTATTACCAATGTATAGGCTGAAAATCAAGCTGATTGCGTCTAGAGCAGAGTTCACAAAAGCTTTTGAGGGCATTTGTCACCCTTTGCTGAGGAAGAGAATCTCTGATGTTGGTATAGTGGGAAAGTATCTGGAGTGAAATGGGCCCTATCTGTCTCACCGCGCCGTGGAGGTGGGGTTCTTCTGGCAGTACATAATTGCGTTAAATCTCATCGCCTGGCAATTGGTGAAGCATCAGTGGAAGAAACGTGGGTGTCAGTGACATTGGGAGAGTTAGTGTATTGTATTGGTTGTGTCTACATTCCACCTGCTATGGATGTATTGCACTATGGAAACCACTTGAAATCCATTGCTAGTGCCTGTGAAATTTTCGATAATGTGCTTGTTCTGGGCGATTATAATCTTTCTCAAATAATGTGGTCCACTAGTGAAGATTTTTCTGGTTTGTTACCTGGTAATGTTACGGCAACAAGAGAAATGTTATTATGCGATAATACTGCTTCTCTTGGTCTATCTCAATACAATGGGGTAACTAATGATCACAATGCAATCCTGGATTTATGTTTTGCCAACTTTGAGCCTGATTCAATTATAAAATCTGATGGTTTGGTACGTTGTGATCCTTATCACCCAGCTTTAGAGTTATACATACCAGTGAATAAAACTAACTATCTAGAACCTCTGAATTATTTTTCTTATAACTTTAAAAACGCTTTAATTAATGAATATTTTCTTTCGGTAGATTGGCAATCAATTATGTCAGAGGATCCAGATGTTACTGTCAATAAATTTTATTCTGTACTTTTCGACTCCTTTAATATGTTTGTACCCATGAACGTACATCATTCTAGTGAGAAATTTCCTATTTGGTTTTCTTATGAATTGAAAAAACTAATCTATCAAAAGAAAATTGCTCACAAACAATACAAACAGTCGAACAGTGAAGTTGATTACAATGTATTTAATACACTTCGAAGGGAATGCAAAAACCTAACGAAGGAATGCTACAATTTGTACATAAGTAATACTGAAAGTGCCATAAGCAGTAATGTAAAAATTGTCTGGAATTTCGTTCATTCCCAGTCTAATCAGGGCACTATTCCTAAGGAAATGTTTCTAGCCACTGAAAAATCATCTAATGGTATTGACATAGCTAATCTATTTGGTAAATATTTTTCCTCTGTTTATAACCCCCAGAGAAATTCTAACTTCAGTACATTTTTTGATCGATTTGAAAATGTTTCTAACATTGCTATAGACCCAACTGATATTGAGAAAGCTTTAACACAAGTGGGCATCAACAAGTCTGCAGGTCCTGATGGTGTTCCTAACAGAGTACTAAAATTTTGTTCTAACACCTTATATCTCCCCCTATTTTACATTTTCAACAAATCCCTAACTTCCGGAATTTTTCCAGAGACATGGAAGCTTTCTTATGTTTGTCCGATTCACACATCCGGCAGTAAAAATGACGTAACAAGATACAGACCAATCAGCATTCTGTCGGCAATCCCTAAATTGTTTGAAAAGTGCGTTGAAAAAATTATGTCGAATATATTTCATCAGATTGTGATCAGTCAACAGCATGGGTTCACAGCCAGTAGGTCTGTTGACACAAATCTGTTTCTCTTTACAAATTTTATAAATTCATCATTTGAAAGCAGTGCAGAAACTCATGCAATATATACTGACTTCAGTAAAGCCTTCGATAAAGTAAACCATAACATCCTTCTTTCAAAGCTCTCTAGTTATGGTGTTTCTGGATCTTTACTTTCATGGATGAAATCTTACCTTACTAACAGAATGCAGCAAGTCAAGATTGATGGCTATCTATCTTCATGTTTCCATGCATCTTCCGGGGTACCTCAAGGCTCTCACTTGTGTCCCCTTCTTTTTAGCTTATTTATCAACGACTTAGGATCCTTGCTCTCCTCAAGTTTTCTGCTTTTCGCTGATGACATGAAATTGTATCGTCGGGTGACGTCCACTCACGACATGATTATTCTACAAAATGATCTTAATATTGTATATGATTGGTGTCAGCTTAATGAGATGTCCCTCAACATTTACAGTATTGCTTAAATAATGTCCCTTTATCTGAAGTTTCTGTTATAAAAGACCTTGGCGTATATACTCGTTTAATGTTTACTGAACATTCTGAAGTGGTCATTGGTAGGGCTAATAAAATGTTGGGCTTTATTAAGAGAACTACTAGAGACTTTACAAGTATATGCGCTATCAAAATTCTGTATACATCACTAGTCAGATCCGTTCTTGAGTCTTTATGCATAGTTTGCTCACCTTACTATCAGACCCACATCAATAGACTCGAGAATGTGCAACATAAGTTTATAAAATTTGCAAGGTACAAACTTTTCCAGAGTGGTGTGTGTCTCAGTGATGACCAAACTATGACTTACTTAGACTTAACTAGTCTAGTTCGTAGAAGGGAATACTTTGATGTCTGTTTTGCCTTCAATATCTTTAACTACCACATAAAAAGCTCAGAATGTCTTCAGTGTTTTTATTTACACATTCAAAATTACCGGACACGAAGTAAGTCTCTTCTGCACATTCCATATTGCCGAACATGGTACTTATTATTTAGTCCAGTTAATAGAATATGTGCTAATGTCAATAAATTCTATGAAGGTCTTGACTTCTTTAATTTATCGCAAGATAAATTCAGGTCTCAAGCTAAACGAATTGTCTTAGGTTAGGTCTGTAATCTCTGTATAAACTTCAAATGTATTTTTATACGTAAATAAATAAATAAATAAAAAAAAAAAAAATATTCGTTGGAGGTCTTAGAACAAAAACTGAAGACACAAGATTAGCAGTATGCGCAATTAATTATGATTTTATTATCTTTACCAAAACATGGTTAACAGAGGACCTTTGTAACTTGAACTGTGAACTTTTCCCCTCCAATTACCAAGTTTTTCGGCAGGATAGAGATTATAATGTAACTAACCATTCCAGGGCTGGAGGAGTTTTGATTGCCTCTTTAGCAAGTATTCCCTCTGAAAGAATGAAAGGTGTGTCGTCACAAAGTGCTGAGGAATTATGGGTTGAGTTCAGGGTGGGTTCTGATACTATCGTCTTGGGAGTGGTATACATCTGCCTAACAAACTAAACTAACTACCAAAAGTTTATCAAACATTCGTTAACTCTGTTGAAAATATTAGAAATAACTATCTTACTGCTAAAGTAATTATATCAGGTGACTTCAACCTCCCAATGCTAAATTGGGATGATGGTATATTGGTACGATCAGAATTCCACAATGAAGCAGCAGAAGTACTGGTGGGGCATATGCTTTACTTGGAGCTAAAACAACTGAACAATATAAAAAATCATCAAAACAAATGTTTAGATTTGATTCTTGCAGACGATTTATGCAACGATTTGGTTCTTGCAGACGATTTATGCAACATGACACTCATTAAGGCTCAAGAACTTACAACTTGGACAGTCTGTCTCTTTTGAAAACCAAAAATAATGTAAAAATACACTTATTTGACAGGGCGAATTACACAGAGACAGTGGCGGCTCGTGAGTATATTGAAGGGTGAAGCTACATGAGGTTAATTTTGTTTAAATGTGAATAAATTTCCACGTCACCCATGAGGTATTATTCTGCGACGCGTTGACCTTTTTTTCAATGGAGGTCATCGCCAATAGCCCTACTAAACCATTAAAAACTAAAAAAATAAACTCTAAAAAAAGTAAATAAAAAGTAAACAAAACAAGTAAAATATGTACACCTATCACTAAAATATAGCGGTGATTGCGATAATAAAAACATAATTTAGTTTATTAAAACTTAAAATAAATAGTTAAGCAGCAAAAGTACTGGTGGGGCATATGCTTTACTTGGAGCTAAAACAACTGAACAATATAAAAAATCATCAAAACAAATGTTTAGATTTGATTCTTGCAGACGATTTATGCAACATGACACTCATTAAGGCTCAAGAACTTACAACTTGGACAGTCTGTCTCTTTTGAAAACCAAAAATAATGTAAAAATACACTTATTTGACAGGGCGAATTACACAGAGACAGTGGCGGCTCGTGAGTATATTGAAGGCTGAAGCTACATGAGGTTAATTTTGTTTAAATGTGAATACATTTCCACGTCACCCATGAGGTATTATTCTGCGACGCGTTGACCTTTTTTTTAATGGAGGTCATCGCCAATAGCCCTACTAAACCATTAAAAACTAAAAAAATAAACTCTAAAAAAAGTAAATAAAAAGTAAACAAAACAAGTAAAATATGTACACCTATCACTAAAATATAGCGGTGATTGCGATAATAAAAACATAATTTAGTTTATTAAAACTTAAAATAAATAGTTGTATGAAATAAGATAAAAAAACTACTTTTTGTACATTAAATCTATACGTCTGTCTTTTAAGGTTGCAAATTTATCTATAATTTGGTCGTAAAAGTTTTGGTCTTCACTAAGTTCTGACAGTAATTCCTGCTCTATTGACATCATTGCTAAACCCGAAAGCCGTTCTTGTGTCATTGTGTTTCTTAGGTAGGTTTTGATCCGTTTAAGACATGAAAAATTTCGTTCGGCCGATACACTTGTTGCGGGAATAGTTAAAACTAAATTAAAAAGCTTATATGCTTCCGTAAAAATTGCTTTAAAATCTTTAAATAAAAAAGCTAGACTTTTTTCGACATCTAAATTTGAAAATTGTTCATCCCTATACAATACAGAAAGCTCATTCTTTAATCTATCTCTATCCAAAATGTTTGGATAATTTTTTAATAAATTGTTTAATAAGTCGTCTGGAAAGCATTTAACATATTCCGAATATTTTGTGCAATCGACTAAAGCAAAGAAATTTAAATTATTTAAATTTTCAAACCGCGTCCCTAATTGAAGAATTATACAATCTATTATTTCGAAATATAATATTTTATATTTAGTAAAAATATCAAAGTCGCTAGAACATTGCCCTCGACGTGTGTTAGTTGGCAGAATAGTGGCTTTTTTAGCAATATTGAAAAGTTCTTTGAAATGGTCCTCGTTTCTAAATTCAATAATTCGTTGCTTGGCAAGGTTTATTTGCGAAATGCAGTAATTTATATCTAAATGCTTTAACTGTAATATTTGAAACAGTACATCAGTGCAACTAAAAATTTGTTTATAAATATGCGTTAAAAGGCAAAATTCGAAATCATTAAAATGCTTTAGAAATCCTTTTGCACCATTAATAGATTCTGTTCCAGAACTTAAGTCATTAATAATAGTTTCAAATACTATAATTAAATTGTCCCATTCATTAGCCACTAAGTTTAAAATTTTAGACCGTGTATACCATCGCGTTTCTACAGCTCGCGGAATTCTTTTACCTACTATCTGATTAAGCACAAAAGACCGTTTTGGTGATTGGTGGAAATAATTTGGTATTCCTAATAAAGTGGCAAAAAATATACGACTTTGGGTAATCAGTTTTGTTCCCTGTTCTAAAACTAGATTTAATCTGTGGGCGCAACAATGAGTAAACATAGCTAAAGGAGCAATAGATCTAACTTTTGTTTGAAGCCCATTTATTTCACCTGCCATAACACTAGCCCCATCGTAACACTGCGCGACCAATTTATTTTTAAAGTCATAAGGCTCTAAGCTGTTTTGTATTAAATGAAAAAGGCTCTCTGCTGTTCTGTTATCGCTAACGTCAAAAAATCCTAAAAATCTTTCTTTTAAAGATCCGTTGGTCACATATCTAACTGTTATCGAACACTGTGATTTTTCTGTTATATCAGTACTATCATCCGCAATTACGCCAAAAAAACAACAATCGGTGTCATTGATTTCTTTTTTTATATATTCTTGAATGTAGTCATGTATGCAACCTATTAGTTCATTTTGTATAGTCTTAGATTGTCCCGTAAAAATATTACTAAATTTAGCACAATGTTCAGTAAGTTCGGCATTTCTTTTTATTAAGCATGCAAATATTTCCTTAAAATTGCCACGGTTAAAAGAATCTGTTGTTTCATTATGACCTCGAAATGCCAAGTCCTGTTTACCCAAAGTAATAGTAACATCAATTAAATAATTTAATAATAAACGGTTTTTTCGAACATTTTCATTATAAACAATTTTATTAAGACTTGCATTTTCTTGTAGTGCATCCGCAATAGTCGCCCTATTTTGCTCCAGTCTTGTAAGTGCTACCGAATTTTTAATATGCTCTCTTGAACTTTCATGCGATTTTACTGCTCGTGAAAAATTTTTTAAATCCGAATATCCGCCCCCTGAACTCCAATTATTTTTGACGCAACCTAATAAAATACAAGGCCAACAATATAAGCTTTCTTTATAAATACTTCCGCATAGCCACCTATAAGTTTCGTACCAAGATATTTGAAAAGTTCTTGAATATTTTTTACCTTGCCTCTTATCGTTAAATATTGCTAAAATTTTCGGCGTCGGACGGCTACCTAATATCTGTTTCTTTTCAGTTTCGCTTCTTCTTAAAAAAGGCGTTTCAATTAACGAAGCAATAATGTCGTGAATAGGATTCATTTCAAAAGCAAAAAGCAAATACAAAAAATGGAACGGTCCAACTTACCAAATCAAAACAAAACAAAAACTTACTCACCCGTATTTATTCACCTTAAAAGACAAAACGCCCTCAATCAGCGATTATCGCAATCTATTTCCTATTTCTTTCTCAGCCGCACGCACCACCTAAAAAGAAGCCGTTGGAATATTTCGCTAGTCATGTGATTTAAATAACCAATAAAAGCATATCCAAGCTACAGATTTATCGCCTCAAGAATGCAATAGAAAACGCGTGCATCGGCAATCGCCATCCCGCTCTGTCGTAATCAGGTGACTCGCCGGCATCGGCCGTTGATAAATAGGTCAGAAGTCGAAACTTTCCAAGCTAAAATTATTTCGCCTCATTCGAGAGCACTTTCTTTAGGAATGGGTTTGCACGGATTGCACGGTCGGTTTTTTGATGTGGTCAGAATTTATTTTCTAAAATATTTATTATGGGATTATATTTTGTTTTTTTTTTAATGTTATTATGTTGTAAAACTGTTAAAAAGTATATCTCTAATTGGTAATAGATAAAAAGTTATATAAAAAAATTCTCTTTTCCTTTATTTTGGGGGTGAGGCGCGGCCTCAGAGGCCTACCCTGACGAGCCACCACTGCACAGAGATCAACTCTCTCTTAGGTAATAGTAACTGGGATTTTATAGAAACAATGTCCAATATAGACCTGGTTGTAGACAGATTGTACAAACATTGATATATGAAGCGATAGAAAAATTTGATTCTTCAAAATTTGTAACTGAAGACAAATATCCAAAATGGTACAGTCCCGAAGTGAAATCACTTATCAATAAAAAAAAACGTTGCTATAAAAAATTTCAGAGAACCCAAAACCCAGTTGATTATAAGCAATATTCTAAGGAAAGAAACGAAATATCATATCGATATATGCTATTTACTGTATGTGGCAAACACAGAGCATATGATTCCTGGAAATATTAAATATTTTTGGCCTTACATTAACAGTCTACGTAAGGATAACGGAATACCACTTTCTATAAAGCATGATAGTCAGGAACTCAACAGCCCCCAAGACGCACTTGCTAGTCATTTTAGATCATGCTATTCCGATTATGGAGATGTGGACATTCCCAATACATTGGATACTATGGAAGTAGTACATCTGGCCTCTAGAACATTCGCACTAACTGAAGTGGAAAGCAAGATTACACAGTGTGTATTTTTAACTGTGTGTATTAAGTTTCGTGCTCTTGTGTATAATTGTGATTTTGAGTGGTTTTGGGATATAAATAATATATGTGTTTGGTATCATTTTACTGCTGATGAAAAACAGTACATATTTTTGAAAACGTCACGAATTTTGCATTACACATATTCAAATTATATGGGAAAATAGAACTGCATTTTTAATATTTAATTTTAAGCAGAGAAAGGATTATACTGGAAAAAAACCGATATTTTATCATTTACTAGGTTGTTGACTGTTAATATGCAAATTAGATGATAAGAGTCTAGTAAAATATCGTATTTTATTCTGATTCATTAAAATCATGTGTTAAGGGAATTCCTTTTTTTTGTGTTAGTCGATATTTTTGGTGAATCCTATTGTGCTAAAAATAATTTAAACAGGTCCGGTTTCAGGGTATTTTGTTTTGTATTGGAATTTTTATTATTTATTTAAATATCACCGACCTCTCTCACCCTATTTTATTTAATTATATTTAAACTTATATATTGTACCAGGGTTGCTCATTGAGTGTTTGGTTGTAGCTGGATTGAGTAGGTGGTATAACTTGATACTTTAAGTATCTTTATTATTTACACACACATATTTACTATCTTGCTATTCTTTTCTTTTCTTTTTCTTTTCATATATAACATTTAATATTAATTCATTTAATTGGATAATTAATTTAACATGGAACGCAACCTAAAATGTTGTAAACATAAGGATTTCTCAAACTTTTGCTGTGTATCCTGTATGGGCATGTTCCATCCTAGCTGCTTGGAACGCTGCAAGGATGTTGTGAAACTTGGCGGTTATAGAATTTATTGTTCTAGCAGCTGTCAATCAAAGGCTGAAACTGATGAACAACGGGAGAATAATTATATTGACGAGCTTAACAAATTGAAATCTGAAATAAACGACAAGAATAATTACATTAAGCGACTAAAAAGAGAAACACAGGATTTTGCTGATGATGTCTCTGAGGCTGAAAAAGAATTTAATGCCCAGCTAGCTGAACAACGTTGCAGAATAGCAGAACTTAATATGGAGATAGACAGTCTCAAAATTTCCAAATCTGAGCTGGATAATAAAATTAAAGAAAATGAAGAACTTATTACTCATTTACGTACTCAAATTCACGACCTCACTGACATAAACAGGCAAATGGTGACATCAATATCTGTTCTGGAAAAGGAAAACGATGTAAATTTTAAGGAAATTAAGCATCTCAAGCGGCAATTGGATGTTCACATTCCCTCATCAAGGGGAGAAGTTGGTCTTTCTCAATGTGGTAGAGTTCCAACCGCAAGCACAACGGTTTCGACCGGATTATCTGCGCCAATCCCTCGTAAACCACAGATTTTGATTATGGGTGATATTAATGCGAAAGGTTTTATAAATATCTTTAAGCGGCTCACAGGCAATAAATCTTGTCAGTGGTCGGGTCCTATTCTCTTCGAAGAGCGCATTGAGGATTGTGAAAAATTGGTTGGGAAGTTTTCTAAAGACGATTTTGTTGTGTTATTTGCGGGAGGATTGAATGCACTTAGGGGGAAGACTATCAGATCACAGGCTTTGCTTCGTCTTCTGAAAAACTCTAATGGAACCAGTTTGTTTGTTTGTGGTCCGCCTCTTCAGATGAATCGTCCAGTGCTTAACAAGATTATTCAACAGGACGACTTTCATTTGCAATGTCTCTTCAAAAATTATCAACATATCCATTACATTCCATCCAGAGTCACAACCGAGAGAAGTATAATGAATTTCAGTGAAAAAGCTGAGCTTGCGCAGATGATTTTTTCAAACTTTGTTGGGTCTGTGAAACACGTTTGTACGTCTAATTCTGATCACGACAACCCCAGTGCTCTTTCTCGGACTATGAATAATGCTCCAACTTCTCTGCAGCAGGAACTATATGAGGGTTCGAATTTTTCGCTACCAACGAACAAAATGTAACTCAGACATATGATACAGTCAGCGGTATTGGCGTTTCCTCAGCGAGTAGTCTGAGCATGTTTTATCAAAATGTCAGGGGACTACGCACAAAGACTGACGAGATTTCTCTAAGCATTTTGTCTTGCGACTATAAAGTAATTTCTCTAACCGAGACGTGGCTTAATGGAGATATTAGTAGCTACGAAATGTTTAAACATAAATATATGGTTTTCCGTAAAGATAGGAATTATGAAGAACTGGGATGCCAGCGCGGCGGAGGCGTGTTGATTGCAGTTTCTTGTTGTTTTCAGGCATCCTTGATTATTACTCCTATTCATCTAGAGTTTGACGATGTTTGGGTTCAGGTGAAGGCTGGCGACACAAAATTAGTCCTAGGATGTGTATATTTCCCACCCAATTCTAGCCTGGAGTATTATCAGTCATTCTGCAATACCTGCGAGTCGCTGAGAAATAGTTTTGACAGTCATACATTTTTAATTTCTGGGGATTTTAACCTTTCTTCAGTGGAGTGGATCTATGAAGACGATACCCTTGTTCCAAGGTCTTTAACATCGTTGGCCTCTGAAACTCTTATTGTGTCAATGAACGTTCTAGAATTGCAACAAATTAATTCTTTATGCAATCACATGGGTAGAACTTTAGACTTGATTTTTGCTGATGACTTTGTTAATGTTCGCATTTGATGTTTCTAAAAGGGCTGGTCCGGACGGAATTCCCACTATCTTTTTGAAAAGGTGCTGTCAGTCGTTGTCTCAACCGCTATGTGTAATTTTTCAAAGATCTTTTAATCTAGGTTCATTTCCTGATATTTGGAAATTTTCTACACTGATGCCGATCTTTAAATCCGGTGATAAAAGCGATATAAAGAACTACAGAGGTATCTCTTTGCTTTCGCATATCCCAAAGCTGTTTGAGGCAATTATCACTGATCATTTATTTGAGTCTTTGAAACACTACATTACGAGTATGCAACATGGTTTTTATCGCGGTCGCTCAACTACTACAAATCTTGCGATGTTCCAAAATTACTTAATTACATCTGTCGAAGCTGGCCAACAGATTGATGCTGTTTACATATCCAAGGCTTTTGATAGTGTTTGTCATCAGCTTTTATTATTAAAATTGCAGCAAATTGGTCTTTCTAGAAGTTATTTGGAGTGGATCAGATCTTATTTGTTTAATCGTCGACAACAGGTTAACATTTGTAGTTGTTTCTAGGGAGGTTATTGTGACATCGGGTGTCCCACAGGGTTCACATATTGGTCCAGTGCTCTTTCTACTTTTTATAAATGACATAGTATCTTGCTTTAGAGCGTCCAAATGTCTTTTGTATGCAGACGATTTAAAATTTTTTGCTCCCGTTTACACTGACTCAAATGCACTGCAATCTGACATTGGAAAGCTCGTCAACTGGTGCAGCACTAATTATCTCCATCTTAACATATCCAAGTGTAAAGTGCTCCGTTTTCATAAACGCATTAATCCTGTTCTCTCCTCCTATTTCATAAATGATGTAACACTAGAGGTTGTTAGTTCTTACACTGACCTAGGTGTTATTTTTGATGACAAACTAACATTTAATCTGCATATTGACAGCATTGTACTCAAGGGTTTTAGATTGTTGGGCTTTATAAAAAGGAATACAAGGCATGTGACGGACACCAAAGCAATTGTCTGTCTGTATTACTCACTGGTACGGAGTGTTTTGGAGTATTGTTCAACAATATGGGGTCCATCATACCAGTGCCATAACGATAGAGTTGAAAAAGTACAAAATAGATTTGCGAAATACCTCTTATATAAATTTAATTTTCCATATCAGGATCTATCGTATAACACTAGAGCTCCTCTATGCGGCCTTCAAACCCTCGAGTTTCGGAGACGTAAGGCACTTCTTGTTTTTCTACACAAGCTAATAAATGGAGACATTGATTGTGAAATATTGTTGGGGTCGGTCTAATTTTTGGTACCTATTAGGAGAACAAGACAACCTCAGCTATTCTTTGAAAGATACCACCGTACAAATTATGGGTCTGGCGCATTTGTTGACCGACTAGTGTGTAATTACAATCGTCATTTCGCAGAATATGACATCTTTAGACTTAGCACTTTGCAGCTAAATGGATTGCTTTTGAGGTTTTTTACACTTCGTATTCATATGGATTTATGTATTCCTTTGTAATTTTTTTTTGTCTGTAAATGTGTATTTGTGTATCAATTTTTTTTCTCTATTTTAAATGTTTGATGTAGTTACTGTTTTTATTGGGTCTCTCGATTTCGACTTTTTTATTTTGACCTTGTTTACGAATCCGTACCATTTAGAATGTTTAGCATTCTGTAGTGTATGTTTCAGAAGGACCACTTGTCCGATGCGTGCATCGGCTACGTCCTCCCATTAAAATAAAATAAAAAAAAAAAAAATATCGAACATCATGAAGTATATTAGAGTACTGAAAATGACATGAACTTTACAAATTTTGATTGTACTCCTCATCAAGAGATATACTTAATGGCCGATTTTAAATGTATGTTAACTGGACTATAGTTTGTTTTGTGTTATTTATCTTTTTGTAATTTAGGCGGCTAAGTAGGGCACCATATAGAATTATTGCAGATTCTATGGTGTACAAATTGAATAAAGAAATAAATAATGATTTTTTAAAATATTTTGTGAGGCCGCCATTTTGTTCCACCATATTACATTGTACCAAAATGTAACTGTTTCATCCATTTTTTTTTACCAAAATGTAATCAAATATAGGTGACTTTTTCACAATTACAATACTTCCCTCTTACGAGAGAGGTAAAGAAATATACTTTCTTATTTTTAAAAAATTTTATTTAGT
The DNA here is from genome assembly GCA_030620095.1 of Kuschelorhynchus macadamiae. Classification (NCBI taxonomy): domain Eukaryota; kingdom Metazoa; phylum Arthropoda; class Insecta; order Coleoptera; family Curculionidae; genus Kuschelorhynchus; species Kuschelorhynchus macadamiae. The sequence goes on from JAUTXW010004679.1 coordinate 132,329, forward strand.
CAAGAATAGATTTACAAAAACGATCGACGAAAAAATACACTAGCATAATTGGACTTGAAGTAAGGCACAATAACCTAGTCAAAAGTATTGATGTATTTTGTTTATAACAAAAGTAAAAAATGGAAATTACATATTCCAATGATACTAGTGAAAAATGGTAACTTCAGTTTCAGTTAAAACTAATAAACTTGAGAAACGAAAACAAAAATATGTGCAACTTGTCTTCCCATGTTGCAGATAAGATATTTCATCGAAATTACAAATACAAAGCAAAGAATTATATATCTACTTTTTCATATGAACAATAAAAATCGAAAATATATATACTTTCTCTTATACCAATATTTAATGCCAGCTAAACTCTTTAATATCTCCTTAAAAATATTATTTACACTTTTATTATATAATCTTTATCACTTTAAGGTATACTAGAAGTCCTAATTTAATCTAAAATACATATCACAAAAATAAGTTTCTTTTTAAGTAAGTACGAAAGCCCAAAGATGTTTTCAAATGGAATGAAAGCTTAATTAAGTATGATCAGATAATAATTATTGTTCAATTGATTGTAAAGTTAGCTAATATAATATATATAATAATATATTTCTTCTTCCTACGTCAGACATTTTCATTAATTTCCATCAAATTAATACAAATATGATTCTTTACTTTGCAGACATAAATATGCTCTAGGCATATTAAAGAACATTTTTATCAAATATAACGCAAACTTAAAAAACAATCTCACAAGTCATTTGCCCAGGGCAATAATCAATATATTCTAATAGCACCTTTTGTTTTTTCTTAAAATTAGCACCAGATTAACAAAATCTGAACATAGTGCAAATTGGTCTCGAGGTGCACTTAAAAAAAACCCTAGGCATTAAAACTAAGTACAAAACAAGAACGAACGAATTAAAATAAATACGGAAAAGTCGAAATTGTTGGAAGTGCTTGGAGACACTTCTCAGTTCTTGGGTGTTTACTCAGCCCTACGAGTGCCTCTAGACTTCCAAGCCATAATCAAAGTGTAGCTGAAGTACATAGAGAAAGAATGTACTTGGAGAGCCAGCAATATAAATGCGTACCATAGCAATCCATATGGATAACCCTGAAAAATATATTTGTATTATTCTGAGGCTATTACACTTTCGTCTTGAAAATTAGCCAAATATCAAAGTTACTGATAAAATCGCCTAATAGTCCTACATGATGGCTCATAAGTTTTCAATTTATATATACAGTGATTCATAAGATGTGTACATCTAAATCAACTAATACATTTTACAGAGAAGCATTTGTTAAAAATCTTTTAATTAACCAGAGAGAATTAAATTTGTATACATGGCCATCAACGTGTTTTTATAAATAATAAATTGATTTTCAAGGATTTGTATCTCCTGATTACAAATCCAAATATGGTTGGCTTGAGTAAAAATTAATAACCAACTGATCTCAGCGGGAATCTTTAGGTAATGATCTCCTGTTTAACCCCTCAAACGTCCCATTCGGTCCCAGTGGGTGAAGTTTGAAAAAAATCGCCGCAATCTTCGATTTTTTGTTTTTTGTTTTTTTCAAATGTCTCCATTTTTTTCAGAAAAACTAAAGACATTTTATGTAGAGAATTAAATCTTTTATCATTTTTTCTCAAAAGTAAATAGTAATAGAGATAGAGCTATTTTTTACTGTTTTATAGATTTTCCACTTTTAATATACCTTTTAATCCAAATATCAACTATAATATTTACTTAAAAGAATTTTCTCTAAAGCAAACACGGACCGGTTTGTGAATTTCTTAAAAGAAGAGAATTGGAGGGATGTTTATATTCAGATATCATCAGAATGTGCCTTTACTATTTTCTCTAATATATTGTCTTATTACTTTGAGTTATGTTTTCCATTAAAAAAATGTTTTTTTAAGACTCGTAAAACAATAAATAGGTACTCTATACCGCCTATATTAAAAGAATTAAGAGAGAAGGTAACTCTATACTTTCAACTATTGGGTGCTGATAGGAGATACAAAGAGCTTGGAAAACATTTAAATGCAATTTACAGAAAAGAACTTAAAAAATTCTGTCAACAGGAAAATGACAAGAAAATATTGAATGCTCCAAATATATCTAAGATAATGTGGAAAATTATAAACAATCTTCAAAAAAAAATATCACCAATAAAGCTATAGAAATCGTCACTGATGTTTGATGATGAACTTGTAGCAAATAATTTTATAAATGTTTCACAACTGCAGGCTCCAACAAAAAAACTGATGTTGATTTTCTTTGTAGCAATGCCCCTTTAAATGCCAATTGTTTCTTATTCTTATCTTCAGTTTGCGCATCTGAAGTAATGGCTTTAATAAAAAGACTAAAAAACTCAAACTCTTGTGGCTCTGATGGTGTATCAAATAATTTACTTAAGAATTGTCATGAATATGTCTGTGATGTTTTGGCATTTCTGATCAATTTGTCTTACGAAGAGGGGGTGTTTCCTACTAAACTAAAGTTGGCGTTAGTGATTCCAACTTTTAAAAAGGGTGACTCGAATGATTATAGTAATTATCGACCAATAAGCTTGTTGTCGGCTATCTCCAAAGTATATGAGACGAATTTGGGAGATCAACTCTCTTCCTTTTTTGGAAACTATAAAATCTTATCCTTGGCACAATATGGATTTACCAAACTAAAAAGTACTGAGACCGCTCTGTCTGCTTTCCAAAATAATATTGTGCAGGCACTTGAGGGCAAGCTATGTGTAATGTGCCTGTTTATTGATTTCTCATGCACATTCGATATGGTAGATCATCTACCTCTAATATTGCTCTAAGTTGCAGAGATACGGAATTCATGGAAAGCCCCTTGCATTACTCACTTCTTACTTGGAAATGATATCAATGTGTTGTAGTGAATGGCAAAAGAAGTATTTCGAACATTATTACTCAGGGTGATCCCCAAGGATCAATTCTTGGGCCATTGCTTTATTTGGTTTATGCTAACGACCTCATACTATATCTAGAAAAAGTTTCACCTAGAGTCCTTTCCATTTGTTACGCCGATGACACCAACATCCTCATAACTAGACAAGATCTACCATCATTGAAAACCATGGCTGAAAAGGTGTATAAAGGGGTAATTCTTTGGTCAGAGAAAAATAAATTGGTTTTAAACAAAAACAAAACAAATGATCTCCTATTTTCGTCTCAACGACAACAAAGCAACAACACCATCATTTTATGAGATAAATCTGATGACACTGTCTACTCCACTGATACAACGAAAATGCTTGGTATAGTTTTAGACAGTGCCCTTACTTGGCAAGTGCATATAGATGAATTGTGTAAAAAACTGAGTAGCTCTTGTTTTGCCATCAAATAACTAAGCAATCATTGCAGTCAAAGTACACTGCTCACATTGTACTACTCAAACTTTCACTCCCATATTCGCTATGGTATTCTCAACTGGGGAACCAGTGTGCACAATAAACGTGTTTTTCTGTTGCAAAAGAGTGCAATAAGAATGGTGAGTGACCTCTCTTACAAGAGATTCATGTAAACCAGTTTTTAAATTTTTACAAATTTTAACATTATTTGATTTGTACATACTTGAAATTTGTCTATATGCATACAAAAATAAATCTTTTCTGTAGTCTAGTAGAGCACCTCATCATCATGACACTCGTAGGAGACATCTTCTCTTGCCAAGTATTCATAGAACTAGTTCTTATCAGAAAAGCATATTGTTTAATGCATGTAAATTTTATAATGTTCTTGAAAAAAGTATCAGGGACTCACCATCTGTCAATATATTTAACAACAAATTAAAGCAATTACTATTAGAGAAGAACTGCTACAGTTTTCATGACTTTTTTACTACATAGGCACCTAAAATATCAAAAAATTGGTTAGTGCGCCCATATAGTTTTATGTGTCAAAGGAGCAACTCGACTTTGACATGCTTGGACTTGTGCATGACTGTATGTTTTGACCTTTTCTTTAGTTATTGTGATGTATTATATTTAGATTACTTTTTAACTGAAGAATTAATATTATTATTATTATTATTTAACGGTGCAATGTTAATACAGGTAAAATAAGTATTAATTTCAGCTTCAAATGCTCCTCCGCCAAAAAAACAAAAGTTTGTGCAACTCATTCCATAACATTGACCACACTTGAAAGAACATTTGAGACCCAGTTTTCTAAATAAACAGTTTTTAAAGCACCGACTCTCTTAAAATTGCAAAAAATCAATTTTAATAAATCGGGAGGCGCTATATCTTCTGTGGATTCTATAGGTATCAGGTTACTTTTCTGATTTTTTTCCACCCATACTGCAAAGGATCTAATTTATTACCATTATTATTGTATTTTTACAAATATCTGAAAGTATGTCTTAAACAGATGTTGTGCAAAGTCTTAAGTTGGAGGTAAAGAAGCTAAATTAAATGTAGACTTAAGGCTTTAACTTGATGCAGTTCTATTGTATAAAGTGTATCTGAGATGGTTAATATCTTTAATATGGCTTGGACAGTGATACAGCTTCAAATTTAATCCTAACTGAAGGAAATCATTTTTGTTAGCACTATTATCTAAAAGTATGTTAAAGTATCGCACAAAGATCATTGTCTTTTTTTTAGAAGTGACAGGAATATTTTTTTTAATAAATAAATAAAATGTAGTATCACAGCCTGATATGGTATGTAAAAACAATGTGTTTTTTCAGATGTCCCACTGTTTCTTGTATATCAGATATCTTTGATATTTTGTCACCTTTTGCTGCTTGAAAATGTTTTTATTTTTCGAATGATTTTATTTATTTATGTATTAATAAGGAATACGAAACAGGACGAACCCAGAAACACTAGTACTGTACTATAAAATGATATAATATTAATCTACACATATCTGAAAAAAATAATTATCATACGAACAGCGTAACCGAATGATAAAAAAAAAAAGGAAAATACATTAAGAAATAGGACTCCAATAAAATCTTTTTAATGTATTGCTAAATGTTGATAGGGAAAAGGAACAAATATCCAAATCAACTAAGCCCAAAAGTGTATTATAAAATTTACAGCAACAATATCATCGTCATCGTCATCTAATGAGATAAGACGTGGGGTGCCTCAGGGTTCTGTTTTGGGGCCGATCCTATTCCTGTTGTATATCAATGATTTGGCCTATGATGATATGGAGAGAAATTGCACGTTGTTTGCCGATGATAACAACGCTTCTCTGGCATGATGTGAGCTTGGAGGCTCTGAATAACAAAATAGTGGCTAACCTGCCTAAGATCAAGCAATGGTGTGATGCAAACTTGTTGTCACTGAATGTCACTAAAACTAGTTTAGTATCATTTAGGTATGATGTCGATGAGATGTCCTTGGGAGAAGATATGCTTAGGGTTGCGCCGGATGTTAGGTTTTTGGGAGTCTATATTGATAGAAATTTGAATTTTGAGACTCATATACAGAAATTGGCTAAAAAGGTGGTTTCTGGGTGCTATGCCGTTCGTTTGGTGCCTCGGGAGATAGGTGTCACACCAGCGAGAATGGTTTATCATTCCCTGTTGGAGTCACACTTGCGATATGGAGTAGTATTCTGGGGCAATACGCACAACTACCTACTTGACTCGCTGTTTGTCTTGCAAAAAAGGGCAGTAAGGTAAATATATAACTTAAACAGTAGAGAATCTTGTAGGCCGATTTTCCATTCCAAACGAATACTAACCCTAACGTATCTGTATATACTCGAGAACGTCTGCTTGATTTATAAGCACAAAGGAACTCTACCCGTGCAGGATCACCCATACAGCACCAGACTCTTGGCGTCTTTGCGTCTGCCCATTCCATCTTCGGCCTGACTAGGAGGTCTATTATTTATGAGAGCATTAAATTATTTAATCACCGTCCTGTTGCCATCAAAGAAATCCCAACATTACAACAGTTTAAACACACTTAAAAAAAATTACTGGTTGAAAGCGTGTATTACGATCTGGGAGAATATTATGATGACTCCTTTTAATTATGTAAGTTCGATTTTGTTTGTTGTTTTTCCTGTTTTTCTTGTTTTAGCTCTTCCTTAATTGTATATTTTTTCAAAACTTCGTTTCTTTTATTTTTAGCTCTAAATGTACACATTAAACTTGTTCTTGTTTTTTTTTAAATTAAGTATTTACCTGTAACATAATCTTAGTGTTGTCATTTAGTATTTGTCTGTTTGTTACTAGCTTGTTATATTTTAAATATTGACATGAAATTTATTTTTGGGATAATTAGTTTACTTATATATTTATTTATGACACGGTACTATACAAAGATTCCTATCTTAATCTTAATCATACATTTAAGGGTTTGAGTCCTAGACTAAAGCTAATAGTAGTATATATATACATAGGTTTAAATTACTTTAAGTACTAGTTATAAGTTGCTTTGTCCTTAAGATAACTTTGTCTTTGACAATAAAGCTTATTTTGATTTTGATTTTTTGAAAGGTGAGTTTAAGTGATAGTTACTATTGCTAAACCAGTGAGGATATTTTCGTTTATATCTACAATATTTAAGGACATGTTTTAACATAGTTTTATTAATTATAGAGTATAACGCTCTTACACTGTCTTCCGTATTCAAATCGCGTAGGGTTTCATCCCAATTTACTGAATTCAGCTCAGTCTTTATACTATTGTATTAGCAAAATTGAAATTCAAATCAAATTTAGTATTATTGAGTTTAAAAGATATATAAGGAAAACCATTATATTAGTGTCCTCTGAGACAACTGTGACATGGTTCTTTGACATGGATAATTCTACAGCTGTTGAGGTGATAAGAAAATCAGCATCCCTTGCTGCTTCATGCACACTTGTACCTAGGTCTTCAAAATAGGTTCCAAGGAACTTTATAAATTGCATTTTATTGAGACTATACTTGAAAAAATTCCCTTGTAGTACAATTCCTGAAACCTGGGCATGTAGACTTTGTAGAATGTTTTTAGTAGATACATACTGTCCACAATAGCCGTCGAAAACTATGGCACAACTCTTATTATAATTGCGAATTACATAATTATCATATTGCAGAAAGACATTATTATATGGTCTTTGCCATGAGACTTTTTATAGAGAAAATCCTCCATTGATAACAGACTACAAAAATACAGATCAAAAGGCAGTACAAATGGGGATTTCCTAAAGAATAGTCACAATAAAATTTATAAAGATCCTTCGAAACTGTTTTGAGGACGTAGGTGCAACTGTGCATGAAGCAGCAAGATTTTCGTATCACCTCAACAGCTGTGGAATTATCCTTGCCAAAACACCATGTCACAGTTGTCTCAGAGGACACTGATATAATCGTTCTGCTTATACATCATTCGAAAAAAAAAATATATCCGTGCTTCATCTGGAGGAAGCAGCAAAAGGTGACAAAATATCAGAGATATCTGACATACGAGACAAACTGGGATATCTGAAAATCCACATATTGTTTTCACATGCCATATCAGGCTGTGATAATACATCTTTTTTATTTAATATATAAAAAAAATGCCTGTCACTGACAAAAATAGTTAAAGATCTTTGTCGATACCTTGACATATTTTTTGACAATAATGCTAACAAAAATGACTTCCTCCAGTCCACATTAAATTATCTTTTGAAGCTGTATCACTGTCCAAGCCATATTCAATTTAACCATCTGAGATACACTTTACAGATGGAATCGCATCAAGACGATGCCTTAAGTCAAGTACAAGTTTAATTTAGCTACTTTGCCTCCAACTGAAGACTCTGCACAACAACATCTGCTCAGGACATACTTTCACGTAACTGTAAAAATACAACGAATTTCTGCAAATGTGATAAGTTGTGTTTTTAGATTCAAGAATTGATTGGTAATTAGACCCTTTGCAGTATGGGTAGAAAAAGGATCAGAAAAGTAACCTGATACCTATACAATTAAATTTGATTGTAAAGAGAGTTAGTGCTATAAAAACTGTTCCTGTAGAAATTGGGGTCTTAAATGTTCTTCCAAGTGTGGGCAATGTTATAGAATGAGTTGCACAAACTTCTGTTTTTTGACGGAGGAGGAGAATGAAACTCGTGATGACATTATAGAAGAATATTTTTAATAGTATATATATATATATATATATATATATATATATATATATATATATATATATATATATATATAAATTTAAGGCTTAAATTGATACTTATTTTACCTATATTAACATTACACAGTTACAAGTAAATATTATAATTGATATTTGGTTTAATAAGTATACTAAAAGTGGAAAATATAAAACATACAGTAAAAAATAGCTCTATTTCTGTTACTATTTAGTTTAGAGAAAAAATGATAAGAATTAAATTGGAATTTAATTAACTACAAAAAATGTGCATTTAGTTCTTTGAAAAAAAAATTGCAAACGGAGATATTCAAAAAGAACCAAAAAATCCAAGATGGCGGCGGTTTTTTTCAAACTTCCCCCATTGGGACTGAATGGGACTTTTGTTGGGGTTAAATAAGAGATCATTAACTAAACATTTCTGCTAATCAGCTGGTTATTAATTTTTTCCACCCTTACATATAATATTCAGCTACGTTTACCTACTAATTAAAGAACAAAATAGCTCAATAAACTATAGATCAGGAAAGACAAATATTTCAAACTAAAGCAAAATATACATAATCAAATGGTTGAATGTTTTTATACATTAGAAAAACATTTTGAAAAAGAATTAACGTCTAGTGCTCTTTCAAACCAAGAAGAAATCAAGTTTAAGAAACTTCTCAGCAATAAAAAAGAAATGGCTGTACACCCTATTCATTTGGCTGCAAACATATTAAGGGTTCTTAGCAATTTTGAATTATCAAATTCCCTAACATTTCCAGGTTTTCCCTGACCTTCCTCTTCAGTTTAACGGCCTTAAGCTGCCTGGGCTATACAGCCGATCTTTTCCCTGACCATTTCACGGAAATTCCAGGTTATATTTTGAGAATTTATATTTCTTCTTAAAAATTCAGTTATACAAAGCATTTACAAACAAAAAATTAATATATACTTGCGACATGTCATTATTAAAAATTAAATTTGAAAGGGTTACAGAAAAAAATGAAAATAAGTATTTTAAATTTTTCGTCTCAGTTCCGATATTTCCAGTTCCATGCACGCTGCTTCCTTTTCTAGTTTTTTTTTATTCTATAACATTTAATGCACCACCGTATTGATAAACTGCGTCATATACTTGTCTTTGGCAGATAACGCACTCCTCCAACAAATTTTCAAGTAAAATATTTTTATTTATGGAAAAATGGACTCAAAGGTGGCGTTTCCATGAGAAAGGATAAAAAATAACTTAATAACATGCCACAATTTTTAAAGTAGTCAATTTGTCCCAAGAAATTGCAGAAAAATGTATTTAATGGAGTAGTTTGATTATATGTTTTGCAAAAATTTATAAATTCGGTATCGATTAGATGCCGTTGACCACTTTTTTCTGCAATTTCTGTGGAAATTATTTCTTTTTTTGTACAAATATTTTGGGCATTTATATGTAAACTTCCTTGATCAAGCATGATGTTTGGTTTTAAACATGTTACATATTTAATAAACTTAGACAACAATGTTCTATTAACTTGTTTATTTGATTTATCGAAAACGTCTGACATTCCGACAAAAAATAAGTTTGTCCTTTTCAGGAACATTAGGTCTTTTAATGCTGTTTTAGTGGCAAACCAACATCAGTCTTATTAGTTGGTAAAAGGATATCTTTATCAAAATTTAATTTTATTAATTCGTTTAGTATTTGTAATAGATCATCATACAAAAAAGAAACTATAGATTTATCACTTTGATTATTTTTTAAATGGTTCTAAAATGGGGGCAGTGTGAAAATATGTGAGTCTTCCTGTTAAAAACGTATTTTTTAAAGCCTTTTCTGTCTTAGTAACTGAAACATTTGAGCTTAATGGCTTTATCTTCCATCCAAATTTTCAGGGGAAATAAAATTTCCAAAGCCCTTTCACAGACTCGAACATTTTCTACCCATCTAATTTTACAAAATGTATAGGGGAATTTGTCATAATTTCAATTAAGAGCCGTAAAACTAGCTCTCCTGGCAGGTGAATCTTTTATAACATAATATGCTCAAACTAGAAAGTCACACTACTTAAGTCGATTTTCTAGTGGTCCGAATTAGTGTTATTGTGAAAGGCGCAGGCGGGCAAGTCTGAATATATGGGGGATGTTAAATAAATTATAGTCGCGACGAAGTAATTTTGGGTAAATACAATCAAGCAACTCTGGTGGAAATATTAATTTTAATATTTTTCCAGGTTTACTATAATATCCCCTGACTTTCTATTATTTTTTGTAAATTCTCTAACTTTTCCCTTATTTTGTGTCGGATTTCTGAATTACCTGACTTTTCCAGATTTTCCAGGTCGCTAAGAACCCTGATATTAGATCCTAATTTTAACGGTGCACAATAAAACAGGGAACAACAAATTCAGGGAACTGAATTCCATGATAAACAAACAATTATAAAATACATTAAAAATATAAAAAACATAATATACAATATTTGAGCAGAAAACTCTTATTTTATAATGTATATAACAAACCTTAAATTAAGATATTAATATCTAAAATTCTTGGATACTATAAAAAGCAGGACAAGCACAAACCTTTTAACGCATTTCAGAGTTTTGATTTCTTGAACATATCAGTGCAGCTATATGCTGGCTCTCTTATTTAATAAATTACCTAATGAAATAAGATATTTGACCTTAAAATGCTTCAAAACTAAAATTAAAAAATTTCTGGTTGGGAGGGGTTACTATTCGGTTTCTGAATACCTAAAAGATTATGTGTGTGTGACTTTTAAGAGGGCATTTTTATCTTTTTTAATTATAATTCTTCCATGTCCAAGTGACAAATATTTAGTTTACTTAACTTAACGCAAAGGGAAAGTGCTGCTTATGCAGTTTTTTACGCTGGATCCAGTGGCGCAGTCATATTTTTCATTTGAGTTGTTATTTTTTAGATATGACCCAAAGTTGTGTTTTTTTAAATGGGACACCCTGTATATTTGTCCAGAAATTGATTTGTCCTTTTAAAAGCTTCTCAAAAATATATAATACTATTTTAATAAACAACAAAAATCCTAATTTTTATAATTATCATCCCAAATTTTGCGGTAGGCCATGCAAAACAATGCTGCCTTTTATTTAAAGTCGTTAACAATATCTACATCCTAACAATAAATCAAAATAAATATGTAATTAAATGTATTTATCAAAATATGTATTGATAATTTCGCACCAAAAAAGTACCACCTACCTAGATTTATGTAACACAAGAACAAAACAGTAATAAATTATTATGTAACAAGCCTTTCAGCAAAAATCAACTGTGGTATAAGAACTACAGTAACCAAGGAAATCAAAAGAACTGTTCAAACTGATTTCCATTTTGTTCTATGCATGCTTCGCACAATTTTCGTATTCGTTTTAGGGAATTAAGCAAAATAACGGGATGATTTTGTAAATAGCAAAAATTTTCTCTTATTGCATTTCCTAAATCTTGGAAATTATCATAGTGGTCTTTGTAAATTCTATTTTCCAGATATCCCCATAGAAAGAAATCTAAAATCGACAAATCTGGGGGCCATCTGTTCCGATCCATTGATTGGTAAAATTATTGTCCAGAAATAATCTCGTCATTCCAGAATTATGTGCAGGAGCCACCGCCCTGTTGAAAATAAATTTCAATAATTTGCGCTAGAGGAACATCGTCAAGTAATTCAGGTATAGCTGCCTCTAAAATTTCTATATAGCGATTGGCTGTTAGATTTCCCTCAAATATATAAAATTTTATATGTGTTCCTAATATGAAGCAGGACACATTTAGACCAAACCTGCCCTGCTGTCTTCTGGGAAATATTTGGTGTTGATTTTCCTGGGACCAGAATCTACTATTGTGCCTATTGAGTATACCAGAATTACTGAAATGTGCTTCGTCTGACCATATAACCTTCCTTTCAAAAGCTCCCCTGGCTGTAAGTGCTGCACGAGCCTAAATTTGTATGGGTGGTATTTGTGCTTTTTTAGAATTTCTTAAACTCTAGTTTTTGGAATCACTATGCTCTTTTCACTGGCCCTACAAGAGTTTGTAAGGCAAGCTTCTGCATTAGCCAAAACCGTAATTTCCTCAGCCTCCCAATTTTCTTTATTATATGTTTTCGTACGAGGCTTGATAAATGATCCGTGACTAAGTAAATTATTTTTTATCCGATAAAAAGTGGATATATTAGGTTGCCTCCTTTCTAGATATCTAAATAAAAATTAAGCAATAGTATTTCAACATACCTAAAAATTAACTATTTACCTGTTAAAATACATCTCAGAAGCCGCTTCAACATTTTCATTACTTAATATAAAACAAGCTAACATATCATACTTTTCATAATGTTCGAAAGTTTGGTTTTCTTCCATAATAATACAAATATATTTTTACACAACAAATACAAAAAACTAGCGCTATATTTTATATACGCGTACAAAATTGGGAAATGTCATTTGCTTCCAAGAAAACAAAAGAAAACGGCATCGTTTTGCATGGCCTACTGCAAAATTTGGGATTCAAAAAACATATTAAGGTTATGTCATGGGAGATGTTGTTAAAATAAATATTGAAACAAAAAGGTGCAAATATTGCAAGAAAAACGTGTTGGAAGCAATTGAGTGCAGGGGGTGGTCCTCAAGTTACCACTGGAGCTGTAGTTCACGCGTAGGAATTGCTAATTCAACCGGAGAGTTTATTTGTTGTGAAAACGGCGTGGTAAAAAGTGAGGTTGTGTCACAAAAACACCGAAAAAAATCGGAAAAGGCAGAAAATACGATATTAGAAATGGATGAAAATAGGCTAAAATCCATTATTCAGGAGTCAATTAAACAGTTTCTCAGTCATGTAGAGAAAAAGATTGATAAAAAGTTTGGAGAACTTGAAAAATCATTGCAGTTCATGTCTGATGCCTTTGATGAGCAGAAAAGGAAATTTGAAGACCTAATAAAGGAAACGAAAGAAGGGAAAATATAACACTTGGAGAGAAGGTACAAGTATTGGAGTTAAAGTTGGATGAGATGGAAGTAATAAATCGAGCCAATCACATAATCATAGATGGAGTTCCAAAACAAATGAACCCAGACACAAACAAAATCACTATGAAAATTTTACAAGCAAGTAAGCTAAAATTGGACAATATAAAAATAGTAGAAAGCTTAAGACTAGGTAGAAATGTAAGTGGTCCAGTTTTGGTAAAATTAAATAACATACAAGCAAAGAAAGACATACTGAAAAAAATTCGTGAGATTAAGGGAACAACAGTTAGGAAATGTGATCTAGAAGGAGAGGATAGGAAAATATATTTTAATGAAGACCTCCCAGTAGGAAAAAGAATGTTGTTCAAAAAGGTCAGGGACATAAAGAGAGACAAGAAGTATGCGGCAGCATTCTGCATTAATGGAACTATATAACTGAAGAGAAGTGATCATGATGTGCCAGTCAAGATTAAATATGAGGGTGACATTTACTAAGACTATTGGTAATTAGCAGTGATTGTGTTGGTGAAACTTTTAGTTCATGGAATTTAACAGTATTTTAGATGATTACAAAACAAAAGATACAGAGGTTTGTGAAGAGTTATCTAAAGTAAGTTTTTTTGACAATAATCAAAGCATCATAAGTGTAATGCATGTAAATATACGAAGTATCTACCGGAATTTTGATCAATTTCTAGTGTTCCTTGAATCACTGCACAAAGGGTTTGATGTTATAGTCATGTCAGAGACTCATTATATTCATAACTACACAGATTTCAGTATACCAGGGTATAGCATGACGTTTAATGAAAGTAAGCTAAATAGATGTGATGGCTGCATTGTTTATGTGAGTCAAGATATCTACATAGATCATCAGTTGTTGGTAGAGAATACACTGAAAGTTATAAAAGTGTCACTACAGAAAAATGGTACACTTATGGAAATTTTAGCAACCTATAGAGGCTTTGGTACTACAAAAGATGAGTTCACAAGTAATTTGCAGAACATATTACGGAGGGAAACTACAGACCACAGTAGAGTATATTTGTTCACAGGAGACACGAATATAGATCTCCTAGCAGAAGAAGATGAGGCAACCAATAATTACCAAACCATGATGCAGAGCCAAGGATTTGTCAGCATGATAAACAAACCAACGAGAAAAACGGGTCATTCAGCAACATGCTTGGATCATTTCTTTGTTAAATGTAGAGGCGAGCATTTAACCATATCATTACAGTTATTTTAGAACATAGGCTAACGGACCATGATCCCATTTTGCTCAGCTTAAAAACAAATACATACACTGAAAAAGCAAATAAACAAAAGTACCTAAAATATATTGATTATGAGAACTTATCAAATAAAATGGAACAGGCGGAATGGGATGATGTTCTGGGCAAATATGATGCTGATATGTGTACAAATGCCTTTATAAGTAAAATTAAAAATATGATAGAAAGTAGCACAAAAACTAAGATAATCACAAGTAAACAAAGGAGAATCAAACCGTGGATAACAAAGGGTATTCTGGTGTCAATTAGAAATAGGGATAAGTTAAAAAAAGAAGTAACTTTTAATAACAATAATTTAATATTACTAAATACATACAGAGAATACAGAAGTGTTGTCAAGATTAATAAAAAATGCAAAGTACTCATATTATAAGACACTTACTCAAAAAAATTCTGGGGATTCAAAAAAACTTTGGAAAATAATAAAAGATGCTACAAATGATCAAAAAGATAGGTCGGAAATCAAAAGTGTTATGAATTCAGAGGGAATAGAATTAAGAAATAAAAAACAAATAGCAGAGGAATTTAATAATTATTTTTCAAATGTAGGAAAAGGGTCGGGGTTGTCTGAGGGATTGAGGGGAGAGAGAAAGTCATTAAATTCCTTTTGGTTGAGTCCAGCGACAGCTACCGAGTTGGATAAACAAATAAAAAGCCTTAAGAACAATGTGAGAGACGGGGAAGATTGCATTTCATCTGACATAAAAAATATAAGGGAAATCTTTTGGCACCGCTATTACATATTGAAATGTGCTACAATAATCCCATTACATAAACAAGGTGACAAAAAAATCAACAAATATAGGCCCATTGCGTTGACCAGTACAATAAGTAAAATAATAGAAAAATGCTTCCGATCCAAATTATTGTCTTTTTTGGAAAAATACAAACTTCTGAATAAAAATCAATTTGGGTTTAGAGCAAACTCCAGTGCTGAAAATGCTTTGTGTAGGATCACAGAAACAATACTAAAAAAATTGGATCAGGGAAGAAAGGTGATGGGTATCTTTCTCGACTTACAAAAGGCCTTCGATACTGTGGCAAACGGAATTCTGCTACGACGCTTAGATTCCATGGGTATAGGAGGAACATCCTATAATTTAATTGAATCTTACTTAAAAAGAAAACATCGTACCAGTATCTCGGGAGAAGTTAGCGATAAGAAAGATGTGGAATTTGGTGTGCCACAGGTGCAGGTACAGTGCTTTCAACCTTACTTTTTAATATATACATAGATGGTAATATGTCAATATTGCAGGATAATGGCGTAGTATTCTGTTTTGCTGATGACTCGGGTATAATTCTCTGGGGGACTGATTGGAATAGTACTAGAAGAGCAGCAGAGGCTGCACTACAAAAAATTAAAAGATGGCTGGATGATAGTTTACTTTCATTAAATGTACATAAAACTAAATTTGTTGCTTTTTCACTTGCCTCCAGGTACTTACCAGATTATCATAGTTTAAAAATTCACGATTATAACTGTGCAATGTATAATAATACGTGTAAGTGTGTAAATACTATTGAAAGAAAATCTTCCTTGAAATATTTAGGAATATTTTTAGATGAAACATTTACATGGAATGATCAAATCAACTATGTAACAAATAAGATAAGAAAATTGATTTTCAAGTTTTATGAATTAAGAAACATTCTAACTTTAAATACCTTAAAAAAAGTATATTATGCACTGATAGAGTCAATTATAAACTATGGCATTGTTGTATGGGGTTGTGCTGGTGTGACAATTTTGAACAGACTTCAAGTAGCCCAGAAAAACATTATTAAAATTATGTTATTTAAAAACAAAAGATAACCTACAGAATTGGTTTTTAAGGACAGTAAATTGCTAAATGTTCGCCAGATGCATATTAGGGCAATAGCAAGATTTATGTTAAAGATGCCATATTACAAAAAATCAATTGGCCATGGGATAAATACAAGAATGGTTGCACAAAATAATGTCATGCTGCAAAATCCCAGGCACACCACTTGTCAGCTTCATATATATTGTCTAGGTCCAAAAAACTTTAATAGCCTTCCAAACACAATTAGAACAATCCCATATTATAAATCTAAGAAGGAACTAAATAAATGGATACTCAGTGGCTGCTACACACTAAATTGAGTATAATCTGTGATGATAATGGTTGTTATTGTTTATTCTTAATATTGATACTGTTATTGTGTATTCTTGTTATTGTTTATTCTTAATATTTAATATTGATCCATATTAATTACTGTTTAAACTTGATCCATTAATTCGATAATTACAAACTAGGTAATTTAGGGTATACATTTTAGCATTGAGTGTATCTCATTTTCTTTTTACTTTAAAAAATTATTTTATTTTATTATATTTGCTTAAATTTGAAAAAATGCATAACTAATAATGTATGAAGGTGCACACACAGTACTTTAAGTATCATTCTGCGCTAAGTGGTTAGTTTAGTTTTGAACTTAAGATAATTGGTATATTAATAAGATGTGATAGCCATATTATTAATTATGTATGTATATGTATAAAAAATGTAATAACTAACTGCAAACAAATAAATAAATAAATAAAAATTAGGATTTTTGTTGTTGTTTATTAAAATAGACCCATACTATTATATATTTTTGAGAAGCTTTTAAAAGGACAAATCAATTTCTGGACAAATATACAATTTAAAAAAACACAACATTGGGTCATATCTAAAAAATAACAACTCAAATGAAAAATATGACTATGCTACTGGATCCAGCGTAAAAAACTGCAAAAGCAGCAATTTTTTCCCTTTGCGTTAAGTTAAAGGATAACCGAGATATTGCAAAATTTTCTATTTCACCCTGTATCTCATAAACGAAGAAGGCTATGAAAATTTCATGAGTTTCACAAAAAATTAGCTCAGGTTCGTGAAAACTGCAAGGTTCTATCTTTAAAAATAAGCGAGATAACCTGCTTTTGCAACCAAATCCGGACACCCTGTACACATCCGTCATTAATGGCCTCTTTTTAGCTAGTAAGAACTATAGATTTTAATACCCATACAGACACAAGTTTACAAGATATGAAAGTGGTAACAATAAATGTGATTTTTAATTGTTTTAAAATAATTGTGTTTAGCCAAACATCCTTGCTACTTTTAGGTTTTAGAAAATCTATTGCATTCTACACTTCAATAAAGGTATTATCTCTGATGAAAAAGCCACCAGAGGGCGATATTTATGTAAAGCTTTAGAAAAAAGAAGATATAATGCAAAGGCTTTTTTTTTTAATTAATTGATGGAAATATGGACAGTAGTACGCTTCTGTTTAACATATATTTTAAAATACCAATAACAACAACTTGCTACAAATGCACTTTTTATGAAAGACCACACCGCACAAACTATAGTTTTAGGCATGTAACAGATCAGTAATCAGATTCAATGGTCTTGATATGTTTGGTTCTTCTTATGTTACTTTTAGAAATATGATTTTCCAAAGTTTTATTACATAACTTATTTCTTCTCTTTGTCGTTTGCAAATGTTTTAAAGCTATTGTAGCTGGAATGTTTTTTTAAAGATGTAAAGCAAATACCATTTGGAGTTTTTTTACTATGTAGTGTATTAAAGAATATATAAATAAAAATATTTATTTTTTTTTGTTATCCCTTATAATCATTATATTTGAAACCCATGTTAATAGGTACTTTTTTATATTTCTATATGAAGAATGGTGCCTCTAAATACTGGAACGCAATTTCTAGGCATACTATTTACACTTGTCAATCAGTTTAGCAATATCCATTGATGAAAATTGACTAAAAAATGTTCTTACCTTCCAATATACAATCTCTGCTCTATCGAAGTAGTCATCAGAGAACAGATAAACCCATACATCAGGGAACCAGAACATAAGAGCATAGAATAATGGCAAGTATCCGAGTACAACAATACCAGTCACATAGTATTGCAAGCGTGCAACACTGTTTCTCTTGATCGCATCTAAGCAGAACACCGATGCTAGAATGCTGGATACCCAGACCCATTCCCATGAAAATGGCTAAGGAAAAAAATTTAATTATGTTACTTTATTTTCAAAATCAAATTTTATTTCTTCTAACTATAACAGAATGATGGGTCAAAGAGGGTCTTATCAACTAGTTAAATTAAATTCAGAAAAATTCTTGAATAGTATAACAATTTTTTAATATTCAAAGAATCCTTAACCCATTTATACCCAGAACTATTTTTTCTTTGTATCTCACACATTTTGGTTAAATGCCATTTAATAGAAGTAACTATAAAAAAAATTAGTATCAGCCAGATGGTAACAAGGTTAAGCAAGCTTTATTTGTCAAGTTTAAGTTGGGTATGTTCAGAATAAAAAAAAATGGATTTTATGCGTCTTATTAAAAAAAAGTTTAATTTGAATGGCTGTATTTGTGCTATAATCTTATATATCTGATAATAAGAGAACCCAAAGGGTTGAAAGCTCTAAAATTTGGTCAAATAAATAAAATTTTTGATATCAAAAGCTTTTAAAAAGCTCTCTAAATAAGGGATGCTACATATTATTCTTTTGATTTGAATCCAAACTTGAGCCCAAGATTAAAATCTTATAGCCAAAATTTTGTTATAAAAAATTTATATTTTTTGTCTTCAGTCAACTTGTATAAAAATGGGGTTTCATTTTAATAAGCTAGTTTGAACAGGGGCAAAAATTTAGCCACTGATAAAAGAGATGCTATACGCGAAACAAATATCGATTTCAATATTGAGCAAGTATTTGTTTAACCTAAATAAATAATGACTTAATTATAATAAAATAAGATACAAACAAGTACATCGTTTATTTGGATGAAATAAACATTTATTAATTGCATTAACCTAGTAGCTATGCAACATTCTGTTAAAGGAAAATGTGCAAGACTAAATTCTAAATATGCAACACTTAAAAAAGAAAAGTATAAAGCACAGGATTTAACTAAAAAAAAAAAAAAATATCAGAAGCACAAAAGACTTTGTCTAAGATTCATGAAACATTAAACAGACTTAGTACCACAATAAAAATGATAAGTACATATATACAAGATAATGGCTAATAATTATAAAATTTAATATTCGCTCTCTGAGCCATCTTCAGATGTATCACTATCTTATTCAGATACTAAAAAAATTGCTAGATTTATTTGGACATTTAACAGTTGTTTTCGATCCCTCCACTCCATAAATATTTTTTTGGTATGTTCTACCACCTTTTTCCAATTGCCCTTTGATATATGATTTAAAGGGTTTTGCCATAGCTTCAGAACTTCTTCTGATGCAAGTCCTACGCCAACATCTGTTTCATAATAAGATTTTGCGCCGACCCGATGCTCGATGACATTAAAATGGCAGTGGTAAACAGGCAAGTACAAAACCACATGTCCATGTTACCCAAAATGTCATCCACTGCGTAAATCTTTTGAGTTTTTAAAGATTTTGCTATTGAAAGCAGTTCTGCTTTTAATAAATTTGAAGCAGGATTTTGATTTTTTGCTAATAACCACAGAAAAATGTCACTTTTTTTCCATGATGAATTTGGTTGTTTGTTTAAAATTCTAGAATGATATGACGTATTGTCCAAAATGATTAATGAGGGGTCTGTCTAAATTTGGAATAAGCATTTCCTTTAGACACTTTTCAAAAGATGCATTATTCTTTTCGACATTTCCTGAACCACAAACTTTTTTTCTTTTAACTGATTTAGCTGAATTATCTTGCCAGGATTTCAACCCACTCCCATTTGAAAAAAACCCATGTTTCCTCAAAAGGTGACTCGCTGACCTGCTATATTTGGTAGCTCACACAAATATCTTCTATTGTAGTCTTTTCTATACCTAAATTCTAGATGCTTGATTAATTTTGACAAAGATTTAAGCCCAATTTCTAAAATCCCATGGTCCCTTAAAGTGTCCTTTAAAACTGTAAGTGTTATGTGAACGTGTTTGTTTTGTAGAAGTCGTATATTACATTTCTTACTTCCATCTTCATGCACCTGTTTAAATCTTGGGTTTTGCTGTTTTTTCGTTTTCTTTTTTCGCTGGAATATTATCGCATTTTTCTTTAACAATCCTTTGTATGGTTCTTACGTTCAACTTTAGCGCTGCTGATACTTTTTCTGGACAGATTGTGGCATACTGAAGGTACTTTTGAGTATGCAGGAATTAAGTGTTATAACCATCTACCTGAGAGATTAAGAAATATAGATAGCTTAAACAAATTTTATTTAAGTGTTAAAGAGTTTCTCAATAATGGACTGTATTATAGCTTCGAGGAGTATATGGTTAAAACTTTTATTTATTTTAATTTAATATAGTTTACAAAGGTTCTGTCTGCTTTTTTCCTCGTGTCTGATTTACACTCCCATTATATTCATAGCTACTTTAAATTGTGGTGTCTTTAATTGCATGTCCTTTTTTTTAACCATTTTTTAAGAGTTATTTTATTGAATGTATGACGTGTTTGGCTGGTTGCAATTTTAAATGTACTATTTGTAAATTGCAAATCGCCTAATAATAAACTATTTGATTTGATTTGATTTATTATGTTACCATTTTCTTTGCCCCTTTTCAAAATTTAGCACCATTTTCTTTGAGGATTTAAAAAACCCACAAAACGTTTTTTGCTTTCCATTTTACTTCAGATTGTACCATTTTTTCTGGCACTGACAATACTTCTAGAAAATGTGACAACTGAGGTGACAACCATTAGGTTAAATTTACAGAGGTGAGTAAACCAGACAGTATTTTAAATAAAATTATCTCAAAAATTATTCGATTGATAATTAATGTATTATAATAAAGTAGAACAAAATAAGGTAAAATTGAAGAAATTATTACTTTTAAACCAATATTTTTTTTCCGGGCACCTAGTTATATATTAGTAATTAGGTTATCACATTTTTACTTTGACGTTTTAAACATATTTTGAATTTTATTTTTAACAATTCTAAACCAACCTTTGTCTTAGTAGACATACAAATGCAGATGTTTGATAGCCACTGGAAATTATATTTGGCTCTATTTCTCAGCAAATAAAAACACATAAGACCTTTTCAGTTTTCCTACGGACCACTCAATTTTAAACTAAGATATGTAGGCGACGTATTGCAACCTTTTTTTCTCTTTTGCAGAATCTAACAGGTTGACAGATAGGTATGCCATATTCATTCGACAACATTGTAAAAATGCTGTTGTCCTTCTAGAGGACAGAAAAAATATTATCATCTTCATCAATGGCATTATCAAATATTCCCCTAGATCTTTTTTTTTTCATTTGTGAAGAATTTTGAAGTGAACATTTATCGGTATGGTTTTCTCGCACTGTATCCTATGCACAAAAACCCATTTCTCGCAAACTTAGTGATAAGAACAGTGCTTGTAAAGAAATTGTCGAAGAATAATGAAAACTCTAAATCAGGAAAATTAGTTGCAACAATGTTGCAAAATTTGTTACAACGTATTCACCAAGTTCAACTTTTTCGTCACTCTGTTGAGTTTTTCGTCCTTGGTATACATCGAAATTGACACAATAGCCTGAGGGAGTTGACAAAATCAATCCTTTGTCCGAACATGGATTGGCTTTCCTCTGATAAACTGTTTATACCTGTTTCCGCCAAAATAAGAGATCATGGAAAGCAAAAGGTAACAGGTTTCATTAAAAATGACTTATCATAATAGGCAGTTGAATAATTACTAATCTATCAAGTATATAGGTATTATGAGAAAGTTTTTAACATCTCTGAGAGAGCCGTTCATAACAAACCCATCAAATCTTGCATCGTTGAATTCAGCTCACCAAGCCCTATTGAAATCTGTCAAAAAAAGAGGGTGTCCCATTTAAAAAAACATAAGTTTGGTTGGCTACAACTTTATGATGCACCCTATACGATTGAAGTTGTGTTCAAATTATGCATCAAGAAAACCCAAAAATATTTTTACATTTTTTTGATCGCTGTCCAAAGGCTCTTCTTGGGTGTATGGTTCGGAAATATATATACTCAAACTCAAAATAAGCTTTATTGTGTAAAGAATACAAAATTCTCATTCACAAAGCAGTTTACAACAATATCAACTAGTTAACTAAAGAAATAATTATTATTCAATCGTAATGATCAAGCTATCTATAAAATAGCCTAATTAATATGTACTTTTATTATTTATTTACTTTTTATTTCCCTTTAAAATTTTCAAAGAAAAGTCAGTATAGAATTAAGCTACAATTAGCATGTCACTTTAAAAAAAAAATAATAAAATAATAAATATAACATGAAAAATAAAGCAAAAAAAACACAATTGACAACAAACAAAAAGCAAAAATATCTTCCACTGGAAAAAAGTTATACAAAAAATCAACCGAAATAATAACATAAAGTTTTACAAAAATAACAGTTTCAATTAAGTCATAACATAAAAGTTTATACATAAAAAATTCATAAAATATTCACAACAACAGATAAAACAATAGAGGTTTAAACTAAAAATACTAATTAGTATGATCATGAAAATATTCCTGAGTAGTATAATGGGCTTTCGCAATAAGAAATTTTTTCACTTCCCCTTTAAACTTCTTTGCTGGTAAGATTTGTCTTATGTAAAGTGGCAGATGATTAAACAGCTTTTTACTATCATAAAATATGGAAGAATGTTAGAAGTTAGTGCAGAGGATGGAATGAGAAGCAATATAGTACAAGTTCCACGCAATGGATATCCTGATGATGAGTGCAGACAAATGTTTTGTTTCCTATGCATTAGACCCACTGTTGCAATCAAAAACTATTGTGTGATTTGTTTAATTTCCCTACTTCACAGCAGATGCGTATTGAAGCAGGCATTATGTTTATATATAGATTAATTACGAATCATATTGACAACAAAGAATTCTTAGAACAACTTACTTTTAGAATAGGTAGGCTTAACAGCAGATGTGCAAATTGGTTTTATATTGCTGCACCTCAAACAAATCTATATAAAAATTCTCCTCTCATAAGACTCTCTAATAATAAGTAATACATACTGTAAGAATAATTTATATTAAGTAGATGTATTCTTAAAGCAGTTCAAAAAATTAGGGCATTAAAAAATATATAGATTTTGTCACCATACTCAAAATAATTTTTTTACAAAAAAAATGTTTTTAACCTAGTTAAATGGTCTGATTTAGTAAATATACAATGGATCTAAAATTGGACAGTTGTCACGAAAATATGGGCATTCAATATTTTTCTGTCTCGCACACTGGCATCCCCAAAATAATTTTTTTTTAATCTAGTACATTTTATAAAAGAGCTTAACAATAATAATTGTACCTCCTAGCTTACATATTAAGTCCCTGTTATAATTTACATCATTTATATTTAAAATAAAAAGCTAAGGTGTAAGTTCATTTACCTTAGGAAATGCATGATTGTACAAATCAACATGCGAGAAATGATGAGCAATATTGTCGGATGTATGATAATTTTGGCAATTTAATTATCTTCTGTATTTACTACTTTAGATTCTTAGTGTCATCTAAAATCTTAAGAAACTGCCGACAATTCGGACCCTATCAAAAATAGGAATATTTAAGTTTTTATTTTATAATTTGCAAAATTTTGAGAAGACACTCAATATGCTCTAGTTTGACGACTTATGTTTAGTGGACTTATCACTGCTTTTTGTTAACTCCTGGATAAGACCAGCGATGATAAAAAAGTTCTTAGTAGTGTAGAGAATCGGGGTTGCTAGAATATGACCCATTGGCAATACCTATGGGACAAAGTGTACCATTTTTTAAGTTACAGATTAATAAACATATAAAAACAGCTCCAGTACTATACACAAACAAGTAATTCTAGAATCCTTGTAAGCCCAACAAATCAATTAGAGCGTTTGACATTATTCGAACTACATTTATGTGAAAACTGACATAAACTTATTTATACAAAGTATTTTTATAACTTAACTTACCTCGGGAACCTCCAATTCTTCAATAGCCAATATGAACCAGTTGAATCTATCGAGTATGTAAGGGGCCAGTTTGGCAAGCATAGCAAACGATAAAAAGTAATGGAAAAAGATGCAGTACTTCAATCTTGACTTATTGAGAGAACTGAAATATACAAAAACGCTGTAGAATTATTTCATAAAATAGGGGTTTTGGCATAAATTCAAATGTTAACACAAAATGTTTGAGGTTACAGGCCTACCTAAGTTGGTAATGGAAAGCAACTCTTTGTCTGAAAGCATGATCTTGTCCATCCGCGCCGGGATCAACTGGCTGGGGTCCTCTAGATGCCATTTTCAGTTATTTTTTTCCTTATAGTGAGTTTCCTAAAAAACTAATAATAAACTTAGCACAGTTTTCCCCAGCCACGACATTCGTGTATCGGACTGCAACGCCAGCTGTTGTCAAATTTATTTTTCCGCTTGACACGTAATGTAATGTTAACCAAAAAAGCGATTACAACAATTTAAATTTGATTATTTAACAGAAAAACACATAAATTACCTGTTAAGTTCGAACGATGCACCTGTTGTGAAGAAACCAAAATGGAGAAGAACGCCTAAAATTGCGGGAAAATGAAAATTCTGGAATAACCGTTAAAGGGGTAGGAGTAATTGGGGTAGCAATTGTTTTTTTAATAATCGTTTCTTGACAGCCATTACACTGCCGCCAAAAATTTACACTTGCTCTCCTTGTCTAGCTTGGAAATGTATTATTAATGTTGTCTTTGTCACACACTGGAGGATAAGATCATTAGATAATCGGAAGTTAAATATTACCTATTCAAATACACCAATCAAATTCATTAAAAATCAGTCTTTGAAATCAACCAATGTAATTATTATTTCCCCACTGGCCTTTTGTAAGAATGTCGCTGAATCGATACAGTGTTTTTTTCGACTCATAGATCATAGATCAAAATGCTGTTTTCCCTAAAGAAGGCTCCGGTATGTAAATTATGAAAAATTGCTATGGCTCCATCTCATTAATAACTGTTTACATATTCAAGAGTGATAAATAAAAAGCTATAGTTTTCCACTTGCCTTTATTATGGCTTTCAGAAAATCGACACAGTATTTATTTAACTCGTGTGGTTTTTACTGTTCAAAAGAGGTTTTATCCTATAAAGTCCTGTTCTGCGAAGTTTTATAACGTTACACCTTATAGAAAAATAAGTGCGTAAATCTCTTTAAAAATTGCATAAAAGCCAACGATAACATAAATAATTTTTGTCTATCTTTTAGAGATGTTAGGAACATCGATATAGCGTTTTTCCGAACCCTCAGATTCTGTTCGAAACAGGAAGTTTTTCAATGTTTCTTGTCATGCAAAATTTTTGAAAATAGGATGCTATATCTTTTTTATTTCTCTAAACATTTCAAATCTGTAGAAGAATTTTTAAAGCAACTTTTTGCTGAAAATTGTGTGATTCAGTTTAATTTTAAATTGACGTTTCGAAAACGAGGAATCATCGTCAACTTTTTTTTTAATTGTTTGTTTTTTTTGCAGTGATCAACCCCGAAGTAAGAAAACATATAGGTACTGAAGTAAGTAAATGAAAAACATAATACCTACAAATAGGTTTATGTTGACCTAACAATAGATTAAAAGAGATTTTATGAAAATAGGTTGATATTCCCGAAAATATCTTTACTACAAAACGTTGAATTTATAAAAAGGTTCTCATAGAGCGATAAACATCATGTCATTGTTTTTTCCTACTAGTCAACTTCTTTATTTCTCTAATGCAACTTTTTGCGCAAAATTTTGAAGCGAAGTGCGATTTTGAATTTGAGGTTTTATAAAAGGGGGTTTATCATCAACTTATTGTTTTTAAATACGAACCTGGATTTTTAATTTTGTTTCTTACAAGCTCTTGACCTCCCAAATATCCAATTTATTTATATTTTTGGTATTATATGTTTTTTTGGGATTAGGTCGGTTTTTAAGCATCAACATTTTTTAAAATAATTTAGTATCAGTTTAGGTGACCTTGATCTGTGAATTAAATTAATGATATGTCGATATGTTTTCTAAAGTTGCTCTGATCTTCAAATTTTCTTCTGAAAATATCCGTAAAAATGTATATTTTGATGTCCAATGTCTTTCCGACTAAAGAAGAATATTTGTAACAAGATTTCTTCTTTTGGAACTATTCCGAAAAAAAATTATTTCTTTAATGGTGACAATGGCATTTTGAATTTGTTAGACTATATTGAGATCAGTTTTTTACCTATAAGGTTGTATTTCACAGTGTATTTAGGCGGAATTGGTCATATTAACGAATTTATGAGTCTCTTGAAAAAAAAATTTTCTAGGAACAACAGTCATGTGAAAATAGTCGAATCGATAATCTGTATCCGATTTTATTATTATTATTCTTTTATATATTTTTCTTAGGTATTTTTAACAAACATTTTACTTCCAGGGGGAGGGGCAAATGCCCCCCTTGCTCCCCCCAAACGACGCCCATGGTGAAAAACGCATAGGAAAATTACTTTTAACACTCATGTCACTTATTTTTTACTTCCCTCATAAAAGGGAACTATTGTAATCGTGAAAAAATCACTCTCTCAGGTTTTGACAGATCTACACATTTTAGGGTCCCTAGATTAAAAAAAAAAAACGTGCGCGGCATAGCCATAGCTCAAAAAACTACTTACTCGATTGACTTCAAATTTTGGTGAGAAATTAAGGGTCATAGGGGGATGACCTGCTAGCATTTTAGTAAAAATCCAGCATGACGGAACAAAATAGCTATCTAGTGAAAAATTTTAAAAAAGTATTCCTAAAAACTGCGTATCCGATCTACCTTGCTTTGCTTTTTTATAGAGCTTTCATCAGATCAATTTAAGTTTATTGTAGTATTTTTTATAGCACAGCATGTAAGTCTGATTTGTTAAAATTAGATAGAATTCAATACAAAGCTATTAAAGGGAAAAATTAAAAAAAAGTATTACTAAAAAACTGCGTATCCGATCTACCTTGCTTTGCTTTTTTATAGAGCTTTCATAAGATCAATTTTAGTTTATTGTAGCATTTTTTATAGCACAGCATGTAAGTCTCATTTGATAATATTAGATAGAATTCAATACAAAGCTATTAAAGTGAATAATTTTAAAAAAGTATTACTAAAAAACTGCGTATCCGATCTACCTTGCTTTGCTTTTTTATAGAGCTTTCATAAGATCAATTTTAGTTTATTGTAGCATTTTTTATAGCACAGCATGTAAGTCTCATTTGATAATATTAGATAGAATTCAATACAAAGCTATTAAAGTGAAAAATTTAAAAAAAGTATTACTAAAAAACTGCGTATCCGATCTACCTTGCTTTGCTTTTTTATAGAGCTTTCATAAGATCAATTTTAGTTTATTGTAGCATTTTTTATAGCACAGCATGTAAGTCTCATTTGTTAAATTGGATAGAATTCAATACAAAGCTATTAAAGTGAAAAATTTAAAAAAAGTATTACTAAAAAACTGTGTATCCGATCTACCTTGCTTTGCTTTTTTATAGAGCTTTCATAAGATCAATTTTAGTTTGTTGCAGCATTTTTTATACCACAGCATGTAAGTCGCATTTGTTAAAATTAGACAGAATTCAATACAAAGCTATTAAAATATGTTTGGGTGTTCTGTCATGATCCCCCAATTATGCAATTTTAGTGGAGGCGTTAGCAGGGCCTTTGTTCCTAAGGAGGGAATTTTAAGCAGCCAAGTTTATACTTTAACGCCAAATAAAAGTCCACTTCTTTCTAAAGTTTTTGATTTATTCACAAAAAATATGACCAGTCGATACTAGCAAAGAAAAAATTCCAGGCTTGGCAGTTGGTTATGAAGAATGTAATGATATGGGTTATCTTAATTCTATACTCTCTAAACCCAAAACATTATATGAAATGGAATATAATG
The DNA here is from genome assembly GCA_030620095.1 of Kuschelorhynchus macadamiae. NCBI lineage: Eukaryota > Metazoa > Arthropoda > Insecta > Coleoptera > Curculionidae > Kuschelorhynchus > Kuschelorhynchus macadamiae. Next base: position 160,644 of record JAUTXW010004679.1, read on the forward strand.
CAATATTTGCTCACCTATACATACATATCCCTAACTATCCCCATGAGTCACACATATGTAACATAAAGTTTAATGAACTCCTAAGTAAATACCAAAATAATCACCTAGTTTTACTGATGGATCAAAATCAGAAAAACAAATGTCAGGAGCCTCTTACTCTCCAAAATTAAATACACAAAAATCCCTCTTATTAAATAATTAATACCCTATTTTTTGTACCAAAGCACCTCCCATATTATATGCTATTAACTGGGCCTCAGCCTAAGAATCTTATAACAATATTCTTATTGACTAATTTTTCCTTTTGTAAGAATATGTTCATTAACTGCTTTACAAAAATATTATTTATGAATCTCCCAGCTGCACAGTATATAACCAATATGGTGATGCTAATCACTGTAATAAACACCGACAATATACAAATGAAATGTTAAATTACTTATCAAATGGGATTTACTACTCCTTTCTGGTTGCCAGATATTTTAAGGACGGAAAATTTAGATGTATTCAAGCGTTTTTATTTACATTTTTGCAAGATGAATATCATCCTGTATAGATTGATATCCGCTTACCCAATACCTACCTCATTTATCCTTTGTTTTAACCTTACATCTATACGGTCTACCCTGTCCGTGTTTGTAATATATCCTTTTACCATCTCGACTGTTAATCGCTATAAAAATCTAATATACTTAAACGTATACAATTACTCTTTAAATAGAAATATATCTATCTAAGTTTTCCTTTTTGTAAAAATACAATTATGAGAAATGTCGTGGCTAAAACACTAGAATGTAAGGCCAAAATCAAACAAAAAAAAACGCAGGAGAATTTAACACTCCCACTTACCTCTTTTCACTCAAAAATGTTTTGCCCTCCTGATTGAAATTTACGCTCATGAAAAAAAGCATCCCCGTTTTACCCGCTTGCAGCGATCAACACTGAAATAAGCAAAAAGCTTCTTAGTTAAGTAAATAATGAATCTATTTTTGTTAAAACATGTTTATTTAATCGTTTTTAGTTCTATTTATACAATATTTTAATGCAAAGGTCAGCTTTAAAGTTTTCAAGGCCTTAACCTACGTCACAGATTACATCTACCAGATAGGAATCTTGTCATACATCGCAGGAAGTCACGGCGTCGAGGCAACAAAATTTGGATATATGGCGAATAGCAATACTTTTCCATCTAATAGGTGTAATCTGTGCCTAGGCTAAAATTGTGGACGTCCCTAATAAAATAAAAAAGTAGCTACTGGATTATTCATATTTATAAACAATCATCAATACACATTGTCAAAAATTAAAATGATTAGTAAAATTGAACTTCGTGCCATTAAAAACCCCGAAAACCATATCAAATACAATATTTTTATAATAACTCCATTATTCCCCCTTAGTCCCCTCTCCCCGGTTATTTTCTTCAATCACTGAGTCAACAAATATTAGAGATATTTGACATTTTCAACATTCATTAAGAATTATGTTAACCAAAATAACCCGACGAGAATTAGATTCCTTCCCTAAGGGAGTATGTAACTCAGGGTATATATTTTTTTTTAATTTATTTAAACTATTTTCTATTTTATTGAGTTTATACCTAACTTAAAATACTGACGTTGTCAAAAATTAAACGAAAGCAAATTATATTGAAATATTTGGCAACATTAGTAAAAAATCCTGACATGGCATCTTATTTCTTCAGGCAATTTTTTGGTAAATCTATATATTATTATATCTAACCAACGTACATTAGTAACCAGTATAACCTGCTATAAATGTGCTAAGGGGACAATAATTTTTGACTCCCCCCTATATATAATTTCTTTGACTTTAAATTTACTTAAAATTAGGGCGAAATGTTTTGTCATGAGATTTTTAATTTAATTAAATTAAATCTTTTAATTGAAGGTTTCCTATGTTGACTTTTGAAAAAAGGAATCGCTTTCAGATTTCAGTGATTACCAAAGGTTGTAAAAAACTATTTATTTTTTGAAATTCTATAACAAAAATTTCCTTTACCCGAAACTTTCCTCGTTTTGAATCTTCCATTTTCTTAAATCGCCTTATTTAAATACCTCTTAATAAACCACGTCTTTTTTGCATATTCTTTCAATTTTTCTCAACAGGGGCTTGGAAGATTTTTGTTTTTGAATTATATCCAATTTTTTGTAACACTCTGTACAAATTATTAAAAAATATGTAAAAAAAAAATAAAATATATATACCTGCTCAAACGTTTTTTAAATAAAAAATATTGTTATATTTATGGAGCCCCATTGAAATTTGATTTTTGAAAAATCCCTTCTTATCGAACCTCCACATCCTACCATCAACCTGTAGGCCAAAATTCAGCTTTTTACATCAAGCGGTTTGAGCAGGTTCGTGACTAATCAGTGGTCCCATTTTTTGAAATCCCCTGTATAAATGTTTCAGAAATTTTAACATATGTAAAGTAATCAAATAAAATACAGGAGTTTAACCTTTTTAAAAACATAATCCCTTCTTATCGAATCTTTACATTCAAAAATAAACCTGTATCAAAAATTCAGCTTTTTACGTCAAGCGGTTTGAACAGAATCGTGATTAATCAATGACCCGATTTTTTGAAATACCCTGTATAATTTTTTAAGAAATTTTAAAATATGTAAAATAATCAAATAAAATACACGAGTTTAAGCGTTTTTCCGAGAAATCAATCGTGTTTAAAATAAAAAATATTTAAATATTTATTTTCACCCCCTCTCCCATGTTATTTGAGTTTTGAAAAATCCCTTTTTATCGAACTTCTACATTCTACAATTAACCTGTATACCAAAATTCAGCTTTTTATGTCAAACGGTTTGAACAGAATCGTGATTACTCAGTGGCCCTCAAACAACCTGTATACATTTTTAAGAAATTTTAAAATATGTAAAATAATCAAATCAAATACATGACTTTAAGAGTTTTTCCAAAAAACCAACCGTTTTTTGAATAAAAACTGTTATAATATCTAAGGGGCGGTTTCACCCCTTGACATTTCAGTTCTTCTCGAACTTCCTTCGTTCTTATCGAATCTCTACATCCTACTATCAACCTGTGTGCCGAAATGTAGCTTTTTACATCAAGTGGTTTGACTAGAATCGTGATTAATTAGTGACCCGATTTTTTGAAACACCCTGTTTAAATTTACAACACAAAAAATAGTGTTAAAAGGTCTCGGTACCAGACGATGATTTAAAAAGAAAAATATACCCAAATTGGTGCAGTGAAACTCTCTCACCAACTTGCTGAAAATTTTGTGCTTAAGGTGGGTTTATAAAGCAAATACAATACAATAAGAAATAATATAAAATAATAAAAGGACCGATAAACTTGTTGACTATTTGGCATGATCTGACATCAGGCGTGAGGTTAAACTTCGAGTTGATATGTGTTATCTTACATATGTCGCACAGACTGAGCTGCTTATCCCGGAAAACATTAAATACTTTTGGTCTTTTGTACGAAACTTAAGAAGGGACTCCAGTCTGCCCAGTGTAATGAAGAATTATGACGGGCAAGAAATCAGTGGTTCAAATAGCATCGCAAACGCTTTTTCTACTCAGTAAGTTATTCATTAAAATTACTATCAACATATTGTTTTACAGAGACAGAAATCTTTATTAAAATAAAGGACCTTGATCCTTCCAAGAAGGCTGGCCCTGTTGGAATTCCTACTATTCAATTGCAACGATGCTGTCAGTCATTGTCTCAGCCTCTATGTATAATTTTTCAGAGTTTCATTAATCTAGGTTCCTTTCCCGAATTTTGGAAGTTTTCTACTCTTTTGCCCATTTTTAAATCTGGTGATAAAAATGATGTGAATTGTGAAGAACTACAGAGGTATTTCTTTACCTTCACATATACCAAAGCTCTTTGAAGCAATTATCACCGATCATATATTTGAGTCTTTAAAACACTACATTACGAGTATGCAACATGGTTTTTATCGTGGTCGTTCAACAACTACCAAGCTTGCAATATTTCAAAACTACTTAGTGACATCCGTTGAGGCTAGCAAATAGATCGATGTTATTTACACTGACATATCTAAGGCTTTTGACAGTGTCTGCCATCAGCTTCTATTATGGAAATTACAGCTAATTGGTTTTTGTGGAAAATATCTTAAGTGGATGAACTCGTATTTATGAAATCGTCGCCAGCAAGTCAACATATGTGGTTCAGTTTCCAGGGAGGTTCTTGTGACCTCGGATGTCCCGCAGGGGTTCGCATGTTGGTCCAGTTCTCTTCCTGCTCTTTATAATTGATATAGTATCTTGTTTCGAATTTTCTAAATGTCGTTTATATGCAGACTGCTTAAAATTCTTTTCACCAGTCTCCTCTGACTCCAATCCTCTGCAGTCTGACATTAAAAGGCTCGTCAAATAGTGCAGCACTAAGTATCTTGTTTTTAACATCTCGAAATGTAAAGTGCTGCATATTGATAACATTATATTTAAGGGTTTTATACTACTGGGTTTTATAAAGCGACAAACGAAACACGTAACTGATACCAAAGCAATTGGGTGTCGCTATAACTCATTGGTTCGTAGCATTCTAGAATAGCATTGTACAATATGGAGTCCATCATACCAGTGTCACATCGACAGAATTAAAAGGGTGCAAAATAGGTTTTCAAAATACCTCTTACATAAATTTAATTTCCCATATCAAGGTCTGTCATCTAATACTAGAGCTCTTCTTTGCGGCCTTCAAACCCTTGAATTTAGAAGAAAGAAGGCACTTCTGGTCTTTTTGCGTAAATTAGTCAATAGTGGGTTTGACTGTGAAGTGCTGCTGGGATCAGTCCCGTTTTTATTTCCTGTTTGTTGAAAGGTACCACCGAACAAATTATGGGTTTAGGGCATTTGTTTACAATTACAATCGTCACTTCTCAGAATATGACATTTTCAGATTAAGCACTTTGCAGCTAAAAAGGCAGTTAACCAGATTGGTTTTGTGTTGTTTTTAACCCGTATTGATGTTCGCTTTTGTTTATGTAGTTGTGCAGTTTTATTATTATTTATGTATTATTATTATTATTTATGTATTATTATTTATGTATTTGCTTGCTGATGTGACATATTTTTCTTTATTTAAGTTATTGACTTCATTATTGATTTATTTGACGTTATTTTCGAAATCGTACCATTTGGGATGTTTAGCATTCTGTAGTGTATGTTTCTGAAGGGCCGCTTGTCCGATGCGTGCAACGGCTACGTCCTTACATTATTATTAAAAAACTGTCCCTGATAATTTTTGTATTTGGATGAGTTGTGTGAATTTTTAAATTAAAGTTGTATTTAAAAATAATAATCCGATAGGTATAGCAGTATTGAAAAGCTTGGAAAAAACTGTTGTTACAGAATTTGACAGCTATTGTTCTTATTTCTTTTTTAATTTTATTTTCTGTATGAACTACCTCCGAATCCTTATTTTCTTATTTTATTTTATTTCTTGTATAAACCCACCTTTAGTGTTTTAAATATACAGATTTTTTTAGGTTAGGTTTTATCAGGCCGCCATTTTGTTTTGCAATTTTGGATTCATACTAAAATGTTACCAGTTCATTCCTATGTAACACTTGGGTTTTTTGCAAAATTTGAGGTAAATTAGAGTTTTTTCAGTAGGTCCGGGATATGGGATCTTTACGAAAATATTACCAGGTCATCCCCACGTGATTCTTAATTTTTGAACAAAATTTGAAGTCAATCAATAAAGTATTTTTTAAGTTTACGCGAACTAACAGCAGACATACAGACCGACGGAATTGATAAAACATATTTTTTTGGCATTAGGGACTCTAAAATGCGTAGATATGTGAAGCTTGAGAAGGTAACTTTTTCACCATTACAAATGTTTTATTTATTCGCCATTTTATTCCACCGTCTTGAATTTGTACCGCAATTTTACCAGTTCAACCATAATTAGTTATGGCAACAGAATTTGAAATTAATCCAATAAGTAGTTTTTCAAGCCGAATTTTTAAATATTTTATTAACCCGCCATTTTGTTTCGCCATCTTGGATTTGCACCAAAATTTTACCAGTTGATTATTACATAATATAGTCAAAAGCAGTGTTATCGTGCGGGTCATACGATTTATCAAGGAACAAATTTTTAAGTTTATTTTTCTTTTATTACGTGTAATCATATCCTCCACATAAAATCCGGAAGATGAATTAGATAGACCCATGATATTTTCATATGAAAAAAGAGGATAAACATATAAAAACCAGCAGTTGCAAAAATCTTTGAGCGATGTCACTTCAAAGTCAGATTGACAAGTCAGTGACAAAATGAGTAATAGAAAACAATTTTCGGGTTTCGGGCCAATATCCAGGAGACAGCAGCGAAAGCTCTGGGAATCGGTATAAGGACTGTGCAGAAAATTGTGCATGAAAAAAAACATAATTTACTACCGAAGAAGATTAAGAAATGTACACGAAAAAAGCCAAAAACAGAAGACTTAAGTGACAAAGTAAAAATGGATGTTCGTAATGCAATTTACGATTTATACACATCAAAAGCTAATATAACCCTTTAAGTTTTAAAAGAAGCTTTAAAAAATCGAGGCATATTGGAAATTGGACTAAAATCGTTGTCAAAATTAATAAAAATGTTGGGTTTTCGATGTAAAAAAGACTGTAATCGAAGATTTTTATGCAAGTTGCCACATATAGCAAGTCAGCGTATCCAGCTTTTAAAGAAATACACGGAAAATGTTAATTCAAAATTTAGGAAAGTGGTATTTTTAGACGAGACTTGGATATTGTATAATGGAAGTGATTCGAAATCATGGCAAGACGAGTCTGTAAAAAGTGTCAAGAGAAAAAAGGGATGTGGGACGGGAAAACGGTTCATCATTTTGCATGCAGGTTCTTCAACAGGATTTCTCCCAGGTACAAGTTTACTGTTTTCTTCAACATCCACAAGTATGGACTACTATGATAATATGAACTGTGAAAGTGGTTAAAAGAACAACTGATTTCAAATTTAGATGCTCCATCTTTAATCATTCTGGACAATGCATCTTATCATTCAAGAATCTTAAACAAATAACCTACTTCATCCTGGAAGAAAAGTGATATTTATGACTGGCTAATAAAACAAAAACATAATCCTTTACCCAATATGCTGAAACTAGAACTTCTTTTAATGGCAAAATCTATTAAAAAACCAATAATATATGCCGTAGATGAAATATTACGGGAAAATGGACATGAAGTTTTACGACTGCCGCCATACTATTGCCAGTTTAACGCAATAGAATTAATATGGGCTGGGGCAAAATCATATTACGAAAAACACGTGAACGATGGTCTTACATCAGATGAAGTGCAAATTGTTTGGCAAGATTCATTAAATTATATTACGCCGGAGTACTGGAAGAAATCTGTGGAACATACGGAGAAATTAATATGATATTCGTGGAATCAAGAACGAGTTATAGATGTCGAAATAGCACCAATGATCATTGCGCCATTTGAGGACGACTCAGAAGATGAGGAGTTTTTAAGTGATGATGACATTTTTTAGTCTATAATATTAAAAAGTTTCTGAAGGATTATATTAGTCTTTGACGTGTATAAATCATAAATTGCATTATGAATATCCAGTTTTGCATTGTAACTTAAGTCTTTTGCCTTTGGATTTTTTCGTGTTCATTTCTTAATCTTCTTCGGAAGTAAATTATGTTTTTTTTATGCACAAGTTTCTGTACATTCCTTATACCGATTCTCAGAGCTTTTGCCACTGGCTCCTGGATATTGGCCAGTGAATTTTAATTTAAAAATGTTTTTATTAGATTTGACACCATTTTTTTGCTTACTTTTTTAGTACATTTGTAATTTAGTAGGCAATATATAAATAATTATAAAATACTTGTTCCAATTTTCAAGCGTGTTTAAAATAAGTAAATTTTTTTATTAATTATAAAACAAAATTTGATATATAAAGATCGGTAAAATCGCTTTACCAGAAATTCGGGGCTAACGAAAAATACAGGCTATATATATATATATATATATATATATATATATATATATATATATATATATATATATATATATATATATATATATATATATATATATATATATATATATATATATATATATATATATATATATATATATATATATATATATATATATATATATAGAATTTTGGACTGAAATTTCAAGAAATCGGATAAGTAGTTTTTTAGCTATACCGCGAACAGACAGACGGAATTGAGAAAACATGTTTTCCGGTCTCTAGGGACCCTTAAACGTAAAGATCTGAAAAAATCTCACGAGGGAAGTAATAACTAATTATCTTGTGTTTTTAACAAAAGTGTATAATATTTTTGCAAAATAATTTTTTTTCTTATCACAATACAAAAAAAAACAAGTTTTCTTTGCACAGGGGTGGCCCGCATTTAAATAAATGACACTGTATAAGTGGTTAGATTTTTAGGTCAAGCGGGGCTCATAATTTTTGGTGATTGATAAAAAAATCTCACTTTCATTAAGTGGCTGTATAAACAGAACATATCCTGATTGTTGCACTGATTCGAACCGCCTTCCGACTTTATTAAGGCGCTTGCCATTTTGTGTATTTTTGTTTTTGCCAACCAAAAAATTTTAACCAAATACCTATTTAGCGAATTTTCTTATTTAGTCCCTCGGCATTTAATGTATAAAATAATATTAACTGGATTAATATTCTTTAATAATATTGCGTAATATAATAAAAAAAACTATTTTCTTTCTCCCTGTATATTTGTAAATAGCCCATCGAGATTTAATAGCTCGATAAAAGAATCACACATTTTGGTATTCACTGTGTTTTCTGATTTAATTCATAATGTTAGTGACCTTTGGACCCGCACGATAAGACCGCATTCGACTATACTTGATTTTTTCTGTGCAAAATTTGAGTTAAATTAGATAAGTAATTCTTTAGTAATAATTTTTCATAACATTTCAATAGGCTGCCATTTTGTTTCGCTATATCGTATTTTTGCCAAAATGTTCCCATATGACTCTTAACTTTTGTCAATGGGGTAAGTAGTTTTTTAGTTATGCCGCGAACAGATATACCGACAGACCGACGGAATTGAGAATACATGTTTTTCGGCATCTAGGGACCCTGAAATCACGATTACAATACTTTCCTTTTACGAGGGATGTAAAAAAACATATAACAAACACAAAGCAGTTATATGCAAGCGAAGTACTTGAATTACTTTGAGTGACAGGTTTTAAGTACAATCACCAGTTATGTATTTCAAATACTATTATAGTTTTAAGAAGTCATGTGTTATGAACAATGAATTTTTTAAAACAAAGAAATAACGAAGGCGCCGGAAAGTTTTGAGTCTATAATTTATCAATTCCTGAAGTTCGTAGGGGGCAATAAACATTAGATTAGTACTGATAAAAATTAAGCAAAATAGAAACACATTTTATTGTGTTTGACGTATTTATTTTGAAGTTGTAGCGAAGCCATAAAACAATTCCTTTTGAGACAATAACATTAAAAAGGCCCAAAACGACTTTCCAACTAAATAAGACCTTCATTTAAATCTAATTAAAATTAAATATTAGACGCAAAACAACTTCAGGCTTTCTACGATACAGATAAGATATTATAACATTTATACGGAATGAACTGGGCAACAAAACACGAAAACCGTGAAATGTTTTAGTTGTACCGCTCGCATTTTACCACAGCAGTGTGTTTATTTTCGCGGTTAAACACAGAGTACTACCATTTCCTAGAAGAAAACAAGTACGGAAAATTAAATTGATTTGATCATTCATTGTTATTTGCTTCGTCTCGCTATATGGAGATATAACTTATTGGTCTATGGCCTTCGAAGTGTTTATAGTGCATATCAATCAGTTACATTATCTGGTTGAAAACAGGCAGCCTGTTTTTCTCCCTATCAAACGAGTGACTGATATATCCAACGAATTTTGAAGTTGTACTGCCTGAACATTGGTACAAGATGTACAACGCGCGCCTATACGCGATAAAAAATAAGTTTTAATCTACACAATAGAATTGGAATCAGCTGTTCTTTACCGTTCCAACGACTGCATAGGTCGTACTGCCTCACACGTGTGATGTGGTTTTCGTGTTTTTGTTCCGTTTTAAGTTAAATGTCGCCGTTTTAGTTCTTCAAATGAAACATTAACAAGCAAAATGAGCAGTGATACAAAGACTACTAAAAAAGGCGCCGAGGAGCCTCTTTTAGTGAAACCAGTGAAAAGTATTAATTTGCCAAAACACGAAGATGGAAGTCCAACAAACAATAGCCAAGTCTTTAGGGATCTTAACCCTTCCGAAATTATTAGAAATAAGAGTGAGTACCTACTCAAAAATATAAATATTATAATAGAATTATTGTACATTTTATTTAGCTTGATGTTTAAAAGTATTCGCGAAAAGAACTTGTTTTTATTCCAATTTTGCGGTTGCGAGTGTATCAAGAACAATGACATTTAAATAGTTAATTACATCAACATGCCGTATTTGTGTAGTTGCTTTTGCAATAACCTCCGACGATCTTACGTACTTCTTTGTTACATAAATAAAATAAGCGACTTTCAAATGATACCTGTTTCATTTATTAGTTAATAGATTTAACTTAAGTCTGAATTAATGAAGGAAAACAAGATCGTAAAAAAGTTGCAGAAAATACAATCCGCATTATTTTTTCTCTTACTGGAAGAGATAAAATATATTTTTAAAGTATTATTTTCTTTCTTTTTTTCTTTAACGTCGATGGAAATGCGAATTTATTTTATAACTAAATCATTTTCTCATTTTCCAACGACATTTTCAGTTCTAACCATCCAAAAATTAGTTATTAAAAAACACAAAAGCTGGACTTTAGCTCACACACTAGCGTAGCAAGGGAAGGGCGAAGGAGGAAAGCCACTTGTCATGCTACATTACGATTACATTAAAAAAAATAATTAAATTTTTTCAAACACTCAGGGTTGAACTAAATACAGGGCCGCTTTATCCATTATCCCTTGAGGCCCATCGAAAAGAGGGCCCGCCGCACACTGGTTCGAGCAAGACAAAAAAGTCAATATTTTTAAAGTATTAGATAGTTTTTTTCTTGCTTTTATTATTAATTTGTGTTAGTTTAATGGCATTATTCAATAAAAAAACTTGGAATTTTCCCCTTCAAATTATGCGTGAAATTATCTCTTGTAATCGGTGTTAGTTTCTCAGAACCCTTTTAACTATAATAAAATGGTTTTAAGTATTTAAAAGTGCGACTATTAAAGACATTTTTTTGTTAACAGACGAAAAAAATTTTCTTTTCTGGCCGAAATCGCCTACGGACTACAATTTTGCGAAGTTTTTAAGGTTTTTTAAATTTGTAAAGTCATAACTTATGACCGCCAAATTGAGTTTAACAGATAAATTACCTTTAATATCCCTGTAACTAATATCGTGAATTTAGCTGCTAATATCACCTAACCTTGTATACAGGGTAGATCATTAGTGTGAGAACGGTATGTTACACTAAACCTATAAGCGATAAAAAAAAATAAAAATATATCTAGATGTACATGGCGAATCAAAAAATTTGACATGATATTTACAATTAGGAAAACTAAGAATGTTTTACCATTTGAATAAATTACCATAAGAAAGGCCATAAAAAACTAAGACATGTGGAATTCATTTTGATCTATTCAAATTGAATAGTTCAAAAACAATTGAATTAGGCATATAGTAAATTACATAAAAACAATTTGTTTTAGTAGAATCGAAAAAAAAGTTTCTTTTTGCTCAACAACTTTTTAGACGCACCCTGTACATAATGCACATTTTGCGTCTCTAAACTCCCTGTAACCTTTATAAATAAAGTTTTTTTGTATATCTAATAGGTTTAGCCTGTCACTTAATATTAAGTACATGGTCTTCAATTGAGGAGGAAAAACTGATTTTTTTTACTTCCCCCGTATTTCTCAAGAAATTTAAAATAGCCAATCGATGTATTTTAGCTCGGAGAACTCGAAAATCGTAACAAAAAAAACAATTGAATGAGAAACAAAACAAAATCGCCAAGGATGTTGCGTTTTTTAAAGGGAACACCCTATATATTATTACATTTTTGGATTCTATGGTCAGTTCTAAGACTTTTTTAATAATTGTACTATATGTCTATCCTCAACTGTTTTTGATTTATTGATGTTTGAAAATTGACATTTTTGCTTTTTTGAGCCGTCATAGTACCTGAAAGGTTCGACCTAGAGCAAAATAAATTTTACATACCTATCTGAGTTTTTGAATTCTTATGATGTCAATCAAACAAAAAAACAAAAATTATTTTGCTACCTATTTAATTGAATGTATATTCATATGAAATGCAGGTGATGCAGGTGATGACCTTACGCCATAATCACTGTTATTTTGACTTATTAGTAGATATTATATTAATTTGCCGTAATAAGATATTCATTAAAAGAAAAACTACAGATTGTAAGGCTGTATTATAAGCGTTAATAAAACGCCAGTGAAGCAAAAGAAACATATATTGCCAATTTTCATAGAAATATATCCGTAAAAACAATTATAAGGATTAAAAACCTATTTTAAGAAACTAAGTCATTAAGATAGCTTATCAAAAACTAAGATAGGAATGTGAAAGTTATTTTGCTCTAGGTCCAACCGGTCAGGTGCTATGACGGCTCGAATAAGCAAAAATGTCAATTTTCAAACACCAATAAATCAAAAACAGTTGAAGATAGACATATAGTATCCTTACTAAAAAACCCTTAGAATAGACCATAGAATCCAAAAATGTAATAATATACAGGATGTTCCGTTTAAAAAACGCAACATCCATGGTGTAAGTCTTTTATTTCTCATTCAATTGTTTTTTTGTCACGTCAAAAACAAATCCGTTTTTCCTCCTCAATGAAAGACCCTGTACATGCAAGAACAAGAGCCTTAATAACTATTATTTACTACAATTCTTAGATATTTTTGTCAAAATATCAATATATATTTTTAAAATCCAACTTTGTATTTTTTATATTTTTATTTTTGCCTTTACCTACTAAAATATCAAGAACATAACATCTAAGATACCCTCTGATATGAATATTCACATTTTTTTTTAAATATAATTAATTGTGCTTGTTTTAGAATAATTACTCGTCTATTAATAAATTTAAATAAAGAAAATAAAATTTTTGATGTTTACATTTTTACAAATAAATATTTCGTTACATCAGTTGTGAAAACAATGAGCAAAAAAATACTTATATCTATTTTTTTTTCCAATATATTGAAATTTTTTGGCGAGTCCATATAACTCGAACTACTGTGCAAAAATTGTTGATATAATTTTTTCATTGTTTCGTTTTATCAGGGAAGTAGGTCTTTTTGTTGGTCGTCGCCTTTGCTTGGGGGCCCGTAAATATGTTCGAGCCTAGGGCCCCAAAAATGATTAATGCGCTACTGACTAAATATTATTAATTTTAATAAATAATCATTTTCTTACTATGAAGCAGCAGGGTAGGAGAGAAATGTTCCGAATTTGAATTGTTTCTAAAATAATGATACACTGCATTTTATTATTCTGATGAATTTTTAAAAGCTTGTTGCTTGCATTTATAATTAGTACTCCGTATTTAATTAGTTTGTTGCATCTTTGCATATTGCAAGGAGTGGTAAAAAGAGTTATGTAAAAAAAGAAAAAAAAATTGAAGTTGAAGTTCCCTACTTCTTCATTGATTTCGATTCGGATCTCGGGATAATTTTGTATTTTTTTGCATGAATACACACACACCTTTAAAATTTAATTTTGATTTGATCTTTTAATCTATTATTGTAAGAAATCATTGTTTAGAAAAAATCGTAAATTATTCAAGCTGTTTACAAAATGAATCATGTAAATGAATACATTTATTAGAAATCTACTGAATTCTGAATTAATGAAGGAAAACAAGATCGTAAAAAAGTTACAGAAAATACACTCCGCTTTATTTTTTCTCTTATTGTTGAGAGACGTAATATATTTTTGAAGTATTTTTTTTCTTTAGTGTCAATGGGGATGCAAATGTATGTTATAACTAAATCATTTTCTCGTTTCCTCCACGACATTTTCAAAAAGAATCCAAAAATTAATTATTAAAAAAAAACACAACAACTGGACTGGAAGGGTTGAGCTGACTAGAAACAATAGCGTAGCAAAGAGAGGGCGGAAGGCTTCCCCCTTCGCCACGGTACCTCTGCTAGAGGGTGCCACTTGTCATGTTACACTACATTTAAGAAAAATCATTAAATTTTTTCAAGCAATCGGGGTTAAACTAAATATTGTTAATTTTAATAAATAATAAGTTTCTCACTATGAAGCACAACGCGAGAGGAGAGAAATGTTCCCAATTTGAATTCTTTCTAACAGAATGATACACTGCTATTTTACATGTTTATATTTCGAAAACGAATTAACAAAAGCTTATTTCTAGCATTTGCAATTAGTACTACATTTTGATTTAGTTTGCATCTTTACGTATTACAAGGGGTGGTAAAAAAGTTATGTAAAAAAAAAGTTTTGAAGTTCATCAATGATTTCGATTTGCATCTCAGGATAATTTTGTAATTTTTTGCATGAACACACACAACTTTAAAATTTAATTTTGATCTTAACTGGGAAGGTTGAGCTGACTAGAAACAGTAGCGTAACAAGGGGAGGGCGGAGGGCTTTTGCCTCCACCTCGGGTACCACTGTTAGACTTATGCTTCACTACATTGAAATTGAAATTGACTTCAAAACCTTTGTACTGTCTAATTTTTTAACTTATAGTATAATATGCAAAGATGAAAAATACATGAAAATCGCTTTCTAGCCCTAAAGGCTAAGAAAAACTTTACTCACAGCAGTTCATTAAAACCAGTTCTTTTGGAAATTCATATACGTAAAACTGATACCAAAATTTATTTCAGTGGAAATTTAACTAATATTTTTCTAAGAACTCCTTCATTCTTTGCTTGTCAAAATTGAATTTAAAACTATATAAATAAAAAAATCGGCGGTTATGATTTGACGAATTCAGAAAGTGAGGGGGGAAGGTGACGCATTAAAAAAATAATATACTTTCTGGTTACCCTATAAATTAAACTTTATCTCACAAATACACAGCGTATGGATAACCACAACTTTCATATAAAACATTTTATAACTCATAGTTATAAATATTGTTTAACACTTCACTGCCTGTCTCCAATATAATCTGAGACAGAATTTGTTTTATTAAAGATAAATAGTACTTTATTTTTAACCAAACATATTTTTATATATGTTCATTATTGAATTAGCTTCTAAAATGTACGACCTTCTCATAACACTAACTTGCTAATTAATTGTTGTTTTAGTAATATCTTGTCACTTTTAATTAATTTAATTTTCGACTAGGTACAGTACAGTACAGTACCGGAATCAGGTCAAGAGGGAGAAATAAGACAATTTCATTTTTTCTAAATTTTTTCCTCGTGTTATAATAGTTATGTATATAGTTATAGTTATAATAATGCAGAAGGTAAGCTTTTTCGCACGCGACATGAAAATTGTCCCACGAGGCCAAGCCGAGCATATCGAGTGCTCTTTTTGCACTATTGTATACAGTATTTTTTATAAAATACGTGATAGTAAGATTCAAAAGCAAGAGTATTCTCTTTTACACCTTGTAGAAATACCGGCTGTTTTGTTGGAAATTTCCTATCATATAACCATTGAATTTTCATTGATAATTGTCCTGTCCGCGCATTTCTCTTTTTGGACCGGCAATTTTTGAAATTTGTGTTTTTTGACTTTCTAAGTGCCACAGCTCAACAACGGTACATCGGGTAAATACGAGGACTTTATCACTTCGCAAATACTTGTACGTTTGCGCCGAAATCGCTGCCGAAATCCCGAAGTCGCAGTCAAAATCGGGAAATCGATACCGAAATCGTGAAATCACCGTCGAAATCACGAAATCGCTGCCGATGTTTCGAAATCGTAACCGAAACCCCGACATCCTTCGAAATCGATCCGTCAGTTTTTAACTCCGTTTTTCGGTACTGCCACTGCAAAAATATACTAAATTACATTTTAAAAAATTTTGATTCAAAGTTTCTAATAATATTTATTGATATTTTGCGGCTGGGTTAAAAATGTCAACAGTAGCATCTATTTCTATAACCAGAAAAATAAAATGGTTTTCTTATTTGGTATTTATTTTAGTTAGTAAATTGAGAAATAATAAATTTTAAGGTTTTCTTCAACCCTCCTTCCTATTTATCGGTGGGTTGAATATGACGCATAAGAAGTCCATGCTTTGGTACCTTTGATAGATTGCTCATGTTGCCAAATAAAAAAAAATATGGCGATATGGTAGAGTATATTAACTACGAAAAAAAAAAATATATATATATATATATATATATATATATATATATATATATATATTTATTATTAATAATTTTCTTGGGTATAAGTTAACTCATGGAAAATAAAATTATAATTTACATCGACGTTTCACTCATCATATTGAGCTTTCTCAAGTTGGAAATTTATTTTCTTGGAAACATGTCGATTTTAAGAATGTCTTGAGATAACGGTTACCTCAAAGAAAATATATTTCCATCTTGAGAACGCTCAATATAATGAGCGAAACGTCGATGTAAATTATAGTTTTATTTTTCAATAAGTTCAATATATATATATATATATATATATATATATATATATATATATATATATTTTTTTTTATACAAAGTTCCATAATTTTGTATATAAAAAAGTTTCAACATTTTTAAGAGCGAAAAGTACCGCTGTGACAGTGAGGACGAAAAGGTTGGAATAAATTCATTTAAAAAATCAAGTTATTTTTTTCGAAAAAACGCTCAGACCCGTCGATTTTTTTATTTTAATTTCCGTTTTTTTATTATAATTTCATGTATACAGAGTGACCCAAAAGCAATTTATGACAGTTAACTTTTTTTTAAAATGGAATGTCTCATTTTTTATTTTATGATTATGATCACATTTCATTTATCGTAATCTACATGTCTATATTAAGTTTTGTTTTATTAAAAAAAGGCTTAACTTTAAATAATAAATGTCTATATGACAAAATTATATAATATTAATTTAAAAATTGTTGAAATTGATCACCAGCCACATCCTGATAATATCTAGGCGGTTTTCAAATTCTTTCAAAAGTAAAAACAGATTTATATTAAAAATGTAAAAAATGCCCAATATGCCTTGGAAATTTCGGGTGCGAATAGATTTAAAGTATTTAAAAAAATCAAGAACAGGGTTTTTCCGTATGTTTTGGAGCACGACTGGAGCCTTTATTTTAAGTGCTGGAAAAATGTTTAAATTAAGAAAGTTCAAGGATTTGTTAGGAAGTGTCAGAATTTGTAATCAGATAAAACAAATAAACACCGTAAAGTTGTCGAAAAATACCCTGTACTGCATATTACAGGGTCTCTTCTTGCTGATTATAAAAATCGTAGGTTTAATAACTTTATCGTCAATGACACTCTAGAAAGAAAAAGCCTGACATAAGAGCCAACATATTAAAGAGAGATGGAAAACGTTTTTCTACATAGGGGAGTCAATGGGAATACATTGCTTCTTATGATCGCGTATTTCTTAAATTTCTCTGGTGTCTTTAAATATAATGGTATCAAACCCCATTTAATGAACGTATAATATACAGGGTGTTCCATTAAAAAAAACATGTTGGTATTTTTGACAGCTTTTCGATATTTATTTGTTTTATCCGATGACAAATGATAATTCAGAAAAAAATCTTCAACTTTCATTACTATTTTTCTAGCTCCTTCCTAACATTTTAGAATTATACAAAAAGAGCAGATATTCTAAGGTTTTAAAAAAACTGCAAAACTCCTAGAAAGGCGTATTAGGAGGAATGTATAAATGAACTAAAAATATACGTGATGTATTAAGCATCGATAAAAAAACTCAGTCGTCTCAGTTAATTTATTTCGAATTAAATTTCTCGTGAATCCCAATCAAAACACTCCCATCTCTAGTAACATCTCTTAATGAGAAATTTCTATCTGCTCTATAAACATTAAATCCGGAGCTAACTAATTCTCAACTGTTAATTGACGAGTTAAGTCAAGTTTCCATTAAGATAAAAATTTGAAGATTGCTCTGTGCTTTGGCACTGAAAACATCAACGGTTTTTGATCTAAGGCGACGAGTATTCTGATATAGAATCGATAAGGCATTTCCATGCCCACATTCCAAATGCGATATATATTTAGCGGCATTTACCGGGGACCAAGGAAAATAAGTCTGTAGTTGCTAGGTTGCAATATTTAAATTATATCTAAGTTTATTAATTGCCCCCCCATATAAGCCGGATATTTTTCTCTCTCCCGCGTAGCGTGACCAGTAGATATCCTTTTATTTAATTTTAAACAGTTGGTGCGTTTTGGACAAAAAAACGACTGTTACATTTTTGAGAGGAGTGGAAATAAATCTAATGCATCATATACTGTACAACTGTCATATTTTATACAGGGTGTCCTACGAGCCTTTGGACAGCGAATATCTCCGTTAATGTGAGAGGCTGAAAAAAATGTATAAGGAAAATATGTTTGGGTTCTCTTGATGCATAATGTAAACACAACCCCAATCATACAGGGTGCATCACAAAGTCGTAGCCAATCAAACTTATGTTTTTTAATGGGACACCCTGTAAATTTTACGGTTTCCGATAGGGTTTGGTGAGCTGAATTCAACGATATAAGGTTTGATGGGTTTATCATGAACCGCTCTCTCAGAAATTATTAAAAAACTTTCTCGTAATACCTACATACTTGATAGATTAGTAATTATTCACCTGCCTATTATGATAGGTCGTTTTTAATGAAACCTTAGACAACCTTTTACCTTCTGCCTTTGTCAAAGTTTCAAAATCATCGTGAAAGAAGTCTTTGTATGTGAAGAAGGTAATTTTTTTGTTCTTAGACACAAAATAAAAAATTCACGCTGATTTTGACACTTTGACAAAGGCAAAGAATAGGTTTCATTAAAAATAACCTATCATAATAAGCAGATGTATAGCTAGCAAGTATATATGTATTATGAGAAGGTTTTTATTCATTTCTGAGAAAGCCGTTCAAGACAAACCCATCAATACAACCCATATATATATATATATATATATATATATATATATATATATATATATATATATATATATATATATATAGTGTGGAAAAAAAGTATGGACTACCCCTAATAATTTGGTAGTCTGTAGGTTTTAAGGAAAATGCTCGAACACGTTAATTTATTATTTTAGTTTGCCACAATTCTGATAACATTTATTTGTTTTTCTATTGACATCTGTCAAAAATATGATGTAATAGAAATTTTTTTTAAATGGTGACATATGGCAAGTGATACATCATTTGAAAGCTCTTGTTTCACTCAGTATGTTCCTAGATTTTAGTGCGATTCTATTGTGCCATGTCAAAATGGCGACCGTTCAATTGTGGGTGGAACAAAAGTATGGATTACCCCTAATAATTTGGTAGTCTTCAGGTTTTATGGAAAATGCTCGAACACGGTAATTTAATTTTTTAGTTTCCCACATTTTGATAAAATTTATTAGGTTTTTGATTGACATCTGTCAAAAATATGACGTACTCGACATTTTTTTAAATATGTGACATGTGGTACATCATTTGAAAGCTCTGTTTTCACTCAGTATGTTCCTAGATTTTAGTCCCATTCGGTCGTGCTGCTGCTCAATTATTTGACATTTGTCATATTTTTGACAGGTGTCAATAAAAAAACAAATACATTTTATCAGTATGTGGGAAACTAAAAAGCTAAATTGTCGTATACATACTTTTTTCCACGCACAATTGAACGGTCGCCATTTTGAAATGGCACGGCAGAATCGCACTAAAATCTAGGAACATACTGAACGAAGCAGGAGCTTTCAAATAATGTATCACATGCCATATGTTGCCATTTAAAAGCAATGTCGATTACGTCACATTTTTGACAGATGTCAATAAAAAAACCAATCAATTTTATCAGAATGTGGGAAACTAAAAAATTAAATTAACGTGTTCGAGCATTTTCTATAAAACCTACGGACTACCAAATTATTAGGGGTAGTCCATACTTTTTCTCCACACTGTATAAATATATATATATATATATATATATATATATATATATATATATATATATATATATATATATATATATATATATATATATATATATATATATATATATATATATATATATATATATATATATATATATATATATATATATATATATATATATATATATATATATATATATATATATATATATATATATATATATATATATATATATATATATATATATATATATATATATATATATATATATATATATATATATATATATATATATATATATATATATATATATATATATATATATATATATATATATATATATATATATATATATATATATATATATATATATATATATATATATATATATATATATATATATATATATATATATATATATATATATATATATATATATATATATATATATATATATATATATATATATATATATATATATATATATATATATATATATATATATATATATATATATATATATATATATATATATATATATATATATATATATATATATATATATATATATATATATATATATATATATATATATATATATATATATATATATATATATATATATATATATATATATATATATATATATATATATATATATATATATATATATATATATATATATTATATATATATATATATATATATATATATATATATATATATATATATATATATATATATATATATATATATATATATATATATATATATATATATATATATATATTCATTTTTGGTCCTTCACGGATGGAAAAATACAATGTGTTTTCATTCCGGGTGTACATCCGTTCACTACTGTCTGAAAAGAACAGTTTTACTGACGTTTCGCCAAAATCACATTTGGCATTTTCGAAGCTTTCTTTCTCGCGTCCGAATAGAGACTCTCTATATATTTATATATTTATATATGGATATATATATATATATATATATATATATATATATATATATATATATATATATATATATATATATGTATTCAGCTCTCCAAGCCCTAAATATTTTCCTTATACGTTTTTCTTGAGCCTCTTACATTCTTTATCGCAGCTAGTAGAATATAACCTGAAATAATTGGAATTTATAGCTTATTTCATACTTAATCTGTTTTTGAGGAGTTTCTCATTTTTTGCTTCAGACAAAATTAATAAACATGGAGTTGTCATTTGGCTATTCATACAACTATGATAATTAAAATTACTAATATATTTATTTTTCAAGTTATTGACTTAATACTAATGTAATTATATACTCGTATTTATTTGAATACCAGATTTATGCAAACCAATCGGGTTTGTTTTTTTTGTTGACGTAAAACTTACAAGTTAATTACCTACGATATGAAAATTCAATATCAATTACGTAATCAGTGCTGTCGAGCCCCTTTTCACTTCGCAGGAATGAACTAACGAAAAGGAAGGCATTTAAATTTAAATTATAGGAGTTTTTCTCGAATGTTTCGCGACTAGATGGGATATTTACATTTATATTTCAAAATTATCTTACATGTTAGGATTTGAAATTTGAATATACTTAAGTTATATGTGATTTAAATATGTGAGACGTAGATATGATCAGGGCCGTTCCGAGGGGTTCGGCCGCCTTTGCGCCAAGATTAAAAATGCCGCTCTTTAAGAAAATACTATAATATAATCCGTTTCAGAATTATGCCTTGATTTCTTAACTGCAATAAAATGTACCTGGTACCCTTAGCCGTAAAATGTAAAAGAGAAATTTCGCTTTTTTAACGAAAAAGAAAAGGAGTTCAAAAAAGCTTTTAATATTATTATGTTTTTATTTCTGATATTATTAATAATTATTAACAAAACTTAAAAACGATATTTATATTTTAATATTATGATAAAGTGCATCTTGGTTATTTGTACAACCTACTCTGTATTCAGTTCCGTTGCACTATCACTGTTGTCTTCTTCTATGCCTAAACTAATTATTATTACTATTTATAAAATTATAAGAGACTTCAACCTTAATTACATGTCTAACAGAATTTGTTTAGCTATGAACAGAAATATTATTTACACGTTTTTTAATTAAATCTATTACAGAAGTACTTAGTGTGGGAGAAGTGTTTTCTCTTCTAATCATGGCTCTTAATTTATGCGAGATATGTTCCATCGGACTAAAGATACAATAATACGGAGGAATACGCAAAGCTGTATGACCAGAAGCACTAGCAAGATTGTCACAAATATATTCTTTTTTAAATATTATATGCTTTTAAAACATTTAAAAGATCTTTTTTTGGTATGTTTTTTCGAAATATATGCAGGGTGTTAGGGGTTTAACTACAAATATTTTAACATAGGATAGTATGGACCATTTTGATTAAAAATAAACTGTTGTTCACAGACGAAGCAGGATTTACGCGCGTAGGCGTTATTCATTTTAATAACAACCATGTTATGGTCGATAAAAATCCCCATGAGATTTCAAGATAAGTTTTCCATTAAGGTTTGGGCAGGTATTTTGGGTGATAGTCTAATAGAACCGTATGTTATTTTTTATTATTTTTATTGTTTAAGACCAATTTATCAATAAATTCGGAAATCATAAATACGAGAAACAGAGATGGACTAGCTGTGCCAAGACATTCTACAACACTCTTCGAAAGGGGTCCATATTATATGGGCATAAAAGTTTTTAACTGCCTGCAGATACTTTAAATGGATATCATACTATTAGGACTAGGTTTAAGAAAAAATAAAACGCTTTTTTACTGATCATCCCTTTTATTCTGTAAACTAGTATTCTGAACATAACTCCGAGAGCTGTCAGTATTGTCCTAATTAGCATAGTATAGTGCGGGACACGAAAGAAAACCGGGCGGAGTCAATTGGTTTAGGAAGGTCGGCCAAGAAATCTCTTTAAACCAGTGGTGTCCCGTCGTTCTTTAAATAATATGGCACTCCTTTTTGACTATACGCACTTCAGATGATTAAAAAATGTAACTATGCTTAATGAACCTTTATCTATATTTGTCTGTTCGTGTTATCTGTTCTGTATCTCTTTTGTGTTGCAAAAAGGGCGAACTTTCGAATTTTAAAATGATTTAATTTTGATTTTTCTTGATTGATTTACCTATAAATATATTTTTTCTTGAGTTCTGTCATTAACGGTTCCCGGGCTACTGCCTACGTCCACTATTATTGGACCACCCAGTATAGTTATACACGATTTACAAGTCCAGATTTTTACAAGGGCAGCCAGCATCAGATCAAGTGAACGAGATTTATCAAAATTTTAATTTATGCAGTTCGACTTTGGGCTACTCGGGTATGCCAAAAGTGGCCGTCTGTCTCCGTTTGTCATATTACTTTATACAGGGTCCGTCATTGTGAAATACTATACAGGGGTTTCCTAATTGCGTGTTGATTTTAAAGGGGGTGTTTTTATGCCCTAAAAGTCTTAACTTTTGAGATACAGGATGGTAAAGTTTAAAAAGAAAACATTTTTTTTTCATCCCAATTCTGATGCTATTGTAGATAACTGCATGAAATTTGATACACGTCTTCTATGCATTAAGGAGCATGCGGATTTACCCAGGTTAATTACATATGCACGCCACTGGTAGAAATTTCAAAAATTGATTGTTAATAAAAAATGCCCTTTTATGCATAAAAGACGTGTATCAAATTTCACACAGTTATTTACCTATAATAGCATCAATTAGGATTTAAAAAAAATGTTTTTTTAAAACCCTGTATCTCCAAAGTTAAGACTTTTAGGTTCATATTAAACTTTTTTCTTAAAAAGGTCCAAGAATCACCCCCCTTTAACATTAGCACGCAATTAGGAAACGCCCTGTATAGTACTTCACAATGACGCCCCCTGTACAAGTAATATAACAGACGGAGACAAACGGTCACTTTTGTTATACCCGAATAGCCCAAAGTCGAACTGCATAAGTTAAAATTTTGATAAATTTTGTTCACTGGAATCAGTGCTGGCTCCCCTACTATAACTACATTGATGTGTTAATTTTGGAAAAATATGAGTTCTGTAGTTTTTTAAATATTAATTGCAATATTAGATATTTTTGACACCCGGTATTGAACAGAAAATTAATTATTTTGAGGCAGTTTATTGACAGCTACTTTATGAACAATTTTACAAAATATATGAAAAAACTAAGCCAATTTTGAGGTTGACGGATGTGATTCTAATGGTTAGATTCCTTCTAAAACTTTGTCTTTCTCTGAAAATGATGAGGTTTCCTCGTCACTACTTGAAGATCCCAGTGTGATAACTAAATCATCAATAACCGTTTCAATTTTGCCGTCTATCTATTTATTTATCGTCAATAGAACGAACATGTTTAACATACGATTTCCAATTTTTATCCGATATTGAGTCAATCGCTTCTAATGTTATTTTATTTAAATCTTTAATTGAAAGTTCACCGGTGTTGCGCTCTCGAATATATTTTTTTTACTCCTGCCCATGCAAGTTCAATAACGTTGAGGTCGCACATGTATGGAGGCAGCCTTAAAGGTGTATGACCGAGGTTACGTAAAAGACCGTCAATTTTATACTTTTTTTCTCTAGGCTTGTTGGCTGATATTACTTCATATAATTGATATTTTCTCCATGTTGGATCACATACAAGATTGTTCGATTTAAGCCACGATATCGTATGAGCTTTTGTAGAGTATTTATTTATCTTCTACGTGGGAATGATAAGACGCATTATCCATTACCACGGCTGATTTGGGAGGAATGTTAGGTAGAAGCTTCTCGAGTAACCACTTTTCAAAATTATCTCTATTCATCTGTCCATGATAGTCTCCAGTTGTTAGTCCCGAGCGAAAAACTAAAGCAGCACCTGGAACAAATCCGGCTTCTGAACCAGCATGAACTATAATAAAGCGACTACTAGAGCGGATTCCCTGAACAACACCTGTAACACTTTCACTTTGCCAGCATTTGTTTACTGTCATATCATTATCTACCCAGGTTTCGTCTAGATACACAATACTGCGCCCTTCTTGCCTATATTGCCTTACAGTTGATAGATATTTCACCCGCCAGTGAAAAATATTTGGTCTCTTAATGAGCAATTTTCATTTATTTTGGCACTTGCGCCAAACAAAACCATTTGATCGTAAAAGCCGATTTAAGGTTTTATACCCGTACAGAAAATCTATTTTGTTCTTTACAGCACGAAGTAGGGGTTTGCAGGTCGGAACCTTCTTGAAGTTTATATAAAAATACTCTATTGTTCGTCGAATTACTTGAAAATCACCATCGTCAATTTTATCTTTGTATGATAATCGGGGTCTTTTTTACCAAGAGATTTTAAAGGTGAAGTAGAACATGAGCGATCATTATGTTCTCTTTGAATTTTTCTTACACTACTCTCCGAAACACCAGTGTAAAATGCAGCGCGTTCTGTTCGATTTTGAATTGGAATAGTCAAACTATTATTTTCAGCTTCTCTAGTACAGGCCTCTATAATGCTCGCAATAACTTCACGTGCACCGCTTCGTTTTTCCTCTTTTGCTCGCCATCGTTACTTCGAAATAATAATTCAAATTCAACGCAACGCATTTACAACAAATGCTCGAAATGTATAGGCACCACTGGAAATAGCTAGAACCTTCTAGCGGCAAGTGCATGGAGACGGTGCGGTGTGTTTGGCGCACGTGCAAACTATTACAAGAAATAAAATAACATAAAATTTATTTGCGTACACAAATTTAACTGCTTAAGACTGAACCTTTATTTTAGCGCACTTTCTGTTTTAGCTATGTAGTGTAGTGAGTGTGTATGCATGTCATGTATGTATTTGTTTAAAAAGTATGTGTGTAGTGTAAATGTAGTGTATTAGTTTTGATATTGTTGTATTGATTTTATTTCATTTTTCTCTATTGTTGACGACCCAGTGTTACATTGTAATCAATAAGGTAATATACCTGATTTGATTTGATTTGTTATGCCTCAAAGTTTAACCGGGCCAGCATATTTAAATTTTTTGATAAATATTTAGCCGGTTTTGCTGGAAGAGGTACCCTTCGGATTAAGAACAGAAGTATTTTTTACACATGATGGTGCTTCAACCAATTTCAGTGCGTTAGTTCGTGACTTTTCCAGACCGATGAACTGAGCCCATTACGTGGCCACCTCCTTCGCGGGATTTAAATCCATTGGACTATTTCCTTCGGGGCAATTTAAAGCAATTGGTTTATTCGGTTCCTGTTGACAACCTACAGCAAGGAGAACAGCAGATCATAAATTGTTGCCAAGAAATATGGAATAAATGAGGGGCCGTTTAAAGAACTGCATTAAGATGAATAGAAGATATTTCGAACATTTATTATAGACTTTCTTCATTTTTATTAAAACGTTTTTTCTATTACCTAATATTGATTAATATTTAACCTAGTGCCGCTGTAAACGTCCTGTTTTTATTTAAATACCAACATCTTGCTTCGCTTTCGAGAGAAAAATGAAAAATCATTTTTGCAAATCAAGTAAACCGTAGATGATCGAACGGAGGAATGTAACATAAGGAATCAAAAGGATCAAGTAGGCTCAGTAGTAGATAAGTAGTAAGCATTTGTCAAAAAATGGAGAACTTTACCCATGCTGAGCTTGCCGACATATACATACAGACTTACTAATGAGAATGCTTATGAAGCTAGACGTTTGTATCAAGCCCGTTATCCAAACCGCAGAACTTCTACTTCAAAAACACTTTCAAGGATCCACCTCCAGTTGAGGGAAACAGGAAGTTTTAAGAAAGCCGCTCACCTCTCCGGTGTACATCGGACGGTAAGAACTCCAGAAACCGAGGAAGCAGTTCTTAATCTGGTAGGAGAGCAAGTCGAAGAAAAATATCGCTAATATCAAACATTTCTCATGTTCTGGTTTGGAGAATTTTTGTCGATAATTTGCTTTATCCCTTTATCAGAGGGTTCAGGCACTTTTCCCTCGTGCAGTCGATACGAATTTCCAATTCGTATCGACTTATGTCGTTGGTTTCTGCAATGCCTAATTCAAAATCCTCTATTTGGTAATTAAATCCTGTTCACGGAGGAAACATGTTTCTCCCGCAATGCTATTCGCAATTTTCTAATAATCATTTATGGTCAGAGGAAAGCCCCCATGCAATAGAGTAATCGCATTTTCAAGATCAGTTCTCTGCTAACGTATAGGCTGGAGTTCTGGGAGATTTTCTAATAGGTGCATTCTTTCTTCCGGGAAGATTAAACGGCGATAGGTATCGTCAATTTCTCGAGGAAGATTTTTCCGTTTCGCTTGAAAATGTGCCACTTTTATTTCTAAAACAAATGTGGTTTATGCATGACGTTGCACCAGCACATTTCAGCATTCAACCGCGAGAATTTTGAAATCTAACTTTCAATAATCGCTGGTCGAGAAGGGCCTCATTCATGCCCCCTAGCTCACCAGACCCTAACTGCTTGGATTATTTCTTTTGGGGCCATCTTAAGACCCTCGTTTATCAAATTCCGATTCAAAATGAAGAACAACTAAGGGACCGCATAATAAATTCTTGTCAAACGGTTAGAAATACTCCGGGGATTTTTCAAAGGGTGCACGAATCGATGAGCAGAAGGGTGGATGCAGATATTTTGGCAGGAGGTGGGCATTTTCAGCAATTATTGTGAATCAAAAAATCTAGTGTTTTATTGTTTGCTGTTTTTTTATTATTGTATGTTGTTTTTTACAAATCTTTTTCTGAAATGTTTATGATGATTAAAAAAGTTGTTACTCCATGATATTGTTTCAAATATTTCTCATAGAAATCATACATTTCGAGAAACAGTAAAGATTTTAATAAGAATAACTTTTTTACGTAAACATGATTGAGAAATTTATTTTTTTGACCAAAGACCAAAAAAAGTTAAGAGCATTTGAAAGTGTGAAAAGACATGTAGGTGGAGCCCCATTCAAGTAAGAGCTAAATTAAGATCAAATTCAAATTTCTAATGTCAAAAAACCCTCGTAATGTATTATGGATATCTTGAAAAATAATTTTTTAGATTTAGATTTGGAAAAAAGTCCTACATTTTGCTATTCAATGTCACATGTATCGATTATTTAAATCCAAATACCTCGAAAACGGTTGCTCCTAGCACCTTCTAATAAAACTCACGTTTTTCACGTAAAAATGATTGAGGAATTTATTTTTTTGACCAAACATGTAATACAAGAATGTATAAAAAAGTTACGAGCCTTAGAATGTGAGAAAAAACATTTAGGTGGGCTCCCTACAAGTAAGAGCTAAATTAAGATCAAATTCAAATTTATAATGTCAAAAAAACCCCAGGTGCCAATTTTGATTCAGAAATTGGAATTATTTAGGAAATTATGCAGAAAAATACAAAAATAAAACTTTAATCACGAAAACGAAGTATTTTAGACCACACGTTTATATTAATTTTTTACCTTAAAAATACTTGAGGAATCAGACTAGAATATCTGACACTTATTCGGAAACACCCTGTGTATGTAGGTATAAATATATCAATTCAGGAGAGCTTTTTACAATTCGCAAACCATCAACCGTAAGTGAGTGAAATTCAATGAGTGACTTATTTGCATAGCATCAAGATAGGAGTGGTAGTCGGTTTAGTAGGAAAAATCAAAACGTGTTGTAATAATTTCTACAATATTTTTTCCTAATTGTAAAATATGTGTTACTTAAGTATTATAAATTTTTACTTTTATGTTTCTATATTTTGAACCAGATTTATGGGGAGGGCAGGCCCACCTGGTCTCAGGCTAGTTACGCCTATGTGATTCAGTGAACCGAGCAATGCCACCAGCTTCTGTTTAAGCTAGCCATAAAGTAGATTTTAATGCCCCAAACATTTTTTGTATTGGTCTTTGTTTTGAAACAGGAATCCCTTTGTTGCCTTATTTGAGAGTGAGTCATGCGGTGGGTCTCCAGACATATTAAATTAGGTACAAGGTTACATATTTTCCTTGGGGCCTTTATTGCGTTGTAGTAGGGCACTTTGTTCGACGCCATTTGATATTTTCATATACCGGGTGTCAAGGAAAGTACTAGTTAGTTTTGATATTTAGAGGTTTTGTTGTTTTTTATGTTTTATGCCAAAAAAAATTTAGGTTTTTGCTGCTGAAAACAACAGGACAGAATAATTATGAAATTGAGCTAACCAAAAGAAATTTGGGAGCTGATCTTAAAATAAAATATGCTAATCCATTTTCCGAAAATAAGAAACCTTACTTCCTATCCTCAAAAGAATTCATCACCTTCTGTTTTCTCAAAGCTTTTTGAAAATGCCTTTTGTGAGAATCCTAAACAGAAGGTGCCATTTTGAGGCTCATTAAATGTGTTATGACCAACTTAAGATAAAAATAATAAAACCGTGTATATCAATTTTGATCGTTCTCGTGCCTTTGATACGATTAAGCATGACTTGCTTATTTTTAAACTGGAATCCCTGGGTAAAGAAAATAGAGTTCTAAAAGTCCAGGGCAATATTTCCGAAGAAACATAGAATCCAAACCAAAATAAGTCGATTTGGGTGTTCCTCAAGGTAACGCGTTAGAACCTATACTTTTTATCTAATTTATTAATGATTTAAAACTTAATTTGTAAGACAATTCGCTCATGACAGCAGTGTTATAGTGTCGGGGATTTCTCACATAAGGCAGGCAGGAAGATGAGTAACTATTGAGAGCAGGAGGATGAGTAACTATTGCGAGCAGAACTTCTTGACATTAAATATTTCAAAAAGGGAAATGGTTTGATTATCTCCTCATTTGCTGGATTCTAGTCTTTATGTAAATAAAAATAACAGTTTAATTCAGCAAAAATCTGTAACCAGAGTTTGGGGCTCACAGCTTAACTGGACTCACCATATTGATCAGATTTGTAAACTGATTCTGACTCTTGGAAATTTCGTGAATTCTGACGTGCTAAAGACCTATTATTATGGTCATATATATTCTGAATTGAACTATTGCATCGTAATTTGAGAAAGATCCCCAGCGTTGAATGATGTGTTGCTGACTATAAGATCCTATAGATTTCCCCTTGTCTTTATAATAGTAGTACAGTTGGTTCGGAAAAAAATTAATACGGCAAAAAAGCACTTAAATAAGTTTGGGCAGTGTTCTTCAATTATGTCACATCAGGTTAGGATAATGAGTCATATTTACGACTATTTGTTGTCAAGATTTTTTGACAACTTGTCATGTAAAAATCTAAAGATTTTTAAAAAATGCCTCCTCATACTTCTGTTGAACTAAAGGCGCGAATAATTTCCAAGTTGGAAGATGGTTGGTCCCTCACAGTAGTTGCCCAACATTTTAATATTGGTAGAGCAACCGTATATAGAATTAGTAGAAGGTGGAGGGATGAACAGTCTTTAAAAAGGAAGGAGGGTTCGGGAAGGCCAAAGATCAGCACTGCAGATCAAGATCGAGCTCTTTTAGGAGCTTTAGAAGAGAATCCATTCCGTACTGCAAAGGAAGCCCGAATCCTATCTGGATTTCCTGGCCGAAAAACCACAACGTGGCAAAGACTGCAAGATTCTGCTTTAAACTGCAGAGTGGCGGCAAACAAAACGGAGCTGACCGTAGAACAAAGACAAGCTCGTCTTCTGTTCGCCTTAAATCACGTGAACCGCGGCCAAAATTTTTGGGACCGTGTAATTTTTAGTGACGAAAAGATTTTTCAATCTTGCAAACAGGGCAAAATTAAAGTGTACAGGCCAAATAACTCAAGATTTGACCCAAACTACGTGAACCATTTTCGAGCTGCGGGTCATTTTAGCGTTAACGTCTGTGGGTGGATTTCATCAAGAGGGATGGGTGTGGCATGGCGAATTAACGGAAGATTTGTAGGCCAAATATATGTGGATATACTGGAAAATGTGATGCGGCCCAGTGTGCTACTTTTATATCCCGAAGATAATTTCATTTATCAGCAGGATAATTGTCCTGTGCACACGTCAAACATTGCCACGCAATGGTTTAGGGCCAACAATATTGAAGTGCTACAATGGCCAAGTTATAGCCCAGATGCTAACCCAATAGAGAATGTGTGGGGGGTCATAACAAGACGGCTATATCAAAGAGATTTTATGCCAAGAGATGCTGAAGAGTTGTGGAATTCTATCCAAGAAGTTTGGGAAGAATTGTCTGTAAGAGAGGACTTTTTGCCAGGTTTCATGCAGATGGATAGAAGACTGCAAGCAATCATAGATGCTGATGGATACATGACCAAATATTAATTTAAGTAATTTAATTTGGTTCCCTTATTTGTATTGTTAACTTAAATAAATGAATCTAAAAAAACTATACCTATTTCCGTAAGAAGCTACATATCGTAATAAGTTATTATGCATGAATGATTACAAATTCATAATGTTTACATCCATATCATACATCCATGTTGACATTCACCATAACCATTAAATATTTGACAAGATATACACTGCTCATTTTCGTAAAAAAATAAAAACCGCTCTAAAAATCGTATTCATTTTTTTCCGAACCAACTGTACATAAATAATAATTATATCATTATCATAAACTCATCATTAAATATTGGTGATATACACCGTTCCGGATACAAGTATCAAAAGGAGTAGGTGGTTTATAAAAAACTGAAATCAAGTTCCTTCCTGAAAAAAATTTCCCGACTACATGGCAGGTAACCAAAATGATTGTTTTCTGGAAGTCCATATAGCTGTTTTTATGGAATCCTTTTTTCACCAGGCTTTGTTCCAAGGTCTTAATTCAGTTCCGGCCGTTATTCTACATCCACTCGTTATGTGATCGTTTCTCTCTGCTGGTAACATCTTCTACACCTCTCGTCTTCAATTGTTGTGTCCTTGATGATGTGCTTTCGTTCGTTTCTGGTTACTATGACTTTGTCCTGGATGGCAAGCAGGAAGCCTTCTGTTTCGGGAAACAGGTGCCCTTCTTGTAACCACGTATATGAAAGCTTTTTATGTATATGGTCTTGCTTTATGTGGTATCTGTGTCTTCCGTGAAGTGTTTTTTCAGACCAGGTGTTCATCTTTTCTAGTCGTGATTGGATGTCACTGTGTGCGTCTGCTGCGTGGCTCGTTTGAGACAGGTCGAGCGGTGTAAAATTCTTGTCTGCCTTCACTATTGCCTTGTGAAGGTTAGTTTGTTTGTTGTGGAAGAATTTTCTGAGTTCGTAAATTTGTTTTTTATTTAGCGATTGTATATCTATAATTCCCCTTCCTCCTTCTTTTCTCTCGATGGTGAGTCTTTCCTTACATGCGTTGGGATGTAACTTCCTGTGTTTAGTGAATTCAGAGCGTATGAGAATGTGAATGTTTTCTATGTCTGTGTGTGACCATTTAATGATACCAAACGAATACGTAAGAATAGGTATGGCGAAGGTGTAAATAGCTTTCGTTAGATTTCTGGAATTCAGTTTTGTTTTTAGTAGCTTTGTGTGTCTGGTTTTAAATTCCGTCTTGAGCTCTGATTTGATATGAGTGTGGTTAATTTTGGTGCTTTGATGGAAGCCTAGGTATCTGTACGTTTCTTCTTTGAGCATGTTATCTATAATTTCATTATTGATTGTTTCCCCCGTAGGGTGGTCTTTCCACTGTCCCTTGTTGATATGAAGTAGCTTGCATTTATTTATACCAAATTCCATATTGAAGTCCAGGATAAACGTTCTGTGATTTTAAGGAGTTCCTTTAGCTGAGCCTTTGTGCTTGCATATAATTTTATGTCATCCATGTACAAGAGATGTTTTTTTTTGTGTAGGTTATTTTTTTGGTGTTTAATTTGGAATCCGAAGTTTGTGTTATTCAGTGTTTTGAGAATGGATTGAAACAGAGGCAGAACCACAAAGCGCTGAGTGAATCTCCCTGGAACATACCTCGTTTGATGTAGATCTCTTCTGTTTCGATGTGCTCTTTTTGTGTTCTCAGGTTGATTTTAGTTTTCCACATACTCATGATTTGCGTAAGAAATTGCCTGATGTTTTTATTGACTTTATATAATTCTAGTACTCTGGTTAGCCAACTGTGGGGTATCGAATCAAAGGCTTTTTTATAATCTATGTAACCAGTATGAAGGTTTCTATAATTTTTCCTGGTTTGTTCCATGATGACGCTGTCTATAATGAGCTGCTCCTTGCATCCTCGGCTGTTTTTCTTGCACCCTTTTTGTTCTTCCGTTAGAATGTTTTTGTGTGCTAGATGTTGTTCTATTCTCCTGGTAATTGTGGCTGTGATTATCTTATATAGGGTTGGAAGGCACGTAATAGATCGGTAATTTGACGGGTCCTTATTGTCTGAATTTTTGGATTTAAGGTATGTTATTCCTTGGGTGAGAAAACTGGGGAGTGTGCTAGGTTTTAAAATAATTTCATTAATTTGGCGAGTGAGAGCTTCATGTGTGGAGGTAAACTGTTTGTACCAGAAGTTATGAATATTATCTATTCCAGGACATCTCCCAGTTATGCGTGTATTTGATTGTTTCTGCAACTTCTTGTGTTGTCATTGCAAAGTCCTCTTGTTCCTCTAAGCACTTGTGTCTGTCTTCTTCCGCTTTAATCCACGAAGCGTTATTATTGTGTAGTTTCGGTTCTGACCAAATAGTCTTCCAGTATTCTGTGATCCCTAGTTTGGTCGGTGGTTCTATTACTCGTGCCTCCTCATTGCTCATGATTTTTTGGTAGAACTGTTTTTCGCTTCTTCGAAACAGGTTGTTAGCGTCCTTTCTTTCATTTAATTCTTTGTATCTTCGGAGTCTTGCGGCATACACAGATAATTTTTGCTTCAGAGTGTCAAGGATTTCTGTAAGCGTGTAATCAGGAGATGCAGGAGATTTTCTTTACATTTTGTATGATACGTTTTGATTTGTTGCCGTTCATGGATTGGGTAAGATGTCCCAATTCTTTTCTAATTTTGTTAATTTTGTTTTCGATCCTTATCTGTCATTTGAATTTTGGTTTTATGTTCTTGGTGTTTCTGTGTCGTGGCGGGAGTTTCTGATTGTTCTGTGTTATCGTGGTTATAGTTGCTGCGTAGATCACTGTATGAATGTCCTCAATTGTGCTCGCATTCGTTATGTACTCGGGAATTATGTGTTCGTTGATGGTCTTTAGGACTTTATGTGTGTCCCGTTTGAAGATTACAAGAGGAATAGGATCTCTTGTTGTAGGATCGGAGCCTGACCATTTGTTTAGATGTGACTTCATTTCTACTTTGATTGCTTGTGTGAGAGATGGTCCGAGGTGTAGCTGTGTGTATGGTGCTTTGGGCGAATGATTCAATTTTCCTGTGTGCTGTATGGTGCTTGTCATCTGTCGTGGGTTGTTGCTGGATGCTTCGCTCCTACTGAGCATCGAGTGAGGTTGCAGATCCTCTTGCACAAAGTTGGTTTGTATGTGGGATCGGTTGTTTTTCAATGCGAGTGGGGTGAGCTTACTGGTCTTAGTGATGACTCTTTTTTGATCTATTACTTTCTGATAAACAAAAATCTTTTTTGGCTTTTTCGCAACTGAATAAAAATATTTAACTTTAAATTAATTGAAGCAAATATTTAATATAATTACATATCTCAACATGTAGATTAGTCTGTCTACGGAATGTTTCGATACATAATATAAACAATATTATTTAAGCAAGCGTAAGAAATTATATCATTTACACATTTAAAAATAACTATTACTTTCTGTTCTGTGATAAGTGATTTATGTTCTGGATATTGTGCTATGAAAAGTGTATGCAGTTTATGTCCGTATCCTGATGAAATTGTCTCGAGTTTGGTAGCGGTGTAGTAGGAATGCATCACCGTACGATTTATTTCATCTATCCATTTTAACCTCTTCCTTGGTTTACCTGCCTTGGTAGTTTTAGGTAGTCGTTGCGATATATCCGCTGTTGTAATGGGCTCAAGTTGTTGTGTTTGGTTAGCAGCTGTGTCAGATTTATTTGTGTAGCGCATGATCGGTTCGCTCGATTCTGTAATGCGGCTCATGCGTTGCCCTGCCTTTCCCGCCTTGGTGGGTGCCAGCTTAGCCGGCACTTTCGGTGGGTCTATTTTCCTTTGCCTGGTCGTGATCGTTTCGGTCGAGTTGTCCTTTCCCGCAGCGTCCTCGACCGTTACGCTGCTTGCCCGATGCTTTGTTGTTTGGATTGATGTTTTGTGATGTTAGAAGCTCAAAGTGTCCCGACATTGGATCGCCTGTTAGTAGAAGGTAGATCATTTTATTGTGTGTTTGTTTGCCTATTATTGTTGGTCTCTCTTTAATGCACATCTGTTTTGTTCTTGTTGTTCTTGGTTTTGAGAAAATATGGAAGATGTGCTTCTGGGTTTCCGAGAGAGCAAATATTTCTAGGCTCGTTATGTATGTAGTTGTTTTGCTCATGAACTTATAATAGTTGTCGAAGTCCTTCATGTCGTCGTCGTGAAATAACGAAAATATCTGAAGTTCCGACCAGTTCTGTCATAGGTATTTCAATGCGTCTTCTCGAAGTTTGGTATGATTGTTTTGATGGCCGTATATGTGTAAGCTGACTGATCGGAACAGACAACTTCCGTCTCCAACAATGTCAGCTCTGATGAAATTCTCGGGAATAGGTTATTATTATTATTATTAAAGGCCAAATGGCATTCGCACTGCCTCTCTAAACTGACGGGAACATTCACTCATCCCAGATATTTACACATCAAAAGAATTGAGTTCTGATGGGGCCCTTTGCGTGTTATTGGGTCAATTTTGGTGATTGGTTTTTAAGTTACCCATAAACTTGCGAACTACTCGGGATGTCGCGAGTAGCACTGCCTTTTGAATGGTCTGAAAAAGACGTTCATTACGGCCAAGCTCATTGATGTTCTGGAGCAAGTTTTTTGAGAGATCTATCTTCCACCACAGGTTCCAGTGTTAGGACTTGAGATAATTTCTGTTGTTGACATAATGAAAGGCACTGTTCGAACGCTTTTCATTCCCCACTGTCTCCTGATCTGTCCCTCGAAGTCACGATATTATTATTACTACTATTATTATTGAAAAGAAAAATCTAAAGCAACAACTCTGGGGTTCCGATCTACATAAAGTGTTACGCGGAAGGCCATTTGGTACAGTAACTATTCCTTGCGTCCGCTTTGTCACGGGCCATGGGCCAAACTTATCTGTCCCATCACAAGTTGTTCTGATGAACCTCGACACGCTGGAATTGTCTATTATTATTAATGTTAATTATTGTACGTTTTCATTAATCCTTAAGTCTAAGTGATGAGTGACACGCATCACTTTAGACAGAGATACACAGACAGACAGACTGGCGGCTATGGAAAACATGTTTCTCAATATGTTACTTATAAATAAAACGGCAGTAAGGATAGTAATTGCGTCGACACCCAGTATAACAGTTATATGAATTGTGATTGTTAAAGGGAAAATTAAAATACTTGTAAATAAACGCTAAACGTTCTTGGTTAGACATTAGGTAACCTTAACCTTGACCCCCTGTTCTAATAATATTCTTTGACATAATTTAAGCGTATGCATTTGTTTAATTACATACATATTTATTTGAATTACTTGGAAAATATAGCCGTTTGAAATTAGGGGATTTTAGCCTTTTACATGGAAAAGTTCTTTTTTCCAATAAATTATCATTACTTTGTTGCAAATAATAAATATGTTTATGAAAACATGCTCATTTTAACGAGCGTGAGTTCTCGCTGACATACATAATTAACATTTTAATATTACAGATGGTGGATTAGAGCATTTTTCCAAGTAACCGATGTTTTCAACAAATCAATTATGATAAAAAGGAATGAGCTTATTAATTATTTTAATTGAACTTCAAGGTCCAAGTAGGATACTTCACACATAATTACTATTGAGTAGTTATATGTATCAGTGGTGGAGTACTATGATGCATACCCATACATTTAAAATTCTAAAGGTCACCGCAGACAACCTTACACATCGTTACATTATAGGGGCATTAAAATCTTAACCAATCACAAGTAGGGAGTGGAATTTTTTTCGATATATCCATAGTTATCGATAAGAATCGATATAGCGATAGTTTTTGATATAGTTATCGATTCATCATAATGAATATTATGAACTATAAATTCAATGACTGGATTCCAAAAAAAAATTACCAGTGAAACAGAGTTATGTATTTATGTATGTACACCGTGTTCCAAATAAAAGTACCCACTATACTATCTGGAAATCCGTAATAGATACAAAAAAAGTTTCATACAAAGGTTCTTTAAATTTAAAGTTCTTTAAAAATATAATGTTTCCATGTATACAGGGTGTCCCAATTTTGCTCGGACGACGTCAACTATAAAATTTTAAATTAGAAGACACCCTGTAGTTTTGTGCATTATTTGATTCCTTGTCAAAAATAAACATAAGTTACCAATTTAAACTATAGTCGATTTCTGCGTAGTTTCCGAGATAATTGAGGTTGTGTGTGATTGTTTGAAAACTGAAGCTATTTTTCAAATCACTTTAAAAATAGCAAAAATCTAAAAATTGGGCGTTTGGTTGGTAATTTCCAGTTTATAAAGCACCAATGCATATACGGAATACAAAATGTTTGTCCACAGCTATAAAATTTAAAACAAAAGACTATATAATTGATTTTCCACATACTGTCCATTTTCTGCTATACACAGTGTATGTACAATTCATTTACAGACTAATTGTTTCGATTTTTATACACTCTATCTTTAAGTGTGCCACGTAAAAAATAATCTGAGGGTGTCAAATCGGGACTTCGCGGCGGCCATGGAATCTCACCTATATATATTTAAATTAAATTGCTCGCTTAAAAATGCTCTCATATCTTCTCCAACTTGGTATAGAACATTATCTTGTTGATATACCAAGTCCACACAAATATGTTCCTGAAGATCATTGAGCTTTTCCATAATTTGATTTCTTAAAAGGTTTAAACATGTTTGTGTATTCAAACAGTGGTCAAAAAGCACAGGTCCTTTTATGCCGTGGTTTATAGTACCCTACCATATGAGGATATTTTGTTTTATTTTAATACTCGATGTATGTTGGTCATGGAAAAATTCAAATCCCTTTGTGCATCTCTTAAAGAGTTGGTACGATATTCAATGAAATATAATAAAACCCCCATTTGAAAATCTTCAGAGACGACTGAATGGGCTTTTTCTCTTTTTCTTCAAAAACTCCATAAGTGGAATCATGAATCACTACAAATTTTGTCAAAAATTTTCTTGTTTGGTATCCTTGCCATGTGAAGTATTTTATTATTTTCAATGTATCAGTTATACAAATTTAGTCGCTCTTGACTTGAATATTGAGTTATTTTTAAAAACAGAACAAGTAAACACCGATGCAAGGAAACGTTTTTAATGTTTAATTAGTTTAAATTTAAATTATTTCAATAAAACAACCACCAAAAACACAACTGAATTGAAAAACTGTCAAATTTAAAACAATAATAGTTATATTATCCATTCCACGGACTCCT
Source organism: Kuschelorhynchus macadamiae (assembly GCA_030620095.1). Classification (NCBI taxonomy): domain Eukaryota; kingdom Metazoa; phylum Arthropoda; class Insecta; order Coleoptera; family Curculionidae; genus Kuschelorhynchus; species Kuschelorhynchus macadamiae. The sequence continues at coordinate 199,391 of JAUTXW010004679.1, forward strand.
ATAGTTTTTTTTTGAGTATGCAGCATCCCAGTATTCAAGAAATAATTGAGATTTTCTGTTAAATTGCGGTTTTTGTCTGTAACCATTGAATTTAGGGATAGAACATATCGTCCCCTATCTCACGTACTGGCGTAACTCGCATTTTGTAAATTTTTCAAGAGAGAAGAAAATAAAAAATTACCTGCATTAAACGTGTTGTAGTTTTCATAACTATGATCAAACTGATGGGAAATTCTGAGGTTATGTGGCATTTATATGTTATCTTATTTCATTGTTTGATAGCTAATTTTTTTTAGTTTTTGAGTTTTTTTGAAAAATATGTAGATACGTTATTTTGTGAGATTTTCTTTTATTGACATTGGATACGTCATACAGTACTGTTTTGCAGGTTATTATTATGAAAATAAAACATCAGGTAGTTCGGGTAAATTGTATTTTAATCCAAACTTGAAGTAAGGAAATACATTTTTAAACGTCTGTTAACAAATCTAATATTGGTAACCATTTTGTATAAAAAATATATAAATCAACTTTAATACTAAGAACGCGAATGCTATAATAAAATGTCTGTTTCAAGCAATATCATATGATAACCACAAATACAGCTGCTGGAATTCTGGTTGTCTTATGACAGGTGTAAGTCTTGAGCACAGCGCAACTAGCCTTCGTATTTATTTTTAGCGATCTTTCGAGGCTCATTCTGTAAAGAAGAATTCGAAAGACTACGTCTAAATCTTTTTAGGGTAATACCATCGTATTCATCGTGGACATGACTCTTTTTCAAAAAACAATTCATTTGTTCATTCTTGTTAATCATTATTTCCATAATGTTTGACCATTTTATATTTTTGCCAGTATCGGTTTCTATAACACTTGAATGTTGTCTAGTTTTGATAAAGGATAAAGTAACGTTGCAGCAATAATGCTGCTTTTGTTCTGTCCATAGCAGCCGTCAGCAAATAAACAGAAACTTGACTTTTGGTTATACTCCTCTAAAACTTTAAACAGGCATGAGGCAATCTCAGAAAATCCGCGATTCGTTCTAAACAAAACAAAAACAAGCTTTTCTCGCTACCTACATCATAAAACATGAAATTAAAAATGACAGTCAGGATTAATAAAAAATGGCACTTTCTTTCGAGATTGGAACGTAGATAACTTGTTGCAAATCAAAAACACCACACAATATTTTTGTATCTTCTGTTGCCTGCTATTTGCATGCTGCTTTCTTTTGCCGATCTGCCGATTTTTCAACAATGTGTGAATCGTATCGGATTTTTAGGTTTTCTTTAGCTTGCGCATCTCCTTCCAAATACGTAAGGCAAAGGAAACATTGGTATTTTTTGGGAGACAAAAATGATACATTTTGCTCCATAAAAACTCCTGTATGTATGATAACTACATTTAAGTTTACTTCCTTGCGACTGAAGATTGTTTCCTTGCTTCTTTATCGGCCACTCCTCTTGTCCTTTTCCATTACACCTACTTCTTTTATTTTAACCAGCGCAGTTCGACACATTCTTTTACTGATACCAGAAGTCGATAGAAATAGTTTCTTACAGACAACAACAGCCTATGTCTGTATATGGTTAGAGTGTAAGTTTTGGTCTTGAGTCTGCGAGCTGTGTCCTTCTTTGTGGTCTTTCTTAATGTATCCGTGACATTCAGGTGATAAGTACAAACTCTCTTTGTGAATAAAGATTTCCAACCACAATTTACTAAATTTTGAGGTTGGAATTTAGTCTGTTGCTCCATGACCGCGTGTACTGTAGATACGCCAGCTCTCTTTTTGAATATATATATATTTTTTTTTTAAATTCTTGGTTACTGGTTTATTTTCTTAAAAGAATTATTTATTTCCTTAACGTTTCGATCTTCATAGAGAGCTTTTTCAAAAGGATATTATTGGCCTACAATAAATAGAAAACTGTAAAACATCGATTGACACATTAAAAACTATTACAATAAAATGTTGAAATAGGACGTTACAATTTTTAAAACTCCAGTTTAAAATTAATGTTAAAATCATGTTAAAACACACTGGCATACGCACCTTAGAAATGAAACAACTCACTGCATTATAGTAGCAATGATGTTTCAGTTGTGACTTGTAGAAATTAATTTTTTTTTTGGTTTTGGCTGAAAGCGATTATTTAGATTAACTTTCAGCCAAAAACAAAAAAAAAGATATAGGTAGTATTTATTTAATTTCTATAAGTCACAACTGAAAGATCATTGCTACTGTAATGCAGTAAGTTGTTTTATTTCCAAGGTGCGTATACCAATGTATTTTATGATTTTAATACTAATTTCAAACTGGAGTTTTAAAAATTGTAACGTCCTATTTTAACATTTTATTGTTATAGTTTTTAGTGTGTCAATCGATGTTTTAGAGTTTTGTATTTATTATGAAGCGCGAAACGTTAAGGAAATAAATAATTCTTTTAAGAAAATAAACCAGTACCCAAGAATTTTTAACAAAAAAAATATTAGACATGGCTTAAGAAAACGCAACAAAAAAAATATATATATACAGGGTTATTCACGCAACCCGTTCATTAAAAGTTTTTGATGATGCCATTTAGATAAAAATTTCAAATTTTGGGATTAAGGTAAGGTCAAGGGGTCGTTCTTTTTTGAAATATTTTTAACTTCCTGTCACTTCCGATTTAACCGGAAGTTGGTATCAACTTGCTTATTTTAAATGGAACACCCTATATTTTATGATATTTTTGGATTCTACGGAGAATTCTAATGCTATTTTATGTAACATGTCCTATACCTAGGTTCAAGCGTTCTTAAGATATTTGACCTTGAACCGAAAATGAGCCTTCGGGGTACCAAATTTTAAAATCTCATATTTTTGTAAGTTTTGAAGATATAATCTTCATATTTTGCACACGATCGGTAAATAATCTTAGGTTTCTATTTTTTTTATTGAATATACAGGGTGTCCTAAATTCAGCAGCAAACATTCACATTTTCAAAGCCGCTAAAGTCCGTTTTTTTAAATGGGATACTCTATAACTTTATGCACTATCAAATGTAGAATTTCATTTTCTATCGAACTGTATTAAGGTTCCCTATACCTATTCGTAACCATTTTCGAAATAATTGGGTTTTATAAAAATATCGTATGTATTTGCTTAAATGTTTACATGTTCCAATGGTGAGCCATGGAAAAACAATTGAGATCCAATATCCAATATGACAGATGATTAGTATGCGTTATTTATCGAAAGCTGTCAGTGATAAACTAAATCTTCTAAATCGAAATGGAAGAATACTCAAACGCTGATATTCTCAATCTATTTTATATTCATGGAGAATGTTATAAAATTTTGGAGAGAACGTGTCGTGTGTTTAATGAACGCCACCCTGATTTGCCGCCAAGAACAAGAGGATTGAAACGAACTTTTTGCGTTTTGGCAAGGTTAAAGTTACAAAAAATGTTCCGAAACCAGTGACAAATGCCGAGGATAACGTAATAAACACATTAGCTTATTTCCACGCAAGCCCGCAAAGTTCAATACCGTCTGCAGATAACGATTTGGGAATTTCTTCTTCATCTGTCCAAAGAATCTTGAGCGAACATCATATGCACCCTTATTCCTTCCAAAACGTGCAAGCCTTGAGACCTGGTGATGACGTCCGACGAGTAGAATTTTGCGAATTCATGTTTTTGGAAATTCAAGAGGACCCTCAATTCCTTTCAAAAATATTTTGGACCGTTAAAGGAAATTTTCTAGAGAAGGAATAACAAATAGAAGAAACAAAGATTTCTGGGTAGCAGAAAACCCGCACGCTTTACGCGAAACGCGTTCTCAAGAGAGGTTTAGCTTCAATGTTTTCGGCATAGTATTAAATGATCAGGTTGCGGTACTGTATTTATGAAGACAATTTAAACAGTGATAAGTATTTGGAAATTCTACGAGGGACGGTTTCTGAATTTATACAAGAAATTCCTATTGGTGAGCTGCAAAATTATTGGTATCAATTAGATGGGGCACCAGCACATAATTCCGCTGCAGTTTATCTCCAATTATCTCGAATTTTTGAAGATCTTTTAGACTTTTATTTATGGGGATTTATCAAAGGTAAAGTCTATGCTTCCCCAGTAAATAACCAACAAGATTTACTGGACATGATACGAACAGGTTTTGCCGAATTAGAAAACGGACAAATTCAACGGGCCACAGCAACTGTACAAAGAAAAATTGAAATGTGTCTTCAAATGAAAGGACAGCATATAGAACATTTGTTTTAGTTCAATTTTATTATTTTATTTATTTATTGTTGATTGTTAGATTGCTATAATTTTTAAGTTCACTAAAACAAGTTTAGAACAGTCTCGAACTTAGTAGATATGGTTAAAAATAATGTAAACAATTTATTACATTTTTTATAACTTTAACTTTTCCGAAAAGAAAAAATTTCGTTTCAGTCCTCTTCAATTTTCTCTTGTTCACTGGCGATAAATGAGGATGTTTTTCATTAAAAACATGGCACGTTCTCTCCAATATTTTGTAACATTCTCCGCGAATATAAAATAAATTGAGAATATCAGCTTTGGAGTGTTATTTTATTTTAATTTAAAAGTTTCAAATCAGCTGCCATGTTGAATAAAAAAGCACAACAATTGTTTTTCCATGGCTTACTACGGGAAGGTGTAAGCATTTAGCAAATACATATGATAGTTTAACAAAAACCTGATTATTTCGAAAATGGTTACGAATAGGTATAGGGAACCTTAATACAGTTCGATAGAAAATTAAATTCTACATTTGATAGTGCATAAAGTTATAGGGTGTCCCATTTAAAAAAACGGACTTTAGCGGCTTTGAAAATGTGAATGTTTGCTGCTGAATTTAGGACACCCTGTATAAAAATAGACAAATTCAATAAAAAAAATAGAAACCTCAGATTATTTACCGATCGTTTGCAAAATATGAAGATTATATCTTCAAAACTTACAAAAATATGAGATTTTAAAATTTGGTACCCCAAAGCCTCATTTTCGGTTCAAGGTCAAATATTTTAAGAACGCTTGAACCTAGGTATAGGACATGCTACATAAAATAGCATTAAAATTCTCCGTAGAGTCCAAAAATATCATAAAATACAGGGTGTTCCATTTAAAATAAGCAAGTTGATACCAACTTCCGGTTAAACCGGAAGTGAAAGGAAGTTGAAAATATTTCAGAAAAGAAGTACCCCTTGACCTTACTTTAATCCAAAATTTGAAATTTTTATCTAAATGGCATCATCAAAAACTTTTAATGAACGGGTTGCGTGAATAACCCTGTATAGTGTTGTAATCTACTTTGGATGACGTAAAGCAGAATTTTGCTGGCATGAGATATTAATGCAAGTAATCTAAAGTTATTGCCGTTGTTGGTGGGTTCTTTTTTGTGAAGAGGTACAAAGACTGGTGATCTCCAATCATCAGCCCATACACCAGATTCCCTGACTTCACTGACCTTATACTATGCCAATTTTCAATAACATTTGCGCTATGGCATCTTAAATTGGGGCACTAGTACACATATTAAACATGTTATTTCTGTTACAAAAGTACGCAATACAAATAATCTAGGGTCTCTCAAACAGAGAGTCATTTAAGCCCACTTTCCACAATCTCAAAATCTTGACTATTTTTGACATATATATCGTGGAAGTATGTACATATGCTTATGGATGTGAAGAATGGATCCGTTTTGATCAACCCTTCGGTTAAATCGATCTGCTCATCATTATAACACACGCATGAGGGAACTGATCTTGCCTAATAGTCACAGGTCGTCATTTTATCAACAAAATGTTACATTTAACGCATGCAAGTTTTTTAATATGTTGCATAATGATGTTAAGTGGTCTGTGACTTTGAATATTTTTAGATCCAAGTTAAAAAACTTGAAATTTACTGTTATTCCCATCAAGGCTTTTTTACATAAACTTAATTTTATATTGTTTTACTAGTAATTTAAGTTATTTTCAGCCGTTTCCTTCAATTATTGTATAACTTTTGTAATACTTTTCAGTTGAGGAAATAAATGATTGATTGATTGATGGTTAATCAAAACATGTAATTATTGTCGCGTGGACCAAATATCCCTGAAGGTACCTCTTGCAATCGAGGGCGAAACGTAAGCATGGCATTTTGACACAGTTTAGGAAATAGATCATTATTCTAAAGAGAGGAATACATGTAGACTCTTAATCTGGCAGACATTGTATATTTTTCAAAGAACCTTAAGAAACAAATTTCATTCGTTTAACTAGGAATCCCAAAGTAAATGTAATATAGTCATAAAAATGTATTTTATTTAATTATTTACACAGTAATGTTATCACCTAATTCAGGCAATCAGCTTAAATCTGTTTTATCCTCTGGAAAAATACACGCAGGGGATTAAAAAAATGTATTTGAAATCAAACGTTTGATACCGCCTTTACAGATTTTCCGAGTCGTTAATCGTATTAATTTAATTCTAAACAGATAATTATCATTGTTGAGGTAATAAATCTTCTTTTCAACTTTATTAAATCTTAAAATTATAAGGTTAGAATTTTACTCGTATAAGCAGGGCCGGTCCTGTTGGGTATGCAGCGAATGCACCACACGCAGACGGCAAAAGTTAGGGGCGTCAAATTCGTTACACGGGAAAACTCCCGCGGAGCGTATAACGATTATCCATGGAGTATTTTTTATTGTATTTGCAATGTAAAGAATCTCTATCAACACGATAACGCCAGATCATCAATATTTTAATCAAAGCATTTTTGAGTGGTATCAGCCAGTTGAGCGGCGATGACGACAGTGGCTTTAGATGTGTTAATTTATTAGCGATAAGCAAGATACAAGAAAAGCGCGATAGTACAACTAGTGAAATTTCGGTAGGTCGACCGATATTGGCTTCCAGCTACCAAAATACCGAATTTTACAACAATCTACCGAAAATTTGACAAAATCCTATTCTATTTCTCTCGAAATTTAAACGAATCCGAACAATATCGGTTATGCGAAAATTAAATCCAGAAATAGGCAATGTTGTAAATGGTGAGAAAGTAAAGATACTGCGCCCAACGACGACATTGATATTTCTTTTTCTTTCTAACCGTTTAATTGAATTAATTGTGATACAAGGCGCTGTTCAGATTATAGAGAAATTAGAAAATTTTCAGCCACGCAATATTTGCGAAAATTAGTAAATGGTGAGAAAGTAAATATAACGGAAACTTTCTGAAATTGGTCGAAATGTGACTAAATTTGACCCAGTTATGATGGAACATGTAAATAATATTCAAAAATCTAAAAATCTTAAACAAAATATGCCCCTTTACTTGGGAAAAAATTTTCAAAATGAAATATACAGTTTAGTAGTAAAAATTATTGATCATGACATTTTAAAATGCCTAAAAACAGCAAAATATTATTCCACAATTTTAGATGAGACTCCCAATGTTGATAACGCAACTTTTATAATAAAATTTGTCTATTGTTTTTCAAATGAAGTCGATATTATAGAACATTTTTAAGGATTTTTTAAAGTTGTCAATACCACAGGAAAAGGACTTTTCACATTTTTAACTAAAGAAATATTCCCAAAATTTGCAATTAATTTTAATGATATGAGGGGTCAAGGATGCGACAACGGTGCAAATAAATAACTAACTGGTAAACATATAGGCCTTCAAGCTGAAATACGAAATTTTAACTGTAGAGCATTATTTGTACCTTGTTCAGCCCACACCTTGAATTTAACTGTCAATGATGCAGCTAAAATTACATATGAGACTGTTGGTTTTTTTTTCAATCATTCAAAAGTTGTTGAATTTCTTTTCCTCCTCACAGGTGGAATATTTTAAAACAAAAACGATCACAACGAAATGATCAACGAGTTTGCTTCTCTAAAAGCCAGACCTGTGTTTTTGTAGTTTTTCTGTTATTTTTTCGTAATGTAGCTTTTAATTTTTATACATGTAACATTTGATATGTATATGTATGTACATATTACATTTTTTTAAATAGGAGTTCATTCATTTATTTTATACGATTAAAATACATATAGTGTGGAGTACATACTGTATATTTTTTACATCTTAAAATAATCTAAGAACCGGAAAAAATAACCTGCACGCAGGCACTGGGCCCCCGAAGACCGGCCCTGCCTATAAGGAAAACAAAACAGTACTTTTAGAAAGTAAATTTACCAACTCGCCATTACCTACATAAAGAAAACTTTTATAAAAATACCAGCGGGTACCCGCGACTTCGTTCGTGTATATGACTATAATGAAAGGGATGTAAAGAGGTACTTAAATCGCCTCATTTGAGTACCTCTTGATAAACCAGGTTTGTTGTTGCATTTTCTGGCTGTAAAATAGTTAAGCTACTACGCGAACTTACTCTAGAGCAAGCGACATATAGTTGGCCATGGGAAAAACAGTCGTAACGCAAGTCTACTCCAGCTCTACTTAAGGATTGCCCTTGAGCTTTGTTAATTGTCATGGCGAAACAAAGCTTTAAAGGAAACTGTACACGTTTAAACTGAAAAAGATAGTCTGACGGAATTAAAGAAATACGTGGTAGAAAAACTGTTTCTCCCAGACCAGGGCCAGAAATAATAGTAGATTCTATTATATTGTTTTGTAATGTTTTAACCTGTAGCCGAGTTCCATTACACAATTTTGGTGGTTTTAAATTTCGAATAAGCATCACTGCTGCCCCCACTTTTAAAGTTAACTCATGAGGAGGGATTCCTGAAGGGTTTAGAGAGTGTAGGAACTCAACAGGATAATTAACCTCATTTTCTTGGTGTATAACTACATCTATTGAGTAGTATGTTAATTGTGGAGCAGTAGTTTCTTCATCTGCTGTGCTATTTTTTGGAGTTAATATAGCTCGTTCTTTAACCAAGAAGTGGTTTTATTTTGATAACTTTCGAGTCCACTATAAATATTTAAGGGGTAGTTTCACCTTCTTGGAAACTGAGTTTCGAAGAATCCCTTTTTATGAAACCTAAAATCAAGCTCTTTGCACGAGCTCAGCTTTCTACGGCAAACGGTTTGAGAAAGATCGCAAATATTAATCATTGACCCGATTTTTTCAAAAACCCTGTATGAATTTATAAAAAAATTTGAAATATGTAATAAAATAAAATAAAAAGCACGTGTTTTTCCGAATAACAGTTTTTTAAATAAAATATATTATAATATTTAAGGGATGTTTTTACCCCTTTGAACACATTGTATTTATTTTTTGAAAATCCTAAAATATGTAAAAAATAAATTAAAACACACGTGTTTAAGCGTTTTTTTCGAAAAACTAACCGGTTTTTAAATAAAAAAATATTGTTATTATTGAAGTGGTGGTTTCACCCCTTTGAACACCCTGTATGAATTTTTAAAAAATCCTAAAATAAGTAAGAAAATAAATTAAAAAACATTTGTTCAAGCGTTTTTCCGAAAAACTGGCCGTTTTTTTAGATAAAAAATATTGTAATATTTAAGGGGTGGTTTCACCCCCTTGGAATTTGAGTTTGAAAAAGCCGTTCTTATCGAACCTCTACACCCTAAAATCAACCTGTATGCCAAAATTCAGCCTTATACCTCAAGCTGGAGCGTGATGACTGAGTCAGTCAACTAAGTCTGTTATATATTAGTATAGACTATAGATTAATTATATTAAATTTGACCTTTTGATTCCTACATAATATTTGATTTTTGTGCCAAATTTGAGGTAAATTAGACAAGTAGTTTTTTAGTAATAAATTTTTTAACATTTCGCTAGACCGCCATTTTGTTTCGACATATTGGATTTTCACCAAAATGTTTTCAGGTCGTCTTCATATGATCCTTAATTTTTGACCAAAATTTGAAGTCAAAGGAAAACAGGCACTGAACTTTAGAATTATTACGAATTAAAAATATATTAAAAACAATGTATATATATCTCATATAAATCAGAGATATTTTTGTAGAGCAAAATTTCGATTGTCCAATACTCATATATCTGCAGTTGATATGGCAAATAACGCATTGAAACTATTATTATGTATGGCTTACACTTATTAAATTGCCGATGACGTTAACCATGTACTTTATTAATTAGATATCACTTGCAAATCAATGAAAAATTACATTTTAAAATCACTGTTGCAACCAGTAGTGGATCAAAACTTAGTTTATAAATTGTAAAAATCTTTATCTAAGTTTAATTTTATTTTATTATGAATACAGGGTGTCCTGTAATTATATGGCAAACTCTTGTCACTGTGTAGGGGGCGTCAAAATAACCCTATTTCATATTAAAAAAATCGGTAAATTTCATTTTCCCGGAACTTCCCTAATTATCGATCTCTTAAGAAATCATGGTTCTTGGAATTAGACGGTGTCAAAATGGAATCACTTTCCGACGTTTCGCTTTCGATTGCACGATGCATTTTCAGGGATCTTTACTTCACGAGATCGGAACACTGAATCGTGAAGTGAAGATCCGTGAAGTTGCCCGGAACAATCCGAAACGTCGAAAAGTGATTCAAATTTGACACGGTCTAATCCGAAGAACCATGATTTCCTAACTGACCACAGCCGGGAAAGCTTTCGTTGTATATATGGATTTCTTCTTTTATAAGGAATAGTGAAGTATTTTTTTTTTAGTTTCGCACATAGACCGACAAGCAAACCGAGAGTATTGAGAAACCACGTTTTTGGGCATCTCGGGACCCTAAAACGTGAAGAGCTGTAAAAGCCTGGGTGGGTGATTTTTTCACAATTTCAATACGTCCCTTTTAAGAGGGAAGTAAAATTCGTCTTTGATAGAAATACAGGGTCTCAAAGGCCTACCTATAGGTCTATCTTTTCAGCTCTAACTTTTGAATGTATATTTTATTTTGGAATTGGAAAAATGCTTTTGGGGGGTCATTGACCAAATGACCCTATAGAAGAGCCGCCACTGGCGCCGACTTCACGAAGTAAAATTTTCAAGGGGGCATAAAATGTTATTTTTCGCTTTTTAGTGCATTTTTTAAGTCGGTTTCGTTTTTTTATAAATTTTTTTATTTCATCCTTTTTAGTTTTATTGTAAAAATCAGGTTTACCAAATGGTCCACTGCATAATATTTTTTTCCTAATATGGTCAACGCGTAGAATCGAGACACGAGCGTAGAATATTAAAAAACCTCTTGCAATATATCTTGGCACAAAAAACAAAATGGCGCCATTCCGCCATTTTTGAAATTTTTGTAATATTCTTCCTATGGGACCACTCCGGCAATATCCTGAATATCCCCTGAAAATTTTATTTAAATTGGTCAGACCATCGCGGAGTAATCGATGTACAGGGTGTTTCACCATATTTAGACTTCCTCTACTGCCTTTATTATAAGGGATATAATAAAATGTTAAATACGAAAGTTGTAGGGATTGTCCTAAACCGCCAGGAAGTAATTTTTATTAAAACAAATGAACATCGCAAAGCTACTAAAAACATAAACTTTTTATTTTTTAAATGGGACACCCCTATATATTACATTATTTTCGGTAGAGAATATTTTTTTTCAAAAATGTATAATATGTCTATGTTTGGTTCAGTAGTTTTTGAAATATTTACGTTTAAAAATCGCGATAACGTCAGATTTGGGATTACGAAATCACAGTTGCCGTACAAAAAAACTAAACAAAGCGGAAGATTTAAACGCCTTTAATATTAATTAAAACTTATTTAGCCGTCAAAAGGAAATAGTTTAATCTGTAAAATAGGTTACATTTTCAACACATTTTCTATAATCATTACCGATTTTAAGCAAAACGTTCCTAATAATTCGGGATTCTCATTTAAGAAATTAATACTATTTCAATGTTTTCCCTTAAATCCTTTAAATTATTACTTCGTTCTTTATAAACTTCTTTCTTTAAATACTTCCAGAGAAAACTATCTAACGGCGTCAAGTCTGGACTATTCGGGGGTTAATTTATAGTTCCATGAGCTCCTATACACTCGCCATAGTGTTCATTTTGATGCTACAAAAGAGGAAACTCTTCTAAAAGATTAGCTATTTCGTTTTCTTGAAACTGTAGGTATCTGATTCCTGTTAAAGAATCTCTAAAAATTATCAGACCAATTATTTGTGTCGGGATAAATATTATGCTTGGGCTTTACTAACAATATTACTGTTTTTGTAAAATATGCGAACAATGTGAAATTTATCGTCTTCTGTATAACCGATTTTACAGTTTAAACTATTTCGTTTTGACGTCTAAATAAGTTTCATATAATATTAAAGACAGTTGAATCTTCCGCTTTGATTGGTTTTTTGTCCTTGGCAACTGTCATTTTAAAATGCTTGCTATAGGATCACTCCGGCAATATGAACCACTCACCAATTACAAAAAATATCATATAGATAATGACGTACTGCAATACTAAAATGTTGTGGACAACTATCGTGTATATACTACATTTGTGCTCTAATATGCGTTCTATGATGGGTTAATGTACAGGAGGCGTCGCGACGCCAAGAAGAAAAAATCGGTAAATTCGCCTTGATCCAGAACTTCCCTCGTATAGAATTCCGCTACGAACAGATAACACACTCTATATATGCATATAATTACTTAGTAATAAATTTGCACAAATTCTGCAAACTCTAATTTATTTCTAAACAGCTATATGGATTGATAAAGTGTTATCTCTGTGTAATGGATTTCTGTACAAGGAAAGTTGTCGGTAAAAGCGAATTAACCACTTTTTATACTGTTTTTCAAACATTATATTAAAATATTTTACCAGTTTCTACCTGTCACACTCGATTTTTGGATAAAATTTAAAAACATTTGCATAAATAGTTTTTTTCACTGATTTTTTGAAAATGTTATTGCAGGAACTCAAAAAATCTCAAATTCTAAAATACGTTATTTGCAACTTGATTATTCAAGTGCTTACTGAGATATACAGGGTGTTTCACTGAAACTTCGAACGGTGATTTCTTGGCAATTAAAATTTGATCAAAAAATGGTTATTTAATTGAGTAAAATATAATTATTTCGAGCTAATAAAAGAAAATTCTGTAAGTAAGTAAGTACATAAAAAATAATAAAACAAAATCTTATAAACGTGAACAATCAGGTGTATACCAACTAAATTGTGGAGATTGTGACAAAAGGTATGTAGGTCAAACAGGCAGATATTTTGGTAAAAGAATACACGAGCTCTATAAATGTAGTTTTGTTTTTACATTTTACATAATTTTATTAAAATCATATTATGAATGAATTATCCTCCAAAATCCTTTTTGTATTTAAGCAGAAGCAATAAATACTTTTTTGCTATAAATAGAATTAGTATTTAAATACTTTACAGAAGGATCTAGTATTTAGTATTTAGAAATGGTGTATACAAATTATTTAAATATCAACCCCTCAAGGATTGATTGATGAAGGTATACATAGTATTTAATTACTATCAAAGTATCGAAATCCTATTATGAATGAAGTTAAATACAGAAAATGTATTTAAATCCTTTTGTATTTAAGCAATAAATAGTTTTTTGCTATAAATGTAATTAGCATTTAAATACTTTACAGAAGGGACAAGTATTTAGGAATTAAATACATTTGTAAAGTATTTTGCCCAGCCATGTTCACTCCATAGGGCGTCCTATCGAAGTGACCCTCAAAGTAGTTGGCCTCTGGGCGTAGATCTCAGGGTATTTGTTGTATAAGGACGTTTGAATGGACAGGGGCTCATATCTCTTTTTGAGAACCTGTACTTTCCACGGTCGTAAGTAGTCTTCGGTGCAATGATCTCGTTCATTACGCAGACCTGACCGACCTTAAAAAATTTGCAAATTTCACAATTCCTAATATAAGAACCAACACCGCGACGCCACCCAGTTCCCAGGGAAGACTGATCCACTACTGACAGTAGTAGATAATTATATGACGTAAGTAAAATGTTGACTGGCTCTCCGACTATTATGAATGAACCTACTAACATCGCAGGAAAAAATTACACCGCGCCAATGGAGAAAAGATCTCTTATATAAGTTTTTTTTGTTGTTTCTAGGAATAACTGAATAATTTACTAGATAAGTCAATAATAACTGATCATTAAATAGTTAGTAAACTGACTAGAATAAATATTATTATTTAATAGCCTCAATTTTGTATTTTACCCATAGCATACGCTAATGAGGTCTGGCAGGTTAAAATCTGTTCTTTATCACGAATAAGACATTTATTTGTTCATAATAATCATAGAAGTGCTAAAAAGGAAAATTCACACCCTAAAGGTGCCTCCTTTTTCAAGTTCAGCACGCGCCGCTTATCTGTAGTCTTGATTTATTTAGTGTTCTGTTATTATCTGTTGTAGTTGCACCTAAATTATTATACCATGCCTTATAGCACCAAGTACGTATATAAATTTGTAGATATAAATCTAGTGGTTGTTAATGAATGAACCAAAAATATATACTGCGTCAATTGTACAGGGTGGCGCATTTTCGGTACATTTATTGGATTCTGGCAAAACTGTAGGTGCTACATAAAAACTGATTTAATATTTTCTAGTTCGATTTACAAATTAATTGTAGCCATGCTTACTGATGATCTTGAATCGTTATTGTGCTACGGAGTGTTTTCGAAAATTGGCCTTTTTGATTGGGTCCTGTATCTCGTTTATTATTGGCAGAAAATTGGTGCCTTATGTTGTTTTTGAGATATGATTTTTTCAATAGGGCACATTCCTGATGAGTCAGTTCTTCTACTTTCTGAAGCCCTAGGCAGAGTTGAAAATTTTGTTGTATTGTACCGGGAAAACTCAAAATAAACCAAAATTTAGAGTTTTACTGTACCATCTCACCAAGTTTGAAACTTTAATTTTTAATACAGGGTGAATAAAAAGATATACACTTTAAACATAACTTAGAAATATGGTTAATTAAAAATAGACTTAGGCATTGAACATTTTAGTAGTTAGTTAGTTAGTACCTAGATATGTACTCCTAATTTTAACTTCCCTAAACAGTGATGCTAAATTTAATAATGTATTTGTATTATTATTTTTTATTACTTGATATAGGTATCAAGTAAAAAGGCGCTAATTTCAGAACTACTGTATACCATCACAATGTTTAAACATTTGCAGTTTTAATACAGGGAGGATGAAATGATGATGTCCAAATTTGCTCACACGAATGAAATCAGGGTTAGCCCATCTAAAAGTTAATAAAACTACTCGTATAACAATAAACAACCTAATCGACCTATAAAGTGAATTTTTTGACATTGTCAACTTAATTATAAAAAGTTAAAAATGCCTAGAATTTCTGCTTTAAACCGAGGCGGTATCATAGGTTTAGTAAAGAGCGGTAGAAGTAAGAGGCATGTGACCGAAATAATACGGGTTAACCAGAGTGATGTCTCTCGAATTTATTCCAGATATATTGAGACTGGTTCAATTGAAAATAGATTTTGGAGGTATCGAAATCGCAAGACCACAGAAAATCAAGATCATTTTATTAAAATCCTGGCAAGGAGGAATCCAACAACAGCATCAACAGTTATAAAGGAACATCGAGGTATCAACTCAAACAATTCAAAGACGGCTACATGAAATAGGCCTGAGAAACAGAATGCCCCTGCGGGTTCTCAAACGTACACAACTGAAGAAACGGACAAGGTTAAATTGGTGTATCGAACATCGCCATTGGAACATCAATCAATGGAAAAATGTAATGTTTCCCGATGAAACCAGAATTGGTTTAATGTCCGATACAGTGTTGCCAACATAAAGTTGTCAAATTGCACACTGCAGCTCTTCAAATAGCACACTTTTACACACCAGATTTTAAATCGTGTATGGCAGCGGATTTTCTATCACAAATTTGATGATAAAAAAATCCTTGGTAGTCTAATATAGTATCAAAGATATGCTAAATAGCCGTCATACGGTTAGGACTTACTGCGTCCTATAGCTTGCTAGAAAAAATATTTAATGCTTATTATAATTTTATTAATCTACGAGAACAAGAATAAGCTACTTTTTAGGTATTTACCTGTTTTAAACATCGACACATCATTGGCCCAATTAGGCTGTCCAGAATGCTGTCAAATTTCACATCTAAAATGGCCGCCTGTAGGCACACGGCGAATTTATATATAATATATATATTTAATATAATGACAAACACTTGATAGAATCATAGCCAAAACTGATTGCTTCTCTATAGATAGAACTATGAGATAGAGCATTTTCATGAATTTCATAATTTTCCTTTTTTTAACTAACAAAATTAGCTTCAATTATTTTAAAGTTAAATAATTTTAATCAGTTGCGAAAAAGCCAAAAAAGATTCTTGTTTGTCAAAAGTAGGTTTGCATTAGGCAATCCCTGACAGTATACACCCTACTATATTTATTTTAAACATATTCTTGTGTTTTAACTGATTTTCCAGTGCGTATAATAATTTTTAACAAGTTTTTGTCATTATATATGAAGCCAGATTTATTCAAAATAAAGCGTTTTGAATGTCAAATTTGACAGCATTCTGGACAGCCTAATAAATAACTAAAATCTTTAAAAAACTAAACTTTTTTTATTGGTTAGGTTACTATTGTCAAACGAATCCGAGTGCTAACTAACAGCTAACTATACGCATCTTTTTCTATCTTCTACTTGCAATGCAATAAGGATAGTTTTTACACCGTTTGTCACTCGTTAAATTGCCAGCGGCGGCGGCGTGCTTAACTCGAATATAATTTGTCTGTGTTGCATATTGCACAGAAATTACGCACTTTTGGCAAGAGCACGGATACTACACACATCGACTTCAAGTTACACGAAAATCGAGTAATTACACACCGATTGGCAACACTGGTCCGACGACCGACGAGCATATTTGCCGATCCCACCCAGTTCAGCATAGGCTCATAAATTGGGCGATTTCATTGGCTAGAATAAAAATTTGACATTTGTGTTGTGGCAAAAATTAAGGTTATATAAAATGAATGTTTTGTCGACGAGTTCACGTTTGGCGAGTTCCAGGACGAAAGGCCAGGGCTGCCAACTATAGAGAAGTGGTACCATATCAAGACGGTACAAACATGTTTTGGAATGTGGAATAATAAAACGCCCTTGATACCTATACCCAGAACGATGACTGGTCAAATTTCCATAGAGCATTTCTGGACCCGGTTGTTCGCATGTGGCGGGGAGCTGTAGATCCAAACTTTTTATTCATGGAAGATAATGCTACCGCACATAGGACAAGAGTAGTGATCGAATATAAAGAAGTAGAAGGAATATCAAGTTTGAACTGGGCTCCGCGGTCGCCAGCGAAAATGCTTGTGATATATTCGGAAGGCGTGTAAGGAAAATAAATGAATTTTTTGCAGGTTTTCCCAACCTTATTGAATCCGCTGTGGAAGAATGGAATGCAATTCCACACCACCATATAAACAATATAATTGAAAGCATGACAAGAAGAACTGGCGGTTTTTTATTTTTTTCTTTAGAAAAAAATTTACAGGCTATTTTCGAAAAGTTTGTATTTTTTCAATTAAACAATTTAAAATTCCTAGGGGTTCTTTTATTTATTGTGAAAATTCCGGAACTTTATTATCCCAGCTTCTCTATACCCAGAAATACAGAGGTTTTGCATTTTTTTGTTTAGAAAAAAAAGTTACTGGGTATTATAGTAAAAATGTGGGTAATGTAGGTCTCTTGTCACACGGTCTCTATTAGCATATTGTTATTATTATTTTTTTATATACTACATAGTTTTTAGACTTAATTTGCTTAGTTATATTTTTTTGTTACATTTACATCTTAATATTCGAAGTGCGAATAAAAATTTTGAAGAATTTTTGATTTTGTTGCGAAGTTGAGAACATTCTTTGGAAATAATTGTTTTGTCAGAAACATGGAAAATTTTCAAATATAAAATAAATGTTCCAGTATACGTCAGAATATGTGGAACCTAGTGGTATTATTTATTTGATAGTTTTACTTTCTATGGTTTGAAAAAGATCAAAACTATGGTCGAAACGTTACCAAGGCATTAAATATATGTTTTAAAAGATACCTTCTAATTTGTTGTTCGTAATCTCCAGAAAAAACTATATATATAAATAATATATATATATATATATATATATATATATATATATATATATATATATATATATATATATATATATATATATATATATATATATATATATATATATATATATATATATATATATATATATATATATATACCGGGTGGCCCTTTTAAAGTGTTACAAAGCGATATTGAGAAAACGGCTGATTGAAAATAAATGAAATTTTTAGGGACGCAATGGGTCGTTGGGGGACATTTTTTGACTGAGTAAGTAATGTTTTAACCCCCTTTCACTGGGGGGTGGGGGGTAACTTTTAAATGTTAAATGGAAAGGTGCAGTTTTTTTTCGAGATTTGTAATCTCCAGAAAAAACTATGTTATAATCAATGAATAATTTAATGTCAATGTCAATGTCACTACGCTAAATTTAACAAAATTAAGAATAAAATCAACAGAAGAAAAAACTGATATTAGGTACATGATTTTCTTTTATCAGATGTTCAAAATGACGGTCATTTTGTTCTAAACATTTATCAACTCTCTTTCGAAAAGAATTCCGCACTCTGAATAACATATCTGGGGTGATTTCACGAACTGCGCGCGTAATCATTTCTCTCATATCTTCGGCTGTAGTTGGACCATGACTTTTTCTTTGACAAAACCCCACAAGAAAAAATCAAGGGGGGTTAAGTCTGGCGATCTTGCAGGCCAATTTACTGGTCCCCCACGTCCAATCCATCTGTTAGGGTAAGTGTCATTCAATATAGCACGTGCTTCTCGGCAGTAATTTGGTGGTGCGCCGTCTTGTTGGAATCAAACTGCTTCACGTTGTTGCTCTGGAATATTTGGCATGAATCTTTGCAAGTCATTTCGAAGGAAATCGTAGTATCGCTATCTATTAAGATTACCATTGATAAAAATTAGGTCCAATAACAACATCGCCAAATATCCCACACCAAGTATTTATCGACCAAGGGTGTTGATTAGTGATTAGTATTGTGACGATTGACTTGACCATGGTTAGTGAACGTTGCTTCGTCAGAAAATATTATATTTTCCAGTGAGTTGTTTTCAATGATCCATAGTCGAAACCACCGACAAAATTGCACCCATCTCTCGAAGTCCTCTCCATACAATTCTTGATGTAAGGTAATATGGTAAGGATGAAATTTAGAATCGTGCTAAATCCTGAGAACGGATGTTTTACACATCCCGGCGTCTTTGGATAGTTCTCGGGAACCAATATGAGAGTTGAGAGCTACTGTTCCCAAAACTCGTTTTGGTTTTCCTCCTGCTGCGTTTTCTGGATGAGAGTTGGCCGGTCTGGCGACTCCTAGTCTCTAATCGTTTGAACGCCATGTGAGATTTTGGTGGTAAGTGGGGAAATCTTACCGCCCAAAGTTCAGAAGCATTGCGATAGTTTTTTCTACATTGTCCGAGAATTAATAACATGTGAACTTGGCAGTCGAATTCATTCATTTTAAGGACAGGTAGTTAAAATCTCAACTAAGATTATTAAATACGAACAGAAATAACACAGCTAAACAATAAATGAATAGGACTTAAAAAAAAAGGAATAAACGAACACAATGAACACTTATTTTAACAAGACGCTTAAACTAAAGACTTTAAACTCGAAGATAATTTAAGAAAATTACTGGCAATATAGTGGCGGCTGGTGAATCATCGCTGCAGTGCCGCAGAGCTCCCAAAAAAAAATCAGGAAAAAAATATATATTTACATAATCTAACCAAAATACCGTATTTTTTTACCCAGTTGACATGGTAATTCTCGGAGGATGTAGAAAAAACAACGACAATGCTTCTAAACAAAATGGTTGTCATTTCGAACACCTATTATAATAAAATCATGTACCTAATATCAGTTTTTTCTTCTGTTCAATTTTTTTTTAATTTTTGACATTAAATTATTCATTGATTGTAACGTAGTTTTTTTCTGGAGATTACGAATCTGGAAAGAAAACTGCACCTTTCCATTTAACATTTAAAAGTTACCCCCCACCCCTAAGAAGTGGTGACTGCTCCAACTACAGCCGACGACATGAGAGAAAGGTTTACGTGTGCAGTTCGTGAAATCACCCCAGATATGTTATTCAGAGTGCGGAATTCTTTTCGAAAGAGAGTTGATAAATGTTTAGAACAAAATGGCCGTCATTTTGAACATCTGATAAAATAAAATCATGTACCTAATATCAATTTTTTTCTTCTGTTGATTTTCTTTTTAATTTTGTTGAATTGAACGTAGTGACATTGATATTAAATTATTCATTGATTATAACGTAGTTTTTTCTGGAGATTACGAATCTGAAAAAAACTGCACCTTTCCATTTAACATTTAAAAGTTACCCCCCACACCTAAACAGTGGAAAGGGTTAAAACATTACTTACTCCGTCAAAAAATGTCCCCCAACGACCCATTGCATCCCTAGAAATTTCATTTATTTTCAATCAGCCCTTTTCTCAATATCGCTTTGTAAGACTTTAAAAGGACCACCCGGTATATATATATATATATATATATATATATATATATATACCTATATATGTATATGTATATTTTGTAAGTAAAACTATTTTTATATAAATTTCTTTCCCTCCCTCTCAAAAGAAGAGAAACTAAACACTGCCTAAAAAGAAGTCTTAGAAAATGTCTTTTGTCCCCACTAGTCTTCCTATAAGAAAAA
Source organism: Kuschelorhynchus macadamiae (assembly GCA_030620095.1). Taxonomy (NCBI): domain Eukaryota; kingdom Metazoa; phylum Arthropoda; class Insecta; order Coleoptera; family Curculionidae; genus Kuschelorhynchus; species Kuschelorhynchus macadamiae. The sequence goes on from JAUTXW010004679.1 coordinate 220,203, forward strand.
AAACCTTTTTCACTCTAGATCAGTCCCTGTATACTAATTCAAATAGCTTGGTTATATTGGAAAATTAATTTAGATATGCACTTATTTAGTAAGGCGCCTTTGAAGGAAACCTCTCAAATTTTGCGCATGGCATAGAAGATATCGATCTGTTGATAGTGCAAAAACATATGACGGCAAATAAGTGATTGTAGCTGAGCTTTATTCGCTCTATTTTTTCTTTTAGTTTAGTTTTGTATTGATACAAATTTTAGATGGTTTTGAGGCATTTCAAACTTATATATTAGAAGCTTTATTTTAATTCGGATCAGTAATTACTTATGATGTAATTTTTTTAAAATACGGGGTTATTAATTATACACCTTATTTATTTTGCTGTAAACGTTAATTAACATTTTAAAAAAGAACGGTAAGTAACTGGCATGTAATCCCTTTATCTCAGAAAACAATCGCCGTTTATGCTTAGTGATCGTAATGAAAGTAGATTCATGCAATTAAACAATGTTTTTGAATGATTTGATAATTAGTTGTCGTCTATTGCAATTCTAGTGCATGATGAAAATTTAATGAAGCTTTTATGATATTCGTTTCATGGTTGTTTAAATTTATTGGTCAATTTAATTTTGCAAGATACAAAATTCCGCACGTGGTTATTTAGTAACACGTACATATACAAATTGTATTGTCTTTCACTTTCCCTGATAAAAGAAAGGATTCGTTATCAGGGGACTTCCGGGTCATTGGATGAAATCCATCTGTAAAGGACTTTATCTACGTTCGTGAGTTAAGAAGCTCTTAAGCCACGCATTTTGCGTGAGTTAAGAGCTTCATTACTGCACTGCTTTTTATTACAGCTCGTATTTTCACTCATTTTTTTTTTAATTTGAAATTTGTAATATAGAAAAAGCGAAGAAGATTTTTATAAATTCTTTTATTAAAAACTATAAAACATGAAAAATTATTTATTATAAATATTAATAGAACAATCTTTCAGATTAATTCTTGACGAAGTAGCCACGTTGGCTAAATGTGTAGCCAATACATTGTTTTCATTACTTAAACTGGTCGTCTGATGGCTTTGTTTAATTTTTTTTTGTTGCGTCCAAAGTTTCTCCCGTTTCACCCAGAATTTTGGGTGCTATTTTTCTTTTATTTTCTGCAGAATTTTCAATTTAGCTTTCCGCCAGGGGCGTGCGGTGAAATTTTAAGAAAGGGAAGTAATTTTTAGAAACTTACTTATTTGTAATGTAATTCGATTCTTCGATCATTTTTTGCAAATTCGTCAATGACGTCATCATAAAAAGTTCGATGCTCCGACATATTTTGGAGAAGTTTATTTTTAATTTAACAACAGTGATGTATGCGAAAGTCTCTCCTGCCCCGTTGAATTTCTGACGAAATTTTTTATACGTTTAAGTGTTGAAAAATTGCGTTCCTTTGATGAACTTGTGGCAGGTATTGTCAATACTAATTCACACAATTTCGACAGTTCGGTGTAGGCATCTTCCAGCTCTAATCTTTTAAAAATTGCATTAGTTCCTTAGGGTTATTTTTTTGCGCTAATATCATCAGTTTCGTAAATCACTTTTAGTTCAAATCGCATTAACACTCGCTCGAAGAACTGACCATAATGAAGAAGAAGAGATTTAAACGCATCTTCTGGAAAAGTTTTTCCTTTAAATGCATCAAAATTGCAGAGCTCGAGGAATTTAAAATCATTTAAACCGTTAAATCTATAGTTTATTTGTTGCTGAATTTGATCGGTTATTTCATAAAAGAGGCGTGTGTATGATGTTTGAACATCTCCCACCTTGTCTGTTCGAAGACGCTTGGCTTGTGGCTCTACATTTAACGTCATCGTTTTTTCCCAAAATAGGTCAAAGTCATCTCTTTTTTGGCTTAACATGGACTTAAAATCATCCACTTTTTTTAGGGAAAAAGCAATATCATTTGTTTAAGATTGTAATATATTAAAAACATTGTCCGAGAATGGAAATATTTCTGAAAATATGTTCAACAAAATTAAAACTAAAATCTCATTTCAAACAGTCTAAAAATACCCTTGAACTATTTATTGCTTCTGGGTTCCACTTTTCGTTATTTTCTATTATATTCTCAAATAGTACAATCAGAGATGATTTTGATACTGTTAACACAAGTCTTCCATTATAGTTCCACTCTTTAGCATGTGATTGATACTTTGGGCTAAATTTCGTTTGTGGACAATGGAGTCCAAAGCTTGTGTATGTTTTGATGACTTGGAAAAAAAGCAGCCATGCCACTTAAAGTAACGAAAAATACTTTCACTCTTTAATGTGATTGATAAACTACGATATATAACTAAATTTAATTTATGAGCAAAACAATGGACAAACACAGCATTTGGGACAGTTTCTCGAACTTTAACTTGCAGACCCACTAAATGTCCTGCCATCACTGCAGGTCCATCAATAGCAGTGAACCGCGCCTCGCCAATCTCCTGCTTAATTATTTTTAGAATAAGGGTTGCAACAGCGGTAATTAAATCATTCTGGATTCGATTTGACGTTCCGCGAAAAACGCTAGACTGCTCTAAATGGTTTTTTTAAGCAATTATCATATTTAGCCATTAAACTAAGTAAATCTTGAAAATTTCCTCTATTTGAAGAAACCCTTGTTTCGTGATGACCTCTAAATCCCAATTCGTGCTGTCCGAGAAAACAAACAACATCGATAAGTCTTCTTAATATTTGTCTATTTTTATCGACTAGTTCATTGTGTTGGCGGTGACTAATTTCCCACTGTTTATTAAGGGCGTGTTCAGTTCTGGTTTTGCCGAAGACTTTTTCTTTTATGACGGCCTGCAAATGCGCTTTGGACATAATGTGTCTTTTTACAGCGTGATGGAAATTGTTTAAATCGGAAAAACCAGTTTTATTCCAGAGAACTTTTTCATTTTCAAAAAGTAAACATGGCCAACAAAAGAATTTACTTATATTTTCACACCCTGTTAGCCATTTAAATTGTTCGTATTGTTTTTCCGGATAAAAATGTCTAATACAATTTTTCATTTTTGTGGTTAAATTTTTTATAGGCGGTTTTGCCCTTCCTTTGGAAATTATTTGAAGCTTATCAGCGAAGTTTAATGTTGAAAATCCCTTTTCAATACACACCACACATTCACACACACTCTTCTTACTAAATTCTCCAACATTTTCAACGTTATTATCGACAGCCGAAGTTGACGGTATTTGCATATCCACGTCCGTATTATTGTCTTCCATATCGCACCATGCACGACGCAACGTACGTATCACATAACACACGGATAGCCGTTAAAACAAAAACTTATTTCAACGATGGCTTCCGCCACCACTTAAAACACGCGACTGAAATGCAAACAGCCGGTGGAAAGTTCAATAACCTCTGGCTCGATTCACAGGAAATCTAGCATACAGGACTTGGCTGCAGAGAAGCTAGCGGCCCGCATAGGTTCTATTCGATATTCTATTTTGGCTGGGTCGGAGTCAAGGCCGCATTTATTATGGGCTTGATAATTAAGATAGTATTTTAGCGTTTTTAATATAAACTAAATTAATGGGTTCTTATTTCAAAAATTACATTTTAGAAGATGTTTCGTAATTTTTTTTGGGGAAGCACTGCTTCCCTTGCTTCCAAATGCACGTCTCTGCTTTCCGCAACCGTGTTGGATCGCCAGCCACCATGACGCTTTACTGTTAGAATGTCAGCTCCTGAATCTGCCAATAGGGACATAGATGATCTTTGGAAGCAATGCCCCGTATATTCTTGTAGATGTTCAAGTTTGAAATACAAAGCAATTTGTTTTGGCAAGGATCCAAAAGAATTAATGCCAACCGGTTACTTCATACACGCACCATTTCTAAATTGGATGAAAAACCTACCACGCGCGATGTTACATGAGCGATTAATGTATTTTCGAACTAGTTGAACCGTGTCTATCTCTTCAATATTTCCAGATGTTACACAGAATTCCCCAGCTATTTTCGTTTTCGTTGTCAGTAAAAAAAAATTAAAACATCGCCCTTTATCCTTGACATTTTCCTACAACAAATTTGTTATTAACTCCTCTCGCCTGCAAGCTCCTGCAAGCCCAATAAACAATGCTACTTTTATAATATTTTTTGTCATCCGCTTCTAGAAGGAATGTTTTTTATTTCTGCCACTTAAGAAGTTCTTAACCCACGCATTTTGCGTGTTTAACTCATTCAAAAACTCAAAAAGCTTCATTACCGCCCGTATTTTTACTCACTCTATTCTTTTTTAATTTGAAATTTAAAATATAAAAAAAGCGAAGAAGATTTTTATAAATTATTTTATTAAAAACTATAAAACATGAAAAACTATTTATTATAAATATTATTAGTACAATTTTTGCAATCTTTCAAATAAATTCCTGACGAAGCAGTCTCGTCCAAAGTTTCACCCAGAATTTTGAATGCTATTTTTTTTATTTTCTGCAGAATTTTCAATCAAGCTTTCCGCAACCGTGTTGGATCGCCAGCAACCTGACGCTTTACTGTTAGAATGTCAGTTCATGAATCTGTCAATAGGGACCTAGATGACCTTCGGAAGCAATGCCTCATATATTCTTCTGGATGTTCAAATCTGAGATACAAAGCAATTTGTTTTGACAAGGATTCAAAAGAATTAATGCCAACCGGTTGCTTCATACTTACACTATTTCGAATTTTGATGAAAAATCTACCATGATGTTACATGGGCCAGAGTAGTGTTGTTGATTGTGATGTATTTTCGAAATAGTTGATTCATGTCTATCTCTTCAATATTTCCAGATGTTACATATAATTCCGTGGCTATTTTCATTTTCGTCGTCAGTAAATAAAAAATGAAAACATCGATCTTCATCCTTGACATTTTCCAACAACAAATTTGTTAACTTCTCTCGCCTGCAAGCCCAGATAATAAGTAATTTTTTGTCATCCGTTTCTAGAAGGAATGTTTTTTATTTCTATCAGTTAAGAAGCTCTTAACCCACGCATTTTGCGTGAGTTAAGAGCTTCATTACCGCACTCCTTTTTATTACCGCCCGTTTTTTCACACATTCATTCTTTTTTAATTTGAAATTGTAATATAGAAAGAATATAGTAAATAGAAGATTTTTATAAATTATTTTATTAAAAACTATAAAACATGAAAAATTTTTTATTATAAATATTAGTAGTACAATCTTTCAAATAAATTCCTGACGAAGCAGCCACGTTTATAGAATTTTGATTGTGGTACAATTTTATGTCAAGAAAGTTAATTTTGTTATTTTGTTCTATTTCAATTGTGAAATTAAGTTTCGGATGGAAGGAATTAAAGGAATTAAGAACATTTGTCATGTTTTTTAAAGTCATAATACAATCTTCCACGTATCTGTAGTAAAAAGGTATGTTATATGGTAAACTAGGAATGATCTGATTTTCAAGATCCTCCAAAACAAGTTGGGCAATTACGCTTGATATATATATATATATATATATATATATATATATATATATATATATATATATTTATATATATATATATATATATATATATATATATATATATATATATATATATATATATATATATATATATATGTATATATATATATATATATATATATATATATATATGTGTATATATATATATATATTTCGCCTTTGATTAATGGCTTCCTCAGGAGGTAAATACCTAAAATACAACACTAATGAATTAACAGTACAATCAAAATAATACAAACTTACATTCAGAGTTACCATACAGAACGTAAAACAAATTTTATTTAAAAAACATTGGTAAAAAAAAACAAGCGTGTTGAAGGTCCCTTGGCTAACTCATATCGTAGATGCTTAAAACGAAATGCATTCAGGTGTTCGTAAAATACAGAATTTATTCTCGACGCGGGAGCGTCGGTAAAAATATACAGTTTTAAACAATAAACCTGCAACCACACTAACGGGTTCAACAAAAATACAAGGCAACAGTACCAAAGTACATAGAAATACAGAAATACAGTGGTGCTAAACAAGAATGTTACAATAAATGGTACTAAGCTGATCAACATCTGATCTGAAATTTATAGAATTATCTTTATCCTTATTTATATGTATCATTTTCAAAAATGTTCTTTTTTTATAATTACCTTCACAATTGTTATGTTGTTAAAGTCAAATCTCTGGCCCAGATTTTGAAAGTGATATACTAAAGCACACGATCTTTTATCTATTCTACTATCGCTTTTGTGTTGAATAATACGGAAGGTTTGACCTATTTAGAATTTTTGACAGCAGGCGATTTTATATACAACATTGTAATTTTGCATATACGGTGTTTTGTCTTTAGTTTTTGTCAATAATTGACCAATTTTTAATGTATTATATTTAGCCACTTTTATATTGGCACATGAACTAAAATGCTTAATTACGTTGTCAGTAAGTCCAACAACATAAGGTACCTTTTTGTATTTAAAATTTGTATGTATATAATCCTCCGTTGGTCCGTCAAATATGTTGAAGTTATAAATCAGCTTTAACGTTACATCTCTCGGGTACCCGTTATTTAAAAACAAGTTTAAAAGGATTATTTTCTTTAAAAATTGTGGGTCTGATATATGAGTGATTCTGTTTTTCATGGCTATCAATATGTTACACACGAAAAATAGTTTATATACGATGATGTAGGTTTTTGATACCACAAATAACAGCGCACTAATTACCAACGTGAGAAAGCTATTATTTGCTTCACTTTCCAAAGTAAATTGTATGTGTTTATTATAACAATTAAATATTTCTAGAATATTATCAATTTGATCAGATGGAATTGAACAGATAATGTCATCAACAAACTTATACAAAAATGGAAGCCTAAACGGAAGTTTTTCTATAATTTTGTCCAAAATGAAGTCCATGATAATCTGTGCCAAAATGGGGTTGATGGGAGAACCCATAGGGGTACCAAAGATTTGTTGATAGGAGTTGTTATCAAATGAAAAATAACAGTTATTACATAAAAAGTTCAAAACTCTAAAAAAGTTGTCCTTTGATAAGGTCGTGACGTTAACTAGTTGAAATGGTATGTTTGTAAACAACGAAACGACATCTAATAAAATCAAAACATAGCCGTGGGGCAAAATCTACCATTAACAGCATTTACAAAAACAAAAGTATCACTGACGTTATAATCTGTTCTATCAAGAAAGTGGAAAACCACTTTGATAAGTTGTAGTACGAGCCTATGCAGCTCACTATAGGTCTTAAAGGAACATTTGGCTTGTGAATCTTAAGTAAGCAATACAGTTTTGGGGCGATGGAGTTATAAGTGGTTAAGTTTTTTGCTGTACTATCATTTCTTTATTATTTTTCAATATCAATCTGTACGTATTGGCGTCATTTAATAACGTTTTGGTTTTTATGGTACTGCTGCCTTGTATTTTTGTTGAACCCGTTAGTGTGGTTGCAGGTTTATTGTTTAAAACTGTATATTTTTACAACGCTCCCAGTCGAGTATAAATTCTGTATTTTACGAACACCTGAATGCATTTCGTTTTAAGCATCTACGATGTGAGTTAGCCAGGGGACTTTCAACACGCTTGTTTTTTTTTTACCCATGTTTTTTAAATAAAATTTGTTTAACGTTCGGTATGGTAACTCTGAATGTAAATTTGTATTATTTTGATTTTACTGTTAATTCATTAGTGTTGTATTTTAGCTATTTACCTCCTGAGGAAGCCATTAATCAATGGCGAAATATAGAGGATTGATGGATAAATGAGATTTTTTGTTTTTGTTTAACACACACCACAGACCGCTTACCCGAGAATTCAAACTAGCTGATATATATATATATATATATATATATATATATATATATATATATATATATATACCTTCTATACCTAAATTCAACGGTCACAGAGAAAATAACAATTTAACAGAAGGTCTCAATTATTTCTTGAATATTGTGATGTTGCATACTCAAAAAAAACTATAGGATGGACAATATTTCTATTTCCGTAATCATAGTCCTAATTTTTTTCTATATTCATTTATTCCTAATTTTAAATTTAAAACCATTATTCAAAATTAATATTAGAAAGAAACTTGAGTAACATAGCTATCAACATATAACATAACAGATAACATTGAAAATAGAAAAATAGGAAACATTTAAAACAAATGACCATATAATTGATTTCCCACATACTGTCCGTTTTCTGTTATATACAGTGTATATCTCACTTGAATGTTTGCCACAGCGTTTCGGATGGCGTGACTATTATTAAGACTGATAATTTCTTCACCAATTTTTTTTTAATTCATTACAAAATAATTGTTTCTATTTTTATAGATTCTATCTTTAAGTAATGCCCCATAAAAAATAATCTGAGGGTGTCAAATCGGGACTTCGCGGCAGCCATAGAATCTCACCGTTACTATATATACTTAAATTAGGTTGCTGGCTTAAAAATGCTCTTATATCTTCTCCACGGGGGTATGGAGCATTATCTTGTTGATATACCAAGTCCACATGAATATATTCCGAAAGATAATTGGGTTTTTCCATCATTTGATTTCTTAAAAGGTTTAAAAATGTTTGTCTATTCAAATAGTGGTCTAAAAACACAGGTCCCATTATGCGGTCGTTTATAATACTCGAGCACACTTTAACACTTTGATGTCCTTGCCTTTTAATTTTCTTTACCAAATGCTTATTTGTCTCAAAATAGTATATATATATATATATATATATATATATATATATATATATTTATATAGTCTGGTCTGATAATCAGCTTCACTTAAAAATTGAACTGGAAGAAACTTTTATGGGGATATTTTGTTTTCTTTTAATACTCGATGTATGCTGGTCATGGAGAAATTCAAATTCCTTTGTGCATCTCTTAAAGAGTTGGTAAGATTCAATGAAATATAATAAAACCTCCATTTAAAAATCTTCAGAGACGACTGAACGGGTTTTTTCCCTTTTTCTATATTTCAAAACTCCTTGAGTTGATAAATTACTGCAAATTTTGTCAAAAATTTTCTTGTTTCGTATCCTTGCCTAGAAAATATTCGGCGATACTATCTTAATACAACTAGACTTTTATTATTTTCAATGTCAAAGGTATACAAATTTAGTCTCTCTTGACTTGATTTTTACCATTTTTTTAAATACAATAAGTAAACACCGATACAAGGAAACGTTTCTGAAGTTTAGTTATTTTAAATTTAAATGATTTCTATAAAACAACAACCACTAAAAACACAAATAAATTATAATATTACAGATTGTAATATCCATGCAATGGCCTCCTATAGTCTTTTTTTGACTATGCAGCATCACAATATTCAAGAAATAATTCAGATTTACTGTTAAATTCCCATTTTCTCTATAACCCTTGAATTTAGGTATAGAACATGTATAGGTGTGGACAAAAATTTTGTAATCCGTATATGCATTGATGCTTTATAAACTGGCAATTACCACCCAAACGCCCAATTTTAGATTTTTGCTATTATTTATAGTAATTTGAAAAATAGCTCCAGTTTTCAAAAAATCACACATAACCTTAATTATCTCAGAATCTACGCAGAAATCGACTATAGTTTAAATTGGTAACTTATGCTTATTTTTGACAAGGAATCAAATAATGGACAAAAATACAGGGTCTTCCATTTAAAATTTTATAGTTGAAGTCTTTATAAGTTGAAGTCAGCGAATTTTATGGGAGTATTACTACTATGAAAACACATCCCGGCTGCTTGGTTAGTCCATTTGCAAAGATGACTGCTCCATCAAATTAATTCATTCATTATAAAGAACAATACCCTATCTAAACATCAGTTGGGGTTTAGAAAGAATTTTGGAACGTCGGCGGTCCCGTCCACCACCGGTTTAGTAGTTTTGCGCGATCTTTATATACTGGACAGATGTCGGCTTTGTTACTTCTGTATTTTTTTAAGGCTTTCGACACCATTAACTATGCCCCTATATGCTCCAAGCTTCGGCAGTATGGATTCTCAGACATAGTATTGAATTTTTTTAGATCGTACCTCTCGGATAGACAACGTATGGTAGTTACTAGTAACTTGGTGTCATCTCTGAGACCAGTCATATCCGGTGTTCCCCAGGTTTCTATCTCGGGGCCACTTCTCTTTATTATTTATACAGCAGACATTTTCAAAACTTTAGAATTGCGTACCTATGAGGCATATGCCGATGACACCCAGCTCAGTTTTAATTTTTATCTACATGAATACCCTTCCATATATACAGGGTGTTAATTAATATCGTGAACTTATTTCAGAGGGTGATAGAACTCGACAAAATATGAAAAAATGCCAATATATATATATATACATGGTCAAAAACGCACCATTTTCGTTATACAGGGTGTCAAAGTTTCAGTTTTTTTCTCGTTTTTTGCGTTTTTTTCCAGTTCCTTCTGAGACAGTTAATTCAAATTTAGAACATGTATTATTTTTAAGAACCTCTACGATGAAATATCAAAATCGTGGATGGTAGTATACAGGGTGTTGTATTTTTTTGCACCACCTACAAGTTTATCTTGCGGAACTTTTTTTTGGAGCACCCTGAATTCTAATATAAAATTTAAACTCTTTGTTCATTTCTTTAGCTCTTTCATATTTTGCATTATTCTCGTATCTATCACAGTTTTCAACTTATTTGCATGCATTGCATCGATGGCAAACAAAAAATATTTCTTACAAAATGTCAGATTAGAGAACAGAATTAACAAATGACCTGCCTCAGCCTACTACCTTGTTTTCCAGTTTCATTATTTAACCTACACTTAATTTGCATCTATGGCAATTATTGCAAATAAGTCGAAAACTGTGATAGATGCGAGAATAGTGCAAAATACGAAAAAGCTAAGGAAATGAACAAAGAGTTTAAATTTTATATCAGAATTCAAACAGGGTGCTGCAAAAAAAAGTTCTGCAAGATAAACTTGTAGGTGGTGCAAAAAAATGTAACACTCTGTATACTACCATCCACGATTTCATTATTTTATCGTAGAGGTTCTTAAAAATAATAAATTTCCTAAATTTGAACTAATTGTTTCAGAAGGAACTGAAAAAAAAATGCAAAAAAATCGAGAAAAAAATTGAAACTTTGACACACTGTATAACGAAAATTGTGCGTTTTTGACCATGTACATACTGGCACTTTTTTCCTATTTTGTCGAGTACTATCACCCTCTGAAATATGTCCACGACATTAATTAACACCCTGTATATTCGCGTTCAATGACACACAATATTAAACTAAATCCTGCTCCATTGTTGTTATATTTAGTAAGTATTAGCGGAATGAGAATGTCGGGCAGGTTATCAATTTGAGGGTGGGTAGTTATGGGATACCGGTTGTTGGGGAGGCAAGTCTCTGGGAGCCCTTCTCGACTGCTAGTTGAAGTTTACGAAACACGTGAGCTGCTTAATTAAAAATTCGTTTAATATAATATTCAATTCCCTCACGCAAGACAAATTCTGTCTACGAGTTTGCGTAGGTCATCGGCTGAGTCATTGGTGATATCTCAGTTTAATTACTGTAGCTTTGTTTACGAGTCTTTTCTGATCTACCAGGATAGACTAGAATACAAAGAGTCTAGAAGAAATATGGTTATACTAGAGAAAGTATAACCATATTTCTTTACATTTCAAACTCAACACATCAATCTTCTGTAAAGCATTTACGTATCAAGCAATTCATTTTTTTAATAAGATGCCTACCTTTTTTAAAGACTTAAATATTCCATCTTCTTGGTTACAACAAGAAGTTTCTGTTAAATGAGTAATAGTTTGCTCCTTTGATATGTACTGTGAATGGATTAATGTTGTATTTTGTAATTTATATAAATTACTAACTTTATGCGTTCGGTATTTTGTACTTTCTCTGAGGTTAAGTGTAAGAATAGCCTTTGAGCAAGACGTTTATTATTATTATTTTAAAATATATTTCCCTCTCTACCGAGTTTCATTCCGATCTATTAACCCGAGTTTATTATACAGAAAAGAAAACAAATCAAAATAAAACACCCTGTATGTGGAAAATATTTGTCTTATTTTATACCAAGGAATCTCCCATTAAGCGATGGACCATGTTTTTGAAACACCCTGTAGAAGACAAACATAAAGAATCTGCAACTTTTTTATCTATAATGACCTCACAAAATTTCTCAATTTTTCTGGTCTAAGATCCTAAAGGTTTATAGAAAAAAGTTTTGTACATAAACCATAATTAAGGATCTCTTTTTTTCAGGTGTGGTCTTATTTGACAGAAGAAGAAATGAAAAAGCCATGGAAAAATGGACATTGGTTCCACCTGATGGAGGATGGGGATGGTTGGTGCTGTTCGGAGCTACCCTAGTAAATATCCTAGTTCCTGGCACCATCAAGTCATTTGGAGTGCTTCTTGTAGAGTTTTCAGAAGCTTTTAATGCTTCGCCTGTTGAAGGAATGTGGATTCCTGCCCTGTGTTATTTTTTATACAGTTCCTTAGGTAAGTTGGGAAAAACCAAAACAAGAAATATTGTTTATCATGCATAATTGTATTCAAAACTTTTCATTTAGAGCTTATTTAAATATATTTATATTGCCGAAATCTGAAAAGGTTTAGGAAATTAAAATTTAAAGATATTTCTCCCGATTTAAAAACTAGATGACCTGGTAACATTTTGGTAAAAATCCAATATGCAGGAACAAAGTTCGCTGCTTAGTGATACGTTAAAAAGGTTATTACTAAAAAACTAATTATCCAATTTACCTCAAATTTTGCACAAAAATCAAGTGTTACATGAAACTGGTAATATTTGGTATGAAATAAGATAGCAGAACAAAATGGCGGCACAATAAAATATTTAAAAAATCAGCCTGAACATACTACTTAATTTGAAATTTTGTGCAAGCATTTAGTATAGAGATACATGGATAAAGTTGTGGCACGAATTCAAGATGGCGGAACAAAATGGCGGCCAAATAAAATTTGTAAAAAATCATCGTAAAAAAATCTTATTCAATTAACTAAATTTTGCGGAAAAATTAAATGTGATATAGGGCAAAATGGCAGTGTGTGAATTTATTTTAAATGATGCCCAAAAATCAAGTTTGGCATAGGTAGAAACTGGTAAAATATTGGTAGGAATACAATATGTTGGAACAAAATGGTGCCCAATAAAAATGTAAAGGAAATTTACCGATTTTTAAATATGTCTTTAAAATATACCGTTGATTTTAGTACAGATCAAAAATGCTACTTGAGATAGACAATTTCATGATTTTTTCAATAAACAAACAATTACTGCAAAATACGTATATTTCTTGATAAACAGTTAAAAGAACCTTGCGCTATTGAAACCATGTAATTTAATGATATCTTGATAAGTTTTCAATTAAAATTAAATCACATAATAGCAACATTTAGGTCTAGGTAAAAATATTATAGTTAAGTAGCTTTTAAGTGTTTGACATAAAGATAAAACTGCATTGTTTTTTTAAGTGTCTGAGCGGTTGTTAAGAGGGGCAATTGAACTTAATGTTTATTTTATGTGAGCTGGTGTAAATAAATAGGTACTTTTATTTATGGAACATGAATGTGATAAAAATTAAATCTAAACATATCTGTCTAGTCTGTATACTCTGTTATTACTATTTAGTGAAATTATATATTCTTATAATGCTGTATTCTATTTCTGTAAGGGGAGGTGGTTTGGATTTTCGTTTTATATATTTTCTAATGCCTTTATTCAGGTTATGTCAAATTTCCTAAACAAATAGTTTCAAACCAGCTTAAATATTTGTGCCTAAATATAGCCATAACATCACAATTTAAGCACATTTAAATGAAGTTTTTATTAAAGAGTTCAAAACAGTCAACAATAATAGTGGTTTTTTAATACTTCTTTAAAACATAAAGGTAAATCTTTTTTGTTCAAGAAGTACTCGGTAAGATTTTGAATCTGTAAGTCAAATCCCAAAAATGTAAAATTTAATCATTTGAATTAATGTAAGTAAAAACTGATTAATAATTAATGAACTATCGTGGAGGAAATGACATTACATGATTCAATTTCAGTAAAAACTTCTGTAGCACTAATTCTGTAAACTTAAGTTTTGTTTCCATTTCGTGCTGTTGTTACAGTCATTTATCAGAGGAACGAATAAGGTTTTAATTTTTTGCCTGAATAATATTCTTTTTAAATGTGTTCCGATTATTTGTTATGTTTAAAATTACAAATTCCATTTTTTTTTTGATTTTTCGCAACTGAGAAAAAATATCTAACTTTAAATTGATTGAAGCAAATATTTAATAAGACTAGTCTGTCGACGGAATCTTTCGATACACAATATAAACAATTTTATGTAACGTCTAGGAGCAACATACAGCGTGTAACAAAACGAAGGGAACGGCGAAATAACTCAGGTACCGCTTATCTGAATTTAATGAAAATATGTACACTTAGTAGCAGGGGCATGCGGTGAAATTTGAAGAAAGGAAAGCAATTTTTAGAAACTTACCTATTTGTAATGTAATTCGATTCTTCGATTATTTTTTGCAAATTCGTCAATGACGTCATCATAAAAACGTCGATGCTCCTGCCCCGTTGAATTTCTCACGAAATTTTTTCTACGCTTAATGTTGAAAAATTGCGTTCTACTGATGAACTTGTGGCAGGTATTGTCAATACTAATTCACACAATTTCAACACTTCAATGTAGGCATCTTCCAGCTCCTTGTCTTTTAAAAATTGCATTAGTTTCTTGCGTTATTTTTTGCGCTCTCATCACTCGGTCGAAGAACTGGCCATAATAAAGAAGAAGAGATTTAAACGCATCTTCTGGAAAAGTTTTTTCTTTAAATGCATCAAAATTGCAGAGCTCGAGGAATTTAAAATCATTTAAACCGTTAAATCTATAGTTTATTTGTTGCTGAATTTGTTCGATTATTTCATAAAAGAGGCGTCTGTATGATGTTTGAACGTCTCCCACCTTGTCTGTTCGAAGACGCTTGGCTTGTGGCTCTACATTTAACGTCTTCGTTTTCTCCCAAAATAGGTCAAAGTCATCTCTTTTATGGCTTAACATGGACTTAAATTCATCCACTTTTTTTAGGCAAAAAGCAATATCATTTGTTTTAGTTTGTAATAAATTAAAAACATTGTCCGAGAATGGAAATATTTCTGAAAATATGTTCAACAAATAATTAAAATTAAAATCTCGTTTCAAACAGTCCAAAAACCCCCTCGAACTATTTATTGCTTCTGGGTCCCACGTTTCATTATTTTCTATTATATTCTCAAATAGTTCCAGTGATTCACGATTTTCAGATACTGTTAACACAAGTCTTCCATTATAGTTCCACCTAGTAGGAGCTAGTTTGGGGAATCGTTTGTGGACAATGGAGTCCAAAGCTTGTGTACGTTTTGTTGACTTGGAAAAAAAGCAGCCATGCCACTTAAAGTAACGAAAAATACTTTACACTCTTTAATATGATTAATGGACTGGGATAAAACTAAATTTAATTTATGAGCAAAACAATGGACAAACACAACACTTGGGAAAGTTTCTGGAACTTTAGCTTGCAGACCCCCTAATTGTCCTGCCATCACTGCAGCTCCATCACAGCTTTGAGCAACTAATTTTTTCTCTCCATTAATTTCTTTAGTAACGTTATAAACTACGGTATATAAGGCATCTGCTGTACGATTTTCGGACAAATTCTTAAAACCTAAAAATCGCTCTTGAATACTTCCGTCTATTTTAACGTAGCCTATTACTATAGATAATTGGCTAAAATTAGTGATATCAGTTGTTTCGTCCAGAACAATAGCAATGAACCGCGCCTCGCCAATCTCCTGATTTATTCTTTTTAGAATAATGGTTGCAACAGCGGAAATTAAATCATTCTGGATTCTATTCGACGTTCCGCGAAAAACGCTAGACTGCTCTAAATGATTTTTTAAGCAATTAGCATATTTAGCCATTAGCACAATAGATACGATTTAAATATCATTCAGCATTAACGTTCTTAACCAGTTCTGTTTGCACCTTTTATAAATTTCAACCCAAACAGTAACAGATCTTCCTCCATACAGCTCTGCCTCTACTATACAATGTTCGAAATATCTCTCATCTACTTCCCTCCAAACACTTATTCGTCCCTCAGACCCTCGTAGCCAAAACCTAGATTCGTCCGTTAAAATCACATTTTCCTATTCCTCATTTCTACCCAAATGTTCATCAGCCAATTCCCGCCTTGCTCTTCTAAGTTCCCTTCCTAAAGGCAGGTGTTTCGCCGGTCTCCTTGATTTTCAGATATTCAGACAGTATTTGCGCGCACCTAATTTGCTGCGATTTCTTGCTTCAAAATTTATGGAATAATGAATCTAATAAAAATCATCATATGTCCGTGATAAGTATACCTTTCCTTAACATTCACTTTATTAGGGAAAGTGGCCACCAAGAAGTCCTGACTTTATAACTACGGATTATTTCTTATTGGGTACTCTAAAAAGGGTATAATATAAGCAAAGCAAACAACAGTTAATGAATGCCAATTTTATTAATTAATGGGAAAACAATAGCCCGCAATATAGTTTAAAACGTAGCAGAATAACACCAGGGTTTATTCAAATTTTGTTTTAGTATGTATGATAATGTTTACTAATTTATAACTGAAAACGAAATAGTTGTATTTTTAACCACCCGAATATGTTTCGTACGTTAAACTTCAAAAAAGTTTTATCTGCCACTCTCTCTAAAATGTTAGCATTTTAGATGTAATTAACTTCTTGACTGATAATAATTTCCATATATAATATTGTAGACAAAGGTTCAATATCATTTTATGTAGCTATGAAAAATAGAATTAATTTGGAATTATTTTTGAACAGGGATACAACTATGTATTTATACAGATAGAATTATCATTGTTTAAATACTTAATACACAATACGTCTTTTGGAGAAATTTTGACGCAGTATGTATGGGTTTAATGTCTAAATCAACAACATAAAAAGACACACTTCCCACTATAGTAATTGATAAAACTTGTACTAGAGATGATTGAAATATGTATGCGTTAGGCAGCGAATTTTTTTAAAATTCGTTTATTTTTACAAGTTTTTATTTAACTCTACTTGTCTGTGTGTCAAGGTTAAATCTTGCAATTTAGTTTTGAACTAATTCCATTTGTTCTAACGATTAAAAATTGTTTACACGTAAGTACAGCGTGTCCCGAGAAATGTGGGCCATCTCTTAAATATAAATAGAGCAACAAAAACAATGTTAAGACGTTTGTCATATCAATTTTCTCCTAAACTTTTCACTAACTGAGATATATTAAACCTAATCTTTTCAACATTATTTTAATGTCATTTTCAGGTAACTTATAGTGGCGTATATAGGCATTGCTTCTGCGGAGGGCGGGGGTTGAAACGATAATAACTGGCTCTGGGTTGGGTTTTATCTGGCAGTATTGAGAAAAAGGTCCTTAATTTATACTATTTCTATCATTTTAGCTTAAATAAGTGGCTCTGGGGGGAGGGTGAGTTTTAAATACGCTACATATATATGTATATATATATATATATATATATATATATATATATATATATATATATATATATATATATATATATATATATATATATATATATATATATATATATATATATATATATATATATATATATATATATATATATATATATATATATATATATATATATATATATATATATATATATATATATATATATATATATATATATATATATATATATATATATATATATATATATATATATATATATATATATATATATATATATATATATATATATATATATATATATATATATATATATATATTCTTAGTCCTTCACGGATGGAAAAATCCAATGTGTTTTCATTCCGGGTGTACATCAGTTCAATACTGTCGTTCTTAAAAGAACAGTTTTGTTGACGTTTCGCCAAAATCACATTTGGCATTTTCAAAGCTTTCTTTCTCTCGTCCGAATAGAGACTGAAGTGTTGGTGACTGCGACGCTTACTTTTATACCCCCAGAAGAATTCTTAAGAAACACAACGTACAAACAATACACAAGACACAAACAACTATAGGTAAACTACTTGGAAACCCAAAAGATAAAATCAGCAAGAGTGGAAGAACACCCTGTATATATATATATATATATATATATATATATATATATATATATATATATATATATATATATATATATATTTATATATATATATATATATATATATATATATATATATATATATATATATATATATATATATATATATATATATATATATATATATATATAAATATATATATATATATATATATATATATATATATATTCTTGAGCATAAACTCAGCATCAGAAACAAACAAACAACCTCAGCTTTATTCCTACATCATCAGGAAACCGGCCATAAAATAAATTTCGATGGGTGTATGGAGATTGCCAATATAGAATAGAACAGATCCGAGAAGTCATAGAAATTGAAAAACAAGGTGACTTGAATAAAACTGACGAATTATTAAAATTACCAATAGTATGGAAGACAATAATCGTCAAATCTAAAATCGCAAAAACTCAAGCGCAATTAGCGCAACAACAACAGCACCATCCGGAAAACATAAATAACTACCAACGGCCACGCAGATATAACCTTCGGCCGCGGGTGGTGGTATAAAAGGAAGCGTCGCAGTCACCAAAACTTCAGTCTCTATTCGGAAAATACCAAATGTGATTTTGGCGCAACGTCAGCAAAACTGTTCTTTTAAGAACGACAGTAGTGAACGGATGTACACCCGGAATGAAAACACATTATATATATATATATATATATATATATATATATATATATATATATATATTTTATCACCTAATGTGCTCATAATAAAATAAAATGTCAATAGGTTTATTAATAACACAAAACGTCAATAGGTAGCAGGTTACCGAAGCCTGGGATAAAATGCTATTCATATTTCTTACCATAGAACTTTAAGCTTTAGTTAAAGAGGTCTATGTATCTCCGATTCTCTCAGATTTGGTTTCATTCGTTAGTGCTTCTTAGTGCTTATTTGGTTTCGTTAGTGCTTTCTTAGTTTCGCAATTTTTTTTTTAAATTTCAAGGTCAGCTCCCAAAGTTTTTCTGAACGACTCAAACTAAGCGTCGTTCGTTAGTGCTCTTTGGTGCTTTGAATAGTTTCATTAGTGCTTTCTTATTTTTGTAAATATTCGCTTTCCATTGATTTGGATCAGCCCCAAAGTTTTTCTGATCTTCGCGGCAGTTTGTTACTATGGCTCTCGCTCTCCATTACGGACGAAAACCTGGTGTGGGGCATGTCATTTCAGAAAACCGTGTTTTTCGGTCTTTCTAGGAAACTATTAGAGGCAGGACATTGAATTTGATGTGTATTTTTAGAGATGTAGGTCTCGAGATTCGTTTGAAACATTTTTCTGTACCACATTTGATACCGAAGATATTATACTGCAAAGTTGACCAAAAAAGTCAACTTCGATGTAACACGCTTGAAGTCGCAATTTTTTTTTCTGACGAAACTTTTTCAAAACAATGGTTCTTCCGGTCTTACAGAACTCTATAGTTGTCCGTTGGGGTTCGTTTGACGATTTTGTGGGTGAGTCCTATCGAAATTTTCCAAGAGACGGTTTTCTTAGGAAATATCTAGGAGAACAAAAACCTGGATGCTTCTCTGCCGGAAAAATAGCGAAAAAATAGAAATTTTTAAGAAAAACTGAAGTTTTTCGAAAGTCATAAAAAATTTTTTAGTAACTTTTTCTTTTTTATAAAAAAAAGTAGGCATCTGATCAAACAGCTAATTACGGCAGCGGGAAGTATTTAAAAGGCTACACAAAATACACTATTTAGGAAGGGTCCTGGATTATATACAGAGGGTGCACTAACGAGGTTAAGTTTGCACCAAAGTTCCCAAGACTGGGTACATTTTTTAACATTATCCTGTATTACAAGGTAACTAAAACATCTAAGCCCGTAGGGTATTTTTTTAGGAAACAAGATATTTTTAGATAGAACGAGACCAAATTTCGAGTTTATAACTTTAGCGGTTAAATTACTGCAATTTTTTAAAATTGATAATTTAAATTCTAACCTTAAGCTCATTTTGCCGCTTACTGCTAGTAGTAATTATTTCTAGATCCGCGGATTGAGCATTTATTTGGCTACAGAAAAGCTTTAATAACATTTCCCTATAACAACGCAGCAAGTGGGTGATTTAAAGAAAAAAAAGCACATATCACATCAAAAATCGATAGGTACCAATTCATATACGACGCGGAATGATAAATGCCCTTGGCTTAGGATGATAATAAAATTTACAGAGATATTGGAAAGAAAACTGGCAATCTAAGTACAAAGTTTTGGAGAAAGACCATTTGTTAAGAATTGATTCGTACCAAACTTGATCAAATGCTTTGGATATGTCGAGAGCAATAATTTGGGCTTCCCCACACAATTCGATCGACTTGTTACAGTTGTGGGTTACGAAGGTAAGAAGATCTGCTGTGGACCTTTGGTGGTGGAAGCCTTATTGCCTGTCATGGATAAATTTAGACCTTTCAAGGTAATTTGAAACATCAGTACTGATATACTTCTCCATTACCTTACTTTTAAATGGGAGTACTGATATGGGTCTGTAGTTAAATGGAAGAGTTTTGGATCCCTTTTTGGGAACAGGCTGTATACGAGCAGATTTCTAACTTTTAGAAAAAATGCTGATACTGAAACTAATTTCGTGCATATTGTATGGCAAAGCTGGTACTGAAGTGAAGAGGACGGATTAATGTGCGAAGAAATGTTTTGCAAAAAGCTCAGTTTTTACTTTAGACGGATTTTATCACTAGAATTTAAGTGTGGAAATGAGCTTTTGCAGAAGTTTTAATTAATGTTTTTGGCCAAAATAATTGGCTACCTTTTTGACAAAAAAAAAACTTTTAAACGTGTGTTGAAGGTATCTTTGGCGTCAAAAATTATGCGATTCTCATGAATTTGTGCCTCGTTTTTATCCCGTTGATATTCTGAAGTAGAGTTCTTAAGAAAATTGTTATGAGTACGAATTTTCTCTAGTTTGGCTTTGGTCAGGGAAACCCAGGGGAGCGGAAATGGAAAACCTGGGGATCGGTTTTAGTAGACCCTAACCATTCTTTATTAGGAACGTTAAAGTCTCCAGGGAAAATGATTTCAGAGGAAGAGAATTCAGAGATTAGAAAAGCCACTTTAGCGAAAAGAAAGTCGAAGAGCTCGTTGAAGGAATTGTCTGAGATTGTCAAGATTGGCAATTCTTCTAAAGGTCGGTTACTATTAATGTGAACTTAGGCGCAAACGCGATCGTTCCAGCGGAAAGTAAGAAGAAGCAAGCGGAAGATAGAAGAAGAAAGCAAAATTGTTTCCATATTTTGGAATATTTACAGGTAAAAACTAAATAAACTAATTACATTTCATATACTGGAACTACGGATTTCCCCTTTTAAAATAATTTTTAAAATTCAAAAAATAATAATTGTTGGTGGAGTTATTGTAAATTTTGTTCACGACGCGTTCACAAGTTTAATTTTTTTTCCTTAACAGGAGATGTCAGTGTATTTAGGAAAAAAATCATGAGAACTATTTTTGTTTAAGATATCGTGAGTTTAATGTTTATGTTTACATAATCTCTCTATCTACAATAATGTCGAAAAAAATTAATTTTTGCAACTTCTTGCATTTTTTTTTACGTTCAAGAGGATCTAGTAATATAAACTTTAGATAATTCTAAAGAGCTTTCAAAGAACTACAATTAAAGTAAAAATGGCCAGCTTCCGTTTCCTCAGGTTTGACCCAGCAGATTATGAAATATAAAGCATTGATTTGAAAATAATAAGTGAAACGCGGTAGCCAGTTTCTTGCTATAATTGTGCAAAAAGCTATAAAGTTTCAACGTAATAAAATTTTACTGCATATTAGCTACACGGTTAAAAGGTACTTTATGTATGAGGTCCAATTTAGATGGCAATAAACGTCCAGTAGGTACATAAATATCATGGTTCAAATATCAATTTCCTGTGACGATAACGTTACACGCTGATATACAGTGCTTACCAAAAAGTCCACACCATATCGGATTTTTTGGTCATTAAATGATTTATGGTAAATCCCACCCGCTACGGCGCTTGTCTAAAAACTAAAAATAAATTTAAAAAAAATTTAAATTTTAATTTCCTTTACCCGGAACGTTATGAATCTTTCCTTTTATCAGGAATAGTGAACTGTGATCATCCAATTTAGTTCAGAACATAATCATTTAGTAAAACATATATTCTATCTTTTCAAACATTTTTATTGGGCTCTATTTTCTTCAATAAATTGTTTTTACATTGACATACACCGCCATTTTGTAACGTCATGTTGAATTGAAATTTAATTTTTCTGTCAAATTTATAGATTTTGTAAGATTTTCTAAAAAATTATTTAGCCGCCGTTTTGTTCCGCCATCTTGGCCAGATTTCAGGCCGATTTCTTATATATTATTAGACCTCCATTTTGTTTTGGCTGTCTTATATTCATACCATAATGTTACCAGTTCATTCTTATGTAGCACTTAATTTTTGTGCAACATTTGAAGAAATTATATAATTAGTTTTTTTTAATAATTAATTTAACGTTTCACTAGGCCGCCATCTTGTTCAGGCATATTGGATTTTTACCAAATTATTACCAGATCACTCCCATATAACCCTTAATTTTTGACTAAAATTTTTTGGCATCCAGGGACGCTAAAATCCTAACATATGTAAAACCTGAAAGGAATATTTTTTAACGATTACAAATATATTATTTGGCCTCCATTTTGTTCCGCCATCTTGAATTAGTACTACAGTTTTACTAGTTCAAGTCTATATCACAATTAATTATGGCATACAATTTGACATCAGTCTATTAAATAGTTTTCTCAGGCTGAATTTTTAAATATTTTATTAATCCGCCATTTTGTTCCGCCATCTTGGATTCGTAACAAAATTTCCTATATAATACTTGATTTTTGTGCAAAATTTGAAATACACTAAATAAGAAGTTTTTTAGTAATATGTTGTTTAACATTTCACTAGGCCTCCATTTGGTTTTGCCATATTGGATATGGACCAAAATTTGAAGTCAATTGGGTAAGTAGGTTTTTAGCTGTACCGCGAACAGACAGACCAACAGACAGACAGACCGACGAAATTGAGAAAACATGTTTTTCGGCATCTAGGGTCCCTGAAACGTAAAGATCTGAAAAGATCTCAGATGATGATTTTTTCACGATTATAGTACTTTCCCTTTACGAGGGAAGTTAAAACCCGTTCTTCTAAATTTAAATAATAGTCAATGTAGTAGTAGAATGACTAATAGATGGATTGTTAAGATGTTTTGCATTGAAGTTACCAGCTACTTCTCTGTTCGACATAGAATCTTAAAATAATTTCAATTCTATCTTGTATGGATAGAAAGTTAAACAGAGTACCCATTTAATGGTAGAATTACTCATTTCAGATTTTTTCTTTCAGGTCCAGTATCCAGTATTTTATCAGTTAAGTATTCATATAGAACAGTAACATTCCTGGGAGGCCTCTGTGCTGCTGGAGGCATGATCTTAAGTTTCTGGGCCAGTTCTCTGCCTTTTCTTTATTTTACTTATGGAATCCTGGTAGGATGTGGGGCAGGTCTATCATTCCCTCCAACTGTATATATTGTCACTAGCTATTTCGTCAAACGAAGAGGCATTGCCAACGGAATATGTATATCTGGATCAGCATTTGGCTCCATACTCCTTCCACCTTTATTACGACTTGTCCTAGAGACCTATGGCTACAGAGGAGCATGCCTAATAATGGGAGGTATAACCCTCAACGTCTTTGTAGCTGCTCTCTTTTACGATCCGGTTAAAAAGCATCTCAAAAAAGTCAGAAAGGAAGATGATGATATTTTAGAAGAAGAACCCGTCCAAACTAAATTTATTATTAGCGAAGATAGTATGACTTCTCTGCCTCAGATACCTCACAACGACTCATTTTTAGAACAAAGTGACTTGTCTGATATAGGGTTCAACAGAAGTGCTTCGAGCGCGGCAGTACAAACAATGAAGAGTCCTCACAGGGAGAGGAAGATCAGCATGCCAACTGGAAAACAAGAAGTTATGAAATATAAACAGGGAAATACGGGGTCTAAACATAATATGAACAGCAACTCTGCATTGCATGCAGTGCCGGAAGGACAAAATGGCAATGGAGCAATGGATATGTTTTCTCATGGAAGATTACCAAGTTCCAGAAGAACCACACGACCAGGTAATCACAATTTTTTTTGTCACAATCTTAGATTAAGTATATATATAAAGATACGTAACCCCAATATCAACACTATTACGAACACTGTCTCAATAATAAGCAACTTCCCTCACCCTGACCGGTCTACATATTCTTTGTTTATAAATACCGGTCATGGACTTTGCTGCTCTAAATAAAGGAATCGAGTAGCACTTTTATGTAAAAGTTATTTTGGGAATTAGGAAAAGAATTGTATAAGAAAGTTGTAGGGACTGCTGAGAGCTACAACCTAAAATTATTTTCAATTATATAGGGTTGAGGATAAGTTTGCCACAAACCCAACTTACATTTTTTTGGCTATTTACCCAATATAGGGTTTGTAGGGTCTTTACAGAATTATTCAATCAGAGGTACGTTTGACGCCCTCTATTTTTTTTAATGCGTTGGCATAAATCATTTTAGCAAGGTAAAAACTTCCAAATATGATCTTCTTTCAACTGCGGTATTTTTCTTTAATATTCTTTAATAACGGGATACCGGATAAAAAAATCCTGGATGCAAATTTTCTCGTTTAATTTAAATGGAACGCCCTGTATATTATTATATTTTCAGATTCATCCCTTTATGGCCATTCACCCAAAATGGGGTTTGTGGGGTCTATACAGAGTCGTTCAAAATTTTTGGCCTCTTTTCGTTTAGAGGTACAATTGACGTTAAGAGACCACCTATTTTGACTAGTTGTGCGAGTAAAATGAGGTTTTTCAGTAGCATTGTAACGAAAATGAAGTCTATTGACATTTCTATTTTTGTGTAATATTGTTTCGTCAGTAAATAACACAAAAAAGTCAACAAATCTTGACTCTCTTTGGATTTGTTGTTGTGTCCAGTGACAAAAATCTAGTGGGCCTTATTTTTACAAATCAAATTAAAGTGTCAAAAATACAAATTTGAATTGTCAAGTAATGCTGGTGCTTGAGTTTTGCATTAAAAACTAAGTACAGTTTCTATTGTAAGACTCAAAGATAAGTTTTAATAGACAAGAAATGATCGATATGATTTATGTGTTAGGAACAAGTGAAAAGAATTGTTTTTTAGCGATAAGAATATTTCTCTCGAAAAGTATCCTGATAGAAGACCACCTTACAGAAGTGCTTTCGAAAGACTTATGCAACGGTTTGATGAGGTGGGAAATATATGAAAACTGATCGAGCCAAAGCTCTTTTAAATGAAGAGAACGAGTTACCGGTAAAGTTATAGAAGCCCCACATATTGGCTCAAGAAGAATTGCAAGGGAAATAGATGTATTCAAGAATTGTATGAGGATGATTATCACAGGCGACTAGATTTTTGTCACTGGGTACATTCAACAAATTCAGAGAGAGCCAAGATTTACTAACTTTGTGTTATTTACTGACGAAGCAACATTGGAAATGATATAGACATAATTTTCATTACTACGCTACTGAAAATCCTCACTATATTCGCACAACCAGTCAAAATAGAGCGTCTCTTAACGTCTGGGGTGCAATTGTTGGAAAATTTGTCATCGGTCCGCACGTTTTTGAAGAAAGGCTTACTGAACACCGATATCTCTAGGGAGGATTTTAGAACACTATTATACCAAATCCTTATTAACGTTCGTGATCAAATATGGTTTATGCATGACGGTCATCCATATTACCATACGGCTGACATTCATGCATTTCTTAATGAGCAGTTTCAAGAACGCTGGATGGGAAGAGGAGGGCCGATTGCGTGGCCGCCTAGATCCCCTGACTTAAGAAAAATGGGCTTTTTTCTTTGGGGCTTTGTTAAAAATTTAGTCTATCAAACACTTTCGACTGCAAAAGAAAATATGAAGGAAAGAATCTGAAGTGTATCTAATAATCTTAATTGTAATAAAATAAGAGATGTTAGCGTATCTTTTGAAAATTGTTTAAATATTTGTGTCGAACAAAATGGTGGTCATTTCGAATATCTAGTTAAGTAGTTTTTGCTGTTTTACACGATTTGTTATTTAGTACTGTTTTTTGAATGTTATTACTTTTTTATTTGTATATTTTAATTACTCTAGGATGAACAACTAGTTTAAACCAGTTGTTAAGTTGTCCTAGCTATCCTAACTAGTTTTGGGTTTAGTTAGTTTAGGTTTGGCTTAAATAATTTTCGTGTATTCTACGTTTCCCGTCTCATCAAACCGTTACATAATCTTTCCAAAGGGTTTCTCGTGTTTGTCTTCTATCAATACTTATCAATACAATATCGATACTTTTCGTGAGATATTCTTATCGCTAACAAGTATTCAACCCGTCCATGCTGATATGAATTAATAAAAAAAATAGATGTTGAATGAAAAACACTTTGCAATATTTTGCCGTGGTAAATTGAGAAGTTCACCTCTAATATTTTCGACAAGTTGCCATAAATCTTGACCGACTCTGTATAGACCCCACAAACCATATATTGGGTGAATGGCGAAAAAGGGAGGAAACTGAAAATTTAATAATATACACGAATTCCATTAAAATTAATCGAGAAAATTTGCATCCAAGATTTTTATTTACCTTATATATCGTTATTAAAGAATACTGAAGAAAAATATCGCAGTTGAAAGAAGACCTCATTTGTAAAATGATTTATTCTAAAGCATTAAAAAAATACAAATGTACCTTTGATATTTTCGAAAAGTGGCTATAAATCTTGAATGACTTTGTATAGGCACCACAAACCCTATAATGGGTGAATGACCAAAAAAGGAGAAACCTGAAAATAAAATAATATATAGGGTGTTCCATTTAGTTTGGTTTGAGGCAAACTTATCCCCAACCCCGTATAATCGAAAATAATTTTAGGATGTAGCTCTCAGCAGTCCCTACAACTTTCATATAATTGTTTTTTCTAATGGCCACAATAACCGAGTTATTGGACTTTAACCACCCTGTATTTAAAAAATTACAGCCAATTTTCTTAAACGGATCTTACTAAATTGGAGGAAGTATTGTGCCCCAAATTATGGCTAAATATATCTCAAAAATACCCAAGGAATTAGTGTTAAGGCCCTAAAATTAAATGGAATTTATTTAGATATATAGTCATTTATCCCTGACAACGGCAATACCTTCGTTTTATCAAAGGCGACTGAATGGTTTGAAGTTTTTCAATGTATAAAAAACACGCAATTTTCTTCAAGTCATATTGTTTAATATTTTGGTATGTCGTAGAAACAAACAGTAACTTGAAAAGTTGTAGAAAATGTTGGTCACTGGCGGGCAAAATCTGCAAAAGGGAAACATTTAGCTCCAAACTTTAAACGTTTTGCAGTTTTTTGCCTTCTTATTGTTTTTGATCTATCTTATTTTTCAATAGAACTCTATTTTGGTAAACACATTTTAAAATAGAATTGTTTCAAACACGCTACAATTATTATAATTTCCTTAGACATTTTAAAAACCAAACCTTATAAAAATTGTTCTTTTGTATCTATGAGACTCGTTTTTGTTTTGTCGAAAACTTGAACCGTTTAGGCACCAGAGAGCCTTAAATTGACCCTTTTTTTGGATCTAAAAAAATAAAAAGAAAATACTTTCCAAACTTTGATCTCTCCCAAATAGGGTTCAGAAGACCTTAGAGAAGAACGATTTCTGAAAATCTGAAATTAATATTTCAATTTTTTCGACAGTTATCGCGTTCAAAATCCGATTTTTTTCTTTCATTAATAGACGGAAAACCAAAAATGATACGAAAATCTGTTTAATACCGTTCGAGAGCCCCAAGTGTGCTCTAAGAAGGTAGCAAATTTCAAAAGTTTCTCTGAAATCGTCTCCGAGATATGGCTACCGAAATGTAAAAAGTACGTTTTCCCACGACGACAATAAAGCGAGCAATTTCTGACAAATAAAATGTAAAGTGGTGTGTCCTAATATCTTGTTGCGACGTATTTGAGAGAGCGTATTGTAGAGTTCTAAAACACATTTTTTATACAGAGTGTTAGAGACCTTGTCATTTTATCCAAATTATCTTAAACGATACCTGTACAAGACATTTTATTTTTCTTTTCTAGCCAAGATAATCTACGCCTTAATTCTAAAAAAATAGTTGTCTTCACAATTCTCAATAAAAAATAATGAAACGGTACTAACAAGAAAGTTATGCCTTGAAGTAGCTAGTGTATAGTGTGTAACAAGCGCCCTCTATATATTACAAGAAAAAATAGAATTTAGTCATATCCCCGAAAACTCCCAATTAGCAGTTTTTATATTGATATCCCAAAAACCGCTTGAGCTATAGAAAAACAACAATATCGAGATTTAAACTTTAATATCCTGTATCTCATTAATGAGCGACATTTTACTAAGACATATTTGGCTCAATATCTATCAATCTAAGATTATTTTTTGGCGCATTTATTACCAACCAACCTGTATAAACACTCACCCTTTATGTTATTTTTCAAGATATTACACTCAGTTCCAAAAAAAGAGACGCACTTGATTTCTGACCCAAGTTCAATGTCTTATATCTCCTAAACCAGTGGATCGATTTTAAACAATTTTTTTTTCGTAGATAGGTAATACCTATTTCTTTCAGCAAAAATGAAACAAATGAAAAATGTCTCAAAGATTCTTGGATAATAATGTAAAAACTAGAACTATGCTTTTTGACTATTTTGACTTGCCCTGTGTATTAGTTGAGGATTCGTATAGAAACTGTTTACACCCTATATTAAAGACCCTCTTCTTGTGAGCATTTTGTTTTTTTATTCACCGACTTATCTCTAAAATTGACCGAATTATAGCTTTTTTGCCGAAACCTTACCAAGCTGCATAGTTGTTAATGGAAAAACTTAGACAATGTTTTTTTTAACTTAAACTACCAATAACTAGACAAGAATTTGAAAAATAGGCTTAGTACCGAATATTGCCTTCTCTATAGCAACTCTGAGAGCTTTTTATCTTGTAGCATATACTGTTCCACGCTTTTGATGTTGTATCTGTCAATTTTGTTAAGCTCTCCGAGAAGCCCCGATATGGATGCAATAGAACATTTGTGGGATGAATTAGGAAGAAGGGTGCGTTCACGTAAAAAGCCTAGCAGAACTGGCAGATGCGTTATCAGAATGGGACCGTATACCAATGGAAAGAATAAGAAACCTAATTTCAAGTATGCACTTTTGAAAAATCAAGTAGGCACCTTGGCAAAATGCAAGGTTACAACAGAAAAGCTGTAATTTAGACATTTTCAAGACAAATAAATGGACAGAATAACAAATTTGTCTTAGAAGAAGGGTCTTTCATCTAGAGTGTAAGAATTTTCTATGCAAATGCTCGAATAGTACACAAGATGAGTTAAAAAACAAGAAAAAAAGCAATGTTTAAGTTTTTCCATTAACATTCATGTAGCTTGGCAAAGTTTCAGCAAAAAAGCTGTAATTAGGTCAATATAAGTCGATGAATAAAAAAATAAAATGCTCACAAAAAATGGTCTTTCATATGGGGTGTAAAAAGTTTCTATACGAATGCTGTGTATTAACCCAGGGCAAGTCAAAAAATTCATTATTATCCAAGAATCTTTAAGAACATTTTCATTTGTTTCATTTCTGCTGGAAAACAAAGGTATTATCTACCTACGAATAAAAATTCTTCAAAATCGGTCCACTGGTTTAAAATAAATAAAAGATTGAACTTGGGCCAAAAATCAAGTGTGTCACTTTTTTTGGAACTGAGTATATAAGAGACCATTGGAAAAATGACTAATTGAAAAATATACACAAACATTTTTGGAAAATTGAGAACTACTCATTTAAAGTAAAACCAAGCTAACTAAAGGGATGTTAATGAAACACCCTTTATCTTTGAAACCAGTCACAGGATCGAGTTTTGTACATAAGATGTGTGCATGTCCTTTGGATAGCTAAGATGTAATTTAACAAAATTATACGTTATTTATTTTCATCTTTACTTATTTAAATTCGCCTATGCAAAATAAACTTTGATTTTATTATCAAGAGCAAAATTCCAAACATAAAGAGCAACATATTTTAGAATAATTTTATGTTTTAGGGATTCCAAGAAGAAGCACCTCGACTAGTTCATTCCAATACGTAAGCACTGCCTACCATGGAAGTACTCTAACTCTACAGCCAGAAACATTCGCAAGTTCGTTTAGCTTAAAATCTACAGCAGCTAAAGGCAAGCAACTAGATAAGACTGAGGGCGAATCTCCCAAGAAAGTCAAGTTATTTGATATCTCTTTAATGAAGGACCCCCTTTATCTCATTATCCTGATCTCTAATGCTACTAACGCTATAAGTTACACGAACTTCATCATTCTTCTGCCTTCATACGCTCAGAACCTCGGTTTTGACAAAAACAGTGGTGCTATGCTCTTGTCAATTGTTAGTGCTTTAGATCTGGTTGGTCGTATTGGTGGATCAGCACTGTCAGATTTAACAACGTTCCCGAAATCTTGGTACTTTGTTGGTGGTCTTTTTATTTCTGGAGTTTTCTTAGCCCTAATGCCTTTCTTCGGGAACTACTGGATAATTGCTGGATTTTGTTCCGTATTTGGTCTGGCATCTGGAACATATGTAGGCATAACTGCCATTGTCATGGCAGATTTGCTGGGTGAGGAACGTTTACAATCCAGTTATGGAATCTCACTATTCGTCAATGGTATCCTCCAGTTGGTAGGACCACCAATCTGTGGAGTATGGTTCAACGCAACCAAATCTTTTGTCTCGCTTTTCTTTTGTTTAGGAATCATTTTGTCTGTAGGTTCCTTACTATGGAGTTTTGTTCCTTGTATTAAAAAAGAGGATTCTGACAAGCCAAATACAGAAGAAAATGAAAGTTAATAGATAATTTAGCTTTAATTTTTTATTTAATTTTGATACAGGTATTAACTGGGGCATAAACATGGTTGAATTTTTATTCGACTCGTCAGGAACATAGTATGTTTGTATTAATGTCCTAGATATAATTTATATAAATGTACAATTAGTTACTTATAAAAATGTATAAACTGTTACTACACCTTGTCGCTTAAACTCGATTTTTGAATAATCCTTAAGATAGATTTATTTAAAATGAAACAAAGAAATTAAACACAGTTGAAATATGCCCTTCATATAAAAACTCAACGGAAAGGTGCCTTTTTATTTTAGTAGAGTTTGTCACGAAGAAGCCAGTGTCGTAGACGTACCATTTATAAATATGGGATATATACCATAAAAACTACAAAGAGAAAAAGTCCTAATAATTTTCCTCCCAAATACACACAAACTGTAATAGGACAATGAAATGTCATTTTTGTAAAAAAAATACAAATAACTGTTTAATATAATGTAGCCTTAAATATAATTGGTGTAATATTTTTTTTACCAAATTCACCTGAATTTTGATATATGTGTATTGAAAAAGTTGAGAGATGCTCAACTTTGAGTCGCAACTATTCGATATTATTCCAATAAAAGAGCGACATATTTTTTTCTTGGGGAGGGGGGGTATATTAATAGGATTATCAAGAATTTGTCAAACTATTTTGCCTAAGAAAAAAGCGTTACTATTCCATTTCCTTATACACTACATTAATTTCAAAAGCATATATTTTTGTTATTATTCAACCGATTTTTTTTCCTGATAGGTCAGTCTTTCTACTTTCTGAAGCCCTGGGCAGAGTTGAAATTTTTTTTGTATTGTACCGGGTAAACTAAAATTTACGTGAAGCCAAAATTTAATATGACGGTCAAAAAGAGAAGGGGCATGCAGATTTAATTTTTTCATATGCTACGGGTACGTAAAGTTTTACTGTATCACATCACTTTTAATACTTTAATTTTTGATATAGGGTGAATTTGAAACTTTAATTTTTCATACAGGGTGAATAAAAAGATATACACGTTAAACCATAACTAAAAAATATGGTTAATTAAAAATACACTACCTAGAGATGTACTCATAATGTTAACTTGCTTGAACGTGATGCCAAGTTCAATTATTTACAAGATTATTTATTTGCATTATTTGTATGCCTTGGTATACACATCAAGTAAAAAAGAAGTAAAGCTAATTTTAGAGCTACTGTATGCCATCGCAAGGTTTGACACTTGGGGTCTCAATACAGGGTAGATGAAATTCTATTAGGTCCAAATGGTTTATTTTACATTTGAGGACACAGCTACAGATTTTTTTCAGAGATGTTGCCCATTAAACAAAACACTAATAAACAGTTAATATAAATGAGTTTTTATAACCAAACCTACAAAACAAATTATACCGAAGCGACAACAAAACGATAAAAAAGTTTTACATTTTTATTTTAAGAAAAATGTTCAGGATGCAGATCAAAGCAATTTTTTTATGTAACTGATTTCAAGTATTCTAAAGTATAAAGAATTTCCTCGATCATTAACCTTTACAGTGACAAAGTGAGAAGTTTTTTTTTATGTTAAATAAAACTTTCTGTTTGTCCCCCTCATGTCTCTTAACTAACCATTTTTTGTTTCCCCGTGACTGAATTTCTGACTCGGCCCACGTTCCTTCTGCACATCTCTATAAGTTGTTCTTCCTTTCCTCCTGTGTTTACTGAAGCCGCCTCTAAAAGCGTGGGAAATGTTGGGGCAGATGTGTGTCACAAAACATGCGAGCATTTTCTTTCCTCTCCATCGAAGTCAATAAATCAATTTAAGTAAATGAGACTTTATAGAATTAGTACAAGAAATACTCTATTAGGTACTGTAATTTCCCGATCCATTTTAAGTATGCTTTGTTAACGATACAAAAATGCGAACAATAATGAAAATTGCCTGACAAATTATAATAAAAAAAAATCAGACAATATGGAAAAACTAAAAATCAATTGTGCTCTAAGAAAACGACCGTGAAGATGGTACTATTTATTAATTTAGTTAATGTAAGCAGGCCAGTGGAGTGAAGTAACTTCTTTATATTTTAACTGTTTTGTAATAATTTTAAAATTGATTAATATTAAAACTTAATATTAAACATTCTGTATTATGTAAGTAATTCATTCCGAATATTTAGAAATTATAGTTTCTACACCTCTGTACTCATAATAATTAAATTTTAAGCCTGATGAATTTTTTCTCGAAATTTTATAAATTGTTAAAAAGTATTAGAACATGTTGTGTGAAGCTAATAGAGGGTTGTTTTTATCCGTCGTTCATCCTCTTCAGGAAAACCATCAAGTACAAGGTATATCATTTTCAGCACTTGTGCGGGTTATCTCTCTTATTTTTAAAGACAGAAGATTTAAGATTATAGATGGCGCCAGCAGAATTTTCATACCCCTTTTGGTGTTTGAGATTTATGGCGTTTTTGAAAATGTTGCCTTTTCAAGCACCCCTCGTTTCCCAGTTATCTGATAACTTATCAAAAAGTCGAAAACTGTTCCTTATATGACTTTTTCCGTAGAATTCACTGCCGCTTTCAGGAGAAGTATACGGGTCAGGTCAAAAAGTTATCGCACCCTACATTATTTTTGTTAAATGGGACGCTGTGTATATTATGCCTTATATTTATTACGTATAATATGGGCTTTCCAAAAATATATAAATGTATGCAGTTATTTTTAAAAACAAGCTCAAAATTCAAGATTGTCTAAAATTTTCTCTTGTGCCCTATTGGTAGATAGGCTAGGGCTAAAATGTAATAAAAACAAAATTCATGTAAGTAATTATTATACTAAAGATGTAATAATCCAAATTTAATTCAAAAGATCTTTCTTAATTCTCAACTCTTAATTATTGATTGACTCAAAACAAAACAATAATTACCTATCTTACTTAAAAACTTTAGTTAGGTAAAACAGAAGAGAAATAAAATTTTGAAAAAGCAAAGAGTTTCAAAGATGGTTTTCAAAATGAAGGCCACTTTCCCGTATGGAAAACTGGCACATTTTCGTTATTCTTCTAATAGCGTTCAAAAGAATTATAAGCCCTCTTTACAAATTTCGGAAAGTTAAATCGATTGTCGCACAAAGCTCCCCTACAGACTAGTCTCGTGTTTAATATATTTTATTCTGCATGAAACCCCATAAGATAAAATCCAAAATCGACAGATCCAGAGATCGCGGGGGCCATCTTACGAGTCCGTGGGTACCAATCGAACTTTGTGGAAAGTTATCGTCTAAAAATGTCCTTAAAAGCGCAAAGAGTTGTGGCTTGGGGTGATGAAGCAAACGGCATTATAAAGTGCCAATGGAACATTTTCCAGCAGTTGTGGAATAACTTCCTCAAGGATTTCTAGGTACCGACGAGCTGTGAGACCTCCTTCAAAAATTCTATAGACTATGCGTTTTCCAAAAATGAAACACGAGACCCCAACCCCAAAGCGTCCCTCTCAAAAATTGTTTCTTGTATTACAATTCCCGCACTTGAAAAAAAAAAAGATTCATCGGACCAGATAACGAGTCTGCCAAAAGATTCATCAGTAATGATTTGTTGTAAATACCATTGGCAAAACAATATTCGACGCTCGGTATCGCTGGGGTGTAAATGTTATTAATGTGGTATATAATATGGATACCCTCAATATATCAATGTCTGTTTTCGTGATTAAGTAAATTGCTTTTAAATTCCCAATTTTTTAATAAAATAGTCACTTTTTTGAGGTGTGCCATGCCAGATAATGCGTTGGCCAACGTCAGGATAAGGACTTGACGGGACAATCAGACATGGGTCTAGAAAATTGCAAATATTATCTCGAATGTTTTGAGGGGTGGTAAAAATAGATGTTTATCGAAAAATAGAATAAATCTCTGTGATTATGTGCAAATTTTCTAAAGTTCTAAGAATTATTTCATGTCGACAAGGCCGGATTAACGACTTATGGGGCCTGGGGCTTTAAGTATTCAGGGACCCTGAACCATGCAGGGATTTGCAGGAATAACGAGTGACTAAGAAAAAAGGTCCTCAAGTTTGAATGCCGCTGATGGGGCTGTAGGAACAACTGATGGGTAAAAAAAAGAAAAAATCCTACGTCTTGTACTTTACCTCCTTAATAAACAGCTATTTACCATCTTGCTTACACCTTACGGGAGACCCGCCCCCAATTTAACGTCAAATCGTTACAAAATCTTGCGCCAGATTTGCGCTGGGGCTCCTGTCTACGACGTGGACTGAAGCTTTAGCCCCATATCCTCACCCTTAATACAGGCCAGGATGTCGAATTTTGTATACCAAATAAACGTAATTTTAGAATCAAATATATAAAAGGGCTGTCCAGTCGCCATTTTGAAAACAAAAGTTAACTTGTGAAACATCGTTTCATCAGCTCCTTTTGAATCTCAAGTTGGAAACGTTATGAAATTATAAACAAATTAATATTTTTGACGCCATTTTTTATGTTTTATTTTGCAAAGTTACACACTGAAAATAATTGTACTTGTAGTATCAGTCTGACGAACAAAATGAACTCCCGTAGAGGCCTCTTTCTGTTTTCGTTTGCAGCAGAATAATTGTTGAAACAATGCCTCTCGGGATAAACAAATAGCTAAAACTCGTTAACAAATGAAGTCATAGGGTCAATATTTTCCACAATCATTTAGCATCACGTAGGCTATATTTGTGCAACATTTGGCGAAGTCAGTTTTCTTAGAGGCGTTTATAAAAAAAAATCCTATTATACACTAGTCAACACTTATAATGGTCACTGATTTTTAACATTAATTTCAAATGTATATATTTTTGTTATAATATGACTGCCAAAAAGAGACGGGGCAAGCAGATTTTATTTTTCATATGCTACGGATACGTAAAGGTTTATTGTACAACATCACCAAGTTTGAAACTTTAATTTTGAATACAGGGTGAATAAAAAGTTATACACTTTAAACCATAACTTAGAAATATGGTTAATTAAAAATACACTAAACTTAGACATTGAACATTTTTGAATACCTAGAGATGTACTCCTAATTTTAATTTCCTTGAACAGTGTTGCCAAGTTCAATTATTTACAAGATTATTTATTTTTATTTTTATGCCTTTGTATACACATCAAGTAAAAAAGAAGCAAAGCTAATTTTAGAGCTACTGTATGCCTTCGCAAGGTCTTAATACAGGGTAGATGAAGTCAATAAGGTCCAAATGACTTATTTTACATTTGAGGACACAGTTACAGATTTTTTCAGAGATGTGGCCCATTAAAAAAAACACTAATAAAGAGTTAACATAAATGAGTTTTTATTACCAAACATACAAAAGAAACTATACCAAAGCGACAAAAAAGATGCGAAAAATAAAACGACAACGTAACACAAAAACTGAATAGTCTGTTGGCCCTCCACCAGCTCTAATGCATTGCTCAATTCTTCTTGGCATGCTTTCAATTAGGATGTTTATATGGTGGTGTGGAATTGCATTCCATTCCTCTACAGCGTCTTCAATAAGATCGCGAAAACCTGCAAAAAATTCATTTTGTCTCCTTACACGTCTTCCTATTATATCCCAAGCATGTTCCTTCTACTTCTTTATATTCGATCACTGCTCTTGTCCTATGTGCGGTGGCATTATCATCCATGAATAAAATATTTGGACCTACAACACCCCACCACATGCGAACAACTGGATCTAGGATATGCTCTATGTAAATTTGACCACTCGTCGTTCTGGGTATAGATATCAAGTCCGCGTTTTATTATTCCACATTATCCCACCCCAAAACATGGTCGTATCGCCTTGATATGGTAGCACTTCTCTATAGTTGGCAGCCCTGACTTCTCGTCCTGGAACTCGCCATCACTGAAAAAAGATCTTTTGATTTAAATGCATACGCCATTCCGTTAAAAGCTTCGTGACTTTAAATAGGTCCAACTGCGAGCGCTCTTGATTTAAAACGTTATTTCTATTGCCTTTAATCAATCATAATATTTTACACTAACTATACTTTCTCTTGTGTCAACTCCCAGTAATTTTGAACCAAACTCCTGAACGTCTTATTAAAAAGGACTAAAAACATTGAGCTAAGACCTTTAGTATTCTTCACTTAATAATTCTGTTGATTCAAAGAAGACAAACTTTTGAAATAAAAACTTCCATCGTTCTTAATTGAAGATAATTTATTTCTTAATTCAAATGAATATATACTTTAATAGAAGAGAAATTCTTTTAGAACAAATAATATCTATTTTTAAATAATAGCTTGGTTATTTTTAACCAAGACTAACGAACTTTTGATTCAAAGGAATATCGTCTTCGCCCAAGAAAGATATTGCTTTGACAAAAGATCTCCCTGTCTTGAATGATTTTAAAACCTTGTTGTATATAAGGTGATTTCTATAAGTTGATAATTTGCTTTAAGTATGTATGGAATTTTTAAAAGTAATGATATGTTTGGAACAAATATAAATCAACAGAAAAAGCAGTTCGGTACTTATTTTTGAGTTATTTAAAAGTTTTACTTATTTTTATGACTTCTGTACACACTTAAAAGAACACTTAGAAATCATCTTTTACTTTATTTTATGTAAAGCAACATTAAATTAACTCACTCACTTCGAATAATAGAAGGTACATAGAAAAGTAATTCCGTTTTGACACAATATCTAATGGAAGTTAAAGTTACGTAGATAAGCTCTCGTTTCAAACGAAGAGGAACAATTTAACTGTTTTGTATCTATTTTACTGAAACATTATTAAAATAAACTTTCGTGATGTTTAAACTTAAAAGTATAACTTTTTCTTCTTCATTTTTCTAGTCAGTTTTTGTCCCCAATATTTCTGGTTATTGGTGTTATGTGACTGTCTCTGAGTTGCTTTAGGATGGCAGTTTCTTCAATTTTTTGCTCTGCAAGAAAAATACTTACATATTATTTTATTCGTATTTCCCAAAGACAATGAAATATTTTGTTGAACTTTGGTATAGGAGGGTTCTTGATGATGCTGAGTAAGAATCGAAAATCAAAATATAATATTTTTCCTTAAAAATTGTACCTCTCCCCCTCACCCTTAGGCTCGCACGTTAATAAGCAAAATCAAATATGAGTATTTTAAAACCATACATATAACCAAAATTAGAAACTAATATGGCAATTATTTCCTGCGATACCGTGGTGCTCAGCTTTTAAATGGTCTATACTATGTATCTGACCGAAGGTTAAATATATTATCAAAACTATTTTCTTTGTAAGCACCAAGTTTAACTGAGAATAAACTTATCTGTGTGATCTATATGACCTCTTTTATCATACCATACTCTAGAACTATTAAAAATATAATAAGCAATTGGTAGTCTGTATATAAAGGGTTTTCCCAAAATACGACAAAAACCGATTTCAAAAACTAAAAATTTTAAATTGGTAAATAAAAATAAGTAAAAAATGTTCATATTAGTTATGGTTAAAGAAATAATTTAATATTTATTTTGTTCTTTTTTGAATACCCTGGTGTATCTGTCCTAAAGTTAAATATACTATTAAATCAATTTTCTCTGTAAGCACCAGCTATTGAGATTAAATTTTTTTGAGAAATATATAATGAAAATGCTGTCCTTTTTTATCATACCATACTCTAGAATCGTTAAAAATATAATAAACAAATGGTAGTTATTTTTATAAAAATTAATTTAAAGCAATATTAAAAAAATCTTTGCACACGAGCGTCGATTTTATGACAATAGTTAAAGAGTGTGGTAGTTTCAAAGTAGATCCTATGTCAAAAGCCGCGGTTTTGAAACAAGATGAAAACTTTGTATTAAAAACTATTTGTTTTGAATCTAATCTTTTTAAATTGAATCAATTCCGCTCCATCTTGAAATAAGTAAGTTGTAAATTTCAAAAGTAATTCAATAGGAAAGGAGGGTTAAAACGCCATTTTCTTTATTTTGCAATGTTATAACAAAACAGAAAATTATTAATAACAGATATATAGGTATTCTTTTGT
Source organism: Kuschelorhynchus macadamiae (assembly GCA_030620095.1). NCBI lineage: Eukaryota > Metazoa > Arthropoda > Insecta > Coleoptera > Curculionidae > Kuschelorhynchus > Kuschelorhynchus macadamiae. The sequence continues at coordinate 259,475 of JAUTXW010004679.1, forward strand.
CTAATTCTTTAAGGAAAAACGTTCTAGCGGAACGTTTTGTAGTAGAGTGTGCATTAGATTAACTTATTTTTGACTCAAAACTCAAAAACGATCTGCTTATATAAAAAAGAAGAACATTAGGTTACAAATTCGCAGGTACGAAGTAGATATGACAATAAATTATACTCACTTACCTTCGAAAGGTTCGCACAAATATCCAAGTCGCCACTTTTCTAACAGGATTTTGACTTCCATGTTTGCTTTGCCATACAAAAAAATTACACAAAAATGTCGGTACTGCGCGTTATACCACCTATAAATCAAGACTGATCTCAGCAACAGCTAAGTAGGGCCAACTGTTCGTCCTCTCCCCACCCATCGATTTTTTATGTGTCCGACGAATTTGAAACAAGACCGAAAAGCATTTAAGAACAATTATAAAGGTATTACTTTACGATAAAAGAGTTTAGGGCAAGTGCTTTTAAATGTTATGACCAAATTTCTCTCGGAAGAAGAGAGAGAGAGAGAGAGAGAGAGAGAGAGAGAGAGAGAGAATCCCTCTGGGCACGAAATATTTATTCAAGAGAAAATGAAAATTATATCAACACCCTCACTTTTCTTAATGTAATAGCATATATCTTGAACTAAAAGAAACATTCTTGGGTGAAGAGAACTTCTCTTGTTCTCAGAAATGATTTTTCAAGAGAACTGGCCACTTTTCTTCAAGTTACCCTTTTTTTTGTGAAACGTTAACCCGCCGGTCATCGGATATTAAACCAATTCTGATTTCATCGGAAAACATTACATTTTTCCATTGATTGATGTTCCAATGGCGTTATTCAATACTCCAATTTAACCCTGCAATTGTGTAAGTTTGAGACTATTTCATGTAGCCGTCTTCGAATTGTTTGAGTTGATACCTTGATGTGATGTGCTGCCCGAATCTGTTCCTTTATAATTGTTGATATTGTTGTTGGATTCCTCCTTGCCAGTATTCTAATAAAACGATCCTTATTTGCTCTGGTTTTGCGATTTCCATGCTTTCGAAGTCTATTTTCAATTCTTCTTCCACCGCTCTCCGCACTAAACCTATGATACGGCCTCGGTTTAAAGCAGTAATTCTAGGCATTTTTAACTTTGTAGTTGACAATGTCAAAAAATTCAACCATTAGGTTGTTTATTGTTATATGAGCAGTTGTTTATTGGCTTTTAGATGGGCAACCACTGATTTCGTTCGAAACCCTTGTGGGCAAATTTGGACTCCATCATTTCATCCTCCCTGTATTAAAACTGCAAATGTTTAAAAATTGTGATGGTATACAGTAGTTCTGAAATTAGCGTCTTTTTACTTGATACCTATACCAAGTAATAAAAAATAATAATACAAATACATTATTAAAATTGGCAACACTGTTTAGGGAAGTTAAAATTACGAGTACATCTCTAGGTATTCAAAAATGTTCAATGCCTAAGTGTATTTTTAATTAACCATATTTCTAAGTTATGGTTTAAAGTGTATATCTTTGTATTCACCCTGTATTAAAAATTAAGTTTCAAACTTGGTGATGTGGTACAGTAAAAATGTACGTTTCCATGGCATATGAAAAAATTAAATCTGCTTGCTCCGTCTCTTTTTGGCAGTCATATTAAATTCTGGTTTATTTACAAGCTTACGTAACTTTTAGTTTTCCTGGTACAATACAACAAAATTTCCACTCTGCCTAGGGCTTCAGAAAGTAGAAGGACTGACCTATCAGGAAAAAGAAACTTTGTTAAAATCGGTTCAATAGTAACATAAATATATGCATTTGAAATTAACGTTAACAATCAGTAATGCATTATAAGTGTTGACTAGTATATGTATGTATTATTGTCCTAATACGGATGTTTCTTGGATATATTACAAATGAAAGCTATCGAATAGGTAATAACTGCATTTTAGAAAATCATATCAAGGAAGGGTGCTGTACGTATTTATATTTTTCTATTGTATTTTACCTGTTGTAGGTTAGTTTTATCGCCTTTTAAATGATTTCAAGCTCCTGTGAACTTGCGTCAATAGTATAGAATGTGAATCGCTATTTTTTTATATTGTACATGTTTTTATTGTCTATTCTAGTCCTTATCAGAAAACAAAATTGGTATGTTTAAGTAGGATGGAACAAGAAACTTACACATATTGATTATTTAAATTAGGCTTAATTAATTATATGGTATTTATGTATACTCAAATTTTATTTGCCAGTGTGATAGAATATGTCTAGCTAGTAAATTAAAAATAAAATAATTTATTTTCTTGAATTAAAGGTGTTTTTTTTTAATTAGTCCTAATTTTAAGATGGTATAATAAGGTATGCATTATACAACTGAAGCAGGTATGGCCTATATACAGGCGTTTCTTCCCTCGGGAATCCCCTATGTCTCGAGTTCCCCTGGGAAATCCCCACATCACTCGGGAACTCCCTTTCCCGGAAATCCTCAAATTCCTGGAAATCCCCAAATTCCTGGAATCCCAGGGTGTCCTGAATTGAAGAATCCTTAATTTTGGGACACCCTGTATATATCTATATACGGGGGACCCAAATTTAATAACCCTTAATTTCGGGACACCCTGTATTGGTATAGCATTAAAACACTATAAGTAAAAAATGAAATACTACTTATTCTTATGAAATAGGGTAAGTGGCTTTAGAAAAACAAAATACATAATTATAGCTGTCTACTTTTCGAATGTCAAAATGATCAAAGTTTGGAAGTTTTTTAACGCGACGAAAAATGGCTGTAAAACTAAATTTAAAAGAAAAAGCGGAGTACTTATTAATGGAGAAAATTGTAAATCATTTCGGGAGGCTGCAATAATGTTTGGCATCCTGGAATAACTGTTCATTATAGTACGGCGTCAAGAATTTACAATCATTTTAAGGAAAGTGGTTCACTAGACTGTGATTATAAAAAAGCTCACCAATAGTTGGTCAGAAATGAAGATGCCGATATTGAGGTTACTACAGACATTTATTGGGAAAAGCACCATGGGTAAAGTTTTGAAGGAAGCCAAATTTCATGCATTTCCAAAGAAAATATTGTTCACAGATGAGGCAACGACATTTAGTACTAATGGTGTAGTCTCTTCACAAAATTGCCGATGGTGGGCGGATAGGAATCCGCACTTTACAATCGAATGTAAAAGCCAATATTCAAGGAAAACGAATGTGTAGTGTGGAATATTTAAGAAACAAGTTGTGGGTCCTTTTTTCTTCAGAGAAAATTTACCTTCTCAGAGATACTTACATTTTCTAAAGTGAAATAAGCGATTTTTGGAAAGAAATACCCCTGGAAGTGAGATGTGCTTTCAACAGGATGGGGCTCCTGTCCATAGCACCATATAGCTTATAGCGCCGACGCTACGTCAAACAGGCAAAAGAAAATGGTCTCCTAAATAGTTTTCTAAAATCCGCATTCATCGGCGATTTAAAGTGTTCTTTAATCAAAAATCAGTAAATTATAGTGCTATTTCATCGTTCAGAATAAAATTCCACAAATATTTTTGCAAATTGTTGTGTTTTTTTCGGCACATTGAATATAGAGGTTATGTGACTAAAACATCGCATTACATGGTGGAAAGTGATTTTAAATTATTCAAAATCAAATACAAGTCAAGATGACTGATGGAAAGGACAAAACCATAAATCGGTCCGATAAAAACCGCGATAGCAAACTTTGTGCAGACATTGCAAGAAAATTGTGGTAAATGTGGCGAAATGCAATATCTGCTCTGAGAACTTCCATCCCAAGTGTCTAGTGCAAGCTGCACAGGCAAAAAGTACAACTTGCGTACATGTTTCTGAAAATGATGTAAACGCTCCTGAAAACCCAAATCATACTAAGAAATCAACTTCCTGAAAAAAAACTTAAAGAAATGGAGAAAAGATATGAAAACCTTCAAAAAAAGGTACTGAAAAACAAGGTAAAAATCTTAGAAAAGCAAGTTTTTTCGTGATCAGAAGTCCGACGCCGAAAAAAGTACAAAGTCCAATCCAGAGAAAAATATCACAAAAAAATAAGAAACCACTGTAAAGCTGGGAGAAATTCAAAACTGTTAAACCAGTAACAAAATAGAAAAACATGGAAAAGAAAGAACAAAATTATCTTATTTCCTACAGCTTTAAAAACTGGTAGAGTTGTTCCAATTTTTAAAAATAAGGGCTCTATCAATGATACAAATAACTATAGACCTATCTCAATTCTTCCTGTCTTTTCAAAAATCTTTTAATCCCTATTAAAATCCCAAATAACTGAATATTTTGAGGGAAACAGTCTATTTTTAAGCTGTCAATTCCGCTTTAGAGATAAAAAATCAACTACATAGGCCATTAATAGACTGTCAAGTCATGTACTTGAGGGCTTTGAGCAATTAGTGGACACATGCTTCATTTTATGATTTGATAAAAGCGTTCGACTGTGTATCGCATGATATACTTATAGCTTAACTTGCACACTACAACTTTAGTAGGAACAGCCAGTCCCTTATTGAATCTTACCTATCTGAGAGGTGTCAGTATGTAACCTACAAGGGAGGGGTCTCTTCATGACAGACTGTTAGGTACGGGGTTCCCCAAGGATCTGTACTGGGACCCGTGCTATTCATTATCTACATGTGAAACCGGAGCTGTGAATGTTTGCGGATGACACCTGTAGTTACTTTAGCTATCATCCCAGCCAGCAAAGCAAGTGTTTTGCTGAGTTGGGCGTTCTTACATTCCCATATGTGTTTATCCTTCAATGTCTCATCTTCATTAGGTCTAACATCAGTAGTTTCATGGCGCGGGGGAGTGTACATGAGTATCCGATTCGCAATGGCAGGGACTTAGCTATACCTTTTCGCAGACTGACTGCAGCGAGAGACGGTACCGGGGACCTCTGTGTAAAGTTGTTTAATATGTTTCCTGACGCCATAAGACAACTGGGGGTTAGGAGATTTAAAAATAAAGTTTAACATTACTTAATCAGCAAATCATTTTATTCGGTGAGTGAATACATGAAGAAAAACTTCAGTGATTTAATTCTCTGATAGCGCTAATCCTTGGAATTTTTCCCATTTTAACATCCTGTTGCAATTTTCTGTTTAATCTATGTATTGTGGTCTTTGTTAGTTTTAGTGTAATTGATATATTTTAAGTGTATTTTATGATTTACCCTCTTACGGGTTAACTTTAATTTTATAGTTGTTTTTAAATGTATAAATGTTTCTATTTGTATCTTTATTATTTTGTGTTTGACCTGTAAAAGTACGTTTGTGCAATTTTACCAATAAAAAGCTATCTATCTATCAAAATGTTAGAGTACTTGGAAAAAAAATTCAATGGCAGGTGGATTGGCCCTTATCACACCAATGTTGGATAATGCCTTGAGGTATTTTTCAAAGAAGAAATATTATTCCGGTTGTTTAATTTTCGTAAGTTTTGCGAGGTTTTTCCAAGGCCGTAGATAGGGAGGGTTCAGGTTTTTTTACCTTTTTCCCTTAACGCTTCAATTTTGTATTGGTTTTTGTCCCCGAAATCCCCACGAGAAATAACCCAGGATACCTTTTACTAAAAATTATCGCAGCCCCTCGAAATAATTTATATTTTCTCCAATAATAAGTATTAACTCCCCTTTTTCTATTAAATTTAGTTTTGTAGCCATTTTTCATCGTGTTAAAAAACCTTTCAAACAACAGCTATAATTACGTATTTTGTTTTTCCAAAGCCACCTACCCTATTTCATAAGAATAAGTAGCATCAATTGCATTTTTTACTTATGGTGTTTTAATGCTATACTCAAATTATTTCAAGGAGTTCAGAGAGCATACGAACAGCAAAAATGGAAAACCATGTAGTTTTGTTTTTTTTAGGTAGTGTGCAACAACCCTAAATATGAGATTGACAGTCGTATGGCAACTATAAAAATTTTCTTCTGAACAGTACTTTTTTACTATAAAAACTGTAAAAAAACAAAATTAAAGATTTTCTTACACCATTCCATATTTGGGCATGTATTTTAATTCTAAGCAACTTTTCTTAATACAATTTTTCTCTATTTTGAGAAATCATGCCACTTTACTCTTGAGAATTTTTCATATTTTTGATCGTCCCTCGTATACTGATGAATATTTTGGAAATACGTTTGGGTGCACCAACTTTTATCAAGAATAAAATTTTCTGAGAAATGAGAAATGAAAAAGTTTTCCATTTGTTGCATACTTCACTGAACACATTGTACAGCAGTTGATATTCATCTTTAATGGTAAGCCTGTAACAAAGATTTTTAAATTTTCCTAGATTTCGCAGTGACCAATTAAAACAAATGTATTACAGCAGTGACGCCTACTTATACTTGAAATTTATTTTGAAAATTTAACTAACTTTAGAATAAACAATAACACATAAAAAAGTGAATACCTTTCTGATTATATATAAACATCTTTATTTACTTTTTTACATATGTTATACCAATATACATTACATTAATATGAAGATTTGTAAACAAATATTCATGACAATAAGTTGTTAGAGTTAGTTACCCCTAAAAAAATTCAATGAAGCGCTTCAATGAAAAAAAGTACTTAATATAAGCGACACATTTACATAATTCATATATACAATTTACTTAAACATAGTTAAACAATACTTCGCTTTTTAAATGCGAAGAATAAACCAAGCTTAAATATCACAAAAATATGTTTCAAAAACTGATTTTCTGAATTAAAAATAGTCATTATAGAATATGATAAATCATACATATAAACAAAAAAAATCTGTAGCTTGTCTGCAAAATTTAACCCGTCCACTCACAGTGAGTTAGGATTGATTCGAGTTTAGTTCCAGCATATTAGAATGAATTTAAACTCGATTCAGCTGCTGCACATAAATCACACGATATCTCCAGTGTGACAGGAAGACGTGTACATAAACCTCATTAGTCCGATGAACGATGCGGATGTTCAGCCAAATACCAAATACAGGGTGTTTCCCAACTACGGTACCCAGGAGGTGATTCCTTAGATCATTTTAATAAAAAAAGTTCCTATATGAACATGTGTCAGGAGTCAAATTTTTCCCGAGATGCTATCATTAATAACACTGGCCGACAAGATTTTTCTAACAGAGGCCAGCTCAGTATTTTCACAATGGAAATACCCTCCCAATAATAAAAAAAATATTCGGAAAGCCCTAATACGTACCATTTTTTAATAGCCTAATTTGAACCTTTTATATTGGCAGGTAAACAATTTTATTGTGGGGCGGCTAAAATGGGTTTACAACGGAAATATTACCTAGACTGGGTTGTTTACAACATTAGACATAAAATAAACGTTAAACATCACTCTTCTGTTGAGTTTCGAATTGAGTGGTTCTCTGTGTATCAATCAATCAATCAATCAATCTCTTTATTCAAAAAATTGCACAATACAAAAATATACCATACAATTGAATGAAGTGGCGTCAAAATTACACACAAAACAAAATGAAATAAATCTTAAAACAATACTAACAATTCGATAAGCAAGTGTATGTGAAGACGAGAATGTCGAGTCAAAGGCGCCGAAGTTTTCTTCTGACAAATTTTGTTATATTTGTGGAGAATTTCTGGTGAAATCACAAGCCAGGCCATTTTCCGAAAATGTAAAAAAAGCCTACTTTAAATATTTTGGTGTGTTAATTGGAGATCAAGATAAGCGGTGGGCTCCCCATGTGTGCTGTGTTAGTTGTAGTGTATCATTGGTGCAGTGGATGAAGGGAAAGAGAAAAAGTATGCCTTTTGCAGTTGCAATGGTATGGCGAGAACCTACCAATCATTCTGACGATTGTTATTTTTGCCTGACAAAGACTGAAGGTTATTCCAAAAAGGGAAGCACAATATAGAATATCCAAATTTGCAATCTGCCATACGACCTGTTCCTGTTCCATAATGCAATTTTGCCAGTGCTGATTGCGCCTTTAAATTGGCAAGGTATTGATTTAGGAGATAATGCATCATCAGGCAGCTCAGAAGAACAGTGCACCGATCCCACTTTTACCACAGGTCCCAGTTCCGGCGAGCCACATTGAATTGTTCAAAGTGAATTAAATGCTTTAGTACGTGATTTGGGGTTATCCAAGCAACAGTCAGAACTTCTGGGTTCCCATCTTAAGGAATGGAACCTATTGGCCAAAGAAACAAAAATTACGAATTTCGAAAAAAGAAATGCTATGTTTTCTGAATTCTACAGTATGGAAAATTCGTTATGCTATTCGTTATAGACAGTTTAATGCAGGAACTTGATGTTCAATACATTCTCCCCGTGAGTGGCGCTTATTCATAGACTCATCTAAATATAGCTTAAAAGCTGTGTTATTGCATAATGGAAATTTAAAACCCTCTATACCAGTTGCCCATTCAGTTGCAATGAAAGAAAATTATGAAAATATGCGCACGATTTTGGATAAAATAAACTACAATAGGTATAAATGGCAGATACGTGGGGACTTAAAAGTTATAGCGATTTTAGTGGGACTTCAGGGGGGATTTACAAAACATTGCTGTTTTCTTTGTTTATGGGACAGTCGAGTAATAAATCAGCATTATGTAACAAAAAAGAAGCGAATTTCAACCGGGATCTCAAAATGTTAAATTTATACCTCTTGTTGATCCCAAAAATGCCCTTTTGCCTCCTCTTCACATTAAACTTGGGCTGATGAAAAACTTTGTGAAGGCTTTGAATAAAGATGGTGATGGATTTAAATACCTAAGACAAGTCTTTCCCCGATTAAGTGATGCCAAATTAAAAGAAGGCATTTTTATTGGGCCACAAATCAGAAAATTGCTGGACGATGTCTTTTTTATGGAAAAGCTTACCAGGCTGGAACTCAGAACATGGAATTCATTTGTTAATGTAGTAAGAGGATTTTTAGGCAACAATATGGATGAAAATTATGAACAATTAGTTAATGAACTCTTAGACGCCTATAAAGCGATTGGTGCCAGAATGTCATTAAAAATTCACTTCCTCCATTCCCATCTGTCATTTTTTCCTAAAAATTTGGGAGTTGTTAGTACGAGTAGGGTGAAAGGTTTCACCAAGATATCAGAACAATGGAAATTCGGTACCAAGGACGATGGAATCCAGCCATGATGGGTGACTACCGTTGGTTTTTGAAGAGTGAAGATAGGACACCTCATAAACTGAAAAAATAAAGGTTAATTAGTGTTTTTAGTTAATATTTTTCTCGTTTGCTTTTCTCTTAGATGTATGGTCTGTTTAATAGGCGAAAACTGTAACCATAGTCAATAAACAGGGTTAAGAATTTTCTGAAATCATTTTTTCTATAGATATTAAGTATCATAACATTCGATATGGTTCTACAACTCTAACAAGAAAACCCTACGTGCTACAACTTTCTATTTGTCATTTTCGTATTTGGATAGATCCATTCTATTAGATTATGCTATTCCGATTTGTCTTACAACAAAAAAAATTTTTTTGTCGGCCAATGTTATCATAACAACCATTTTTGGGCCGACGAAAATCCTCAGGTTATTAGAAAAAATAGTCCTGATATGAATCCTCTAGTTTATAAAAATCCTGTACTAGATGTAAACGACTTGAGAAATCGAATAATCGACAATTGCATGTCATAAGGAATACTCCAGGGCTTTTGAACGTATCATACAATCAATGACGAAGCGATTGCAATCTTGTATTTTATCAAAAGGTAGTCATTTTGTTCATCTACTTTAAGGTAGAAATTGTTTATTTTTTTGTAATTTATGTGTAGTAATTAATGCATAGTTTTTATTTTTTTAATGTTGTCCATGAAGAATTTTTAAAGTGGTTTAAAGTTATTTTTACTGAAAAAAACCTATAAAAAAACACAAAGACAAAAAAATTGTATTTTTTTTTCTCAATAAAAACTGCAAAAAGTGTGACACGCCACTGGACTTTTTATTATCTAGTTAGGGCTGAATTAGAGCCTTAGTACTAAAAATGCCAAATTTCAACCAAATCGGCTTAAGGATATTTATGACGTTTATTTTTTTAAAAAACTCTAACAGACCGTATCTCAGAATCGGGACAACTCCGGACACATGTTCATGAGAACTTTTTTTCTTAAAATGACCTAAGAAATCACCTCCTAACTACGTACCGTAAATTAAAATTAAAAATTGAAAAAAAATTAAATAAACTGTATAACATTGTATAACAGAATATTAGAAAGTTTACGGTTTTACCGCCAGAAATGGAGTTTAGCTAACAAACTACAGAAATATAAGTAGCAATAGCACTAAGTAACATGATGTTTCTTAAAAATGTACCTATCTATTACGTCAAAATAAAAATATAATATTCTATTAAGTTTAAGCCAGAAAATAGGCCAAAATGTATAAGGAATATCTATTTCCACTGATTGTATCAGTCATAGCTGTAAGAAACCTTAATATAAAAATATTTACAAGTAGGAACTAAATATACAATTTTAAAAAATAAAGCATTGCAAAGAAATATCAACAACTAATTCAAGGCATTAAAAAGGATGGGTAAGGTTCATAAAAACTTAAAGCAAAATGTCGTAAAAATAATCAAAAAATGATTGCAATATCCAGGATCCTTACATTGTGTCCCCTATATCTAGGTAGAATACGTTAAGGACTCATATTTCTCTGACATTTTAACTTACATCAAAGACAGATTATACACCGTATAGACGTACCATTCAATGTAAAATAAAGTACCCCCTAAATGGATCCAAACTTTGTATTGTATTTGTAGACTTGGGATCCATCGAGAGATTTCCCTGTAGCTCAACACCCAGAGTTGCAGTCCGCAGTACGCATTAAATTATTATTAATATTAAATCAAATTGCATACCTGGAAGATCAAAACAAGATGTTATCTTTAAAGCTCAAAATGAACTGAATTTTATGACTTCGATCGAAACCTATTAGCTGAAAATAATTTATACAGGGTGTTAATTATGTCGTGGCCATAATTCAGGGGGTGATAGTACTCGACAAAAAAATGCCAATATATGCATAGTCAAAAACTCACCATTTTCGTTATATAAATTTAGTACATATATTATTTTTAAGAACCTCTACAATAAAATATCAAAATTGTCCGTCGCAGTATACAGGGTGCTACATTTTTTTTGCATCACCTACAAGTTTATCTTTCGGAACTTTTTTTTGGAGCACCCTGTATAAATTCTGATATAAAATTTAAACTCTTTGTTCATTTCGTTAGCTTTTTAGTATTTTGCATTATTCTTGTATCTGGCAGACTTTGCAAAAATTGCCATCGATGCAAATTAAATTTAGGCGAAATAATGAAACCGGAAAAAAAACTTGTAGGTTGAGGCATTTGTTAATTCTGTTTTTTGATTTGACATGTTGAAACAGATAATTTTTATGTTTGACGGTTCCTGAAGCCAGATGACTCTATGAGCAGAGATATACCCAATCGACAAACATTTGCAAAGGTACCATCATCACCAAAAGTAACTGGGAGAAAAATTACCCCTGTTACTCTCCTGAACTATTATTCCAAGTTAACCTAGAGGGGCAAGTTAACCTAGCATGACAATGCCATAGTTAACCTAGGATTGGAATGTCAAAGTCATTTTTTTTATTTTGACACTGTCTTTTGCTTTTGATTTGAAAGCAATATTTATTTATCTTTGTTTGAAAGCAAATACCTAATTTTAACGGAGGAACAAAAGTATCATTGAGAGACCAAATAAGGGACGTCCAAAAGTTTTAACACCGAATTAGGGCCGTGAATTGGTGCAGTTTCTTAGAAACAATCCTTTTCAAACAGCAGTAAAGGCTTAAGATGAAATCAATTTCCCAGGTTCTGCAAATACTGCAAGATGGATATGGTTATCAAACCTAAAGAATCGTGCTGCTTTTAATAAAATATTCCTTAGAGAATGAATAACTAAAGGAGGTTGGAATTTGCAAGGGAATATGAAAATCAAGTTAATTTCTGGAAGAATGTGGTATTTTCTGACGAGAAAACTTTTAAATCATGCCATAATGGAACACTGCGCGTGTATAGACCTGTTGGGGTGAGGTATGATGAGAGATATACACGGAAAATAAACCAGAGTGGTGGTTTTTTTGTAAACGTTTGGGGTTGGATAAGTATCAGGTGTCCAAGAGTGTGTGCAGTGATTGAAGAAAGGCTTAATGCAGATGTTTACTGCAATATACTAGAAAATATTATGTTACCTTCTGTGAGGCTAGTTTTCGGACACAACTTTGTACTTCAATATGATAATTGCCCTATAGATACAGCTAGAGTAGTGCAAAATATATTGCGAGATCATAATATCGAAACTTTGCCCTGGATTTCAAAAAGCCCTAATTTGAATCCAATTGAAAACGTCTGGGGGCAAATGACCAAACAAATTTATAAGGAAGGATTTCGGCCTTGTAATCAAGATGATCTTCGACAATCAATCGTTCGAGCTTGGAACGAAATAATCCCTCAATATACAAGAGACTTGGTCTTAAGCATGCATCAAAGATTGCGCAACTTTATCGAACATAATGGTTCCATGACAAAATATTAAGTTATTTTTTTAAGTGTTAGTTTATAGTTATTAGATAAAAATTAAAAAGAACTAGGTCTGGTTTTTTATGAAAGTTTATAGTTGGGTTATATTTGTGAAATATATTTCTTAATTTTACCGCAAAAATATTGGTAACCATGTGTTTTATTTCAATTTTAATAAATTTATTGGTCGAAAAGCATAAAAATGGGTGATTGGATTACTTCTCATGAGTGATACTAAAGGTGGGTTTATACAGAAAATAAATAAGAAATAAGAACAACTGCTGCTGCCAAACATACTTTTTGCCAGCTATTAAATAAACTGCATAAACTCACTGTCTTTAATCTAAAATTCATAATTTGACAAATATTTGAGAGGAAAATCATATAACAGTTCCAGAGCTAATATGATGCTGTCCCAGTTACATTTGGTGGTTATTTTTTTACGGCTACGACAAATGTATGTCTAGTAAATTAAGAATGACCGTGACATTTACACCGCGCAACGTATATGTGAAGATTTTTTTTAAAATGGATAATTTAAAGAGTTACACTTTATGCAAGTTTTGTAGGAAGATTAACGATATTAAAATAAACCACAGAACATTGCCATGCCTAACACAAGTAGTAGAAAAGGCCGCTGTCTACTCTTTCCAAAAAAATCTCTTTGCGGATGTCCAGAAAATAGTTTATCGAGAATCTTCTTTCTTAAACCGATTATCCCGAAGTAAGCAGAACAAAATGGTGTCCAAGTATTGTATCTAGTTCCTGAAACATAAACATTTATGGGAATCTGATGAGTTGTATACACTTGAAGCACCTCTTTACTCCCCTTTAAGAAAGGAAGAAGCAATGCAAGAATTTAAGAAATATTTTGATGCCCTAGCTGCTAGATTAGAATAATTCGTTGTTTATCTAAAGTAAAAATGTAATATATGTTATCGACCATATAAAGTTGTTTTATAATTGAAATCCCAAACTTTGGAATAAAATATCTAAACAATAATGCAATAATGTGCATTTTCTGTGTTATCACATGACATATGTCAAAAAGATTTCCAGTGTAATCACCTTCTGCTTAACCTGGAGGCAAAAAATTTCCGGAAATCCGACCCGTTGCTATGGTAACGTTGAAAAATAAAGGCATCCGATTGGCTATAAAGTACAGGTGTGAAATTTTTAAAGAAATTGACTGAGAGCCATTTTCCACAAGAAATGTTACAAAGCGAGACCGTTACCCTGTCAAATTAAAAGCCTTGAATAAAGGAGTACTTACTTCCTGTTCTGTACAAAGTGCCGAACAATCAAATTGTTAAGTGCTTTTATATTTGTTTTGTAGCGTATTTGTATAAATAAATAAATTACCGGGCAATCCTATTTGTTTCTTCAAACCATAATTTTTATATTGCATTTCTAAACAAATACCTAAAGCACACTTCTTCGTTAAATTATTTGTACCTGATGAACTGTCTATTCGGAGCATAATCGGTTTTTATATAAAGTTACTAAATAGGCAATAGATCAACATGGTTGTTTTGTATTGTTTTGACCTACTCACCGCCCTTCAATGTAAGGTTATCTTACCCGGGATTTCGTCATATCGCAGGAACAATTTGGCGGAGAAGATAGTGTTGATGAGATATTTTAATATTTTTTCTAATCTCCAACTAATGTAATTTTGAAAGTTCGCATCATATGGGATCTCTTTTTATTATGTGACTTTGTGAAATGTTAGTATGGGCAATAATTTTTGCTTCATTAAATTCCATATTTGCTAATATATGGAAAAGTTTTATTAAGAAAAATTGTTTATTTTTTAGTTTGAGAAAAATTAAAATTACTTCTCAAAACTATGTAAAGTTTGATGCAATTTTAAGAATTTTAGGCACGTGTTTACTGAATTACATTTTTTTTTGGTAGTAAATAAAAATTAAGATGAAATTTTATTTTAAATTAATTAATGAGGAAAAATGCCAAACTGTGTTGTAACCTTATGGAAAAAATCCATTGATGCTTTTTTTTCAAGGGCACTGTACAGGGTCATCATTTATATTTCGCCACCCATTCTCAGGGTTTATTTTTATAGATAGAAAAAAAAAATAAATACAAAAGCTGTATGGATTTCAGGGAACTTCCTAGAAAAAAATAACTTTGAATATACAGGGTGAATCAGAAACTAATAGCGTACCCACTTTAGATTTTCTTAATGAAATGACCTGTATATTTTTGATTTTTTAGATTCTCCTTATTATTGCCTGTGTGTATGTGTGATATGTCTATACTTGTATCGGTAATTATTGAGATATTTAACTTTTAAATCCCCCCTTATCCTAGATAATTTACGTGAAAACGTGTCTAAGGTGTGTGGCTGGTACTGACATTGTTAGATTGTCACTATCATTTAAAATGTCTGTGTTAGTTTTGCCCAACGAAATGGGCTATTCCATTGAAGACAAATTAAATATAATGTCAGTAATAGAAACCCTACACACAATAAGATATATAGTAAACAAATCTGAAGACACCAAAAGTTAAATAGAAGAACTGCAAATCCAAACGAAAACTTTGACTTAAGCGTGTTGCTATTCTTTACAGGTAAATTATTGTTGTTAGTTTTCTATACTTACGATATATCTGGTTCATTATGAACGATCTTTTAGTGATGCAGCGAGTTATTTTCAAAAACATTTGGCAAAATTCAACAAACCCGTCATCGTTACGATTATCACCCATATAAATTTCTATCTGTCCATGGTCTAACTGAAGAATATAAACGACAAAGATTAATTTTTTGTCAAGAAATTTTAATATGTTTGTGAAATTCGCTGTTTTTCCACAATATACTTTTTACCGATGAAGTTACATTTACTACTAATGGTATGTTTAATCGTCACAAGAAACATTTCTGGGCGACAAACAATCCTCACAAAATTCAAGGACGACAAAGTTTAAATGTTTGGTATGGCCTTCTAAAAATAAGGTTATCAGATCAATATTTTTCCGTGAAAGTCTTACTGGTGTCAGATATCTCCAATATCTGGAAAATTATATAGAACAGCAGTTAGATAATATTCCTTTAAATCAGAGATTTACATTCATTTGGCAACAGGATGGCGCTCCAATAGTGTCTCCAATTAAAAAAATATTAAATGCTGTTCGTTTTCAAATTGACACCCAGTATTAATTAATTTCATCAAATTTTACTGAAGCCGGTTTTCCATAATGTCACTTAGTAACAGAAAGAGTAATTTTAGATATGAAATTATTTATGGGTTTCATTTCATCGGTTAGAAAAATTAGAGACTCCCTGGCCAAACTGGCACAGTCCAACACTGAGAACTTTTGTAGATGACAAGCGATTATCAAAATGCACCAAACAAAGAAAATGAAGTCGCCTCTCTACCCCATTTGGTCCTATGCAGACCAAGATGCTCGATTAACACAAAGGGTAACTTTGATACTAAGATAAATAAGATTATGACTTGGTATAGCATTTTATCACCATTCAAACATATTTGGTATAAACATCTAATAAAAAAAATTGTTATTTATTTTCTGACTTTAAATTATAAATTCATGGTGGTAGCAGGAAGATCTGGCAAAAAAATCAATGTGTCACAGGGAATTAACTTATCTCAATTACCTGGAATATATATATATATATATATATATATATATATATATATATATATATATATATATATATATATATATATAATGTTTTTCAAAGCTATTGAAATAAAATTTAATTAGCTTAAAAATATGACAACATTTAGCATTTGCTCCTTTCCGGAACTGCCATATCTTGTTTTAAATAGGTTTTTTTTTGCTACTAATGTTTGATTTTTGAATAGGAACCCCATATATTATTAGGATTGTAGATTCTGGTGGTTTAAATTCTAAACACATTTTATGTTACATTGTGTATACCTAAATTCAACTATTTTCCTAAAAATGGCATCTCAAAGTCGTTATTTTAGACCTTTTAGAAGCCTCTACCAGCCATACTGTTAGACATTAAATAAAACAGTAAAATTGGAGATTGCAAAGAGTTTTGCTTAAAAAATAATGCAAAATGACAATAACAAAATTAGTCACGTGTTTACGCTACCAGTCAAATGACATTTTTTTTTAAAAAATGACAAAAACTACCTAAAAAATGATAACGGGAAATTATATTTCTTTTTTGATGTCATGCCTTAACAACAAATTTCAATTCTATCGGTTGCCTTAAATATTTTTCTATTTTTTTTTAACCAAATCTGAATTAAATTATCACTGCACTATATTAATAGAATTGTGGAATGAATAATTTATGGAATGGTTTTTAAAGACGATTTTATAATTTAGGATTTATTTGGTTATTTTAATACTTTAATAAAAATATTACTTTAATATAAACATTATAGAAATAGAAAAATCCATCTTAATTTTATTAAAAAGTAAATAATTATGAACCAACTTAATAAATAACGCAATTTAAAATTAGTTTACATTAAATTGTGGAAACTGGATAGTTGCATCCAATTGGAAGCATTTTTGTTGGACCCAGTTATGTTTAAATCAACAAAATGGCATTTAAAATGAAAAACTAATTAAGAAAATACCTTTGAATATTTTATATTCAATGGAATTATTATTATATGAAAAAAGAAACAACTTTTTCAACATTTTGAAAGTGCAGTTGTCTGGTATTAAAAAAAATGTCAAATTTGACAGGTAGGAGAAATTACATGACTAACTTTCTTATTGTTATTTGGCGTTATTTTTCGAGCATAATCTTTTTGTCAATTCAAATTTTTAAATAATCCCATATGATGCGGGCTTTCCTGGTCACACTGTATAGGTGTCTCATTTAAAAATTGAAAATTTTTTAAGATATTTATAAACTAAAGTTAAAACTATACATTAAATTATATTTTATTATAACAATGACTGTACAGTTACCTGCTACCTAATAAAATTCCTGAAATATAAACAATTAAACAATGTGAGGGGAATAGGTATGGTTTTTAAGAAATGGGGGGTCAATGTAGTCTTGGTAATGCAATCTCTGCCAGACTTGAAGCATTTTTATAAATGTGAAGTAATTTAAGTGTAGACTAAGAAACTAAATTTGTCTCAAAATTCAACAAAAGTTTGGCATTGAACACGAATTAAATTAATCCTTTGGTTTCCACATAACCATTTGCAATTTGCTGTTCAGGCTATCCAAGATCATACTACAATGGCTAACTATCTCTGGCGTTAACTTTGACATAGGATCATCTTCATCATCAACTTCGACTTTCTTTTGCTTTTTTCTTTTCAATTTAAGCTCTTTTTTGTCAATGACTTCTTCCACCACTGGTTCGTCGTCATTTTTTGATTCACTCAATCTCTGCTTGAGCTGGAAAAGTTATTTGAAATCATTTATCAACTTACCGAAAGCTAATTTATTTATTTATTTATTTATTTACAGTTAACTGTATTACAGGATGATCCCAATTACAAGACAGTGAAAAACTACATATTCAAGCCTACTAAAAAATTACATTTTACACATAAAAAGAAGTTTATAACTAATAACAGTAATTATTTTCCAAATTCTGATATTTGAATAAGATTTAAATTAGCAAAATGGTTTAGCGTCGTAAATTTTTCTTATATGATTGTAAACTATCAGAAAAAAGATCCAAATTAGTTTTTTTGTTAAAGTTATCGCACATTGTATAAATAAGATGTTTGTACGAGGAGTCGGCAAGAAAAAAGCACTGCTTGTGCGTGAACTTAAACGAGGCACGTTGAAATTTATTTTAGAAAGTAAACAGGGGCAGTTTATCTTATTATTTAATAGCTTGTACAAAAATATCTTTTGCAGGTTATCTCGTCTGGTTTTTAAGTTCGTCAGTGAAAATTTATCTAAAAGCTCTTCTTGTGGACATCCTTGAGCGGGATAGCGACCGTCTTGTTTAAAGCTTAGATATTTTACAAATTTTCATTGTATACTTTCAATACCAGACACATGTATATTATATCCCGGAGACCATACAACTGCTGCATATTCAAGTTTGGATCGGACATAACTATAGTACAGCAGCTTTATGGCTTCCACTTGGCTAAACTCTTTAGTAGTACGAACTATAAACCCTAACATTTTAGAAGAATCTGACCTAATAGCGCTGTAATGTGAGGTAAATGATAATTTTTGATCGAATGTAACTCCCAGATCACAGAACTCCTTGGATCGGCCTACAATATCACCATTGCAGTTATAGTTAAAAATAATCGGTTCTGACTTTGTAGTAAACGACATAACCTTGCATTTTCCAATATTTAGCTGTAGACAATTTCCCTGGCACCAGTCAATAATATGCTGTAAATTTTGTCTATATAGTTCTCCGATTGAAAACCATTTATAGCCACATATTGTGTGCGATTTGAAAGGTAACATGTAAAGAGCCGTAATAGGGAATCCGAGAATCCGATATTTGAAAGTTTATTAATTAACAAGTCATGATTTAACTTGTCAAATGTCAGATTGCAGACCCTCATCAATCGAGTCCGCAATGGATTGTGTTATAAGGGCCAGGTTGGTAGTTGTGGAACGATTTTTAAAGAAACCATGCTGTTCAGGTACAATTTTATTTTGCACCAATGGAAAAATGATGTCATGCAATAAGAACTCAAAGTCTTTTGAGAAGTTGCATATGATGGAAACAGGTCTATAATTTTGAATGTCTGATTTATCACCCTTCTTAAAGACTGGACATACTTTCGACTTTTTCCATATATTTGGTAATGTCTGTTGTTCAATGCACATGTTAAATAGGATTTGAAGAGGTTTTATTAACACAAATCGACAGCCACGTATCAAAAATGCTGGAATAAGGTCTGGTCCGGCAGTGTATTTAGGTTTAAGTTTTTTAATAGCACAAATAATATCCCGTTCACTAACTGTAGATATGTTTATATTTTGATCACTATACGAGAATGAATTATTTGAAATTTGTATATTGTTAGAAACTGAATAAGATTGCTTAAAAAATGAAGTAAATGAATTCAAAATATCGGGTGGATTATCTAGATTCTGACCATCAAAGTGCATACTGTTTGGAATGCCTGTTATCTCTCTCCGGCCTTTGACAAAATTCCAAAAGCGTTTGGGATCTTTTTTGATATCCGTCCCCATTTTTTGAATATATCTTTTATACGCTATACTTATATCAGTTTTGATTTTTGATCTCAGAATCTGAAATCTTTCGAAAACCTGTATGCTGCCATATTTTTTGTACTTTTTATGCAATTTATCTTTAGTTTTTATATTTTTAATAATTTCTGAAGTGAACCAAGGATGATATCTTCTATTTGACTAATCATAATAACATTAGAAAATTATTTAACAATACAAAAATCAATAGTTTTCTTTTATAAATCGTAACAGTAAGCTGGTTTACTGCAGTTTTAATTTAGGACAGCATATAGCAACAGAGCTGTCAGTACTTGAAGTAAAATACTTGGAAAAAGTAATTCAATTACTTTTTGGTATTTGAAATACTCTACTTCAAATACATTTTATTTTATGGTAATTATTCACGCAATTTCCCAAAAAGGTATTTAAAGTATCTACGAACTTCACTTGAAATGCGAAATTAACTGAATTACTATCAAAAGTATTTCAAGTAACGAGAAAGTAATTCAAAACCTCTAATAGTATTTCAAATACTCTAAATCAAGTACTTTGTCTGGGAACTTAAATTTAAGTTCAAGAAATAGACGCGATCCGTTTACATTTGCCTCTGCTGCCCCTTTATTGGTGGAGAACTATGGCCCCTCTTTGATGCGTTAGATTAGTGTTTTGTAAGGCTGCAAAAATCGAGAAGAGAGTTGGTCTCGTTCTCTTGAATTTCTCAGGTGTTTTCAAAGATAAAGGCATCAAACCTGGTATATTTATAATCACCTAGAAGAGGCCCATTTTATGAACATACAATGTCCTATTAAAAAAATACAACCTCTAATAACTAGAAAAAAACTTTTTATATAACCCTATAATTTGGTTTTTGGTTCATTTCAATAAGTTAAAAAGTAAAAAAGTTATTAACTTTTAAAAAGCTATCAAGATAGACTGACCACCTGTACACTGACTGCCTTAGTGAGACACTGCTTGTTGGGAACCTAATGTTAATACCTACCACTGACATCTCTCAAGAGAAACATCTGAAAATTGTGAGTTTGTCATGGGACCAAATTTAATTAAATAATAATAATAAATTTATTAAAATAATTCCAATAAAAAATAATATTTTTGATGTTTAAAAAACAAATTTAAACAGATATTTGTGGCTACAATATATGATCTCTCGTGTAGTTAATTAGTTTCTAGCTGTAACAAAATAAACTAAATATGGCAAAAAAAAATTCCGTGTTATTTATATGGTTTTACAGATTTAATTGCTTTTTATAAATAATTGTTAATTCACTTTGTCCATATTGCATTATCTTCCTTAGAGGGCCTGGAACAATGGTATTGCATTGAAAACCTTGGCTTTGTTTATATGATAAATAATCATTACCTTTGATCATCTTGCTTTTTAGTACTTTCCTGCATTCTTTGAAAACCCCATGATCAACCAAAAATAAAAACTTCAGAAAATAATGATTTTTATGTTTTTGATAAGTTTTTCAATGTCACAAAAAAAACAGCATAATATTTTAATTCAAACTGAACTACAAATAGGAAAAATTACACATCATGTATAAATAATATAAAATGCAAGACAATAATTATAACAGTAACATGAGCACATAAAATGAATTTAAACAAGTTAAAAGACATACCAATGTGCATAATACCTCAGTGAACAACATACATTGTACTAAATAATATTATTACTAAATAATATTATTTTTATATGCATAGGATTCTTCCAATGAATAATAGGCTTTTCGATACAAAAAGATTTCAGTATGCACTTTAATATACATATAGGCAAGCTTTGAACTTTCTCAGGTACAGAGGAAAAAAATTTTATTATAGACAATTCAACATTTTTCTGTAAATAGCTAAAGTTATATTTGTCAGACGTCAGGTTCGTTTTTTATACCATAATTATGTGTTTTCCGTGAATTTTTGAATAAATCTACAATATTTACCACAAACGCAACGGCATCTATAATATACATACTTATCTTAACTTTCCTAAAATAGAGCGTAAACGTCATTTATCTCTGCACGTGGCATGAACTTCCCCAAAATAATAAACCATATTTAATTCTAGAGTGAAAAAATGCATAGTAGGATGTCAACTGTCCCCAAAACGATTCTAAGAGCATAACAATACTGAAAAATTATGAAAGCCACTCCATTTATGTGCATCCTCCAATCCAATCTGTCAATTTTGAAACCCAAAAAAGCAACATTTTCTACTAAATTTATTGTGACATTCTTATCCAAAAAATTCAAATTATTGTTTAGTCGGTTCCTAAACAGAATGCACTAAGTATTTGAAACATTCAGCTGTAGACAATTGGACAGACACATCCAGAATGTCCACCACAAATCAAACTTTGACTGACAACTCTGTGGGATCCTCACTATACATAATACATACATGTGTTGCATCATCATTATGATAGAGTACAGTCTGCTCTCCAGAGATTCATTTGTGTAGAGAGAATATATAAAAAGAGTCCAATTACTGAGCCTTGAGGCACACCATTATATTAACCCTGGAGATGAGACTGCAGTACCTGCTGAGTTCTACCACTCAAATATGATTTTACAAATTTCTAAAACCTCATATTAGGTACCTTTTAACCTTAACTAAAATTGACTGTGGTAAATTGACCATTCCCAACTCTAAAACATACACAATAACAATAAGATTGAAAAATTCCAAAGATAAAAAAAGAAAGAAAATAGAGTAAAAAAAAATAAATAGCAAGCCATTCACATCAAAACAGTTAAATAAAATGTATTCAAACAACACTGGGCCATTTCGCCGATTGCCTGAAGTGCAATAATAATAAACTATGCTAAGTAACTTAATATCTGTTTCAGTGATGAATGCACCCTCTAAAATTAATTTTTGGGCGGGCATATTAGGTGATACTATCATTGATCCTTTGTTCATAGATGGAAATTTAAATGGTGAAATTTATGAGAAAATGTTAGACAAAAGAATAGAGCTTCGTATAATTCATGAGGGAAGTCAATGGAAATCTTGCTTTAGATAAACATTTGCAGCACTTCCAGCAGAACGCAGCACCTCCTCATTATATACGACCAGTAAGTGAGAGGGTAATCATTATCAGGAGGAGTGGAATGGTAGGAAAGGACCTGTTGAATAGCCACGTAGGTCACCAGATTTGACACCGCTAGATTTCTTTTTATGGGGTTACTTAAAATCCATTGGATTCAAAACTCAACCAGACTCAATTGAACAACTCTAACAAAGGATTGTACAAGAATGTAGGGCTGTTTCACCAGATATACTTTTTTTTCAACAATTCATAGAGTAATTTTAAGAACTTCAGTATGTTACTACCTTTTTTATCATACTTTTTAGGGAATGGCTGTTATGGAGGTTCCACAAACTTCCGTTATTTTAATAAATCAAATACATTCCATACTACATTTGTGAATTATAGTAACCTCATAAACTAACTAAGATAACTAAATCTGACCGTGGTCAATTGACCATCCCCAACTCTAAAACAGACACAATAACAATAAGATTCAAAAATTCCATAGATAAAAAAAGAAAGAAAAGAGAATAAAAAAAAGGATAAATAGCAAGCCTATGACATCAAAACAGTTAAATAAAACATACTCAAACAACACTGGGCCATTTTGCTGATTGTCTGAAGTTCAATAATAATAAACTTAGTACCATATTACTATGCTAAGTAACTTTATGGGGCTTTACTAATTTATAAAATTTGTTCTTAGGCTTAGAAAAGTCTATATCAATCCTGACAGAATTTGCTGGTCTGCACATCCTAGGAAGAGGAGAAAAACATCCATAATTGGTTCGGTGGAACAGTACATGAAAGGTTTCCTGACTTCAAGTTGCCTTTGCCAGAATGTGATGACCCACACTACCCAGAAGATCAGGGTAGTTTAGATTATTGTTTAATAAATTGTAAAGTACTTTTAAATCTTTTTTTTTGCTCTCCTCTCCTCCAGACTATCAATACTAAGTAGAAATTCAAGATAAATCAGGACTAAGGTTAAACTTATACCCTATATAAAGAAGGAACTTGTGCTGAATTTATTCTAGCTTAAGCTTGAAGGTCTGGTAATTGGGGTCTAAATAGTAGGGGGCATACACCAAATGTGGGCACTCAAGACTTATGTAGAATAGTTTAATTGAATTAATATTTGTAAAATTGATACATGTTCTTTTTAAAAATCCCAAAAGTTTTAAAGGTTTTGAATCATATGAAGTCTGGAGACAAGCAACTTATGGTTGACCTTGTCAAAGGCTTTGAAGAAATCAATGAAGATTGAGTGTATCTGGCATATATCTTCTAAGACCCTCGACAGGATATTCATATAGGACAAGAGATTAAGTTCTGTGGATTTTTTTTTTGGGGAAAACTAAATTGCTCTAAAACTCTCTGGGTAAATCTCGGGTTTTTAATTTTGAATTTACAAAATTATAAAAGTTTTTTTACTCCACCATTTAACAAATCATCTTTGACAGAAACTATATAGTTGCCATATGTGCTCTGAGCTAAATCCTTACAAAGGCGTCTGAGGCAATTTTTGTCTCATTATGAGCGATTTTTTTTACAAAAATATTATGGTCAGGTCAGATGATAGCCATTTTCCATCTTCAAGGACATCTGTTAATGTTTTTTTATCTCATTTGCCTATATAAATTAAACTTAATAGTACATACTAAACATCTTCCATAAAAAATACATAAATATTAGTTTGTTTTTATTTTATTCATTTGAAGTGCAGTACAGAATTATATTTTACAGCATACTTAGACAATTATTCATTATAATTTCTAGGTTCTCAGACAGAAAAATTATTATTACTCCAGAAATAATTGTTTTTAACAACTAAATAGATTACCAAATATCAAAATTCAAATACTTATCAACATATTAACCAACTTGTGCAAACCAGTGCTTTGAAAATAAATATCATTCTGGTTACACAAAATGTTTCTAATTTCAATGTTCAACTTTGAAAATCAACAACTCAATCAACAACTATCTTACAAACAAAAAAAAAAACAAGACTAGTCAAATAAATTTTAACCTAAATTAAAAACAGATTAGTCAGTGACATATTTAGAATGGCTCCTGAGGGGGGGGGGGGGGCAAAACCTAAAAAAAGGTCCTTACTTTTTATTTGTTAACACAAAAATGTGTGTGAAAATTAGTTACAAAAACAAAAAAAATTCAGTTTTACTTTCAAACATTTTGCTTGGGTTATTAGCTCTGGGAGGGGAAGCATTTGCCCGTTTTGCCCCTCCCCCCCCTAAAATATGCCACTGCAATCTGTTATATACTGCATTGAAATACATACCTTTTTAATGTGTTTATCATATTCTAATGCGTCATAATAATTAGGCTTTTCTCTTCGAACTCTCGCTGTTCTCCTTAAAAAGTCAGCTTCTATGGCAAATTCTCTAGCTATTCTTCTGGCATTATAAAAGAAATGTCCACACCGACATGACTTGCATGCGACAGGGACCTACAAGAAGAACATTTCACACCTACGTGATAGGACAATATGACATCTGAAGAGAGGAATTATTGTTTAATCAAAGAATGTGCGAAAAATCGAATGCAGTTCCTTACAAGTTCTCGAAAGCACACATTTTTATGGTATGAAGTGTCATTCAAGATTAGGTTTATGTAAGTGAAATCTTACCTGTCCTTTACACGCAGGACAAACTTTTGCTATCATTTTTGGTTTGGGCATTGTGACATTACTGGTATCATTACTAGTGGCATTACTAGTAGCATTAACTTGGGTTGAAGGTTTACAACCCAAGGATTTTTTTTTAGTTTTATTTTTGCCCTTATTTTTAGGTCTCCCTATTTTGATCAAGTTTTCTGGTTCCTTAACTGTCAGCTATTTAGAAGACAAACTCGCCTTCAATACTAGTTTATTCGCATTTAAAATTTAATTCCATAATATTAAAGGCGATAACCACAAAACAATAAACAAATAAGTCAAGTGTCAACTGTCAAGAAGTAGAGGTATGCGTTCAGAAATATTATAGACTGTTCAGACTAGAAATAAACAAGGCTAGAACTTTATACAGTGGAAAACTGATCAGATTCTTTACTTCTCCATCAAATTAAAAACAAAATGAAATAATAGGGAATATTTTGAGTGTTCATTATATATTCAAATTCAAATTAAAATTCAAAAAATATTCATTGTGACAAAAAGGAACACAAAAGGACAGGATACATTTTAAATGATTTCAACCTAGCCATATTATCTGACAAAGTAAATGTACAAATAACATACAATTTTCTTAAAGCATTAAAATAGAATACAAACAATTAAAATAGAATACAAACAAAAAACAATAAAGATAATAAACCAGATTGCAAAAACAAA
The DNA here is from genome assembly GCA_030620095.1 of Kuschelorhynchus macadamiae. NCBI lineage: Eukaryota > Metazoa > Arthropoda > Insecta > Coleoptera > Curculionidae > Kuschelorhynchus > Kuschelorhynchus macadamiae. Next base: position 285,601 of record JAUTXW010004679.1, read on the forward strand.
ACTAAATACTACTAATAAAATTCGATTAGACTAAAATCACAATTGTCGTATCATATCATTAAAAGGTATTATTCAAACTAAAATGTATTCAGGTTGACATGCAAATTAAAGGTATTCGTCAGTAACTGCTGTGTTAGTATTCTTTATTGTTGGGATAGAAAGATGCCTGAGGAGCAACAAACTGTTGTAAACCACCGGAGCCAGAAACGAAAAGGAAGACTCGAATGCTGAGGTCCTGTGAACAGGAGTATGCAGACGGTCAGCTATTCCCCTCAACTTCCTCAAATGAACTTCGGTGCGACAAGTTAATTTTGTCCTTAAATAAGGAGGAATACCAGTGTTTAAAATCTTAACCACAAAGCAAGCAAAATGAATGAATCGCAATTCATTATGCTTAAGCATGCCGAGTTTACGGATGTAGGGAGTGATTTGAGAAAATCGGGGTACAGGAGTTATAAAACGAACAGCATGATTCATCATTTTCTGCAGCTGATAACGAGCCGCACCATCACTAATGAAACAAGCATTTTTTTAGTTTCAATATCAAGAAGATATTTAAAAGGGAGAAGTTGTCTGACGGTAAGATATTTCAGATTAGAATCAATCAATCAATATATGAACACAAGGTTACCTCGTGTACCCGTTCTGAAAAATTTTTGCTTGTCACGCGGGTACCTATGAACACTGACGATAATGTCCATGTTAAAAATTAGTATTTATTCTCATGGGATCTTATTAATAATATTATAATAATATGTTTAATTTAACATTAGTGTATTTGCCTAAAAATATACTAATTCAATTTCGTTAACGTAACTAATTTTATCGCAAAATTAAACCGGAGCTCAGTTTTTCATCACTTTTAAATACTCATTCGAGATAAAAAGTAATTTTATGATTTATAGTATATTACCTATATAATAGTCACCAGGTCATGAACATATTTTTGATCTTTTAACATTAAACCTGTGTTACTGTTAAAACTTGTAGATCCAATATGTACAAGCTTTCTTATACTTAGAAATCTAAAAAAAAATATTGCTTGTAGAACACAATACACTATTTTAATAATGTTTACTTACATTTAAATAATGATTTAACGTACTGGTCACCATGTGACGTCATTGACCACCATGTGACGTGTATCGTACGCCTGCTTTTATTTTTTTCAAGTAAAAGTAGTATGTTGTTCATATCCATTCTTTCAGAGTGTGATATAATTTCTGTCTATTCTTTAAAATTTTAATATTTCGATTAATAATAGTAATTAAATACAACAATAGTTATTCTGGAAAGGTATAATAACTATATTGTAAGTACTGAAGCAGTGACATTTCTCATTCTCAATCCAAATTGGAAATTCATCTCTTAGGAATTTATGGCGAATGCGCAGGGTTTATTTAAGTATGCAGAAATATTTATAAAAACTTAATGGCCGGCATAATTGATATTTATATTCGAATAATAGAGCAATACAAAAATAATATGTGAAAAAACAGGGGCAGTATATTAGAAGATTGATAGAATAATAAAACGTATCTGAAGGTTAAGTAAGAAATTACTTTTTCTTGACATAATGGAGTAGGCATTTTAGAGCAAAGCATTGCTATATACCTTCAAAGTACAGTGTAAGATGTCGCCACGTTATATCGAACCAAAAATAAATTAAATAAAAAAGCCAATGGTGGATTAAAAGTTATATGCGCATGACCCATGCGTCCTACACCGTAGCAGATCAAATTTATTGTATGCCTATTGAGGGCAAAGCGGCGGGGCGGCTGCTGCATAACATCAAAATGATGTAAATGTAAATAAAACGTTGAATAAATATGTCCTATATTATAAATTGAATAGTGCTGGTGATACAAAATTATTATTCAGAGCGTTTGCTAGTCTGATATGGAATATTATAAGGGCTTTTGGGGCAATAAAAAACCAACTCATCAATTTCTTTTACTTACAAAAATTAAATTTCTGTTTTTTTAATAGCGCGAAAGTTTTTATAATTTTTATGATAATCTTGTAAATAAATATTTATATTTCTGTAGTGTGTAAATAAAACTAATATTTATATTTCTTCTTTTTGAAACATATTTTCTATTTAAAAAGGGTAAAATACCTATTTTAAATTAAAGAATCTACAGAGGTTTACAATCAATAGCTAATAGTAATTAATAAATCCATGCCGATATTATTTATTGACATTATAAATGTAAAATATTCCGTATTTATTCGTGTATTTGAAGTAAATGCACACGTTAACAACAAATTAATTAAAATATGAGAAACTTTGGTAACTAAAAGTGCCCATCGGGCTATCTATTACACGTGTTTTAAACATTTTGAACTGTGGAGAGTTCGCGCGTAAACGTCGAACTGTCAAAGTTGTCAGAGTTGGCTGGTTTGTCCGCTAGGTTTTGGCTCTCTCTGTGCTAAAAGTGCTGGCTGAGTGAAAAGTAGTCCCGTGGTTTTCTTAGTGATTTTCAAGACAGAAGAGCTTAAATAAGCCCAGATTGTGTTTATAATGTGCAGAAAGCGGTACTGAAGCGATTTGTCAAGAAATAATGTTTTAAAATTGGGTTTTAAGGAAGCATTTGCCTGACAAAGCGATGGCGTATGAAGCGGACTTTTACCCATAAACGCCATAACCTCCATTCGTGTTATTGAAGTAGATACGGAATTAAAGTTTTGTCAGATGTGGCCATCATTTTAGAAAATACGAAAAGTGACGTTGAGTGAAATTTTTTAGGAACATATGAAGTGAACAAGCAATTTTGCCGATAATTTTAGTATGTGTTTTCAAGGACCAGGATGCAACACGACCTCCCAAAATGAAGAAAAGCATCCGTTGTTGACTATAACGGCGGGGTGTTGGCAACGACTATACAAAGGCTAAAAACACCGGCAGCGAAACCTCGCCATAAAAATGAGTCAATATCGACAAGACGGAGGCGGCGGATCGACCGCAATGCCCAGCGCCGCCGGTCAGGGCCCTACGACCGCCGGCGCGGGTCCAAACGGGGCTTTAGAAGGTGAAACGGAGACTTCATCGGGATCGGGGCCTGCCGGGGTGCCCTCAGATTCAAACGCTTATCCGTCGGAAGGTGCTTCGTCCGTGCCTCCGTCTGAAACCGGCCACACTTACGCGCCGTTCCCTTACGGTTCAGCGGGACAGGATCACGCGTTTGGGCCACGGCAGCCGTTCGGGGGATCTAAACAGTTGCCGCCGCCGCATCGGTTCGTACCGGGCCCACCACTTACACAACCCTCGGGCCCCACACCGACGCTCAATCAGTTGCTACAAAATCCTAACCCTGTGCCTCATCGCTATCAAAACAACTATACGCATTCAGAGCAGCATTACAACCAGTGGCCCCAAAAACATTCGCAAAGTTACGGACCCGGCCCCACACCATCACCTGGCCCATACAGGCAGCAGCAAAGTGTAAGTGTTCATTTTATTATAAGATTTTATTTGTTTATTAGTGTTTTGGCTGCTTTTTTTCTAGAGGTAAGATTCTCGACGTTTTAAACGTATGTATGTCGTATATATATGTAGTTAGTGGTTGTGGCAAGCTTGTTGTAGGTATTCCTGCATATTTTAAAAACATTTTAGAATGAACTCATTTGTTAAAACATTAAATAACTAATTTGTTGTGCTTGTTCTACGACTTGTCCCCTAGACTTTTGTATTCTGGAAGGGGAATCAAGTGGTTTGATTTAAAATTAGCAAAACAGGATGGGTCGCCCTTAAATCTTTTAAATATTTTCTTGGTCATACAACTAATGACCTTGAACTTGATCTAATATACGATTACATACCTCCCACTTTGTTATTATGCAGTCAGCTGACGTGTAGCACTTGCCAAACACTTCCGCATTTTCAAACACCCACTCATATTTATTTCTAGTGACAACTTTTCATTTATCATTTCTCAGTTTGATTGCTTATTTAATCTATATTCCTTTCCTTGGCGCTAGTATTCACGGTGTCATTATAACAATGAAACTACATTAACAATACTTAAAATAAAGAAAACGTTCATATATTAGACTAAAACTACATATTTTCCACATCCTTTACCTACCTTGTTTAATTGCTATAAAATGGACATTGTATTTTAAGTATTAATAGTACCATTTTTAGTTATTTGTGTTAAAAATTGATTAAACCAAAAATGCATATTTTGGCGACCTATAGCTCGTTTATTAGCTAAAACAAATGTAAGTATTTTAAAGAATTTTAAATACTTGACATCGAAAGTATCGTTGTTCCTTGATTTTAATGAGTTAAATATTACACACCTACAAAGTCTTATCATTTTAAAAAAGATCTTAAAGGCCTAGCTTTTTTTTTGTTAATGTAATTTTTTTAGTGACCTTAGCACAGAATTTCTATTTATATTTTTCAAAAAGTTTTAAGCTTTTAAATGATCCTCCAGGTTACCTAAAAAATAAAGAAGTGATAATTGGAAAGTAAAAAAACGAGCATGGAATTTGTTATTTAAAATGGAACACCTCTTGCTGATTTGATACTGTTATCTTTAACCACAAATGAGAAAATTAACAAACCTGGTATATTTATAATCAGCAAAAAGATTGTGAACTTTTTTTAATTACATATAATTTGTGTAAATAATGTTTATGTAAAATTCTATCCTACACTATTGTGCAATTGAAGTGCAATTTTTTAAAATTTAACCTAAATTTAAATGGCTATAACTTGTAATATTTTTATGGTATGTGTGTTTTAAGGGTTGCTTTGGTCTGGTATATACGAGGGATAAGACAAAAGTAGTTTTTTTACACGAACTTTGTCAAGACTGAGAATTTGCAAATCTTAAATTATTTTGTTTATATATATGTGTACTCAGTAAATGGGTTCTTAGGAAAAAACTAATTTCTCAAAATTTTGATATCTGATTTGTTTCTTTTTTTATTAATTTTTTGCTTATAAAACACATTTTTTCAACATTTTTCTCTTTAAATTAAAAAGGCTATTCTTTTAATCATTTTCTTCTTCAAGGGCGTTTTTGAAAAAAAATAAATACAATTTTGTCTTTCCGAATGTTAATTTTACTGCAGGGGCATAATAATTAATTTTTTCAGACCGTTATGTATCTTTCTTATTTTCTTAAATTAGACTTGCTCTCCTGAATTCTGTAAAGGGTATTTTTACTTTTTAATTTTTGATAAAAGTGACTTCAAACCTCAGGATGATTTTTTAATTTCATAGAATTATTACCCGTGGTCTGAGTAATTTTGATTTTTAAAATTTTTTTTTTTTTGGCATAAAAACTACTTTCTTTTAATTTTCCAATTCTAAGCACTTTTTAATTATAGTTATACCTAGCTGAGTTTTCTTCTTTATTAGTAAGTCTTCGTATAGCGAGTGCCCAAAAAATATATAATTATTAAAACTTTATACAGGGTGGAGCACAACTTACCTGTCTGTCTCTAACTACTGAACTGTACTTTCTTTTTAAATGAACCTTACAGGATATATGCAGATCAGATAGAGCTACATTCTAAGTTATTCTCAGGTGTACAGGGTGCGTCAAAAGTACGTGGCATAATAAAGTTATATTTTTTTAAATGGGTTACATTGTATTTTATTGTATACTTGAATTCCCCAATAAAAGTAAGGTTAAATTTTAATCAATATATAATTAAAGGTTGCCTATACCTAATGACGGCATAACTACGCTTACTATAAATACGGAAATTATTAAAAAGCTATTGGATTTAGATATAACTACAAAAACATAAATTGCAACTAAAATTGTAATTTCTTAAAATTCATCTTTAATTTAAATGGTTTGCTTGCAAACGCTTTTTACATTTTGTTTATTAAATTTTTTGTGGGATCTAATATTTGGTTCAATGATATTTGTTCAAATGGAATAAATTATTGGTTTGGAAAATCAAAAGCTTTCGAAAATACCATAGAACATACAGTATCATGTTTAAATTCATGTGATTCGTGATTAGGACCGAAACGTCGGAAAATGCCATTTTGTAATGGACAAAATTTGCAATGAAAATGTTAATTATGCAACGCCTCAGATATAGTGAGTAAAAAATCAATCAATTAAAATATTTCAGTTTTTTGTTGTCAACAGTCCTAAAAAAATAAGTTTTACAATCCGTAACTTTGTCTCAATAGCGACAAAGTTACGTTAACTTTTTTTACCACCTACTTTTCTGCGAGTTCCCAAGAGCATGAGCATCGAGTTTGCAACAACCTGTATATAGTTTATGTTTTTTATATTTTTTTTATACAACTGGTAAAACTAGTGATAAATAACATTCAGAATTACAAAACTAACTAAAATTCTGAATTTAAGAAAATGTATGCATTAAGATAACTTTTTTTAAAGTTTAATAAAATATTGAAAAAGTATTCTGTCTATGGTTAATATTTGCATGACATTTAAAAATTTATTAACCACTGTTTTTCAATATATAAAGAACAGTAAAAATTCAATTTGCAAAATTCGAGATAAAAGGGCGATTTCAGAGAATTAATTAAGGTTCATTTTAAAAAAAAGTGTCGTTAATAGTTACGAGACAGACGAGTTAGTTGTGCCCCACCCTGTATAAAGGTTTTAATAATTATATGTTTCTTTGACACTCGCTATACAAAATCTTACTAATAAAGAAAAAAACATACTCAATTAGGCAACTTTATTTAAAAAGTGCCTAGAATTGGTAGTTTAAAAGAATGTAGTTTTTGTGTTAAAAAAATTAAGTTTAAAAAATATTAAAAATTATTCAGACTATGGGTAATAATTCTACGAAATTTTTTATCAAAAATAATAAGAAAAAGTAAAAATACCCTTTACGGAATTCAGGAGACAAAGTCTAATTTAAGAAAATAAGAAAGATATATAACTGTCTGAATAAATTAGGTAGTACGCCCCTGAAGTAAAATTAACATTCGGAAAAGCAAAATTGTATTTAGTTTTTTTCGAATCGTCCTTGGAGAAGCCAAAACGATTAATGGAATAGTCTTTTTAATAAGAGTGTTTAATTTAGAGAGAAAAATGTCGAAAAAATGCGTATTATATGAAAAAAATTAATTAAAAAAGAAACAAATCAAATATGAAAATTGTGAGAAAGTAGTTTTTTCCTAAGAACTCATTTATTAAGAACTTACATATAAAATTAAAATACTTTTAGATTTGCAAATTTTCGCTCCTGACAAAGTTCATGTAAAAAAAAACTACTTTTGTCTTATCCCTCGTATATGCTAGGCCAAAGCCGTTTTTAAAACACGCATACCACAAAAATGTTAACAAAACATATTCCTACAAAACGTAGAAAACCGTTTGTAAACATACTATTTTGTTTACCTACAAGTTATAGCCATTTAAATTTAGGTTATATTTAAAAAAATTGCACTTCAATTGCACAATAGTGTATTGTATTTAGGAGGGTGTGACTAAATTTAAATTTCGGATACTTATTTAGTGACACACTATATATATATATATATATATATATATATATATATATATATATATATATATATATATATATATATATATATATTTATATGTATATATCGATTTATCTGACCCAAAGGTTAATGAACCCAGAAACTATATTTGATTACGTTTATATAGCACAATATTACAATGTTCCAGAATGTATGCAACAATATATATTTTATAGCATAAGCAACTACAAAATATCATTTAAACTTGTTTCCTTGGGTCATAAATTGTTACTAAGAACCTACTTACCGATATGCATTTTAACATTGTAATGCTTGCAATAAATCTGTTTTCCTACCTTTATCATAGTAGTGGCAATAATAACAATGTTTATTGATTTATTGATTATTGCATGAAAACTATTCAAATGCACATGCACATGACCTTTACAATAAATATCACAATGTGGAATGTATTTCATAAATTCAATGTAGGTTTTTCATATAAATATGGATCTTTTTACTTCCCTTGTAAAAGGAAAGGATTGTAATCGTGAAAAAATCACCCTCGGAGATTTTTTCGGATCTTTACGTTTGAGGGTCCGAAAAACATGGTTTCTCAATTCCGTGGGACTGTCTGTATGTCGACCTGTCTGTTCGCTGCTTAGCTAATAAACTACCTACTCGATGACTTCAAATTTTGGTAAAAAATTAAGGGTCATATGGGGATGTCCTGGTAACATTTTGGTAAAAACCCAATATGGCGAAACAAAATGGCGGCTTAATAAAAGATTTAAAAATTCTGCTTGAAAAACTACTTAATCGATTGATTTCAAATTAATGATAATAATTAATCGTGGTATAGAGATGAAGTGGTATAGTGTGGTACGAATTCAAGATGGCGGAACAAAATGGCGGGCGGCTACTTACCCAATCGACTTCAAGTTTTGGTCAAAAATTAATGGTGAAATGGGGATGACCTGCTGATATTTTGGTAAGAATTCAATATGTCGCAACAAGATGGCGGCCTACTGAAAAGTTAAAAAATTATTACTAATAAACTAATTATCCAATTTACCTCACATTTTGCCCAAAAAAACAAGTGTTACATAGGTATGAACTAGTAACATTTTGGTATGAATCCAAAGATAGCAAAACAAAATGGCAGCCTAATAAAATATTTAAAAAATCAGCCTGAAAAAACTACTTATTGGATTAATTTCAAATTTTGTACAAGCATTGAGTGTGATATAGAGATAAACAGGTAAATTTGTGGTATGAATTCAAGATGGCAAAACAAAATGGCAGCCAAATAAAATTTTTCAAAAATGAACATAAAAAATCTTATTCAATTGACTTTAAGTTTTGCAGAAAAATGAATGTGATATAGGGATAAACTGGTATTAATTCATCATGACGAAACAAAATGGCGATGTGTGTCACTGTAAAAACTACTTATTTAATTTATTTTAAATTGTGTCCAAAAATCAAATGTGGCATAGGTAGAAACTTCCAAAATTGTGGTAGGAATATAAAATGGTGGAACAAAATGGCACCCAATAAAAATATTTGAAGACTGTATGTGATACTAGTTGACCTTGTACTGAACTAAGTTGAATATAAAACTATACCAAATGCAAATCGGCTAAAGAGAGCAAAATACTTTTTTGTATTGCTTCAAATCTTCCAACTTTAGTATTTTTAGTTTTTTTTATTCTTACCTAAGTATTGAAAAGCTTTTTGATTCTTTGGTATTAAAAAACCGTCATCATAAAGGCTATATAAAATAAATAAAAGAAAAGCAAGCTAGGGAAAGTTACCAGTTTTGCCTGGAACTTCTCTCATTATAAATTCTTATATATATCAAGGAAAGGGAAGAATGACACAATTTATTATAAATTTAATTATTAATACTAAATATAATTTTTATTATATGAATGGGGGAAGTTCCGGATGAAGCTAATTTACGTATTTATTTTTCAAAACTTTATTTACATAGTCTATAAACAAAATAATTTTCGTCATTTTTTTTAAAATATTTATTGAGCAGTTTTGTTTTGCTATACAGAATTTGCACCTCAATTGGGACTAAAATTTTATCAGTTAATGTGAGGGGGATTTTATATGAAATTATAAGAGAATTTACAGCTATATAGTAAGATTCAAATTCTCAATTGGATTGTAAAAAAAATATTTAGTTTCGTTATTGGTATTAGTCATTTTTAACACACTGTATCTCTGAAACAAAGAGTTTTGCGGCCTCTTGTTTATGAGATTAATTATCTCTCGAATTTATGGAAATGCGGATTTTAATTTAAAATTAATTTAAACCCTGTATGCCCCAAATTATTTTTAAATATACGGGAAGGTCATAAAATGTGCGGGAGATATACTTTTTGTATCAAAAACCTGTACATTATTAATCAACTGTTCTTTTTAAATACCAGTATAAATTTTTTAGATGTTTTTGACCTTTAAAACCAATTATGTCTCTCAGTTAACATTATGAACATATTTTTTCTTCAAAAACAAAGTTGTAATTGTTTTAAGTTGTCCTTAACAATTAAAAAGTTAGTCTTTTCAAGAAATGTTTAATATAGGGGGAAAATGTAGGAAAAGAATATATTTTTAAGGGAAATATTTTCTTAAAATAAATCAGATATCAAAAACTATCAAACTATCCAAACTACTTTGGTTCTACCCCTGGTATATATCAGATTAAAGTAACTTTTAAACTCAGATCTCACAAAAAAAGTATAACAAAACACGCTGAATAAACCTCGGTAAAAACTGTTTTTTTTTTACAAGTTAGGGCCATGTAATTTTAAAAAGTTTCAATAATTATGGACATTAATTGCCAAAAGGGAATTTTGGTGTTGAAGCTAAATTGGGTGAAATCCTCCGTGAGTTAATCACGAGGTTAATCCCTGCATCACATTTTTGTGCAAAATTTGAGGTTCATTGGGTAAGTAGTTTCTTAATAATTATAATTTTAAACATTTTATTAGGCTACTGTTTTGGTCTGTTATATTTTTGAGAAAAAACCGATGGAAATGAAATATAGTGTTTTTCAGTATCTGAGCTCCCTGAAACTCAAAAATCTGCAAGAATCTCAGAAAGTGATTTTTTTTTCACGATCAAAGGGAACCCTTCTCGGGCGAAGTATCATTGTAAAAAACGCGCATTGATTTTTTTCCATATTTGTAATCTAGTTTGAACGACAGGTATGTTTTGGATGTCGTTGTAGCTAAAGGCGGATTTGATGGATATCCTTTTTTTTATTAATTTTTTGTATCAGTTTTAAATGCACAGTTTTAATTAGATGAAGGATTTTTAGAGTAACATACCAGTATTTTAGACATCTTTGGCAGGCTACAAAAACATAATACGTATCGTATGTATTTTTCACGATTTTTTATATTTTCGTACGAAAGATATTTAATACTTACCGGAACCAAATAAACACATCAATTAAATAAAAATATTGGAAGGGAGCTCTAGAATTTCATTCATAAATTTCAGCTTTTACAACCCTGTTGAGAACAGGTGTAGAAATACAGATATAAAAGCTGAGGGTGTAAAATCGATTTCCATATTCTGTTATATGATACTCTAAATAAAGAACTATTTTTAGGTATCTTAAAAGATGACTAATACCTAGGACATTGATAAAAATTTTGGGAAAAAATAGGGAGGAGCACTTAGTTGCATTATTCGTTTACTGATGTGTGTTTATGGTTATTTCGTGTGAAATTTTAAAGAGTTGGCCCTATTAGTTTTCTGAAAAATCCCTTCCATTAAGTTTATTTTGTAAATTATTTATATAGGGAAAAATTACTTTTTGCAAAAATTTTGTATAAATCACTATCTAAGAAGGGAAAAATTCCAGGAAAAATTACAAATGATACATAGAGAGTAGTAATATAATTTTTTTTGAATTTCAATATTTTTCGCTTTTCAGAAGATTTTTTGAAACATGATTTTTCCTTTAGTAGCAATAAGTATATATTAAAATCTTTTTTCCTGTATTTTTTGTTTTCTTCGTATTTCATTTTTTTTTGTTATCATACCAAATTTTTAAAAAACAGAAATTTGTTAAATGAATTATTTTTTGAGCTCGGATTTGAGGTATTCTTCACTCACAGAGCACTTTAAGATGGGTTAATTTAAACGCATGATCACTCCCAAAAACACCAGTTTCTATACCAATTTTTATTTTTATATTTAATGTAATTAATTTTTTTCATTGTGTATTTTCATAGGTATTGTATTTTATGAGTTCTATTTTTTTTCCTTCTCTTCTTCCCGTGCCACAAAAACTGTCCTCTCCATCAGTTCAAGCAGTAATGGGACCTAGCCCAATACTGTCCTCCTGTTCCATTTAGGCAACCATAGGACTTTGAATAAACATGCTTTTTTCACTTAATGCCACCACAACGCAAAACCTTCCGCCTTTTCTTCTTAGACACCCACAAAACTGCTCTATTTTTCCCTTTAGGCAACGATAGTACTAAACTGTCCTCTTATTCCCTATAGATAGCTACAGAACCTAGTGGAAATCTATTATCTGATTCTCTTCGAAAAACAACACATACTATCCACATCTTCCCTGTGGGAAGCAGAGGGTCTATAAACAAAACTGTCCGCGTTCTGCCTACAAGCAACGATACAAACTTGTATAAAACTGTCGTCTTCACATTAGACTGCCGCAAAACTGTTCTCATCCTTTTAGGTGAGCTTTTAGGCAACCACAGGACCTTCTTCTCAACCATATTATATAGTACAAATATGTATTCTTCTTGCCTTAAGTAAACCCTGAAGCTAATACAGAAATGGTATCCATAGAAGCTAGTACAAAACTGCCCTTTTCTTCCTTTAGGCAACAACAGAACCTATCGTGCTCTTCCCTTGGGCAATCACAGACCTAGTAAAAATGTCTCCCCTTCCTTTCTTAGGTAACTACAAGACCTATCCACAAATAAAAGCAAATAAAAATACTTACTTTACCGTCTCTAAATTTAAAACGAATACGTAAACAATGCTTTAAAAACGGAAAAGTCTATTTTTATTATAGACCCGGGAACATTAAAATTTTACCTTCAATTTTATTTGATTTATATGGAATGTGGAGCAAAGATTTGTTTGCTTTATTTTCTCTCGATTTTTATCCTAGGTTAGTTTTATGTTTGAAATACAAACGAAACACGGACACAATTTCTTTACTAAGGTAAATAAGTATAATATATTTCTCTTTTCTAGGTCATTGCTTCTACTTTTATTATTATTACATAGCCATTAAATTACGTTTATTATGTAAACCATTAATCTTTAATGAAACTGTTTATTTTAGGATTCTTTCTATTTAAAGAAAGCAGAATTTTTATTATATTATTTATTAAAGCAGTTTTTGAATCCAAATTTTAAAGTTTTCTCAAATATCTACTAAATTGTTTTCGTGACTAATAACATAGCAATAGTCTTTTTGTTTCAAGAGTAATAAGATAACATAACAACAGATATGAACATAAGGCCAATAAGAGGGCAAACCACCTCTCATATTTTGTACACCAAGAATTCCATAGTGCAAGGAATTCCCGTATAGTTGAAAACTTATGGTTTATTATAAAACACTGTAATTTGAGTCCTGATTTTGACAATTCACATGAAACACGAATATGATCTATAGATAATACTTTAATAAAATTTACATATAACATCAAACAAAACTAAGTACATATTATACAGTGACCGTCTAAAGTCCGTTCCACCCCTACTAATTTTTGAGCCAACTCGTATATCGCAACGAAATTTGGAGGGCTTAAATAGGAGATGAAAAGCTATTTTTTTATGAAAAAATGATAGCTAAAAGTTATAAAATGGCGGCTACACGCCATCTTGAATTAATATTTTATATACAACACCCCGCATATTATTCCATTTTCAAAATCTGCTCATTATTCTTAACATTTTTCTCTAATACACTTTATTCCTAAATGTAATTGTTTTCGAAATAATGACGTTTGAAAATTGAAAATCCGGTTTAAAATGAAGTAATGGTTTTAATCACTTTCGATAAAAAATTCTGCTAACTAAATTTTTTAATTAATTTGTAGTTAAATCTTTTAATGAATTCGACTAATAAGAGGCGTAGAGACAGTATTTTAAGGATAAACAGTACCACTTACCGGATTTCTCAAATATCTACTAAATTGTTTTCGTGACTAATAAGATAGCAATAGTCTTTTTTTTTCAAGAGTAATAAGATAACATAACAACAGATATGAACATAAGGCCAATAAGAGGGCAAACCACCTCTCATATTTTGTACACCAAGAATTCCATAGTGCAAGGAATTCCCGTATAGTTGAAAACCTATGGTTTATTATAAAACACTGTAATTTGAGTTCTGATTTTGACAATTCACATGAAACACGAATATGATATATAGATAATACTTTAATAAAATTTACATATAACATCAAACAAAACTAAGTACATATTATACAGTGACCGTCTAAAGTCCGTTCCGCCCCTACTAATTTTTGAGCCAACTCGTATATCGCAACGAAATTTGGAGGGCTTAAATAGGAGATCAAAAGCTATTTTTTTATGAAAAAATGATAGCTAAAAGTTATAAAATGGCGGCTACGCGCCATCTTGAATTAATATTTTAAATACAACACCCCGCATATTATTCCATTTTCAAAATCTGCTCATTATTCTTAACATTTTTCTCTAATACACTTTATTCCTAAATGTAATTGTTTTCGAAATAATGACGTTTGAAAATTGAAAATCCGGTTTAAAATGAAGTAATGGTTTTAGTCACTTTCGATAAAAAATTCTGCTAACTACATTTTTTAATTAATTTGTAGTTAAATCTTTTAATGGATTCGACTAATAAAAGGCGTAGAGACAGTATTTTAAGGATAAACAGTACCACTTACCGAAAAATCTTGAAGGTAACGAATTTGTTCTGTAAATTCACGAGGAAAACAAATTAGTTGGTAAAAAAATATTTTATTTATTTTTGAATAACACTTATTTAACCCCAACAATAATTATGTTATCAAGTGTTCGATGTGGCCCCCTCCTAAATCTTGACAATAAAGTGCCCTATTATGAATAGCTTCTCTCACGTTGATAAAAGTCTGTTCATCTATTTCTTCACATGCTTCTCTTATTCTGCGTTCCAACTCTTCTATTGTTTGACATTCAGTGGCGTAGATTTTTAACTTCAGATATCCCCAAAGGAAAAAATCTAGAGGGGTAAGATCCGGAGATCTTGGTGGCCATTCTGTAATTCCCCTGCGACCTATCCATCGCCCAGGAAAGTTTGTATCGAGAAACTCTCTAGCCATGCGGTAGAAATGGGGAGATGCTCCGTCCTGCTGAAATATGATTTCACGATTTTCAAACTCTTCCTGATTGTTTAATACAATTTGTCTTATTCGAGGTTCAATTTCAGTTTCTAAAAGATTTCTGTAAAGATCTCCGGTAAGATTGCCTCTGATGAAAATCGGTCCAACAACGTGGTTGCCCAAAATCCCCGCCCAAACATTAACTTTTTCAGGAAACTGGGTATGCCCTTCTCTAAAAATATGCGGATTAGTATCGCTCCAGTATCGTACGTTCTGTTTGTTGACTTTTCCATTAAGGAAAAACGTGCATTCATCTGAGAAACATACACGTTTTAGGAAGGATCGTTCTCCTTCAATTTTTCTTGTTAACCACTCACAAAATTCAACCCTCCGGTCTGGATCATCCTCCGTGAGAGCATGCAGGATTTTCATTTTATAGGGATGAAATTTTTCATTTTTTAGGACTCTTTGGACACTTTTCGAACTTACTTTGCAGGATTCAGCAACTGCAGACGTCGACTGAGTAGGATTAATTACCATTTCAGCAACAATTTCAATTTTTTCTTCTTCTGAAAGAGGTGGTCTTCCTGATCTTGGAGCATTTTTCATCGTACCAGTTGCTTGGAGCTTATTTAAAAGTTTGCGGAAATATGACCGCGAAATAGGGTTTTCGGGAAATCTATCGTTAAACATACGGACTGCTAGATGAAAATTTCTTCCAGCTTCTCCAAAAATCAAAACTGCTTCAAATTTATCGTGTAAACTGCGAGCCATGGTCACGCTTTTCATAAAATAATTAAGATGCTCAACGGACTATTTGACAGTTAGTTATCAAGATGTTACCGCGACAACGATTTTGTTTCCAACGCAAACTTGATCGTATTTTTGATTGAATTTGAAATGACCAAAATGTCAATTTTCAAACGTCATTATTTCGAACGCAATTACATTTAGGAATAAAGTGTATTGGAGAAAAATGTTAAGAATAATGAGCAGATTTTGAAAATGGAATAATATGCGGGGTGTTGTATTTAAAATATTAATTCAAGATGGCGCGTAGCCGCCATTTTATAACTTTTAGCTATAATTTTTTCATACAAAAATAGCTTTTCATCTCCTATTTAAGCCCTCCAAATTTCGTTGCGATATACGAGTTGGCTCAAAAATTAGTAGGGGGGGAACGGACTTTAGACGGTCACTGTATATATATGGGTGGTAGTGATGCTAACTTTGCAGTCTTATTTGGAAGGTCGAACATTTGTACTTTGTTTGTTGCTCCTAAAGAATGGTCACCGATTCCCACTTGCCGGGAATACTTAAGAAAATAAGGAGTATTCCCAGATATTACCAGATACTCTCAATTTATTTCCAGGCATTTCCATAAATAGTAGGTATTTTCAGGTATTCGCTTATTTTAGGCGAGTATTACTACGTATTTCCAAAGTATTTCTATGTGCTTTTTAGGTATATCCTTGTTTTTTTATTGTAGTTTGAAAAGAAATTCAAAATGAAAAATTTTCAATACGGTTGAAGATTTTGAGTTACGGTTCGGCCTTTGTTTGACCAATTTCTAGAGTATGCAGCCCGATAAGGACAGCCTCAGGACTCCATCGCAACCGTCTTATACAGGGTGTTATATAAGATCCTATCATTTTCGACCAGAACTCTTACTAATTTTTTTAAAAATGGTCTACTGAAGAAAGCCCACTTATGGCATCAGATTCAGTATGCTCTATTAGATTATGAACAGGGTTGGCACCCTTAAGTATTCCACCATGAATATTGTATACAGGGTGCACCAAAAACTCTACCGATTCTAAATTTTAACAATATTGAATTTCTGCTCCGTTAGGTGGGTAGTATTGTCTTCCAGACCTTTTTTACCCACTGTATTATTGGGACATATTCTCATTTAATTCGAAAGGATGGGTAAACAGTTTAAGTAAGTCTGTATAAACAAAAATAACATGTCAAACTGTATTTTATTGGCATTTTTCATTTTTTATTAAAAAATCTTGTTTTAAATAATTAAAGGCAATATGAAACAACTAGACGAAATTTCAGATGTAAAAAACTGTTTCGGTAAAAATGTCCTTTATTACTAGAACTGGCATTAGAAGCATCATTGAATTCAAGATTGCTATGTTGGAAAATTTAAGGGTGCCAACCTTGTTCATAATCTGATAGATATACGTTTGATTACCACAAGTGGGTTTTGTTCAGCAGATTATTTTAAAAAGTCAATTTTTCGAAAAAAAAACCGTATGTCGGAAACGAAGAAAAAATTTCAAAATCGCTAGAAATTGCTTTTTCGTACCTAGCTCTAGATTATTTTTTTGGTTGCATAAGAAGAAGTGAGAATTCTGGTCGAACAAACTTTTAAAAAAATTACAGAATCTTATATAACCCTCTGTATAAGACGGTTGCTATGGTGTTCTGAGGCTGCTCTTATCGGACTGCATACTATGAGTTTTGATCAAACATAAGCCGAAAAGGCTACTCAAAATCTTTATCCGTATTGAAAGTATTTTATTTTGAATTTCCAGTAAAAATTTCCTTGGTGCACACAAGTTCCAGCAGATTAATTTAAATAACAAAAAACTTTGAATTTTAAAAAAATCGTGGGGTTGGGAACAGGAAGGGTGAAAACCATTTTGAAGTTACCTATCCGTAAGTCATACAGTAGAATGGAAATATTTTGTATGTCATCCGTCTTCGGCCATACAAAATTGTTCAGATTTCGTTTGAGAAATTCCGGAAATGGCGACCAATTTCAAAAAGTTAAGATAGACAAGCATCGTGTTTAATCATTTGGCCGATAGAGGGTTCTAAAATGACGATTTTGAGATTCAATTTTCACCCAAACAGGTGATTTTAGGTATACAACTCGTAACACAATATTTGTTTAGAATTCAAAGCAGAATCTAAAAATCCTAAGTTAAACAAGAACACTGGAGACATAAAAAAATGCCAAATATTTAAACACCCAAAATTTCATTTTAATATATTTAAAACGAATAATATTATAAGACTACACCACTATTTCGTGGCTCCTAGTAAATAATTTTTACAAAAATCTCAATTTCATTCACACGTTCTCAATCAATTTTTGAAATTGGCAAACTCGTTGACAACATATCATAACCAGAAAGCTAAGCTTGAAAAGAATGAAATGAAAAAAGTTTTTTTATAATTTTAGCTTAAAAATGTTTTTTAAGTGATAGTTAAGAAAAAAATAAATATATTACAATAGGTCTAGAGAGTAAAAATATTATGTGTATTTATAATTTAATTTCCATAAAAAATGCCCTCACTGTCATGATTTAACGATGTTTTTAAAAGCTCCCGCACATGACTTCACTTAAAGTTTTTGTTATGCTTTGCAATAAATCCTTTCACTTGAGCCCATATTGATTCAACTGGATTTTATTCTCAGTGCTATTAGGTTCCCATAGCCATTTCATCAATAGCCTGTCTTTTAAATTGTTATTTATTGTCCCTAGCTATTCTCAAAACCTATGGTTTTAGGGCATCATTTTCATACCTTTTTTTCATTCAGCCAATTTCTATCTTGTTTTCGCCAAGAAGACGAGGGTAATTTTTCTGCCAGTCTAGAATGATAGCTGGTGTTGTCTATAACACTGGCAGAATTTTCAGGGATTGACTTTTATTAGGATTGCTTTAAGGCCTTTGACACGGTTCACCACGAGGTCTTACTATTAAAATTACAGTTTTTAGCATTCAATTATATCTCGCTTTCTTTTTTTCTTGGTATCTCGCAAATAGGAGTCAAAATGTTTTTTATATAACCAGTTTTCAAAAAATAAGTCCATATCAACTGGCGTGCCACAAGGTTCAATTTTATTTCGTCTCTTATTTTTATTATATACTTCAGACCTGTTAAGCAAAGTTAGGTTCTGCAATTTTATAAAATTTACACGTAAAAAAGCGAATGTGGAGCGGTTTATTTTAAAATAATTTTTCTTGTGCTATGGAACAGAACGGTGATGGCGGTAATCGACGAAATCGTTCTCATACGGTAATAACAATGACGTAATTAAAAATGTTTTCATAACG
This sequence comes from Kuschelorhynchus macadamiae, assembly GCA_030620095.1. Classification (NCBI taxonomy): domain Eukaryota; kingdom Metazoa; phylum Arthropoda; class Insecta; order Coleoptera; family Curculionidae; genus Kuschelorhynchus; species Kuschelorhynchus macadamiae. The sequence goes on from JAUTXW010004679.1 coordinate 304,477, forward strand.
TCTTCATTGCATTCTGAACTCTGAATGTTATAATTGCTCATTAAATAATTATCTACTATTACAGGGAGTTAAATCAGTGCTAAATAATTTGTTTACCACGATTTATGTATACTTTGGCATACAATTAACTTAAACGGACTTGACCTTTGCCAACGCATCGGGCTGATTGTTTGATAGCACGTGGTTTCTTTATAAATTCATGTTGTGGGAGTAACACGGAAAACCCATAGTAAATTAAAACATTTTGAATTGTTTTAATGCGTGTAATACGGTTGTCATTTTGTTTTTGTTTCGGTGAAAACAATAATGATTTTATTCCGATAAAACGAAATAGTTGTGTTGCGTTTATTGATTATTTAGGGTATTCCATACTATGTGGTATATTAGATGAATATATTCACATTATGTATTGTTTATTTTTATTACATTATGTCTTCATCAACACAGCTTGATTATTTTTCCTTGGTTTCTGGACCGAAAATTTTTAGAAATTCGTGTTTTTTGACATTTGGTGCGCTTTAGCTCGGTAACGGTACGTCTGGGTAGAAGTGAGCCCAGAGGCTAGTCGTAGAAGTTGAATGAGCGCGTCGTTTGGTAAAAATGAAATTTCTGTGGAGTCTATAATAATTTAGCAATGGCGACCGATAGGGTCTTTTTTTGTATACCGATAATTCAAAATGCAGGTCAAGGTGGGACATTCTTTTTTTCGGATTTCACGTCTAAAAATCTTGCTTAAAAAATAAAAGTGGGGTAACTTTGGCGGCATTTTGCGGAGCTGAAACCTGGCCATTGTGACCAAGCTGAGACCGAGGTTCGGTAGAGATTATAAAGGTGATTCAAAATTGAAATAGGATGCCTATATATATGCGGGGAAAGTGGTCGAAATTTAAAAAAAAAAACTATTTTGAGTCTTAAAATGTTAAACTTTTAATCAGAAGGGCAAGATCTATTATTGACCCTGTTAGATACTAGAATTTCTTGAAATTTGATTTTACACCAAAAACCCATAATTGCATAGAAAATCGCGGACATACATACATACATACAGGCAGGTCGAAAACAGAACTTCATTTTTTGTGAAGACATTCAAAAAATTATTTTTATTGAATCTCTATAGATCTCTATGGGTGTACTCAATAATCGTTAAGGTTCCTTAATTTAAAAATCAATTTTATAAAAATCGGGTAATTTCCTTTACCCGGAACTTCCCTCGTTTTGAATATTTCCTTTTATTAGGAATAGTGAAGTGTGATCCAATTTAGTGCAGTACATAGTCATTTAGTGTTTTTTTATTGACATCTGTCAAAAATATGACGTAATCGACATTTTTTTAAATGGCAACATATGGCATGTGATACATTATTTGAAAGCTCCTGTTTCGGTCAGTATGTTCCTAGATTTTAGTGCGATTCTGTTGTGCCATTTCAAAATGGCAACCGTTCAGTTATGCGTGGAAAAAAGTATGGACTACCACTAATAATTTGGTAAACTTCAGGTTTTATGGAAAATGCTCGGATACGACAATTTAGTTTTTTAGTTTCCCACATTCTGATAAAATGTATTTGTTTTTTTTATTGACATCTGTCAAAAATATGACAAATGTCGAATAATTGAGCAAGCACCATTTTTAAACAGCACCACAGAATGGGACTAAAATCTAGGCACATACTGAAACCAGAGCTTTCAAATGATGTGTCACATGCCATATGTTGCAATTAAAAAAATGTCGTTTACGTCATATTTTTGACAGATAATAAAACTAATAAATTTTATCAGAATGTGGGAAACTAAAAAACTAAATTACCCTGCTCGAGCATTTTCAATAAAACCTGAAGACTACTAAATTATTAGGGGTAGTCTATATTTTTGTTCCACGCACAATTGAACGGTCGCCATTTTGAAATGGCACAATAGAATCGCAGTAAAATCTAGGAACATACTGAGTGAAACAAGAGCTTTCCACTGATGTTTCACATGTCACATGTTTCCTTTAAAAAAAAAATTTCGATTACGTCATATTTTTGACAGATGTCAATAAAAAAACAAATAAATGTTATCAGAATGTGACAAACAAAAATACTAAATTAACGTGTTCGAGCATTTTCCATAAAACCTACAGACTACCAAATTATTAGGGGTAGTCCATACTTTTTTTCCACACTGTATATATATAAATATATATATATATATATATTATTGGGCGCCATTTTAGATTCTAGTTTTTACATTGACACACACCGGTATTTACCAGTTTATCTCTATATCACACTTAATGCTTACACAATATTTGAAATGAATCCAATAAGTACGCGAATAAGTAGTTGTTGTTTTTTAAATATTTTATTAGACCGATATTTTGTTTTGCTATCTTGGATTCTTACCAAAGTTACCGGTTCATTCCTATGTAACATAATTTTTGTGCAAAAAATGAGGTAAATTGATCAATTAGTTTTTTAGTAATAATTTTTTGAATGGTTCATTAGGCCGCGATCTTCTTCGGAAATATTGGATTTTTTCCAAAATATTACCATATAACCCTTAATTTTTGACTAAGATTTGAAGTCAATCTGGTAAGTATTTTTTAAGTTATAACTAGAAGCGACTGACAGACTGACCTGCAGAAGGACCGACGGAACTGATAAAACATATTTCTTGGCATCTAGGGACGCTAAAACGTGAACATACATTTTATTTGGCCGCCATTTTGTTCCGTCATCTTAAATACATACCACAATTTTACCAGTTTATCTCTATACCACAGTTAGTTATGGTACACAATTTGAAATCAATCAATTAAGTAGTTTTTTCAGGCTGAATTTTTAAATATTTTACTAAGCCCCCATTTTGTTTCGCCATCTTGGATTAGTAACAACATTTTACCAGATTTTCGTACAAAATTTGAGGTAAATTGGATAAGTAGTTTTTTTAACATTTCACTAAGTCTTCATTTTGTTTCGCCATATTGAATTTTTACCAAAATGTTACTAGGTCATCCCATATGACCCTTAATTTTTGACCAAAAACAACATCTGGAGACCTTGGAACGTAAAGACGTGAAAAAACCCTTTTACTTTAACTTTAAAAAGCCTATATTCCTTAGTTTGATATTTCTATTGTTTATCTATTTAATTTTAATTAGATATTTTCTAATAAACAACCAATTTTTGACAAACTTCTGAAAAAGATTTTTTTTTATGTATATGTGTATGTTCTATTTTTTTGTGCAACTATGTAACAGTTTTGAAAGGTATTTCCCTCTTTTTGTAGAGCAACATTCCGGGGTGGTTTTAATACAGAAAAGCTTGCTGTACTACAAAAAGCACGCGCAGTAATTAGGGCTTCCACCTTTCAAAAAGAACAGACCCGGAGTTTTTGGAAAAATCGCTATCTCTATTCATTGTATTTATATCAAAGTGAGGACAATCACTGACAAATTGCTTTAATTACTTGTATGGAAAATGCTCTTAACATAACGGTAATAAGTGTTGCTGAACTCATAATATAATTAAAATCAATATTTAGTAAAATAGAGTCTTAGCACTGTTACCTTTAAAATTCAAACAAAAAAAAGAACTAACCCATTAGAAATATCGTAAATTTTTTTACATTTTTAAGAAATAGTGCAGAAAGAACATTCATAATTATCTGTTCATTTGTAAAAATTGAAAGTAAAAATAAAACTAAAAAAAAGTAAATATAAATAAATAAAATAAAAATTAAAAACAGTAATACCAATATTAAAAAAGCACTGAATAGTAATAATTAAAATTTTAAATGACCTTACAAAAACTGACTTACTGAAGTTGGCGTTAAACGAATACAGAGACATTAACTTGAGGTATTTTGTCTTTAATAAGCAAGGAAAATCAACTAATATGAAACGTATGGCTTTCCATAGTATTTAGTATTTGATATCGCCGACTTCAATAAGTAAGCCAATACTTTAAGTTTGTTTAAAATTAAACTTTTTATTTTTCATTACTTTTTTCAACCTTACATATGGGAACATTGGAGTTACCCATTTCAAAATGGAGGTCATTCGTAAATTTCACAGAACCTAAATATTTAGAGAGTAAACATTTTTGAGAACTACAAAATTATATTATTTTATTTGTACATAATCCTTAATTGAAATGTTCTTTTGAAAATAGGTGCTAAGTGCTTTACTATTTACAGGGTGTTCTAATTTTAAATTTATTTTAAATTTTCTCCATCATAAAACTTCCTTTTACTAGAAAAGTACTATAATTGGCTCAAAGTCATAAGGACAATTCAATGAGTGATCACGGAGGAGTATAAGACTAGAGTTTTATAAGGCTTCAAGAACATTTATTGTTAATATTTTAGGTTTTGTCACAATTACATATGGCCGCCATTGTGATATGGGCAATTCGAATGTCCCGACATTTTGGGGATGCATTTAAGATGAAAAGACCTTTCAAAGGATATGCTACTCGACCCCCTTTACCTTTAATGTTTTATTCAAAATGGCTGCCATCCTCCATCGTGAGAATTTCACTTACAAAACATACATAAAAAAAGAGTGTCTGTCTACTATTTCCTGTTTACACAGACCGATAGAACAGATTTCAATTTTTTCAACTTTTAAAAAAACATATATGGTTTCACCGAGGGTTACGTCCTGATGACATAGCGAGGCGATATAAAATCCGCCAGCAGTCAATAGGCAATGCCCTCAAGATCGGCATTGTGTCGTTAAACCTATTTCTAGCAACTTTTCCGATGTCGCTCTGAAGCGGTTACCCATCTGAGTGCTAACCGTAAGGACGTTGCTTAACTTTGATAATTATTCAACTTAGGACTGCTGCAGAGAAGTTTTAGGCTTATCCGAAGCTGATATCTTGGTATTGTCTGAATATGCCAAATGAAAATGTGTGTTTAGGTTAAAGTAATGGTTGTTTTATTCAAAAGGGCATTCAGATATTTGAAAGCTGAGACTGAACTAACTTGACTAACTAAATATGCTTGCTTGTTACAACTGTATAACAATTAACGTAGCATGACAGATAAAATACACGACTTATTTGGCATTTCTAGATGCATACATTCGGCTTTGAATGGGCAGACAAGGATTTCTATTTAATTTCATTATAAACTATTGTTCAATTGAAACGCAACCCTTAATTCATTGGTAATTTTCTAGTTATCATAACTTTAAACAAAATAACCTAGTGGAATGCGTTTTTCTTGCACTAGATAGGCTGTTTCTCCCAGGAAAGAGATATGTTGTATTTGTCCAATATTTTTAAATTTGGCATGTACGGGTGGAATTGATAATTTTTTATCAAACATTTCTTAAGGTCGCCAATGAGGCATATAATTTTTAAATTATTTTTTAAATACAGCAAATTAACTATAGTTTGACATATAAAAAAATATTATAAGATTATCAGAGATTTTTAGATTTTATTTTTTGTCTGTTTGGGAAAAATGTATCTTTGGGTGTACTGAAAAACTAGACTTTCCGATACTCTGTTATCAAAATTTAGATACATTTTTTTAACGGTTAAAGGAAAAGTCTAAATATTCATGTAAGACCTCGTCGTAATTTAGGGCTAGTATAATTTTAAAATAACACGGGAAAAATGTAATAAAAGTATATAAAAGTAGACGTGTTTATGGGTAGATAGCTTTAATTTTTTTAAGATCGGCCAAGTTGCGGCTGAAGCACGGTTTTGTTTTCTGGTAGGGGGGAATCTAAAGTAGAGTTAAAGCTATGAAGAACTAATTTTCCTTACTGATATGATTTGTTCAACACCTTAATTTTAAGTATACTGATGTTGCTAGGTAACGTTCAAATCCCGTTTAAAACTCAGTAAGAAAAACAAGATCAGTGGGTGAGTCAACGATTGAAAAAAGTAAATTTACGTCGAACAGGTACAATTTGGAAACAAACTGTTTATGCTGTGGAATACATATGTAAATCGCGCTCATTCTAAAAATATTTTGAATTATACGGGCTGCGTCAAAAAAGTAGGGCTACTAAAAGTTGTATTTTTTTAAACAGGACACCCTGTATTTGACTTAATTTTGAAATTCTACATAAAATTCTAACACTTTTTTGTATAACATGTTATATGGCTAAAATTGATACTTTCTTAAATATTTGGCTTTAAACGAAAAAAAAAAAAAATTTGACGCACATCTATGATTAGCAATATAACGCCTAGTTGTGCCACTAAAAATAAAATATTATGCTTCTGCACAAAATAGGCATGGAATAAAGGACTGCTTTCGTAATATTGAAGATATTACATACAGGGTATGCAAATTTAAATGCCCAACTTTAACATATTTGAACCAATTTATTTCAGTTTTTTTAAATGGAACCCCTGTATATTTCTATTTATTCTTTTTAAGCATAAAAAAAATCTACAACTTTTATGACATATATTGTATATCTATCTTCAATAGTTTTTGAAATATGTTAAAATTCCCATTTTTGCGTAATTTATAAAATTACCAACTCGATCAAAGTAGCCATAGTAGCTGTCAGTAAAACGAGTATTTAATATGAATACAATAGTTTATTATCTAAAATTAGTCCAATGAAAATTTAGATAATATAATAATTTGTTAATAAAATTGCTACAAAAAAAATGATCTAATAACTTTAAGATTTTAACATCAGAATCTATAGTAAGCAAGACTACAAGAAAATATAAATATCATCCATTTCATATTACATTAAACCAAGAGTTACACGTTGAAGATTTTAAAATCCGTGTTAAGTTTTGTAACCCAATGATAAGGCGAGTAGGGCCATTTCCGAACTTTTTAGATAATATTATGTTTTTGGAATGAATCTTACAATTCAAAGCAAAGGATCCGTGAACTGGCATAATATTATAAATATTTAAAAATTGTGTTGAAAAAGGGGTCTATACTCGTCTAGTTGGCAAATAAGTAAATACACAAGGAATACATTTCAATTTAGATAGTCGAAAACTTGTATTAATAGGTACTAATTTTTAAAGTTATACAGAAAAAAAAAACACTTATAAGACTAAAAAAATCGCTTTTAAAAGTTAATCAAATCTTTAATATAACCCCACAAGAAAAAATCAAATGGAGTTATATCGCAAGATCTGGGTGGCCATTCGATAAAACTATTTATTAACTTATTCGCTACGACCAATCCATTTTTGATTAAAATTAGCGTCCAAAAATTCACGAACGTCCCTATGGTAATGAGCAGGTGCACCGTCTTGCTGCAGCCACATGTCTCTTCTTTCTTCTATGCTGAGTGGTCTGAGAAGAATAGGCAGCTCAGCGTTCAATTAAAAAAATACGGACCTATAATATGGTTTCCAATGATTCCACACCAAACATTTAATGACCAGTTATTTTGATGTTGTACCTCTCGTACCCAGTGGGGATTTGTTATTGCATAATAATGCGTATTATGCCTGTTTACAGCTCCATTGCTTTTAAATGTAGCTTCATCGGAAGATATGATATTCGCTAAAAAGTCCGGATATGCTTCTATTCGTCTTATCATTAAGTTGCAAAAGTTCACACGCCTTTCCAAATCTTCATCGTGCAACTTTTGGTGTAATTCCATATAATACGGATGATATTTATATCTTCTTGTGGTCCTGCTTACTGTAGATTGTGATGTCTTAGTTAAACTAGCAAGTTGTCGACTACTTAAACTAGGATTTTCTTCTATATGAAATAGAATTTCTAACTCTTTATCTTGATTTGTAGCAATTTTATTGACAACTGTTCTCTTCGAATATACCACATTGCCACTAGCATCAAATCTCTCTATGACATTTTGAAAGGACACTTTAGAAGGCGCGCGTCGATCCGGATATTTTTCTTCATATAGCCTTTTGGCCAGAAGGCAGCTTCACCCAATATATACACCATATCTATCATTTCATTTTGTGAAAAAGTCATTTTAAATTAGACGAGAATACGAAAGACGAAATACAATGCACTAACAACACGTTTTTGACATTTCATACATTTAGTCGCCAGTTGCTATAGACTGTTTTTTCCATGGCTACTTTAATCGAGTTGTTGATTTTCTAAATTACGCAAAAAAAGGAAATTTGAAAATATTTCGAAAACTGTTGAAGATAGGTATATAATATGTTTAATAAAAGTTGTAGATTTTTTTATTCTTAACAAGACTAAATAAAAATATACCTACAGGAAGTTCTCTTTAAAAAACTGAAATAAATTGGTTTGAAAATGTTAAAGTTGGGCATTTAAATTTGGACACCCTGTATGTGATACCTTCAATATTACGAAAGCAGTCTTTTATTCCATGCTTGTTTTGTGCAGAAGCAATCTATTTTATTTTTAGTGGCACAACTAGGCGTTATATTGCTAATCATAGATGTGCATCAAATTTAATTTTTTTTGTTTAAAGTTAAATATTTAAGAAAGTATCAATTTTAGCCATACAACATGTTATACAAAAAAGTGTAAGAATTTTATGTAGAATTTAAAAATCAAGTCAAATATAGGGTGTCCCATTTAAAAAAATACAACTCTTAGTTGCCCTACTTTTTTGACGCACTCCGCATAATTTAAAATATTTTTAAAATGAGCACGACTTACATATATATCCCACAGCATAAACAGTTTGTTTCCAGATTTTACCTGTTCGACGTAAATTTACTTTTTCCAAGCGTTGACTCACCCTGTATAGTTAAAAATAATGCAAAACTGCGGTATTTTAAATAGATTAATATGATTTATCTAATCATATTTCTGATGTGTGTTATCGGTCTGAAACATTTTAATTAATAAGATTTGCGCAGTAATTTCAAGTCCAGCTTGTATTTTTTAGTTCTGCTGTTATTCAATACTGTCTTTCAATACAGCATGTAACAAAGGTAAGGAAACGGCCAAATATCTCAGGCACCCCTTAACTGAATTTAATAAAAATATGTTCACGTAGGTATGAAGTTTACCGTTTTTCTGTTATAAAAGGAAAATTATGGTTTTAATGGAAAACCCTATATTATATTACGTTTTTAAAATGTGCCTAAAATTCTCAGTACTTTTTATTAAGGGCACTTTTTATGAAAGGCAACAGTTTTTGCGAAAATAAGGGTCTAATACCCATAATCTAATGTATTACCTTTTATTAAAATACCTACACACAAAAGGTTACCTGATATGTTTGACAATCTCAGTTTTGTTGATTTACGGAAATGGGTCGTTTAACTGAAACCTAAAGAATTGAAATTTTAATTTTTACTGTGTTATGTGGATAGAATGTGAAACCTGCAAGATGTTTGTAACATTTTTATTGACAAATATCCTAACAGAAATCCGATAACTAAATCTACCGTAACTAAAATGAACAAAACATTTCGTGAAACTGGAAAGATAAAAAATGCTTTACATATTGGCAGACCGGAAAGCACAATAATTCCTCGTCTTGCTACCAAAATACTAGCAAGAGAAAGCAGCGCCTCAACTTTTAAAGTAGGTTGTAAAAAAACAACATTACAATACAAAAAAGAAATACCTAATACCACGCACAATAAATTAATGGAATAAAGTAAGGTGTTTAAAATGTCCATTTACTTCCCGACAGTAGGTCAAATACTATGGGAAAACATGTCGTACGTTAAGATGAATAGCAGCCTCCTCGATTCGCCTACATTCGATTTCTATTCGTTCCTTTAAATCCTCTAAGTCATTGGGTTTAGTTTTATACACCACATTATTAAGGAGTCCCCACAAAAAGCAGTCGAGGAGCGTCTAGTCCGGAGACCGAGGTGGCCACTCTATTGTACCCCTACGTCCAATTCATCTTCCAAAAAAAAAACATTGTCTAAATATTCCCGAACATTCCGAGCAAAATGCGGTAGACCACCATACGGCTGAAACCATATTTCATCATTTGATGCACCATTACCTAATCAGGTTTAAATATTTAATACAGCAGGTAAAGTAAGGAACTTTCGGGTATTCTGAAATAGTTCTGCAATAGCTGGGACAAATATCTTTTTCCAGTTAAACTGTCTTACGTGAAGAAGCGATTATTTTTGCATCCTTTATACCACACCAAACATCTTTTGGGGAAATTGGGTATGATTTTTACGTATCCAATGTGTATGTGGCTTTTCCCCGGCCCAATATCGACAATAATGCCTGTTATCTTTTCCACTCAAAAAAAAAGTTGCTTCGTAAGAAAAAATAATTTGATTGACAAAACTTAGATTGGTAGCGCCTATCGTGATCATCCTCAGAGAGTTCTTGCAGCAAAGTTGTTTTGTATGGATGAAACTTTTCGGTTTTTAGAAGTCGGTCTACCGATATGGAAAGTGCGGATTTTCTTTAAACTGATTAAAACATCTTATCACCATCTGTTGCGATTTTAGGTCTGCCAGAACGAAAGATTTGGTTATTGGATTTCTGTTAGGATATTGGTCATTAAAAATGTTACAAACATCTTGCAGGTTTCTCATTCTATCCCTATAATCCACCAGTATAATTAAAATTTCAATTCTTTGGGTTTCACTTAAACGATCCATGTTTGTAAATCAACAAAACTGACATTGTCAAACATATCAGGTAATCTTTTGTCTGCAGGTATTTTAGTAAAAAATAATACATTAAATTATGGATATTAGACCCTTATTTTCGCAAAAACTGCTGCCTTTCATGAAAAATGCTCTTAATAAAAAGGATTGAGAATTTTAGGCAAATTTTAAAAAAGTAATATAACATTGTGTTACATTAAATTTGTTTTTCCTTTTATAACAGAAAAACGGTAAACTTAGCCGCAATGCGCTATTGGATTCAGCATAATTTCATTATTATTATTAAAGTTAGGTAAGCTGTACCTGAAATATTTCGCCGTTTCCTTACTTTTGTTACACGCTGTATGTAAAGAAAAATGGAAGCATTTCTTTCAACCCCAACAAGTTTCTGTTGATCCTGTTTCAATTCATCTTTGTCTTTAAATGTTCCTATTTCGGCTCTGAAACAATTTAGAAGTCAAGCTTTTTTTAAACCTGAGTCAATATTATATAGTTAATAGTTATCATTCCGAACAACTTTCTGAGTTGCCCTGGTATCGGCCGTTATTGTTGACGCATACAGATATTAATCGTTCCAGATTGTGCGGAATTTATATTGTTTTGCTGGTGACTGATTGCCTCAACATAGAATTTGTTTACCGCTTTTGGCACAGTGTTCTAAAGTTTTGCCTCTAATTTAACGTTTTACTCAATTGTTTTCTAGTAGTCGCATCTATTTTTGTGTATTTGTATTATATTTTTAAGACCTTTGTTTTCCGGTGTTATTTCTATAAATCAACGCAGAGCTGTCATAATTACCGACCCAAAGTAATTCAATTAGCTGCCGATAAGAAGTGCTTGCCAAGTACCAATTACTATACAGTGTGATCGTTTAAGTGTGCCTCATATGGGAATTTTTTTTATTAACTACACAATCAAAATAAAATATTGCCAAAAGTTGGTGAGTCCTCTATAATCATATAGTGTACTTAGAATGGTTGCAAGTCAAACATCATACAGGGTAGGTCAAAAAATATTAAAATCATGCAAGAGTAAAGTACCCTTATTTCGAAAGATGAAAGTTTTTTAATGAGCATATTTCTTCACAAATGTTTCATCTTAATATTGGCGAAATTTTCAAGTTGTGTTAAAAATCGTTGCAACAAACCTGAAGTCTGTGATTTCCTAAAAAATAAAAAATCCAAGTTAATTTCACAAGTATACTTAAATTTGAACGGAGCTATACGAATCTGATCTGATTTTCATTAAACTATGAAAGTGTTTATGATAATTATCAAAAAAATCAATTTTTCAAAAACTTTTTTCCTCAGGAGGCTATGTTTTGGTATCCAGGCATAACTTTGATGCCAAACAACTTTTCTTAATAACATTTTGCTGAATCTTTCGAAATAAGGGTACTTTACTCTTGCATGATTTTAATATTTTTTGACCTAACCTGTATGCTGTTTGACTTGCAACCATTCTAAGTACACTTTATATGATTATCGAGGAGGCACCAACTTTTTGCAATATTTTTATTTTGATTGTGTAGTTAATAAAAAAAATTCCCATATGCTGCACATTTAAATGACCACACTGTATATTTTAAAAAGTAATTGAAGTATTTTTTTCTGGTAATTCAATTACTTTATGTAATTGAAATACTTGAAAAGTAATTGAAACCTCAATTCAGTTGCTTTATGTAATGGCGGCCAAATAAAATGTTTTTAATCTACATATATTCACGTTTTAGCCCTTAGATGCCAAAAAATATATTTCATGAATTATGTCGGCCCGTCTGTCTGTCTGTCAGTTCGCGGCATAGCATAAAAACTACTTACCAGATTGACTTGAAATTTAGACAGAAATGTAGGGTCATATGGGGATGACCTGGTAATATTTTGGTAAAAATCCAATATGTCGGATCAAGATGGCGGCCTAGAGAAACGTTAAAAAAAATATTACAAAAAAAACTATTCATTCACTTTACCTCAAACTTTGCACAATCAACCATTCACAGATAAATGAGCTGGTAATATTTTGGTATGAATCCAAGATAGCAAAACAAAATGGCGGCCTAATAAAATATTTAAAAAAATCAGCTTGAAAAAACTACTTATAAGATTTCAAATTTTGTGCAAACAATAAGTGTGAGTTAGAGATAAACTGGTAAAGTTGACATACGAATTCAAGATGGCGAAACAAAAGGGCGGCCAAATATTTTTTTTTAAATCAGCGTAAGAGAAATCTTATTCAGTTGACTTTAAATTTGGCAGGAAAATTAAATGTGATATAGGGATAATCTGGTACGAATTCAACATGACGTAACAAAATGGCGATGTGTGTTAATATAAAAAATAATTATTGAATTTGTTTTAAATTATGCCTAAAAATCAAGTGTGGCATAAGAAGAAACTGGTAAAGTATTAATGGGAATCCAAAATAATGGAACAAAAGGTCCAATAAACATGTTTAAAAAGACAGTATATATGTGTTTCTAAATGACTACGTACTGAACTAAACTGGGTCAAACTTCACTATTTCTAATAAAAAATTACCGATTTTTTTATCATGATAAAACGTATTTAACGAGAAAAAAATGTTATGCACTCATCGTCTTTATTATAGTAGAATACAAATTTACCCGAAGCAAAAAAAAAATCAGTATTGTTCGCAAGGAAAACATAAAGGCGAAGAGGAGTCTTCAAACCCTAAATAGTATCCGGTAAAAGCATATTTCCAGCAATAAAAGAACTCTAGTAAATAAAAATGGTTAAAATAAACCGACTAAAATTTACGAATGGTTTTAATGAACGAATAGATACATACCTGATTAGTGAACTCGTTATAATAATTAATGAATGGAAAACCGAAACAAATATAACGAGGCCTCTGCCGGGATTTTATAGGCTTTTTGAGGTAAAATGATATTTAAATTAGCATGGTTTATTTTTTATCAGCGAGTAAAAGGGCTGCGGATGGTATCCAGATTATTTGTCAAAATAAAGTGAACATATTTGTTAATTGTTAGGTGCCTTTGGGTACAAGATAAAACACAAAAATAATAAGGACTGGTGAAGTATATACTGACGTTTCCAGCCCTGTGTATATGAGTTGGTTTTCCTTCTCCTTCTCTTTTCTTTCTTTTCTTTATTTTTCCAGATTCTTCCTTATTTTTTACCCAAGCCGAACAATGTTGGCGTTTGCTCTTACATTCGTAGTAATCTATCCTGTACAAGAATTCCGAATTTCGAGTCGAACAGATCCAATATCCTGTGGCTCAAACTAGCCCTCAGAACTTCCACTAAATGTATTTGTTGTATCTATCGCCTCCCTCAGACCAACTCCTTCAACGAGCTTTTCGACCTTCTTTCTGCTAAAGTAAATTTCCTAATCTCTGAAATGGTTAGGATCTACTAAAACCGATCTCCAAGGTAGAGCAGTAGATGCCTTTGCAATCAGCCAAGCTCTTATCAATTTCATCAGATATTCTGCTTACTTCATTTACTTACATTGGACCTCTTTCTCACCACCGACCCAGAGCCTTATCAGTCTTCCATTTCCGCACCTCTGGATTCCTCTGACAACGGTCTAATCACTGTTTCCTGCCTCATACAACAGGAGGTTTTAAAATCCATGCTACCTCGTACTATCTAGCACTGTAATTTCGCTGACTGGGATGGTTTGCGGGATTTTTACTCTTCATTCCCTTGTGTTTGCTTTTCTACCAACGAGCCTTCCGAAATTTGTTCACAAATCTCCCAAATCCAGTTAGGTATAAAAACCTTTATACCACATTTTATGAAGACTTCAAAACCTCGCAACAATAGACCTTGGTAAATCCGTACCCATAACAATTTTCTTAAGAAACCTACCTCAGAAAATCTACAGGCTAAAATCGAGGCACGAAATTATTACAATCGGATAATTCTCGACGCCAGAAGTTTTTTCTTGTCAAAATGGGCGCCAAACCTTTTGGTCGCTTGCCAAAAATATTAATGAAAACTTCTGCGGAAGCTCCTTTCCACCCCTAACTTCTGGTGATGAAATCGTCTCCATGTCTAATTTGCAAAATAATTCGCCTCAAATTCTGCTTTAAGAGGAGAGGAGTTAAAAAGGTAAAAGTGTTAAAATTTGTCCACCATGTTGGAGCCGCCATTTTGAATGTTTAAATGTTGACTAAAAACGTATAAAATGTCTCTGGATACTAATTTTCAGCTGAATTTGCACCGATAACAAAATTCGTCCTGCGTGATGGGGGTGCCATTTTGGACTTTAAAATGTTGACTAAAAATTCAAAATTTGTATTCTAAAAGATCCTCAGACACCGATTTTCAGTCGAATCTGTACAAATGTTAGAATTTGTCGGATATTTTCAGTTTTTGATTGTCAACTAAAACATAATTTACACTCTTAAATACTCCCAAATAACGATTCTTCGGTCTAATCTGAAGGAATGTCAAAACTTGTGGCTTTGTAATTTTGAATACTTAAATATGGGTTAAAAATTCTTAATAACGTTCATAATATGCATTCTTAAATACCTTCATATACCGATTTTCAGTCGAATGTGCTCAAATGTTAACTTTTATCCGCCATGTTAATGACGCCTTGTAATTTCACTCTTAAATACCCCCAAATGTTAATTTAATTTCCGTTATTTGTAATTTTTAAAATGTCAACTAAAACTTTATAACTTACACTCTTAAATACCCCCCAGAGAGGGATTTCTAGTTGAATTTGCACAAGACACCAAATGTTGACTAAAAATCCAGAATTTGCAATCTTAAACACCCCCAAATGTCAATTTTCAGTCGAATCTGCAAAATAAATAAAATCCGCCATGTTGGCATCGCCATTTTGATTTTCTTAAGTGCTGACTGAAAAATTCCAATTCCAATTCGAACTCTTAAATCTACCCTTAGGTACGGATTTTTAGTCGAATCGAGCCACAAATAACAATACTTTGTCCGCCATCTTGAAATTTTTATATTCGAAAGTGTCAAATTGTATTGTCGCCCAAACTGTGTGCGTACACATTCCAGATTTGAAGTATATGTATTTTTTTGATAGGAAGACTTATGAAAAATTGGTGAATTTATTTTACACGGAACTTCCCGCGTTATGAATCTTTCCTTTTGTTAGAGTTAGAGTGAAGTGTGACCCAATTTAGTTCAGTACATAGTCATTTAGTAACACACATATATATATATATATATATATATATATATATATATATATATATATATATATACTATCTTTTCAAATATTGTTATTGGGCGCCATTTTGTTCCAGCACATTGGATTCCTACTAATATTGTACCAGTTTCTACCTATGTCACACTTGATTTTTGGGTATAATTTAAAATAAATTGAATAAGTAGTTTTTACATTGACACACCGCCATTTTGTTACATCATTTTGAATTCCTACCGGTTTATCCCCATATCACATTTAATTTTTGTGCAAAATTTAAAGTCAAATGAATAGGGTTTTCTTTACGTTGACTTAAAAAAAATATATATTTGGCCGCCATTTTGTTCCGCCATCTTGAATTTGTACCACAACATTACCAGTTTATGCCAGAAAATAGACCTGAAAGAGTGATTTTTTCAAAATTACGAAATATTTTATTTGACCGCTATTTTGTTCCGCCATCTTGGATTCGTACCAGTTGATTCCTACATAATACTTGATTTGTGTGCAAAATTTGGCATAAATTGGACAAGTAGTTGTTTAATAATAATTTTTTTAACATTTCACTGGGCCGCCAGTTTGTTTTGCCATATTGGATTTTTACCAAAATGTTACCAGGTCATCCCCATATGACCCTTAATTTTTGACCAAAATTTGAAGTCAATCGTGTAAGTAGTTTTTTAGGTATGCCGCGAACATACAGACAGGCGAAATTGATAAAACATGTTTTTCGGCATCTAAGGACCCTGAAATCTCGCAGGGTGATTTTTTCACGATTTCAATACTAATTAAAAGTTAATCCTATCAACTATCTTCTTCTGTTCAATCTAAAACTTAACAACCCATTTGTCGCAAAATTTCGGACAGGCACTGTCATAATTTCAAATAATTCCAATGAAAGTTATACGTAATTCAAAAAGGGTCACAAACTCGCAATCAGAATTTATGTTCGAATATATTTTCTCTACGCCACGTCAAGTAGGCAACAACTGAAAGATTTAAGCCGTTTACTTCCTAAACTCGAAAGTCCAAAGAACATTTCTTATTTGCTCTTCCAAGCGAAGTGCTTTCAAGTAGAGTTTTAGCACAACTAACGTATTAATATTTCCCTTTATGGGTTAAATCATCAATGACTACGTTTCTAACGGGAATCCTGATCCGCTCGATTCATTCAAACCGTCCAAATTTACGAACCGTTATTCGGATCGTAGCAGTTCGGCAGTAAAAGTCAATGCTTAAATTTTTGTGGTTTGAATTGGACCAATAAGATGCAACGCGAATTTTTTCCTTAAAAATGGGATGGATTCAAGTTCTAATTGACACGTCGTTGTTTTTCTTCGTAACCTAAAATTTCGCCAAATAGATATATATCTTTTTTAACTAGTAGACTTATTCTTTTATTAAACAGACACCAAACGAATTTTTCTTAGTTATGTGTCCTATTAAACACAACGACTACATGTATCCCCTTTTATTTTAGTTTTTATCTCTGTTTCAAAACTCGAATTTTTGGATCCGATATGGAAAAAGACGATACAAACGGGTTTGATTCCAAGCATGATACATTTGTTCTGTTGGATCCGATCTAAAGTTTGCTTTAGAAACGTAGTCAATTACTAAGCCCAAATTTAAACAGCCTGACAGTCGTAGTTTTTAACACTATTTGTCAATGATCAAAGTAACAGTGCAAGCCCTCGGCAATTTTAACTTGCTTTAAGATTTGCCTTAGGCGTCAAAGATAATATTTCCAAGCGATCAAACCTCAGGAAAATTAGGAAGAACCATGTCTATACCAAAATATTTTTAGAGTTTGGGGGGTGGGTCTAGACCCCTAGCACCCCCCCCCCCCCCCCCCCGCTAGCTACATGCCTGCCATAAGTTTTAGAAAAATCTAAACGGTATTAAATCAGACCAAAAAGTTACAGTTAGAATGGGGAATTTGACTTTGTTGTAAAAATGACCAGTGATGTCATAGTAAAAAGTTTGGAAGAAAAGGGTCATAAACCCAATAAAATAACATCCTGTATATTTTTAAATTTGATTTAAAAATCTCTACAAATATACGAGGTGCGTGCAAAAAACGAAAAAAATATTAACATTTTAACACCTTGTACCTAATCCTAAAAATATATTTCTTCCATCCTTACGTATATATTGAGGTTAATGAAAAATGTTAAGGCAATCGAACGGAATAGATGTTTTTGTGTCTAAAATAAAAATTCACTGAACTTATTGGACTATTAAGAGGGTATTTTTGTAGGTCCGCAAATAAGGGCTATTTTCGGGTCAAATTTTACATAGGGTTCAAGATGTTCTATCCATGACACAAGAAATGACAAGTCATCATCGGACTGCAAGCAAATAGGGACGTGGTTTTTATTACTAACCCTGAAAAACAGTAGGTAGATAAAATCGTCATAAAATACAATTTCATTTATTTTTCTTTTTTTAAACTAGGGAATACATCGGGGATATATACTCCCCGTGCCCGTCCCGTGGGTACGGCACTGAATGCGAAAGTGATCTAAAAATGCGCCCGGCAACAACAGAGTCGTTATTCACAGCCCTCGTACAGTCAGCTCATTCGGTTCGGTTGGGTTTCGGCGGCGTTGCCATGTTTCGCACAATGTTTTTGATGCCACAGCGAGGAGTAAAACTTAAATGAGCGGAACACAAGGAGACTTATTCGTTTGCCTCTGACGAAACCAGCGTTTAAATAATAAAAGTTGACGACTCGGAAAAACAGAAACGTTAGCTTACGTTTACTTTGGCATGCTTGAATTTTAGCTCGATGTTGTTCGGAGCTTTCCTAATTGTTATTGGCATTGTTTTTATTTCGCTTTTCATTCCCTGTTGTTTTTCTTCCATTTTAAGGGCTCTATATTAAGAAAAACCTGGCCTTGATTTCTTTATTGAACATTTGAACCATATATTGTAGCATTTTTGTTTACCCTTCCTCTTTCCTTGTAAAACTGGTGTTTTTTCATTTTCACCTACCTTAGCTAGAAAGAGTATAAAAAGAAGTAGCTAAAAACACTAATCATATTGTATTTTATTTATTAAACAGCGTGTACCTTAGTCTAAACGATGGAGAAGTTGCTGTAGCTATGTTCTGTGATCTCGTCAATGCTTTCGATAGTGTTGATCATGGAATACTGCTGCGAAATCTATAGATTCAGAGGTGCAGCACTTGGTTGAGTTCTTACTTGTCAGGACGTTACCAGTCAGTAGTTTTTAATAATAGAGATCTTTGTTGTTTTTATTGTACGTTAACGCTCTTCCAATCTAATTATGACAGGTGTGTTTATGATGTTTGCTAACGATACAGCTATTCTCCGGTAAAACAAGTTGGAGAGTGCCGTAGGAATTATATGAAGGCCATACGGCCCAAGTGTCCAGATCATATTTTGAATATAATTTGTAAATCGTCGAGAGGATGTTTTATTGTCAGGGTTGTGTCTCGTGAATTGGGTATATTTGTGGCAAGGAATGTGCATTTTGCGCTAATTGCGCAATTGCAGCAGTTGTTTAATATGGTTTTTGTTTTGTGCCGGCTAGGTTTTCGTGAGTCACGCAGGCCTATCTTAATTGCTCAAAGAGTAATGACTTAGGAGTGCATGTTCATACTGAAATATGTGTGTCAAGTTCGCACATGAGGTTAAATCTGCCCGACGTACCCAACGCGGAGTTCTTGAGTCACGTCTTTGCCTATTCCCTCTTCAACTTTGACAAAAAAGTTACCCATAAGCAGTATTTCTAAAAAAAAACATTTTAAAAAATAAATGAAAAACCTTTTGATTAAGAGAGCTTTCTATACTGTCGGTTTAGTTTTAATTGCTTTGCTTGCTTTCCAATTTCGATCCGTAAGGATCATTTTGAAACTTGCTCACATCTCATTAACTTAGCGAAAGATAGAAAACCTCTTCTTAGATACTCTTCCACATCTGACATCTCTGGGATATAAACCATGGTTTTTTAAACATTGCCTAGAACTCATAGCAATATCTTTAAGATCCCACACCTTTTGTATGTGCAAATATTAAAAGAAAATATATTTAGCAATTTTATTTAATGTCTGTTTAAAAATAAATTTGATAAATATACAATTTTCACATTCTTCATGTCCAGTGAAGCCAGGAGAATGACTAATAACCCAGTGGAATGATAATATTGTTATGAATTATTATGCAATGCTTTTTATATCTGTGCTTTTTATACGGTGTTGGCCATAATCTTTGCCACATATGGGAAGTTGGCGTATGAAGAAAAAATAGTTTTAACAGTGTTAAACCTTAAGTCCGATATACAGGATGTTGAAAAAAAACGAGAGTCTTAAATGACCAGGTAAAAAGTGGTGTTAGTTGACAAAGTATCGAAAAAAAATATTTGGAGGTAGAAAATTTGAAACGAAAATTCCCAACAAATAGAAAATACCAAATAATTTTAAATATTTTATTATAGTATTAAATAAGAATTATCTTTTTTTTTATCTATGAGCCGAGCAGGAAGACCCAAGTTCCAGGTACCGTGGTTGCTTTAAGACAAAACATCAAACTTAGTGTATATAAATAGTCTAAAATCCTTGGCAAATTTCTTTCTATTAGTTATATTTTTTTTGTTGAGAGTAAGATATATATATATTTTTGGTGCTAAATAATTGACAGATCGTTTTCATCAGATCACTTTTAGGTATCATCAAGCCTTTGTTTATTCTTTTGCGAGTTTCATGAAATTCCACTAAAGTTTTATATGTTGAATTCAATAATTTTTCATTGAGAATTTCTCTTTATATGTAAAATGTATGAATTTCTTATACTTGTTAGTTTTAAAATATTGATGAACGTAGTACTAACCCGGTGTAGATCCACCAAGCGGTACCGATTGTTAATTTGACTAAGATTTTCTCAACTATATTTTGCCCAGACTATTACGCGATTTCCATTAGCTTCAGACTTAAGTCTCCAAATAACCTCTAGTTATCTGCGGTGTTAGCTGTAAGTGTGAAGCCAACTCAGATAACTAGTAGCTATCCCCATATATCCTAACCAAAGCCTGTTACCTAAAGTAAATATCTCAGGGCGTTAAAAACTTCATAATTATTTATTATTGTTAACGCTCCTAAGTTTTAGTTATTCTTAAAAAGTCCTTTAAGTTATGGTTATTCTTAAAGCCTTAAAGTAAGAAGGAAGATGCTAGTGTGTTTCTTTCCAAATTCAACCCAGAGCTTCGTGACACTATGGTTTTAACGATGGCTTTCTTGATATAGCTGGTGCTAAACCCGAGCGGATCCAGCTACCGGTACCAATAGATGAAGCTTTGTGGGTTATTCCGCAATTTGGCCATTTTTTTATGTAAATCTTCATAAGAAAATTTGCACTTTCTGCTTAGTGTTAGGAGAACGAGATTTAAAGTGGGGGATATATACATATATAAAAAAATTAGGTGTACGAGAAGTAGCAAATAGATTCATATATTTCTAATTATAAGTAAAAATATAATTGTCTGATTATGCTGGGGTATTCTGGTGGGCGTCTGTCTCATCGGAGTATCTACAACTTGTTAATGATTTAAACAACGTTCCTGAGCCGCTACGTTCAGGTACTTTTTATGTGAAAGACAAAGAGAGACAGAGAACTCTTCACTACATAGTGGATGCAATGGGAATACATTCCCTCTTATGACAGGGTTTTCCTTCAATTTCTCGAATATCTTTAAAGATAAAGAAATAAAATCTAGTACAGTAAAACCACGATTAACCGGCTCCGATGGGATCAGATCGGTAACGTTTAATGGAAAAACACAGATAACTGTAATACATATTTATTTTACGTAATATATGTATTACATTTCGTTGTGTATATCAATGTTTAAAGGTATTAAGGTGTTGATTTATTGAACACAACCTGGTTTTGCACATCAACTTAAAAAATATTGAAATATACAGGAAAATTATGAGCACAGTAGCGCACCCAGAAAAAAAAATTTGAGAGTGTTTCAACATTGAGCAATGTTATATATGAATAATAATAATATGCATATATATGCAACAGCTTACCTTGTATTGCGCACAAAACACGTACTCGGGAATTCTAAGACAGGTCAAGACGCATCCCGGTTAGCGTGTTGCCATTCTTTACTATTATATAGAGCAAAAGTGCTCTGAACCGCAGTAAACAATAGTTGTACTTATACGCGCGTTTTAGATTGCCAATATTTACTAGAATTCAGCCTATTACTTCAATCGTCGTACTCTGAATCTCAGTAAACAATGCTTTACTGGCACCAGTCAGAGACAATGTTTACTGCGATACAGAACAACCAAAAGCCTCACGAGTACACGACAATTATTTAGCTTAGAAAATAAAGTTGCTGAAAGAGGTTTGAGTCGTGACTGGTTTCCATTGTTCATTTATTTGGCGGTGTTATTTTGGTAAACTACAACAATTCAGTTTAACTGGAAATGGGTTTGAAGCATGTTTAAGGTTTAAAAAGACAGAACAAAACGTTGCAAATAGCGTTTGGTGTGTGGGTTGTCGAATTTAGAATAAATTTTTCATCGCGTATCGGCAAAATACACACACGACCAAAATGATTGCATATCATTTATTGTTTCCATAATAGCCCATGCAAATGTAGGCTGCTCTAATATTAAATATCTTTTTGATTGGACAAGCTCAGGAAGTGATTAAAAAATGAAATGTTGATGACAGATCAAGCTAACAACTATAACTACTAACAACTGCATACATATATTTGGGATAGATTCGTTTTACTTACACTAAAAAAATGCGTTATAGAAGAACACAATATATGACACCCGGTGTAGTCATGGATGTTACTTATTATGTATTTTTATAAATACTTGGTATAATAAAGAATCCTTCACTTTAAATCTATTTTCCCTAATAAAGAGAACAGCAGTCACCGCAGTTTTTCAATACTGGAGAGTAGAAAGTGCCTCGTCCTAAAATGGCACCAAAATTGCAAACCGAACTGATTTCCTTATGGAGATTTACATGTAGAAAAGGGCCAAATTGCGGCAGAACCCGCATAGCTTTATGTACTGGTACCGAAATATATATACAGGATAGGCAAAAAAATGTGAACACCGATCGTGAATAAACTACCCTTAATTTAAAAAAATATGACAAAATATTATTTAGAAAAGTTACTTAAAATCAAAACCTGTATTCAGATCTGAAATCATTGCCTCCTATTTCAGAAAAAAACATTTTTTTCAGTAAATTTTGAATATTCCCCGTATTATTGCACGTTTGCCTAATAAACAAAAAAGGAAGATCAAGTAACATGTGCCTAAAATTTCAGAAAATAGATTAAATTAATGTTATTTATTTAGACTTAATATTTTTAATAATAACACATATATTTGTCTGTTGAAAGGGCATGTAATTAATCTTTAGAACTTTGAATGTAATTTTTATACAAAATTAAATGTCTAATGAATCTAGCGTGCATACAGAAAAACTAGAATCTTAATACAAAATATTAGTATTTTAATGTTCGTATTTCAATGTTCAAAATAGCTCTAATATCGGATTGTATGAAATTATTCTTATTATCAGGTTTTGATTGTAGTAGGCTGAGAAAAAATAGGAGGCTAGAATTTCATATCTGAAGGTTTCGACTCCAAACAACTTTTCTCAATAACATTTTGCCATATTTTTAAAATTAACGCTCTTGACTAGTTTTTGCATTTTTTTTATCTACCCTGTTTGCCTTTCGACCTTTACTGGTAATACAGTATTTTTTGATATACTAACTTTTATCAAGACTAAAATTTTGTAAGAATTCAAAAATAAACAAAAAATTTGTAAACCCCAAAAGGATGTAGAGAAAAATCTTACAAATTTTTATTTGAAATTTTTTTCAATTTTTTTGATTGCAATAAACCCTGTAGCTGGGTGTCAAAACATAATGAATAATCCTGTAGAACCTATCAACCCTGTGAGTAAGACCTCAAATAAGAGGTTAAAATTGAGAACGCTGGTTAAAATGCTAGTACCACTCACCAAATTTAATTTTAATAAATTACATCAAAGATTCAAGACTTTATAGGCGTACCGCATGTAAAAAAAGCAAAGATCTAATTTTTTTTATAATGGGAAAGCATCCAAACCCGGTTAAAACGCCGGCGCCGTTTAAAACAAATAATGTCATAAAGCTATTACGACACGTGAATAATGATAATTCCCTTTATATCGAATGACGTCTCAAAGGAGAATTATTCAACCACGTTTAACTGGAGTCGTTTCGGCAACGTCGCACACAGTAATATTCCGTGGCATCGGTTTCGAAGTTCCCTTGTGGCAAGTGATAGCAAGAACAGCGACCGGCGTTGACAAATCTACTAAAGAGTCTACTGACACCAACCAGTTATTGATTAGAAACTCGGTAAATGGCAACGCCGCTGGTTACACAGTACGCTGCACTATGTTTTTCCATGGCTTACGTACTTAAGAAGCACGTGGAGTTTTTAATGTTATACGAGATGTCCTATTTTCTGACCCCTTCTAGATAAATATGTTGTAGGTTTAAGAATATCAAATATATACAAATAAATCTTTTTGAGATAATTTTTTTTTATAAGTTATAAATGTATATAAATTCACTCTCATTGTTAAAATCGGTTTCACCCAGAACAGAATTCCACTACGTACAGATGACATATGTTATATTATACGCGTATATAGTTTATACATGACTTAAAAATAATATTAAAAGATTTGATTCGCTTAAATATAAAAATGTTTGAAATTAAAATCAGCCAACTTGATGTAAAGGTCTTAGGTATTTAAAAAACACTGATTACATACCCCACTTGATCATCAGCAGTGACTTCAGTTTTTATTATTATTTTTTTTTAATAAAGGGAAACTTAAGAAACAGCTGATGATCAGTTGAGGTATGTATCATACGTAAGACCTCTACGTCAAGTTGGTTGGTTTTAATTTTAACATTAACATTTTTATATTTAAGCGAGTCAAATCCAAATTAATATAATTTTTAAATCATGTAAGCTTTAACTATAAATATATTTAAGAAATCAGGGTTATTGGGATTAGACCATGTCAAATTGGATTGAAAACCATACGACGTTTCGCCTTTGATTGCACGAGGCATCTTCAGGGATCTTTACTCCTCGAGATCTGAACACTGAATGAGCTCGGATTTTTTTTGTGGCGAAGGGGAATGCATTTAGGCACTCACTACTAAACTCCACCGGGCCCCCATCAGATGGACCATCTTTGATGGGGTTGGTGCCGTCCTTCCGGGGATGACCCTCTAAAAGATTTGGACCTCTGGGGGAAAGTGTTTCCTCTTTTGGCACGATGTGGCCACCTCTCATTACTAGGGCATCTGAAATTAGAAAATATCATTAGGAATGAAGTTATCTTACCTGGTTGGTGTTACTCTTGTTGTTTCCGTCCTCCAGTCTGTCCGGTTGCCGCTGCCAACGTCCAACTGGTTCTGGGTCCAGTTTGCCGCTGCCAGAGTTCCTCCGTCCATCCGTGTGTTGGTCTTCTTGGTGTGTCCTCAGTGTCACTGCTGTTCCGTGTCCTTGCAGTGTGGAACTGGGGCGGGGTGTTCTTTTACCTCAGGTTCAACTGCAACTCGTGCCGGAGCCAGTTGAGGTACCTGGGATCCTCTTCTTTTACCTCAGGTTCTCACAAATTTCGATTTCTCGCATCCATCCTTAAGTAATTTAACGCAGAAGTCCATGTGTCGGTCGTCTGTGTCTTGTCGTATTATTGTAATTTGGAGCTGATGAGCTCGGAGAAATTCAAGCGACTTGTGCTCATTGAACCGTGACCCTGTGTTAAGATCGGTTTCCACGTGTGACTAGACCGTAACCCGTATCTCTATTGAATTTTTTTGTATGTTTAAAAATGTCAATAGATTCTCTAATTTTTCGTTTAAAAAATCCTGGAACCAATGCTAGAACCTTGGTTTCCTTTACATTTATAATAAGACCAGTGGTATGCTGGTGTTCAGCTTCAGCAAATTGAGCAATTTGTTTCTTTTTAATACATCGTTCATGTTCCTTAAGTTTAGTGGATATTGAGCGTTCTGTTTCTCCCACATACACTTCTCCATACGAGCAAAGAATTTTATATACTCCTTCTGTTTGAAAAGGTACAATATCTTTCGGGGATCGCAAGCATTGTCCAATCTTCTTGTGTGTATTGGAGATTGTACGTATGTTGGACCGCCAAACTAATCGTCCTCTTTTGTCAGTGATGCCATGTATATAGGGAATAACAACACTACCTGACGGTGGCTCCTTACTATTCTCCTTTCGCAGAGTTGGGTTAGTATGTCTTTTAAATAAACGCGTAATATCTTCAGTGCAATAGCCATTTCCTCTCAGAGCTTCCGTCAGTTTCGATGATTCCGATGTTAGAGAATCTTGATCGGAAATCGAAATGGCTCTAAATACTAGTGAGTTAAGAACCAAGAACCGGTTGCTTTTGTGCTGAATGGTGTTGGGAATTTGTATTTAAGAACCTATTTGTAAGCGTTGGTTTTCTATACACAGAATGTCCTAGTGTACCATTTTGCTTCCTTCTACATAAAGGGAATCGTTCCATTAGATTCAGTTTCCATTGTGAACTTAGTATTCTGATATCGTGGGTGAAAGTGGTCCATAAATATGAGGAGATTATCCTGTCCATAAGACCGAACAACAAAAGTATCATCTACATATCTTAACCAGTCTCTTGGTTTAAGTGGAGGGGTTGTTAGAGCAATGTCCTCAAAGGCTTCCATAAAGATATTCACTACCACAAGTGATAGGGGAGATCCCATAGCTGCCCCTGAAGGTTGTTCATAAAGAGTTCCTTGAAAAATGAAATAAGTAGATGTAAGACAAGCTTCCACTACGTCTATTAAGTTCTTATCAAGATTATTATGAACCAATATGTCTGATATATTTGTATACATATTTTTGTCAGTACATTGGAGCTCGTACATTTTGGTATTATTTGTCCAATTTCTTATTTGTATGCTGATTTTAATTGTCCAATATTGAGCACTTGATTTATTACTCTGCGGATATAAAAAAAAGCAGGACGTGTCTTCACAATAGAGAATTTTTATTTACATTTTGTGAGTACGTCATATATAAACAAAATTTGAAGTCAGTCGGGTAAGTAGTTTTTGAGCTATGCCGCGCATAGACGAAACGACAGACCGACGGAAATGGTAGAACATGTTTCTTCGTGATATAAGAATCCTAAATCGTAAAGATCTGCAAAAATCTCTGAAGGTGATTTTTTACGATTGCAATACTTCCCCTCAAGAGGAAAGTAAAAATGTTACTCTTTTGGCTTTCTAAAGATGGTATATAAGTAAATCTTGTCGCATTTTATTTTTGCGCCTCGGCTTTATTTCAAAGGGGAATTTATATTTAAGCACGTCCTTAAACTCCCGTCTTTTGTGGAATACAAACAGGTGCTTGAAAATACACTTATCTTTTTGCTTTTCGAGCAGTGTGTGCATACTTACCTTCGAGATCGGCCGAAATTGAATTTCTTAAGATTTCAGTCTTTATTTAAGTAACAAATACATGCCGATCATGCTTTTAAAATAGTAGAACGTGAGTTGTCACGGCTTTGGTCAACTAATATGTCATGGTTCTTGGGATTAGACCTTGTCAAAAATGGAATCACTTTCCGACGTTTCGACTTCGATTAAACACGAAGCATCTTCAGGGATCTTGCCTTCACGAGATCGGAACACTGAATCATCCATTGAGTATTTCGATCTCGCGAAGTGAAGATGTCTTGTGCAATCTAAGGCGAAATGTTGGAAAGTGATTCTACTTTGACATGGTCTAATCCCAAGAACCGTGACTTCTTAGTGGTCATATTTGCGTTTTAATCTGAACTACCTGGCCTGGCAGACCTTGTTCTGCCTTTTCCGTTAGATGGCGCGATGAGTCTAGCGGAATTATAACAATATGAGGCGCATTCACCACATCGTCCGGAAATGTTATTGAAGAATTGGTTTATAGACCAGCCGTTGGTTGGTGCAGTGCTACTCTCTTACGAACCTGCTGGAAAATCTGGCTTAGTGTGTTAAATTAATATTAATTTTCCATTTATTGTCAGGAATAATTATTTATTTTATAAATTTCTATTAGATTTTTTTTAAATGCAGATATTATACTTTCCTCGTAAGAGGGACGTATTGCAATGGTAAAAAAATCACCCTCCGGGGTTTTTGCACATCGTTGCGTTTTAGGGTTCGTGGATTCCGAAAAACATGTTCTCCTATGCCTGTTGGTCTGTCGTTCTGATTTTGCGCCGCTTAGTTCAAAAACTACTTACCCCAGTGACTTCAAATTTTGACCAAATATGGTAACATTTAGGTAAAAATCCAATTTGGCGGGACAAAATGGTGGCCTCAAAATGTTAGAAAAATCATTATTAAGAAACTATTTATCGAATGAAGCTCAAATTTTGTACCAAAATCAATTGTTATATAGAGATGTACTGGAAAAACTTTGCTGTCATTATAGCGAAACAAAATGGCCGCTTAATGATATGTTTAAAAATTTAGAATCAACAAAACGACACATCCAGTTAATTAATTCGATTTCCTGGAATAAAACCTTTTTATGGAGGAAAATAATAAATAGCAATTTATTTTATATAGACTGTGTAAATAAAGTTATGAATAATATTAATAATACAAAATCAATTAAAAACAAATAAATAAATCGGTAAATTCTCCTTTACCCACACACACCCTTGTATAGAATTACACTACACACAGAAAATACATTTTATGAATCCATATAGTTGTTTGGTAATAACTTAAGAAAATTAAATACATTAGAGTTTATAGAATTTGTATAGTCATTACCAAATAATTATCTACATATATGAACTGTGCTATCTGTCCGTAGTGGAATTTTGTACAAGGGAAGTTCTGGTTAAAACTCTAACTAAAGAATTGTGTGAAAGTGGAAAGCAAATGCCGAACTTATTGCAAAACAATTCACTACACAATTCACTTTAACCACACTTCCATGGAAAATGAACGAAATTACGTTTAGAAATCTATGGAATGTCATGTCCAAGCCCAGGTTATTACCCCCAAAAAAAACTGTTTTGGCTTAGTAGATAACAGGACTTTCTCTAGTAGATAACAAGACTTTCTCTAGTAAAAATTCACCACACTACATTCCACACCTTGAATATAGTACTCCTATATGCCTCCTTAAATCATACCTGTACAAACAGCAGAAGTATTTGTTTCCCTCCCTTTGGTAATGTCAAGTCATCAATCAAGCTATATTCATTTTCATAAGGCTTTCTCCAAGGCTGTTTTCTAGTTCAGCGCTATTAGTTTATGCAGTCTTTAAAAATCATACTTAAATTAAAAGAAAAACCAACTGACTTAAAAAAATGGTGTTCGCTTTTGTATTAGTATCAACTTCAGCTATCACCAACGACAAAAAAAAATATCCTCATTTTTATGTTACAGTAATTTCTTGTTCCGCCATATTGGATTTTTGCCAAAATATTACCAGGTTATCGCCATATTACCCTTTTTTTATTAAAATTTGAAGTCCAGTTGGGTAAGTAGTTTTGAAGATATGCTGGGAAGTGATAGACAGACCGACGGAACTGAGAAAACATATTTTAGGACATCGCTAAAACGTGAAGATATGTAAAACTAGGAGGGTGATTTTTTCACGATTACAAACAATTTATTTGAATGCCATATTGTTGTGCCATCTTGGATTCGTATCAAAATTTTACCAGTTGATTCCCAGTTAATGCTTGATTTTCATGCAAAATTTTAGGTAAATTGAATAATTTCACTAGGTCGCCGTTTTGTTTCGCCATATTGGATTTTTACCAAAATGTTACCAGGTCATCCCCATATGACCCTTAATTTTTGACCAAAATTTGAAGGTCAATCGAGTAAGTAGTTTTTTAGCTATGCCGCGACAGACCGACATACACACCGACGGAATTCAGAAAACATGGCATCTAGGGACCCTGAAACGTAAAGATTTGAAAAAAATGTCGAAGGGTGATTTTTTCACAATTAAAG
Source organism: Kuschelorhynchus macadamiae (assembly GCA_030620095.1). Classification (NCBI taxonomy): domain Eukaryota; kingdom Metazoa; phylum Arthropoda; class Insecta; order Coleoptera; family Curculionidae; genus Kuschelorhynchus; species Kuschelorhynchus macadamiae. The sequence goes on from JAUTXW010004679.1 coordinate 334,275, forward strand.
AAATTAAAAAGAAGTAATCGTAATCATTTTGAAATTTTCTTGGGGAAATCTAAAAAAAAATAACACAAGTGACCATACCCAACTATGATGATTTATTTTTATTTAAAAATGTTTACTTTCAAGATTTTACAATTTATGCATGAAGAATTGCACCAATGTATGATCCTTCGAGCATATATTTTTTTCCCCCCGTAAAGTTATTACATATAATATCTAACAATGTATTTATAGAAAGAAAAAAGCACACAAATATTTAACCATTGCTTTACATTCAAAATGTATTCCACGATTGAGTAAAAAAAGCGACAGAATTGAACTATAGAGACAGATAACCGAAAAATGTATTGGTATTTCCTAGGAAAAGTCCGTTTTACGTCCCTTACGTTATTTATTCCAACAGAATGTCGAATAAGTCAAAAGGAAATACGAGGCGGATTTGAAAAAGGGAACGAAATGAACTGCTTTCGAATAGTCTGACAGATAATATTATATTCCGCTGTTGCCGTATTTCACGTTTAACGTTCGACAAACTTTTATCAAATAAATTCCTGCCTTGTTATGCCTTACAGGCACGCTAGAGAAGACATTATTTTTAGTTGGATTTATAAATATCGTCCCAAAATTTAGTACATAGATATAGAAATTTGCCATGTATAATTAAAGGTAAAAATCGATTTGAAATTACATGCCTGTGTTTAGCAACATAAATAACAGTCAAGAATAAATCTCGAAGCAGGGAAGTAAGAAAGCTATATAAAGAGCGACAACTTGATTTATCGGCAACACCGTTAACATTTCATTAGATATGCAATGCTATCTTGGATTTACGTAGATTGTGGTGATGTGATAATTCATCGTTGCCAGTTTGCTGAAATCCGTATAAACTGTTATCTGATTTTAATGGAATATATTGCGCTTCTATTTCATTACGACTAAATGTGTGGTTCCTAAGGGCGATAAATACGTAACATTTTATTTACAAGTCTTCGACAATCTGATTTTAATACTTTTAATTAAAAAAATAATTTATTTTTGGTAAATATTCTTATTTTTTATTGCATTTAAAAATATTCAGACATTAAGAAATCATGTTTCTTGGGATTGGAAGTCAGTAAATATGATGTGTTCCTTTCTTCATCCTCTCCCAATGCACCAAAAACAAAATTAGCGACACATCTTTGTTCTACATTAGTTGTTTCATCTAGAGAAACCCATATAATTTGTTTACTGTGGTATACTTTTTCAAAAAAAAATCTGCGCCGGTAAAAGCCTGGCATAAGTCTTGATTGAACTTCGAACGTTTGGTTCCTGCTGAAAAAACTGTGGCAATCAAAATTTGTTGTTTTTAAACAGACTTTTTTTCTTTTGGCTCGGATTATTCGCGATTGCTGAATGTTGAGTACTTTGGAATTTTTTGTTGGCAGTAACCCAGTTTCTTCACCGTATATGCAAATTGTACACTCCCATCAGAAGTGGGATCTGGAAAGTCTTTTCACATATTTCTAAATATTGCAAGTCCTAAAAGGCTGATAAACGCAAAAAGTTTTATTGTAGGGACGATAGAATTCATTTTTATTGGTGTCTACATCTTTTTTGTCATAGCTGAAATTGTTAATCTACGATTAAAATAATTTCTAAAGGCTACGGCCTAGACTATGTTATTAAATTTAGTTTTTTTTTAATAAAAAATTGCATTATAATTTCAATTATTGCATATTAAAATATGCATTTCAGAGCCTTTATGATTCCGTGTGAGTAGGTTTCCTGTAAACAGAAAGAAGTCTTATAACCTTATCATTAAAAAAAAATAGAATGAATCTTGCTTTATATCCGTAAGAAACTATTTAAATGACCTAGGAACTCTTTAAATTGTTTGTTGCCTTTGTCCAATATGATGAAATAGTCTTCGACATATCGCCGCTAAAGCCTTAGTTTTATGTATTTGAACTTTTGATCGCTTTTATTTTCCTTTTTTCAAAAATAGTAGGTTTGTTTAATTTTTATTTAAATAATAGGTTTCAAATATTTAGTTATCTATCGTAATTGTCTTGTGAATACGATTTTAAAGCTGTTATTCTAAGTAAATCCATACAAGGCGACCTTAAAATATTTAATTAATAAAGACCTCGTGGCAACGCCGCTAATATCTGAGCATGGCTGGGCCTCCTTACATTTCCAACCGTTTGCTGTCTCCTCGTTTCAAGCGAGGCTTGGCACTAACGTTGTTTTCATTGCAGCGTTGCCGGTTGCGCGGATGGTTTTGCGACGTTGTCAGGTGCCGGTTTGAAATTCTGCTGAGGTTATACGCGCCGGCATAGGCGCTCGGAAACTGTTTGTGTATGTTTTCACGTTTTGTAAACGAAATTTTACGAACGATTCCTTTAAGGGAATTAAAGGCAGATGAAATGGACTCGAAGTGCAAGTGAATAGTGTTCGTGCAAAATACCTTGTGAGTGGTTTTATAGATATTGTGTATTTAATTACCAAGGTCGTCGCTAAAGTTCTGGGGTAACCAGTAAGCAGCTTGATACTAATTATTAACTTGTTCCCAAACTAATACAATTAGTCATGATCATCAATCAACGTTTGCTTTATATTTCAGATAAATATGATGTTTTTTTATCACTTGCGTGATGGCAACAATGTAAAATTATATTAATTTACAGTAAGTATGCTTATTTACATTTGGTTAAAACAGCTTGTTATGTCATATTCTTCGACATTCGACTGCTGACAGAGCTTGTAAAATAGAAGCATGTAGGTTGGGGTCATTCCTAAACATGTGGATAAAATGCAGTTGACAATTTAAACAAATGACAAACGTTTTCATTGACAAGAAAATTGTGTTTTTAACTTTAGAATTTAAACTAAAATAACACTAATATGTTTAGTGTATAGTATATGCTTTCCCCCGATTATTTTGACGATAGGAAAAAGTGTTTTATTTGTGGATTTACGACAAAAACTCACTATAAAATTGTTTGCTTTCCTTGAAACTCTCAAAGGAAAATTATTTTTCACATTTAATATACAGGGTGTTTAACGAGGTGTTTAAAATATCAAAATGTTTCAAATACAAGATTAAAGTACCTTTATTTTTAAAGACACGCAGAAAAGTAATAAAGAAAAGTTATTCAAGATTTATTTTTATTGTGATTATTAGATACACCTAGTGAAAAAACGTTTTATAATTAACAAAGAAAAAACTTCTTACTAAATGCAAAAAGTTGAGAATGTTGAAATTTATCTGACAAGAAAATTGTGTTTGAAGCCTTAGAATTTAAACTAAAATAACCCTAAACATTTGCTTTCATATCTATTATTCGGACGATAGGAAAAAATGCTTTATTTGTGGATCTACGACAAAAACTCACTATAAAAACGTTTGCTTTTCTTCAAACTCTCAAAGAAACATTATTTTTCGCATATAGGGTTCAAAATATCAAAAGGTTTCAAAAACAGTCAAGATTAAAATACCTTTATTTTTAAAGACACGCAGAAAAGTAATAAAGAAAAGTTATTCAAGATTTATTTTTATATCTAATTATAAAATCGTAGCTCTCTATCCAAAAGTTGACTTTTTAAAAAACTCGTTGATTTTATGAAGGACCTGTACGTTAAATTTAGGAAATGAGAGTTGCATTTATTAGATTTCTTTGAGCTACGAAAAAGGGCTAATTTTCCAAATTAAGTGAACGTGTAAAATCCAAAAGTTTTAGAAAAATTCAAATTTCATATTTATTTATGTACATAGGTATATACTTATTGTATATTGTTTAAGAGATCTATAAATAAATAAATCAATAAAAATTATAAAAGGTTATTCTAAACAATTTTTCTTTATTGCTTTTTCAGCGCATCTTTAACAATAAAAGTACTCTTAGGTTTTTTTGAAACTTTCAACACCCTCTCCATTAAATTGGTAAGATTCATTTTATGACTTTATTTATTAGATTTCTTTGAGATATGAAAATATCCTCATTTTCCAAATTTAGTGTAAGACCAAAGAGGTTGAGAAAAAGTCATTTCCGCCGATCTTTAAAAATAAAGGTAATTTACTCTAGACTTATTTGCAGCTTTTTGAATTTATGAACATCCTCTACACTAAATTTGAAAAATAAAAACATTCTTGAGCGTTTCAAAAAAAGCAAAAACATGTACAAAGAGTGAGCTTTTTTCGTAAACCTACGCGTCAAAACAATCGTCTAGACCTTTCTATATAATTAAAAACTGTCTAATGGATCGTTTTTTATTATTTAAGAAGAGAAATAAAGTAATGAACTTTTTTCTGTCATTAACAGTAGGAGAAGCTGTTATACAGTACTGGGTGGCCAGCCATATTTTGACCCGTTTTGGACTTAAATAGCTCTGAAACAAAAACAAATATACCGAGGTGCGGTTTTCGCTGAATATTTTTAATTTGCCGAAAGTTTTGTTAGAAGCATATGTCATTTTATTTTTACTACCGGAAGTACCAAAAACAAAATGGCTGACTTTCAGGTATAGGACAACTTTGTTATTTTAAATGTAACACCCTGTATATATCTTCTAAATCGAAAAGCTTAGTCCTTCCTCTTTTCAAAAATGTAATACAAGCTATAGTTACTTTGCAGAATGGTCGATTTATTAAGCTCCGAAAAAGATACTGCATGTCTATAAAAATTTCATGGTTAATGTTTTTTTATTTCATTGAAAAGTCGCCTCTGGAAACAAATTCATATTGTTCCAACGTCGATCGCTTTTGGCATATTCTTTTGAAGTAGAATAAAAGTGCAAAATAAAAAAAAAACTGCAAAGAAAATTTATTAAACAAGACATTGAAAGTTATGGAAAAAGGTGTAACAATCACCAACCATTGAACATTAAAATTAAATTAAAAACTTGTTAGTAAAAAATTACTACTGCAAATGTTATATTAGTTATATACCAGGTGTTAATTGCGTTTTTTGTCGGTAGAGTTTTATTAAACATATTTCTAAATTTTCTTTGAGTTACCTTTATTGATTGAGTTTGAAAGGAAATAATTTTCTGTTCTACTTCAAAAGACTATGTCAAAAGCGATGGACGTTGGAACAATATGAATTTGTTTCCATAGGCGATTTTTCAAAAAAAAAAAACAAAAAACAACCGTGAAATTCATATAGACATGCAGTATCTTTTTCGGAGCTTAATAAATCAACCATTCTGCAACGTAACTATAGCTTGTATTATATTTTTGAAAAGGAGAAGGACTAGGAAATATACAGGGTGTTCCATTTAAAATATCAAAGTTGCCCTATACCTGAAAGTTAGCCATTTTGTTTTCGGTACTTCCGGTTGTAAAAATAAAATGACATATGCTTCAAACAAAACTTTCGGTATATTGAAAATATTCAGCAAAAACTGCACCTCGATATTTTTTTTCGTTTCAGAGCTATTTAAGTCCAAAATGGGTCAACACTCAGTGAAAGTATCGGTATATTTATTTTCTTTATGACATATTCAAAAATATGTATATATTTGTTCTTTTTTTTATGTTTTTCAGATACATTTCTTGTAGTGAAAAAACGTTTTATTATTAACAAAGAAAAACTTTCTTACTGAATGCAATAAGTTGAGAATGTTGAAATTTATCTGGAAACTCAAATAGTTAGGAAAGGATGAATATCCTTCCCACTAGAACCCAATCCTATAATAATTAAGATAGGCAGGATGGGTGAAAGTTTGCTAGTTTTTCTGAGAAAGTGTTATACCCGAATACTACTATTTTGGTTATGAATGACAATATATGATGATAAAGTACAGGATTATCCGACTTAAAGTGGCTAGAAATTTGAAAATCCTTTTTAAAACTCAATTTGAATTTTAGTAACAGCTGTGGACATAGAAAGGGATTTTTAATGGAATAGCCTATACTTAAATGCATTTTCAAAAAAGCCCCCTTTTTTCAGGGGGGGAATGGTCACTTTAAGCTGGTTAACCCTGTCCTATACTTTTAGGTTTTTTATTCTTTGTCCAAATATAACATTTTATTTTCCATATTACTGTTCCCATTTGTAAGAATGCACATACCGAAGAGCATTGTTTTTCTTTCATACATATGTTAGTAATTCTTTTAACAATTACACAATACTTTACGCTTAAAAGTAGAACGCGTTCTCTTTAGGTAACTGGGATTCACTGTGAATATTAATGTTACCACCCATGGTAATTCCAGCGGCGGCCAATTATTTTTTTCCAGTATTTATATTTTTCGCGTCTTCCTAAAAGAATGACCCATAATATTTTATAGGTTTAAAATACATCCTGGAATTCGCCGCAATATTTATTCAGTTCTTTTTAGAATTATTGATGGCCTGAAGTAATTATTCACCCGTGGTGGAAAACGTGTTTAACAATAGGTCGTTATGATTTCTCTTGAATAAAAATGTAGCTGTCATATCACATCTTAAGTGGTCTGTTCCAAGTAGAAACGTGAGCGAGTATTTGCAGTATTTTTGTGTTTTAATGAATGAATTATATTCCTTTACAAACTTTGTAAGAAATTGTAAATATTTTTGATTTAATTACGAGAGTTTATTGGGCGTTTTTTTTTTAGAGACCAACTCCTCATCTAATGGTCTTTGACACCCTCTCTTATTCATTATTATTTGCATTTTGCAATTTGGATTTTTAATTAAATATTCAGGGGTAGTGGCCATTTTAATATTTATAAGAATTTCTTGCTTAGATCGTTTGTCATGATGACTTTATTTAATTTAACGTCATTAATTATTATTTACCGGGTGTCCAATTACGAATGGTTTCCGGCCATAACTCGGTAACGGTTGATGACACAATTATGGGGAAAAATTATTTTCAAGTTCGAAAAATGACCGCTTGGGGTCGTAACAGGAACTCAAAAATGGAAATGCCGATTTTATCTTGAATGTTCCTATTTAAGGTTTGTCGAAAATATAAGCATTGTATTCTTCAGGTAATTATGCAACTTTTTGTTGTTTATCATTTTTTTTATTTTCAATAATAAAGTGGTGGGGGAAGGTCAAACTTTTTTCATCCAAACTTTTATATCTCTGTTTTGGAGGAACCGATTACATTGAACTTGGTGTCAGAAAAAACTTCCTTTTTTGCTCTTTACTATTAACTGTACCGTAATGATTCTATTAGTTGTCTCTAGATGGCGTTTTTTCGTAATTCTTCAAATTATACAAATTTTTTTCAAAAAAATCAAATGGTTGATATTACTTTTTCGTTAAAATTTAATTTAAGATTGTAAAAGGTATCGAATAGTGAAATAAAAAATCCGGGTCCGTATTTAAATTAAAAAAGTTTATGATGGTCGCCCGAATCCGAAACGTCGGATTGAAAAACTAACCTCACCAATTTGTAGAGGAGAAAAAGTGCCTATAATGAAGTGAAAATTATTTTTATCTGTCGTTTTAACTAAGCCTTAAATGGTAGAAAAACCATAAAAGTAATTTTTTGTTTGTTTTTTATTTTTTTCTAAAATTGTAGGCGTAGTTGAAATGTCAGATGAAAATAATTTTCACTTTATCATTGCCACTCTTTCTCCTCTACGAAATAGTGAGGTTAGTTTTTCAATCCGACGTTTCGGATTCGGGCTTTATTATTGAAAACAGAAAAAAATAATAAATAGCAAAAGTTACATAATTGCCTGAAGAATACAATGCTTATATTTTCGACAAACCTTAACTAGGAAAATTCAAGAGAAAATCGGCATTTCCATTTTTGAGTTGCTGTCACGCCCCCTAACGGTCATTTTTCGAACTTGAAAGTAATTTATCGTTATGAATCTTTCCTTTTATTAGGAATAGTGAAGTGTTACCCAATTTCGTACAGTACATAGTTATTTAGTAACACATATTCTGTCTTTTAAAACATTTTTATTCGTTGCCATTTTGTTAGATCATATTGGATTTGATTTTTGGTCGTAATTTAAAATAAAATCAATAAATAGTTTTTATATTAACACACACCGCCATTTTGTTATGTCATGTTGAATTCATACCGGTTTATCCCTATATCACATTTAATTGAATTCGTACCACAACTTTACCAGTTTATCTCCATATGACAATTAATGCTTGCACAAAATTTGAAATTAATCTAATAATGTGTTCGGGCTGATTTTTTAAATATTTTCTTAGGCCACCATTCTGTTTTCCTATCCTTTATTCAACCAAAATGTTACCAGTTTCATTCATATATAACACTTGATTTTTGTGCAAAATTTCAGATAAATTGGATAATTGGTTTTTTCAGTATTAATTTTTTTATTAGGCCGCTTAATCCGGCGGACTAATTGGATTTTTAACAAAATATTACCAGGTCATCCCCATATGACCCTTAATCTTTTACCAAAATTTGATGTCACTGTGATAAGTAGTTTTTCAGCTATGACGTGAACTGACAGACAGACAAAATTGACCGACGGAATTGATAAAACATATTTTTTGGCATCTAAGGACGCCAAAATATGTAAATATGTAAAACCTGAGAAGATGATTTTTTCACGATTACAAATAATTTATTTAACCGCCATTTTGTTCCGCCATCTTGAATAAGCACCACAGTTTTACTAGTTCATCTGGATACCACAATTATTTATGGCACACACTTTGAAATCAGGCCCTCAAGTAGTTTCCCAGGTTGAATTTTTAAATATGTTACTAGGCCGCCATTTTGTTCCGCCATCTTGGATTCGTATTTGTGATTTTACCGCCCTCTACCCTACATAATACTTGATTTTTGTGCAACATTTGAGATAAATTGGATAAGTAGTTTTTTAGTAATAATTTAACATTTCACTAGGCCGCCATTTTGTTTCGCCATTGGATTTTTACTAAAATGTTATCAGGTCATCCTCATATGACCCTTAATTTTGACCAAAATTTGAAGTCAATCTGGTAAGCAGTTTTTAGCTATGTTGCGAACCGACAGACAGACAGACAAACGGAATTAAGAAAACATGTTTTTCGGCGTCTAGGGAAACGTAAAGATCTGAAAAAAATCTCGGAGGGTGATTTTTTTACGAATACAGGTGTTTTTTTAAATTGAATTGATACTTTGGAAAAAAACTAACACCAAAATTAAGTTTCATTTTTAGCTGTGCGTTACAAATGTTGCGCAGTGTATTACCACTCCATTGTTTGTCGCACTGGACTTAAATAAAGTTTAAGTAAATTTCTTATTGGTTTTTTTAAACATGTAATCATTTTGTTCCGCCATATTGGAGTTTTACCAAAGTCTATCTTTATATGTACTCATATTTTTGTAAAAATATTGTAGTCAAAACTTGAGCCTAAATTTGTTCAGCGACAGACACTAGTAATCTTTGAGTTTGTCTTCAGAGGAAGAGGTGCAGTGGTGTTAAATCTGATGATAGATAGATAGATCTGAAAAAACCTCGGGATGGTGATTTTTTCACGATTACAATACTTTCAGTAGTAAGTACTTCAGGAAGTAAAAATAATAGTATTTTTAAAAATAATGTCTTCTTATTATTTAACTTACATAAAAAAATAAGTTGTTTAAAATTGTTCAGCAACAGACGCTGCTCGAAATCTTTATGATGATCTAGGTGGCCGCTTTGTTGGATCTTACCTCCCAACCATTGCCCTTGAAAATAGCTATTAAAAGAGTTTTTAACCGTAAGTTCTTACTGTATCCTACTAACTGTGCTATAATTTACCGCTTATAATAGAGGGTACATAAACCAAAGTAGATTATATTATAGACCTCCATAACCAACGATTGTCCTCTGCTGAGTTTTATCAAGAACATTTCATTTATCAACAATGATAAGTAATTAAAAGGCGTGTCGGGGTCTTTCCATTTTCAACTTCTAATAGTTTTCTGTATTCCGAAAATTGTTTGGCTTTAATATTTCAGGCAGGAGACATTTTAACCGATATAGATGTCATTTCGAATCACAAAGGATACTTATTATCGGAAAATTTAATTTGTACCTGAACTACAAATTAATTTTGTGCACAATTAAGAGGTTTTCAATCGGCGGCGTGAGTTTTCTATTTGAGACCAACAGATCATAGCAATAAAACATGTGTCAGTCAAGATTATGTATTTAGTGTTACTATAGGTGAAAAAAAGTATAATAAATTCCTTATTTTGATCCCAAAAAGCTTCATTATTTATTACTGAAAGCTTGACTCTGACAGAAACGAGGGCTGAATTCATCAAGTCACGGTGCAATTATTTAAAATTTCAAGTCTTTCATGAGGATTTTTAAGGTTTGAAATACGTAACTAAGTCTGAAGTGCTAGGTAAATTGATATTAAGCCTGCTGCATCATTGTCAGTAGTTTTGCACTTTGAGCTCGCCAATTTCGTCTTTTAGAATTTTAAAGTTTAGAGGAGTTTTTGGTGTTTTAAGAATTCCCCGTAACTCAAAGTAGTTTCTTTTTTTTTTGCAAAGAATTTGGCATTTATTTTGCCATTGTATCACCAGCACTCAAGTTTTTAACAGTTTTATTTCAGCAAGGATCCTTTGTTATTAGTTAGTTTTTACCAAGTGGTTCAAGATATCGGTGCAAACTGGTAAACTTTTTTATTTATCTTAATAAATCCAGGAACATAATAAAAATAAGCAATGATAATTAAAAGTGGCTTTAATTTGTAGGTACTCCTCAAGTTTGTGACACATTTGGTAATGTCATGGTATAGAAAAAAATAATGTATTGATCAATTGATGAAGTAATCGCTCCCATTCTTCTCTGATTGCCTTCATCAATTAATAAACAGTTAATTACTCTTCTTTCCACAATTACAACAGCCACTTAACGCGACCAATGTTTTATATGATGCTGGTTTGCCCAAAATTTTGGTGACGATTTTATTTTAGTTGTATGATCATGTGCGATTGGGAATTTTGAAAGCATATGGTATTACCAGAATGGTATGGCCACCGAAATCTCCGGATTGGAACCCTATAGAACATTGATCGCGCTACAAATTAATGTTAAAGCAAAGTTTTTTGTTTTCCATTTCGCCAAACATGTTGTTCTACGTTAAACTCCCCCCCACCCCCCTTCCCACCCCGTACACGGTTATCCTTCAACTTATCGGTAAGGTAAAAACTGCCACTTATATAGGTTTTTACGTAGAATCAAGTGCCGTAGTTAGATTTTTGCTACAGACTATCATTTTTTTGATATAACCCAAAGTTATGGTATCTTATCCGCCATATCCCATTTTCGCTTATCTTTAAATATAAAGGGTTGCGGTTTTCGCGACAATTGGTACTTTTTGGTGAAATTAAAGATGGCGCCATTAGAATTTTCATAGCTCTTGGTCTTTGAGATACAGGGCGTTTTTGAAAATGTTACATTTTACGGGGTCAGGTCAAAAAGTTATCGGACCCTACTTTTTATTTTAAAGGGACGTCCGGTATATTACTCTTATATTTATTAGGAATAACGTGGGTTTCTCTGTGGATTTCTCCTAAGATATCCTAACCATAGCGCTCAAAAGACGTTACCTTTGTGCATATAAGTCAGAAGCTTCTTAGGGATTTTCATTAGATTGTATGAAACAAATCAACATATCATATTTTTTGTAATTTTCGTAGACCGGCATTATTGTAAAAAAAGTAAATTAAATATAGTATATAGTTAAATAGAAGCACCAAAACAAAAATATTTCATTAATAATTAAAGACTGACAAAACCGCAAAGTTTTTGACATTTTATTCCAAACAAATTAGCCATATGCTACTACCGACTAATAATTGGAGACAAAAGAAAAATTTAGAAAATCCCGAATTATTCCTAATAAATATAAAGAATAATATACAGGGTTTCCTATTTAAAAAAAATAAGGTAGGGTCCCATAACTTTTTGACCTGACCCCGTATACTTATTCTGAAAGCGGCACTGAATTCTATAGAGAAAATCATAAAAGGACCAGTTTCGCATTTTTTGCAAGTTATGCGATAACAAGGGTGCCTAAAAATGCATTATTTAAAAAAAAACTCTGAGTCTCAAAGACCAAAAGGGTTATGAAAATTCTGCTGGCACCATATTTAATTTTACAAAAAGTAGCACACTGTCGCGAAAAGGCTTAAAGTATGTATATGGACGGCGAATGCATGCGATCACAGGTTCGCTCGCTTCAAATAAAAAAATCGGTGTATGTTGTCATTTATATAGATATTTAAGCACCCGCTACGCATGCTAACTGTGTCAATGCAAATATTTTTAAAATAAACGTACACATATTTAATCGTATTCGTGCGATGCTGTTTGTTCGTTCGTATTCGCTAAATGAGTATGCGGCTTAATATTTAATTCTTCAGTCTACCAGGCCGTATGCAATGTTAAATATTTTTTTGCGTCAGAGAATCGTAATGGTACTCTTTCCAACCAGCACGCACATCTAAATAAAATACGCCGTTCGAATGCTCACCCAGCAACGATAATTATTAAACATATTTTCACAATTCGTTTACACTCGCTTGCACAAATAAAAGAAATGACCACTAATGTTCAACGCTAATGGGCACATTTCGTGCTACGTCCAACGTATGATCAATTGATCCCTTTAAAAACCGTTTTTGTGTACATATATTTGAGAGAAAAAACCCAGTGCATTATGTTTGCCTTTATAATGGACCAATTAAGTGGTTTAAATACCGTTAAAAAATAACGATGGTAAATAAAAAGTCCGCAAACTTTACGATAACCAGTTTCAGTGAAATTCGTTAATTTTTACTTTCCTCGTAAGAGGGAAGTATTGTAATCGTGAACTCCCAAGATTTTGTTCCCCCATGTCCGTCAGTCTGTCATTTTGTTTTACAAATCCGATTAACTTCCAATTTTGATTAAAAATCAAGGATCATATGGGGATGGAATGGTAAAATTTTGGTAAAAATTCAATACGGCCGAACAAAATTGCAGCGCGACAAAATATTAAATAAAATCATTATTAAGAAACCACTTATCAAATAGACCTAAAGTTTTGCACAGACATCGAGTGTGGTATAGGGATAAACTGTAATATTTTGGATTGAAGCAAATACAATACCATAAAACTACTTATCGATGACTTGAAATGTTTTGCCGTTTGAAACGTAGCCCTCTGAAGGGCTCTTTTTAAAAAAGCGTAGTGGTGGGAAGAATAGTAGATACTAGTTTTAAACCCGGCTGCCAACAAGTTGATTGCGATGTATGCGTGTTTTAATTGTTTCAAGATGGTAAAAAACGATTAGGTTTATCAAAAAATAGCACAAAGGGACAAAAATTAGAATTTTCGAAGAAAAAGTTATTCTTCCTAAAAATGTTTTTTTGCAAAAAAAAATGCTTTTCATGTGCACAATGCCCTACTATACTCTCTGGAGATCCGTAATAGATACGAAAAAAAGTTTTCTACAAAAGTTTCTTTAAATTTGAAGTTCTTTTAAAATATAATGTTTCCATGTATTAGGGTGTCCCAATTTTGCTGCGACGACATCCACTGTAAAATTTTAAATGGGACACCTTGTATTTGTGTCCATTATTTGATTCCTTGTCAAAAATAAACATAAGTTACCAATTTAAACTATAGTCGATTTCTGCGTAGTTTCCGAGATAATTAAGGTTATGTGTGATTTTTTGAAAACTGGAGCTGTCTTTCAAATCACTATAAAAATAGCAAAAATCTAAAATTGGGCGTTTGGGTGGTGATTTCCGGTTTAAAAAGCATCAATGCATATACGGAATACAAAATTACATTTTTATACAGGGTGGCCATACTACGAAATCAAGCTGGTACCTTTTTGAAGTGAAAGGTCGGATTTTTTACAATAGAACACCCACTATGTTTTTTATTTATGCAAATGATCATAAAAATACCTATTTTTTTCATATATATATATATATATATATATATATATATATATATATATATATATATATATATCGGACATAAGTATTGCAACAAATTAAAAAATCAAAAATTTGCATTTTTTAAGCGTCAAAAGTATTGCAACAAACATATTTCATTGTATTTGTGTAGCAGTTTAGGGAGTAAATCTTAGTCTGCAACGTAGAAATTGTTGACGCCATTCAGAAAAGGAACTGCTGTGTCCAAAGATTTAAGATCACGAGTTCTAACAGCTTTCCAAGATGGAGAAAAACAAGCTGCTATTGCTCGAAGGTTTTCGTTAATTCCCAGTACAGTTTCACGGACAATCTCATATTTTAATGAAAGACATCATTTGGATTCTATTCCCAAGTCAGGTAGACCAAGTAAAACAAATGTACGCGCAGACAGGTTGATAAAACGCATTACTGAAAACGATCCGTGGAAGTCAGGTCCTCAGATCAAAGCCGAAATACCTCATGTAAATATTTCTTGCCGAACTATTCAAAGGAGGTTAGTACAGGCACGGTTATACAGTAGGAGACCAGCAAAAAAACCCTTAATTTCTGCTAGAAATAAAGCTGCTAGGCTTGCATTCGCACGAAGGCATATCGACTGGACTGCTGCTGAATGGAGAAAGGTTCTTTTTAGTGATGATATAATATTTTTAATTCAGATGGCATGAGACAAGTTAGAAGGCCTGTAAACCAGCGTTTCAATCCCAAGTATGTAACGCCTGCAGTAAAGCATGGCAAGGGTAGTGTTGTTTTGTGGGCTTGCTTTTCATCTGGGGGGTTGGTCCTCACTTTATCGATGGGATAATGGACAGGTTTATGTACAGAAACATTATGGAAAACGTGATGCTTCCTTTCGCAGAATAGGAAATGCCCCTACGGTTTATTTTTCAGCACGACAATGATCCCAAACACACCTCCAATCATGTGCAAGAGTGGTTCCGGCAGAACAATATTAGAGTTTTAGAGCGGCCTGCGCAATCCCCGGACTTGAACCCGATAGAAAACCTAACAAACAAGCACTGATGAATAAAATATCAGAAGTTTGGAGAAACCTGCCACTTCATAGAACATTTAATCAACTCCATGCCCAGAAGATGTGCCAAAGTTATAGCCAACAATAGGTATGCTATTGGTTATTAAACTCGTGAATAATATTAAATATTATTATTGTTATTTTAGAGTGTTTTATAATATTGTTCGTTCTTTGTTTATTTAATTAGTTGACCTTAATAAAAATGTTGCAAATGCAATATTTTTGTCGCCATTATTTTTTAACAAATTACTCTCAGTATTATTTCCTGAACATACTGCTTTAAATCCTGCTTCAAAAACGTTTTCATTTTATTGTCACAACCAAGTCTATCAAGGAAACGACTTTAAAAGTATAAAGCACCATGAACACTTTCTATTATTTGCGATTTTAAGAATTTTTCAATTTGTTGCAATACTTATGTCCGATAGTGTATATATATATATATATATATATATATATATATATATATATATATATATATTATATATGAATATGGTGATGCTGCATACTCAAAAAAAAACTATAGGAGGCCATTGAATGGATAATATAACTATTTGTTATAAATTTGACAGTTTTTCAATTTATTTATGTTTTTAGTGGTTGTTGTTTTATTGAAATCATTTAAATTTAAAATAATTAGACGTTATAAACGTTTCATTGTATCGGTGTTTACTTGTTCTATTTTAAAACTGTTACACTGAAAATAATAAAACTCCAGTACTTGCATTAAGAGAGTCTCGCTGAATATTTCCCATGCAAGGATACCGAACAAGAAAATGTTTGACAAAATTTGCAGTGATTTATCAACTCATGGAGTTTTGAAATATAGAAAAAGGGAAAAAGCCCATTCAGTGGTCTCTGAAGATTTTCAAATTGAGGTTTTATTATATTTCATTGAATGTCCTACCAACTCTAGATGCACAAGGATTTTGAATTTTTCCATGAGCAGCATACATCGAGTATTAAAAGAAAACAAAACATCGCCATATAAGTTTCTTCCACTTCAATTTTTAAGTGGAGCTGAATTTCAGACCATACTGGATTTTTGTATGCAAATGACGGACCTGCATTTTGAGAGACGGATTTTAAATAAAATCCTTTAGACAGATGAGGCGATATTTTCCACTGCGGGAATACATAACAAAAAAATACTAACTACTATTCTAAGACAAATAAACATTTGGTAAAGCAAATTAAAAGGCAAGGTAATCAAAATGTTAAAGTGTGGTGTGGTATTATAAACGACTTTAAATTCAACGAAAATTCGGAAGAAATTATTAGTTTTAGTAATAGTGACGCCGTCCGATAAGCTGTGGCAAACATTGAAGTGCGATATACACTGTGTATATGGTAAATAAAATATGTTTAAATGACTTAAGCGTGCAATATTAAGGTCTCTCAACATGAAAAGCATATTTTTAAACAAGAAACTTCAACGAAAATTCAACTTTTAGCCCATTTGCCCTATTGTTAACCTTATCCGTGAGCACCCTCCAGTAATTCAATTTCCTATCCTCCATACAGTCACTATTAAGATAAATAACAAACAATAATAATGGTCACCAATGACCGATTCCCACCGACGGAAAAGCCATTCCTTTGGTGCCAAATCGGTCTCTATAGCGGCCATGGAGGTAAGTAGCGATTTTTTTAGAATCTCTCCAGGCTCGCTTAAAAATGGTCAGTAAAAAATCTCCTTAAAAACTGTAACGTTTCTCCTAAATAAATAAGTTTCTACGTATACAACATTTTTAATTCTCTAAATACGTATTTAAATAGACATAGATATGAAGACATTGTCTCTTAGTATGCGAAAACTCGCCTAACTACACTTTGTCAGAGGCTGTAGCAATCAGTGTGCATAGAAATTTAAAAAAAAAATTTATCATAAATATTACCCGACGCCATCGAAAGCTCAGTAGTCATATATGACCGACTGGCATCCTGGTTTATAGATCTTGGCGGCCATATATGACCACTTGGTAGTTAACCTGTTACAAAACACAGTTATCCCAATCAAATCTTGCTGGTATAGGAGCTTAAAAGTAATATTTTATCTATTGTTTGCATTACAAAAGCTTCTTTTAAAAATGAGCTCTTTGAAGGGCTATATTTCCAAAAAGGTTCTTTTGTCATAGGAGATCTAAAATTACAACTATAAAAATGTCAACGAATTTCAGTCAATAATGTTTTTAGTTAGCCCTTAACAAGAATTTGTACGCGCTACTAAATTTGGTAATTTGGCATCATGTTCAACGCGTTTTTCATCAATCTCTAAGTAGCTAAACTTAGGGCCCTTAATTGTCTAAAATTACCTAATTGAATTTGAATATGTTCAGAGTGCGGGCGGTCTGTCTCTCTTCTACAGTATCATAAACCATTAAAGAGAGATTTAGTAATAAAAAAAAGTCCAGTAGGGTTAAATCTGGTGGTCTGAGCGGACGATCTATTAGATCTATGCTTAGGCAAATATAGTAAAATATCTGTGCAAGCATATCTGTATATTCATTATTCAGATTTTGTATTAAAAGTATTAAATGATCGCAGTTTATCCCAAAATATAGATCACCGACCATACTTAAAAGTGCTGTAATGCCAGGCTATTCTATTTAAAAAAAAAATGAACTTGACATTGAATCCACACAAACTGATCTTAAAATAAGTAAGGAAGTGATGTGTTTTCAAGCTCACTGAACAAAATTAACTGTATTATTACGTAATTAATGTAAATAAACTCTGAATTAATATAGTACGTCGATTATGCAATGACTTGATGTTCTCAATGAAGTGTATATGGTCGTACTGTTATTTTTTATTCAGTCCGCAATTTTTTATTGACGAGAAATCTAGGTAATAGACTGCTGAGGACTTTCGCTGTAAATTTTATTTAAAAGACTAATTTTTCTCATTTGCTTTCGTAACTCATTCCTATGTTGTTGACCCCCAGAATAAAATTCGCAGGTACATAATATCCCTTCATACGTCGACAAACACCTGCATTACATTGAGATTGAAATAGGGTTCGGTGTCACGACCCTCCTCAATGAAGCCACTCAAATTTTCCCGCTCGACTGGTTTTCTCTCTAATATTAAATTTGACCCTCCGCCGCTGCACACACCCCACCGTAATAGAACGTCCGTATCTCTCTGACGCACACAGGGCAAAACCGAAAATTCACCCCCGGGCCTTCTGATCCCACTTTCTCTTTATTCATTCTGCTAACATTTACAAGGGGGGTGTCTTTGTCAGAGTACCAGGTCCGACATTTTTATTTATGTAATTTTGTGCCTTAATAGTTGATATTTTTTCTGAATCCTGGCTGCCGTGTTTAAGAAAATAACGTGGTTATCGATTCCTATAAGAGATCCTCTGAGATATATTTATCTTCTTCCCAAGTTTATCATGCTAATATATACAGGGTGTTCCACATAACAGTAAAAGTGCTTTATCTCTTCGTTGCTATAAGACCTAAAAAAATTCTAAATATAAAAGTAACTGGGATTTTTATTTTCCTTGTGAATTTCCATGGTTAGCATTCATTTTTTAGTGGCACAAAAACTAAAATTTGAAATTAATATATTAAGTAGTTTTTTAAGACTGAATTTTTACCAGTTAGTTGTTACGTAATACTAAATTTTTGTGCAAAATTCGAAGTACATTGGATAGGTAGTTTTTTAGTAATCATTTGACTAGGCCTCCATTTTATTTCGCCGTACTGGATTTTTACCAAAATATTACCAGGTCATCCCCATATGACTTAATTTTTGATCAACATTTGAAGTCAATCCGTTAGGTAGTTTTTTAGCTATGCTGCGACCAGACTGACCGACAGACAGACGGAATTGAGGAAACCCTAGAACCCTGAAAAAATCTCTGTCATGTTTGTCAGCACTAATCTATTTATTATTTTTATTATAATTAACAAAATTCTGCATATTTGAACTTTACAAAATTTTAATATATATGTCATTTTTATCGCGCCTAAAAGCATTTGACGAGATATTTGATTTTTTCTGATTTTTGGATGTACGGATGATGACTTAAAAAGTTCGTCAAAATGTTTATCTTGTCCTTGCATCGGCAAGGCCCACCTTAAATAAGTGACAGTTTTCTTTAAGAACGAAAAAGTGTGTAGATTTTCTCAACTCGATTTTACCTAGTTTCATGAAAAAAAAAATTAATCCATGTCTTGTAGCAAAAATATAGAGCTTTTGACCGGCCCAATCATTTTTGATCTCGGAATTGCCAATATGCCGTTACGAAGGCTCAAAAACCAAGCAAAAAAAATCGAGCACGCGACAATTCAAGAATTTCTACAAAAACAGCCTTAACACCGATAGGACTGAATTTTGTACCAGCCGCTAGATGGAACTTAGTGCTCTCTTTCATTTTATATATGTCATTATGAATTGTAAAAATATTCATTTTTTTATGTTGGAAAAAATGGCGTACTACTTCCTCCATTTTTTTAGCCAAACGTATCAAAGAACACCCGCCGGATACAGTTGAATCTTTTGAGGCCTTACTCGTGAAAACCGGTCCACACTGTTAAAAAGATGTGATTTTACATAAAAAAACGTGGTAATCATGTTACAAACGTAAGTTTACTTATTTTTACTTTTAAAACTGTAAAAATAAGCAAGTAATCGTAAAAATACATTTCTAGAGGTAAAATTTCCAATCAAATTTCCATCATATTTACAGTTAAAATTCTAATATTGTAACCGTATTTTTAGAGTACTATTTTAGTATATTTTCGGAATATCAACTAAAAACCACAAAACTCAACGTATTTTTTTCGTTTTCCATAGCAATTTTTTTCTAGCATAAATGTAACTTTACATATTTCTTAGGGCCGAATTTGCATATATTTTTTTGTATTTTTATATTTCGTACATGAAAACAAAACCTTATAGGGAAGTGCCACTTAAAAATTCTGTTTGAATAAAATTAAGTTGGGTATTATTGAAAACGTTTGATTCTCACCCAAATTTACAATAAAAATTAATAATTAAAAACACTAAATATATTACTGAAAATTTGTATGGAAAACACTACTTTATATATGTTATTATAAGATTTGCAAAACTCAAAATAATAAACCTTACGTTAAAGTTGCGCTAACTTAAAATGTTATTAAAAATCTTATAAACACTGCGTCTCCGTTTATTATTTTAATGACACTAATAGAGACCGGTAACGGCGTTATAACGTGAGTGTTAGAGACTTATTGCAGAAGTTATTGCTAAAAAAATGCTACTTTATGATTAGTTTCAGTTACAATTCTCCTTTTGTAACAAATTTAAATAACAAATATGCTAAATAACGATGACTTCTAAACAAACATAAAAGAACATTATTATTAACAACAAAAGTTGGAAGGTATGGTTTATTAAAAAAAAAACACGCGTTGCTTTTAAGAAAATTATTTTGATTTAAAACTGTAACAAAAATAGATTAAACAGGTGATAACTAAAATTATTGAAAAATTGAAGAAATTGTCCACATTTTTCAAAGAGACCTAGTTTTGCATTCTAAGTAAATGATAATTATTAACATGACACGTGTTTCGCCCTTTCGAGCATCATCAGACCTACAAACAACAGAGAGAACCTTTGCAAATAATCACACCCACAAATCCTAAAACAATAACTTACAAATAGAATAAAACACACTAAAATACAACTACTTATACATTTTTGATCGATCCATTTTATTCAAAAGAGTAAATACTCTCAAGAGACATTTAGTAAGGATATAGGACACAACCTATAAATTCTCCAGATCTGGGGTTTACACGCTAAATTGTGGCGAAGGTTCCACGACCTATGTAGGACAAACAGGTAGAAAAATTTCCACAATGGTGATAGAACATTTGAGCCTTGTTAACAAATTCAGAAATTCGGAATCACCTGAAACTGTTCCAGCTTTTGCCAATCATTTGTTAGAGTCAGGTCATGACTTTTCCATTTCTGACGTTGATGTTTTACATGAATGTCCGAAAGGGAAAAAGCTTGACCTTCCAACCAAAGCTATAAAAAGTCCTATTCTCACTTGCGTTCACGATGTTTTTAATTTTGAACCAACCCTAATATTTAACAATTTAATGCAATAATTGTTGTAGGCAGCAACCTTCATTTCATTCACTAATTTATAGAGTAAGAGTTTTTGGTTATTTTCTTTGACGAGTCCAGTGGTCTATAGGTATTAACTCTGGCCTCTCACTCAGGCGGTCCGGGTTCGATCCCAGCTAAAAACATGCATCTTTTTTAAATACTTTTTAATATTTTATTTTGTTTATTCACGTGAGACTTAACCTCATTTTAGTTTCGATCAAATATATATAAGTAGTTTTTTGTTTTGTTGTATTTTAGTGTTTTATTCTGTTTGTAAGGTATTGTTTTAAGATTTGTGAGTGTGATCATTTACTAAGGTTATCTCTGTTGTTTGTGGGTCTGATGATGCCCGAAAGAGCGAAACAAGTGTCACATTAATAATTATCATTTACTGAGACCGAGACTTGGAGTCTTTTTCTGTTTGTTATAAAATTATTGAACACAAGTCTTTTTATGGAAATCTTTTAGTAGAGTAAATGACGCATTACATTTAACACATAACATTTTTCAAAATTCTTACCTAATTTTTACACATTACCCTCATTTCCATGCGCAGTCGGGTAAAAATTGCGATGTTTCATCTTTGCTCGTCAACTTTCCAGTAAATTGATTAATTCAATTGTATTATTTTAACAGCTTCAACACAGCCAAAGTAAAAGGAAAGCAAGAAGACCTTTCACATTAGCGGTTTCAAATTTGATCTGACGCTACACGAGGAAAAACATTAACCTAGGGTAAAACCCTGGATCAAAGCATGAGAGACGTAAATACAGCCTGGCAATTTCCAGTTTGATCCCTTAGCCCGTCAGCTGGCGGAGCAAAAGATTACTGCTAGATAAAGATGGTTTTCTTGTACATGTCTATAAACGTTGCTGAATTATTTCGTTAAACCAAATTACATCTAAAAGCGGTTGTTTGCTTTACCGTTTAAATTTTTATATTTTTATATTTTTGTATGAATATAAAATGATATCTGCGATGTGATTCACAGACAGAAAAATTGTAACTTTAATTTTGTCAGTTTATACAAAACTCGGTGGTGTCCTTCGATGCAACAGGAGTTTCTGTAAAGTTCCTTTAGTTACGATGGACACAAAGACCATCACGATTTTTGGTAGAAGAGGCAAAATAGAGTGCTTCATTCGATAGAGCAACTTCAAGGCTAAATTGTCTAAAAAACTTCGTTTAGAGATACAAATGTCGGCCCGAATCTTGTAAGAATCTTTTTCATGCACCTATGAGGAAAAAAATCTGAAATAATAATTGATAACGAAATATTATAATTTTTAACACCTACCGCAGTGGTGGGAGAAACTCAGTTCTCCTGAATACGGAGCTGCAAAGATCGTCCCTAATTTTCAAAATTAGAAAAAAATTTTAATTTTATTTCGTCTAGGCCAAGCAAAACACGATCAATAGAGCAAACTTGGAACTAAAATTCGGCAATTTCTAAAGTACATGGACCCTCCAGAATTTTAAATAGTGGAAAAAAAAATGTAACAATGTCTATTTTTTGATAGAGCGTGCTCATTACTATATTTTCTGTTACTTTGCTAGATATAATGGATACAAAGTCGTCCATATATTTTGAAAATTGGAAAAATTGTAACTTTATTTCCATTAGGAACCATTCTACTAAATGGTGCCTAATGTGGAATAATATATAGACATGATAATTCATTAACACAGAAACTCAATTCGCCTTATTTTATAGAACAAGTTTAGCCTAAATTTTCTGTAATGTTTTTCTAAATACGGAGCTAGATCGTCCAAAATTTTCATAATTGGAAAAAAATTGTAACTTTATTTCATTTAGGCCAAGCAAAGCACGGTTTGCTCTATTCGATAGGGCAAACTTGGAACTAACATTCTGCAATTACTGAAACACAGGGGGCACATTGGCCCTCCAGAATTTTGAATATTGGAAAAAAATTCTAACTTTATTTTCTTCTCTGGGTCATACAAAACCCAGTGTCTGTTATTCGATAGAGCAGGCTCAGTACTTCATTTTCGGTAAAATTGTTTAGATATGATGGACACAAAGTCCGCCATGTTATTTGGAAATTGTAAAAAATTGTAACTATATTTTTTGTAACGTTTCGAATTTTCGGGATTCTAAAAAATGGTAACTTATTTTCGCTGGGTAATACAAAACACAGTTTGCTCCATTAAATAGAGCAGATTCAGTACTAACTTTTCTGTAAACTTTGTTTAGAGTTACAGAGGTAGAAACACTGTCCCGTACGTACAGAATTGGAAAAAATTGTAACTCTTTTTTGGGTCTTAAAAAACACACCACTTACGACACATTCCATGTTTGTAAGTCTAAAAAAATTGTGAAAATTTCTAATGCATCCCTGCGGAAAAATTTCTGAAATAATTGATAATGAAATATTAGTTTTTTTGTGTAATAATACGTAGACATAATTTATTATATATTTATATAGACATGATAATTCATTAACACAGAAACTCAATTCGCCTTATTTTATACAACAAGTTTAGCCTAAATTTTCTGTAATGTTTTTCTAAATACGGAGCTAGATCGTCCAAAATTTTCATAATTGGAAAAAAAATTGTAACTTTATTTCGTTTAGGCCAAGCAAAACACGGTTTGCTCCATTCGATAGAGCAAACTTGGAACTAACATTCTACAATTACTGAAACACAGAGGGCACATTGACCCTCCAGAATTTTGAATATTGGAAAAAAATTGTAACTTTATTTTCTTCGCTGGGTGATACAAAACCCATTGTCTGTTATTCGATAGAGCAGGTTCAGTACTTCATTTTCGGTAAAAGTCTCAAGATATGATGGACACAAAGTTCGCCATGTTATTTGGAAATTGTAAAAAATTGTAACTATATTTTTTGTAACGTTTCGAATTTTCGGGATTCTAAAAAATTGCAACTTATTTTCGCTGGGTCATACAAAACACAGTTTGCTCCATTAAATAGAGCAGATTCGGTACTAACTTTTCTGTAAACTTTGTTTAGAGTTACAGAGGTAGAAACACTGTCCCTTACGTACAGAATTGGAAAAAATTGTAACTCTTTTTTCTTTGGGACATACAAAACACACGACTTACAACAAATTCCATGTTGTAAGTCTAAAAAAATTGTGAAAATTTCTAATGCATCCCTGCGGAAAAATTTCTGAAATAATTGATAATTAAATGTTAGATTTTTTGTGTAATAATATTTAGACATAATTCTAGTGTCTTATTATTCGATAGAGTAGGCTCAGTCGTACATTTTCTGTAATTTCTCTAGATATTCTAGATATGGTCGACACAAAGTCCTCCATATAATTTGAAAATTGGAAAAATTGTAACTAATTTTTTGTAACGTTTCGAATCAGGATTCTAAAATATTGTAACTTTATTTTTGCTGGATCATGGACCCTCCAGATTTTTGAATATTGGAAAAGAGTTGTAACTTTATTTTCTTCGCTGGGTCATAGAAAACACAGTGTTTGTTATTCGATAGAATAGGCCCACTACTACATTTTCTGTAAAATTCGCTAGATATGGTGGACACAGTCCTCCATGTAATTTGAAAGTTAATTTTATTTCCACTAGGTCAGGTGTACACTGAAATGTAATTTGAAATAATCGAAAACGAAATATTACATTTTGTGTGTAATAATAATATGTAGACATGATAATTCATTAACACCTTGTTTGTATATTCTAGTTGTTTTTGTCTACATTAATTACTTACCTCCAGTGTTAGTGACATTTTAAACATTACGTCAGCGTTTAAACATGATAATATCGTGTAGTTTCCGAGGTCAATGTCCGGAACATATTTTATGCAAGGATAAAATTCCGTTTATTGTGTGAAAATAGGTAAAAAGAGAACAAACATCCTTCAGCTCATGCAGCCGAGTCTAAGTAAGTGCACGAGTAGTAGTGGCCTTAAAGAGTGCGCTCAGTTTGCCTGTCTTCAGCAAAACCCCGAAGTGAAGACCACTATAAAATGCAAATAGTTTAATGCCAGACGATTTTTATTATGTAAAAATGCCAGCGAAATAAACGGTGCGATTAAACTGTTACATAATCAGTTCCCTGACCTTGCCACAGTTAACTTTATCTTTATACTCTAGTCAATTATAATGTCCTGTTTTGGTTTATTGTATACTCGACCGGATCTTGTATTTTGTATTCCATTCAGGTTTCTAATTTCAAATACCCCCAATTATAGCTACTCGGAGTCATCAGGGGTTCAGTTTTTGCACTGCCTTGTCGTTGGGTGCTGTAATAGGCCCTTAATTTCGTTTATCTATGGTTTGGCGCATTGATTGGAGATGTTGGATAACCCAGTTATGGTAAATTTCACGAGAAATGGTTCTGACTGATTAACTGCGTTAAAACTACCTGGGTTTATTCCACTGTGTAGGCAGTGTATTAAGGGATCAGACTTTAAATATTTATGTATTCAATGCAGATATATACTATATATATATATATATATATATATATATATATATATATATGTATATATATGTGTATATATATATATATGTATATATATATGTATATATATATATATATATATATATATATATATATATATATATATATATATATATATATATATATATATATATATATATATATATATATATATATATATATATATATATATATATATATATATATATATATATATATATATATATATATATATATATATATATATATATATATATATATATATATATATATATATATATATATATATATATATATATATATATATATATATATATATATATATATATATATATATATATATATATATATATATATATATATATATATATATATATATATATATATATATATATATATATATATATATATATATATATATATATATATATATATATAAAAGGAGAAAGTTAGTCGTGACTGACTAGTTAGAAAAAAGTACTTTGAACCAAAAGAATATAATTTTCTATTCTATCCTCCAGGTTCTTAGTTAGGTGGGGATGCAGTCAAAGAAAAAATTTATGAAGTGTGAAATACTTTTTATTGTATGGTCGAGCTTTCGAGAATGTTTATTCTCTTTTTCGGGACCCTTCTATAGAAAAATGCATTTGTAGATAAGGAAAAAAAGGGTTACAAAGTAAAAGAAACATCTTACCAAAGTGAGTTAAAAATAAAACAGTCCCATTGCAACAGGCTTAATGTTAAAACTTGTACGTAACTAGAATATAGACGGTAACTAACACATATCAACAGTAAAATAATTTTTTTTTTGAAATGTAACCAAAAATTATATATATATATATATATATATATATATATATATATATATATATTCAATGTGTTGATAGGGTTGAATTTTGTGAATATTTGTAACATAAAAACAATTGAATATCGTTTCCGGTTTCCCCGGAAATGACCGCGACTTCGTTATTTTAAATGAAACACCCTGTATGTTTTATGTTTTTTGAACTCGCTTAACAATTCTAAACAACTCTTGTATAACATAACCTATGTCTAAAATGTATAGTTTTCCAAATAAAGCCACTTAAAAATGTGCTATAATTCCCACTTAATTGTATTTTATGGAAAAACGGAGTAGGCCAGGATAAAAACAATCGTGGTTATTTTCTCTTTATTCAAGCCTTCATCCAACAAAATGTCAAAAAAGAAAATGTTTCGAGTTGTAAAAAAATGTGTTTTTCGCAAATCGATTTTTCAAGTTTTGATCAGAGCCTGTACCATAACGGGTCAACTGAATGTTTTTCGCTTTGGATACATATTAACATCATAAAAATAGGGTACCTAATTTTCAATTTTGCAGTTGTTTATGAAAGTTAAGTTAATGTTAACTTAACCTAGTGTGATAGCTTCCTATAAACAAAGTTTTGCTAAAATTAATCATATTAGCCTTGACAGAGGTTGCTATGGTTTTTAAAAACAATTGGATTTTGTCAAGTAACTTCCATCACTTTTGGGCTTGGCAGATTGAGTAGACCGATACACCGACAGAAACCAACCCTACTACGCCTATTTTTCGTGGCTATCACAACATTTGAAAACATTTCCCCAAAATGAAAATGAAGGAAAGTTCATTATTAGTGAAGAAGCTGAAATAAACGTTCTGCAATGTGTGAATGCTGACCCAAGTATTTCTACTCAACAAATTAAAAGTGAAGTTGGAGTTCTGAATACTAATGAGTTAATAATCGATTTCTTTTGTGCTGGATGGTGATGAGAATTTGCGTTTAAGTATCTATTTGTATGCGTCGGTTTTCTGTACACAGAATGTCCTAATGTACCATTTTCCTTCCTTTGAACACATACATCTAGAAAGGGAATTGTTCCATTAGATTCAATTTCCATCGTGAATTTGATATTATGATGTTGCTGATTAAGGTGGTCCAGAAACATGAGGAGATTATCCTGTCCATGAGGCCAAACAACAAAAATATCATCTACATATCTAAACCAGTGCTTCGGTTTTAGTGGAGCGGATGTTAGAGCAATATCCTCAAAGGCTTCCATAAAGATATTCGCTACCACAGGTGATAGAGGAGATCCCATAGCTGCCCCTGAAGTTTGTTCATAAAAAATTCCTTGAAAAATGAAATAAGTAGATGTAAGACAAGCTTCCACTAGGTCTATTAAGTTCTTATCAAGATTATTGTTATCCAGTATGTCTGATATAATGGAAATTGAGTCGTTGACAGGAACATTTGTGTAAAGTGATTCTACATCGAAACTGACCAAAATATCTTCGGGATCTAACTGGATTGTCTTGAGTTTTTCCACGAAATCTGCAGAGTTTTTAATAAAAGAATCTGTTTTTTCCAGCAAATGGATTAAGAAAATTTGAAAGATATTTACCTAGTTTGTATGTGGGCGAGTCTATTGCACTGACGATCGGTCGAAGTGGTACGTTGTCCTTGTGTATTTTCGGAAGTCCGTAGAACCTGGGAGTCTTGGAGCTTCTTGGTTTTAGTGATTTTTTCTCCGCTGGTGGTAGACTGGATGTGTTGATCAAATTGGTAATGCGTCTTTCTATTCTACTTGTGGGGTCTGCCTGCAAAACCTTATAGGTGTTGTTGTCCAAAAGTTGAGTAATCTTTTCCACATATTCTGTTCTGTCCATGACGACTATGGCGTTGCCTTTATCTGCTGGATACGTACGTACAATCTTCAATACTTATACGTGCGTACAATCTTCAATACACATAAGATTGGACAATGCTTGCGATCATCGAAAGATCTTGTACCTTTCCAAACAGAAGGAGTATATAAAATTCCTTGCTCCTGTGGAGAAGTGTATGTGGGAGAAACAGGACGCTCAATATCAACTTGACTTAAGGAACATGAACGATGTATTAAAAAGAAACAAATTGTTCAATCTGCTGTAGCTGAACACCAGCATGACACTGGCCATTTCATAAATGTAAAGGAAACCAAGGTTCTAGCATCGGTTCCAGGTTTTTATAAACGAAAAGTTAGAGAATCTATTGAAATATTTAAACATACAAAAAATTTCAATAGAGATACGGGGTACGGTCTACCTCACACGTGGAAATCGATCTTAACACAGGATCACGGTTCGGCGAGCACAAGCCGGGTATAAAAGCCCGCCTGAATCTCTTCCGAGTTCATTCAGTGTTCAGATCTCGTGGAGTAAAGATCCCTCAAGATGCCTCGTGCGATCGAAGGCGAAACGTCGGATAGTAATTTTGATTTGACACGGTCTAATCCAAAGAACTATGATATCTTAATAAAAAAGACTTGTTTTTTTTTTACTGGATCCCCAAGTAATACACCATTATAACATAAAAACAAGAGAAAGTTAAAAGAATTATTACTAAAAAAAATAATTATCCAATTTTGCACAAAAATAAAAGTATTATTTATTAAATTAATTTAAATTTTTGTGCAATAAGTAAGTGTGATAAAGATAAATTGGTAAAGTTGTGGTACGAATTTAAGATGACGAAACAAAATGGCGGCCAAATAAGATTTTTAAAAAATTAACTAAACAAAATGGCGGTATGTGTCAATGTAAAAACTACTTATTTAATTTATTTTAAATTATGCCCAAAAGTCAAGTGTGGGATAGGTAGAAACTGGTAAAATATTGGTAGGAATCCAATATGGTAGAACAAAATGCCGCCCAATAAATCGATCGAAAAGACTGTATATGTAACACATATATATATATATATATATATATATATATATATATATATATATATATATATATATATATATATATATATATATATATATATATATATATATATATATATATATATATATATATATATATATATATATATATATATATATATATATATATATATATATATATATATATATATATATATATATATATATATATATATATATATATATATATATATATATATATATATTATGTATATATATATATATATATATATATATATATATATATATATATATATTTATATATATATATATATACTGTGACTATGTATTGGGTCACACTTCGCTAACAAATGTAAAAAAAAATCACAACAAGGGAAGTTCCGGGTAAAGGGAATTTGCAATCTCTTTTTAACCATGATTGGATGATTTAAGTTATATATAAGGTATCTGTTTGTGTGTGTAGGTTTTCTGTATACTTTTATTTCAAAATTCTGTATGCCGTTTTTATAGCATGAATCCATCACAACAATTTAGTAATTATTTAAAGTTGTCGTTATTAAAGTTACTAGCGATCTAAAATTCAAAGTTTCGTTTTGTATCTAGCAGAATGAAAGTAACTTCGTAGCAAGTTTTAATTAATTTTTAATGGCCAACACTGACAATACGCTGATGATTAATACCCGCCAATTCATAATCGAAATCGGAAAACAGGTTTTGCGGATATACGGCAAATGCGATGTTTTGCGAGAACTGAATCGCTTTTGTAATGAAGGAAGAAACACTTCAAGCCGAGAACTTAGCGGAAGCAATCAACTGTTTTTCCTAGTTTATGAACGGTTGTGCTGCCGGGGGGCATTCGTAAGAATGAAAGATTCGTAGTAGCAAAAATTATGTTTTTGCCTGTTCCAGCTGAAGACCGATCTAACCTCATTAGCTTTTAGATATTGTGTTTTATATAATAAGGCAGATTTGCGGAAAGGCAATACACTGAAAAAACAAATCATTTGATATAAACAAAAATGGAGTTTAAAAAATTTGTTTGAACTTATGCCGTTCACTTAAATTAACACACTGTTAACCAAATAAATGTGTTATTTGACCCAAATAAAGTTTTTTTTCGTATAACTAATAAATTATAAACAATTATTATTTTCTTTAATTTTTTTTGTTTCAAATATACGTTATTATTTAATTCAAAAACTAAAAACGTCCTGTCTAATGGCTGACGTTAAATTTAAATATAGTATTTATTTGAAATAAAAATGCAGTTATTTAGACTGTTGTTTCTAGTTTTTAATAGCCAGATGTGGCAGTGCAAAAGTGGCTGGATAAATGAAATATCGACCTTTTAACGCGTGCATTAGATGGTAAGAAAGGATTTTATTTACCTTGATATATAATAATTGCAGTAATTAAGTGTTTTAACTACTATAGTGACGTATTCATTTTCGGTTTATTAGTAGAAACCATGGTAAACCTAAACCATTGTCAATCGGAAAAGTGAAAATAAAAGAATTATAAATAACTTTTTTTGATGACCTTTGGGGCCTGAATAGCTTCATTTTAAATAAAGCTGTTTTTAAAAGTTCTCACGCACTATCTGAAACATGAATATAAAAATGGCGCCACATTGGCTTTTACAAACGACGCAACCTGTATATACAATAAAATATTATATGTAAGTACACTTTTTTAGAGCTTTATTGCATAGCAAAATATAAAGTCTGAAATTGATTATTATTAAGAAAAAATAAATAGATCATTAATAATTCCATATGTAATTTGTTAAAAAACCCTAATATAGACAAAAAATCAGCAAATTTTCTTTACCCGGAACTTCCTTCGTTACGAATCTTTCCTTTTATTAGAAATAGTGAAGTGTGACCCAATTTAGTTCGGTACATAGTAATTTAATAACACATATACTATCTTTTCCAGCATTTTTATTGGCCGCCATTTTAGATACCTACCAATATTTTACCACTTTCTGCCTATGCTACACTTGATTTTTGGGCATAATTTAAAACAAATTTAATAAGTATTTTTTACATTGCCGCCATTTTGCTACCTCATATAGAATTCGTACCAGTTTATCCCTAGTTCACATCCAGTTGAATAAGATTTTTTTGCGTTGATTCTTAAAAAAATAATTGGCCGCCATCTTAAATTCATACCACAACTTTACCAGCTTTTATCTCTATATCAGACTTAATCCTTATATACATTTTGAAATTAATCTAATAAGTAGTTTCTTCAGGCGATTTTTTTTAAGTATTTTATTAGGCCGCCATTTGGTTTTTCTATCTTATATTCATACCAATATGTTTATTCCTATGTAACACTGTGCAAAATTTGAGGAAATTGGATAATTAGTTTTTTTAGCAATAATTTTTTAACGTTTCACTAGACCGCCATCTTGTTTCCTCATATTCGATCTTTACCAAAATATTACCAGGTCATCCCCATATGACCCTTAATTTTTAACTAAGATTTGAAGTAACTCTGATGAGTAGTTTTTAAGATTTTAAGCTATGCCGCGAACCAAAATTCTACTAGTTGATTCCTACATAATACTTGATTTCTGTGCAAAATTTTAGATAAATTGGATAAGCAGTTTTTTAGTAATATTTTTTTTAACATTTCACTAGGCCGCCATTTTGTTTTGCCATCTCGGATGTTTACCAAAATGTTACCATGTCATCCTCATATGACCCTTAATTTTTGACCAAAATTTGAAGTCAATCGGGTAAGTAGTTTTTTAGCTATGGCGCGAACAGAGACCGACCGACAAACACACAGACAGACGGAATTGAGAAAACATTTTTTTCGGCATCTAGGAACCGTAAAATGTAAATATATAGAAAAATCTCGAAGGTTGATTTTTTCACGATTTCAATACTTTCCTTTTACGAGGGAAGTAATAACCCCAATTTTTTGTTTGTTTGAAACAAATATAATTATTCCTAAACAAAAACATATATGTATCGCCAACATTTCCTAAGTAACGGTTTGTTTAAGTAAAACAAATATGTATTGCTTATTTACGCATGGTGTCAATGTTACACCGTTTTCACGCATGCATGTTTTAGATATTGTGAGATAACTTTTAAAACAATTTAGATAAACCTATTCAGGCCTTAAAGGTTACCGCGGCCATTTATAGCTCGTTTATTTTCACCTTTTCGTTTAACAATGGTTTGGGTTTTCTACCATAGAATCAAGAATGAATGAGCCCCGATATTAGTTGAAACAACTATTTACTGCAATATGCCATATATTAATGTGGATAAAGACCTTTTTTACCGTCAAATGAATGCCATAAATAACCCAGAGTATATTTGTCAAGAACTTTTGCACTTGTGTAACTCACTGTTGAAAACTAGACAAACAACACTGAACAGTTCGCCAGCCAAAAAGACAATGCGAGCCTGCAGAATAGGAGGAGGAGTCAATAACCGATATTTAAATAAATACATTTATTATAGAATAACAAAAAAATATTTTAGTTAATATTTTTTCTTTCTTGAGTGAACCCAACAAATATCTAAAAAAATCAAATAATCATGTTAATTATAAACAAACAATGGTTGTAAACCAAACATATGTTATTTGAGTCAAATAAAAGTTTTATAACTTTTTTCAGTGTAGCATACGATATTGTAAGAAAAATGATACATAGACGTTCATAAGCGAACATACAGGGGGATGTTATCCCGATATTTTGTCCTGTTGGAAAAATCTCATCTTATTGTTAATATAATATGTCGCTTTGTTCACACTTAACCAGTATAAAAAAATTATATTTGTTGTCTGAGAGAAATGTTAACGATTTCCATCTCCAACCATTAATAAAACTGTTTCCCTGCCTCTTTGTAAAAAAAAATATATTGCTCTCGAAATTATAAATTTGGTTGTACCTGAACCAATGTACCCATATAGTAACCGGGGTCATGTGCTACAGGGAGAGATTAAACTATTTTTTGAAATATGCAAAAAAGAAAATATTTCTTTATTGCAAGATATAATGAATAGTGTATTATTATTATAGTTTATACTATTTTCTAGTTATGGCCCTTACTTACGTTTGTTTTACATTTTATGCTTTTAAAAGTGCCATCTTGTTGCAGTAATGGCACTTATTATTACTCAAATTAATTTAAATAGGTTCTGAGGAAACTCAAATAGACATAAGGAGGCAATGTAATAATTAAAAATCCCAAAAATTGAGTGAAGTAGGTTTTTTTCGATTTATTCAATTATTTTATCAAAGGTATTTTTAAAATTATGTGTAATATCTTCAGATATGTTATCAAGTCCAGAGATGTAGATAAAAAGCTGAGTTGCTATGTTTACGTAGTTACATGGAAAATATGATGAAAAAATTATTATATTTAAAAAATTATTATATTGCAAACACTAAGCGTTTGATGTCATATCTCACAAGCTGGAATACATAGAAAAGAAGTAAGAACGTCACTGAATTGTACGTAAAAAAAATTTAGAGGGAAACAACTTGTGGGATTGTGAATTCTAAAATAAGGACATTTTATATCATGTATATAATTGTGCCACTATCACCTCATTTTCTAAAAGGAAATATTTATTTCTAGCGAAGTTCCCGGCAAAGGCCAACAAAATCAACAAAAAATAAACCAAAATCGTATTTTCTACTGAGATAAAATGGTTTTCCTGTAGAGGCAATAAACCGATAAAACCGCCAAACAAAACTTATTGTTAAGTTTCTTCCTTTTAGAAATTTAACTAAGCGATCCTACTATGGGAATTACCTCATTTGTTCGGTTGAGTCACGCGAATATTTTATTTCCTTCTGCACTTCATTTTAAAAATATTTTGGCGAGAGGAAATAAAATACTTTCATAAGTACCTTTAACTTTACACCGTAATAAAAAGCAGTATCTTTTAAACTTCCCATTTCTTTACAAGGATTTTTCCTTTGTACACTTTAATACTTGAGGTTTTTCACGTTTGGAATGCGCTTGGCATAATAAAGAAACTTCTAGCGGTATTTTAAGTAAATCGAGTCAAAGAGACTTCTTTTAAAATAGTTGGTTGATATTCTCTAAAGCTTTTGTGAATTCTTTTGTAGAAAATTTCTCAATTATTTTCTTTATTCGTGAAAACAGCATTCGAAGTTACAAAGTTAGGATCGATATAAATGAATAGATACTTATTTTATAATTATTCTGTTATGATACGTTGAGTTTTTTATTTTTACGGAAAATATCTTTTCACAAATCATATTTTCGAAAAATAATTTATTTTCTAAACTTTAATAACTTTTAAAACTGTTAAGAAACTATAAACTCAGAAACTTAATAATAAATATCAATTTTTTTTCTTGAAATACACCGAGGCAAATTCCCTCTTTATTTAATAATATTTAATCGGTTGTGACAAAAAATAATAAAGGTTCATCTGCCGCTTTCAGAATGTTGCAAGGAAAGAATATCATCTTTGTCGCTGATCTCTGTTTCATATTGATTAGCTTCAGATTCAATAAAATAAAATACTTTCATCTTGTTCAGAGTTTATACAGTCCGGATTTGTTAAATTGCATAGAATTTCAGAAAAAATGGTTCTGCGTTGCTTGATTGTCGTTCTTAATGTCTATTGCCCACTGTCCTGTGTCACCCTGTATACAAATATCTTACAAAATATGCCCAATAAAATTCTACAATACACCTAAATAATACAACAGTGAAATATTATCAAGTAAGTTTATAGATAGAGGGTGTCCCAGGACTGATGGTAAAAAATGTAATGGTGGATTCTACACGTTAAAATAACAATTTTTTTTCATATATACGTAGGTACACTGTGTTCCACATAAAAATACCCACTGTACCTGGAAATCCGTAATACGAAAAAAAGTTTCATATAAAAATTTCTTTAAATTTGAAGTTCTTTTAAAATATCCATGTATACAGGGTGTCCCAATTTTGTTGGGATGACATCAACTATAAACTTTTAAATGGGACACCCTGTATGTTTGTCCATTATTTGGTTCCTGGTCAAAAATAAACATAAGTTACCAATTTAAACTATAGTCAATCTCTGAGTAGTTTCCGGGGTAATTAAGGTTATGTGTGACTTTTTGAAAATTGGAGTTATTTTTCAAATCACTATAAAAAAAGCAAAAATCTAAAATTAGGCGTTTAGGTGGTAATTTCCAGTTTATAAAGCATGAATGCATATACGCATTAAAAAATGTTTGTCCATACCTATACAGAGTGGACATACTACGAAATCAATCTTACACCTTTTTAAAGTGAAAAAAGTCCATTTTTTATTTAAATAAAACAAGAACTATGTTTTTTATTTAAGCAAATCATCATAAAAATACCTATTTTTTCATATTTATATGTTCTATACCTAAATTCAATGGTTACAGAGAATTGCAATTTAACAGAAAGTCTCAATTATTTCTTGAATATTGTAATGCTGCATACTCAAAATAAACTACAGGAGACCATGGAATGGATAATATAACTATTAGTTTTAAATTTTACAGTTTTTCAATTTATTTCTGTTTTTAGTGGTTGTTGTTTTATTGAATTCATTTAAATTTAAAATATTTAGACTAAAAACGTTTCCTTGTATCGGTGTTTACTTGTTATATTTTTAAAAATGGTTCAATATTCAAGTCAAGAGCGATTACATTTCTGTTACATAGAACATAATCAATATCCAGCACTTGCATTAAGAGAGTATCGAGTATGTCCCATGGCAAGGATAGCAAAGAAGAAAATGTTTGACAAAATTTGCAGTGATTGATCAACTCATGGAGTTTTAAAATAATATAGAAAAAAGGAACAAGCACGTTCAGTCGTCTCTGAACATTTTCAAATGCAGGTTTTATTATATTTCATTGAATATCCTTCCCACTCTTTTTTATGAGATGCACAAAGGGATTTTAATTCTTCCATGACCAGCATACATCGAGTATTAAAAGGAAACAAAATATCCCCATATAAGTTTCATCCAGTTCAATTTTTAAACGAAGCTGATTATCAGAATAGATTTTTGTATGCAAATGATGGACCTGCATTTTCAGAGATGGATTTGAAATAAAATCCTTTTTACAGATGGGCGATATTTTCCACTGCGGGAATGTATAACACAAAAAATACTACTATTCTGGGACAAATAAACATTTGGAGAAGCAAATTAAAAGGCAAGGGCATCAAAGTGGCAAGGTGTGGTGTGGTTGGTAAACGACCGCATAATAGGACCTGTGTTTTTGACCACTATTTGAACAGACAAACATTTTGAAACCTTAAGAAATGAAATTATGGAAAAACTCAATGATCTTTCGGATCATATTTGTGTGGACTGGGTATATCAACAAGATAATGCCCCATTTGTGGAGAAGATATACGAGCATTTTTAAACGACCAATTTAATTTAAGTATATATAATAAAGGTGAGATTCCATGGCCGCCGCGAAGTCCCGATTTGACACACTTAGATTATTTTTTATGGGATACTTTTAAAGAGAGTATATAAAATCGAGACAATTACTATTCTGTAAATGAATTACAACAAAAAAATTGTGAAGAAATTATTATACTTAATAATAGTCACGCAGGCCGATGGCAAATATTCAAGTGCGACATACACTGTGTATAGCAGAAAACGGATAATATGGGAAAAATCAATTATATATTTTAAATTTTTCCTGTTTTTCTATTTCC
This sequence comes from Kuschelorhynchus macadamiae, assembly GCA_030620095.1. Classification (NCBI taxonomy): domain Eukaryota; kingdom Metazoa; phylum Arthropoda; class Insecta; order Coleoptera; family Curculionidae; genus Kuschelorhynchus; species Kuschelorhynchus macadamiae. The sequence goes on from JAUTXW010004679.1 coordinate 371,180, forward strand.
ATGTAATCTGTTGTTTATGTTAATAGCTATGTTACTCAAGAAGTTTGTTTCTAATATTAATTTTTAATAATGGTTTTAAATTTAAAATTTAGCAATAAATAAATATAGAATACAATTAGGAATATAGTTACGCAATTAGAAATATTATTCATTCCATGGCCTCCTATAGTTTTTTTTTGAGTATGCATCATCACATTATTCAAGAAATAATTGAGTTTTTCTTTTAAATTGCTATTTTCTCTGTAACCATTGAGATGAGGAATAGAACATATGTATAGGAAGAAGTAGGTATTTTTATGATCATAAATAAAAAGCATAGTGGGGTTCTATTTTTTTTTTCATTTTAAAAGGGTGCAAGATTGATTTCGTAGTATGTTCACCCTGTATAGGTGTGGACAAAAATGTTGTATTCCGTATATGCATTAATGCTTTATAAACTGGAAATTACCACCCAAACGCCCAATTTTAGATTTTTGCCATTTTTATAGTGATTTAAAAAATAAATCCAGTTTTCAAAAAATCACACATAACCTTAATTATCTCGGAAACTACGCAGAAATCGACTTTAGTTTAAATTGGTAACCTATGTTTATTTTTGACAAGGAATCAAATAATGTACAAAAAATACAGGGTGTCCAAATTTTAAAATTTTATAGTTGGAAACATATTTTAAAACACCAAATTTAGTTTATGAACTTTTTTCGTCTCTGTTTACGGATTTCCCGATAGTATAGTGTATATAGGTAGCTACGACCCTTTAGTGTTGTACGAAAATATATTTATTAAACGTCAAACATTCATAGATCAATTTTTACAGTTTTTAAATGTTAAAATAACTCATTCAGAATAAGGTTCCTTACTGTTCAACTCATTTATCCCATATCGTAATTTACCGTATTTAAAAGCAAAGCAATGTTGACTCTCGTCGATTCCTGTTAAATGAAGTGTGAAAACAAATGAGCTGTGCATGCATACTTTTGATTAAAAGCCAGTACCCCAGAAGTGTCGGAGACATCTGAAAGAAGATTATCTATGCTTTTAATGGTAGAGAACGAAATTTCATCTTTAGCAGTGTTTATATGAAACAATTTTATAGACGAAGAGCACTTAGCATAACGTTTACAAAGCACGCTTGGCATTAAATCGAAGCACTGTACTGTATGCTTGTGCACGTTAGTAAAGTTAATTGAATTAGGGCAAACAGGATCTACATATACAACCCATGACGTATGAAATTTGCATGGATTAAATATACTTCATGAACATTTAAAGCCAATGGAGTGTGGAAATATGAGCCTGAAACCTGGAAAAATATAAAGCCTACATATAGAACTGTAAATAAATTAATAAAGGCTTCATATCTCGCAAGTGGTAATCTATATATATATATATATATATATATATATATATATATATATATATATATATATATATATATATATATATATATATATATATATATATATATATATATATATATATATATATATATATATATATATATATATATATATATATATATATATATATATATATATATAATATATATATATATATATATATATATATATATATATATATATATATATATATATATATATATAAATATATATATATAATATAAATATATATATATATATATATATATATATATATATATATATATATATATATATATATATATATATATATATATATATATATATATATATATATATATATATATATATATATATATATATATATATATATATATATATATATATATATATATATATATATATATATATATATGCAGATGTGCTAAAGTATTGGATAAATGACCATTTTTGGTTTAATTACTAATGTGAACCCAATTTTTATTGCAACTTTTGCAGAGAAGTATGTTTTTGATAACAACAGGGCAAGTTTCAAATGAGTACTATTGGGTTTTAGGGCAAAGAAAAAAAAATCATTTATTTCAGCCGATATTCTTTTATTACTCTCGTTACAAAATCTGCCTTATAACTGACTTCTAAAAGAAGGCATTCATACGCCCAAGTCTAATCACTAGCTTTTCTTATATATACAAAAAAAAATGTAAACAGTCTATTCTGCTTATTAAGTTTTCTTAACATTACGTAACAAACGATATTTATTTATTTTACTTTTTGATATACAGAGTGTCCATATTCCAATACTCCCACTCAAAAATTAAATTAAATACATAATAAATTTATTTAAGAATTATCGGCAAAATTTCAAACCTGAGGCCATAACTGTGGTCCAACATTTGTTGCAAAGGATTGGGGAAAACCTCGATAAAAACCTAATCAGACCATAAACAATACATACTAGCTTAATGCTTAAACAGTTACAAATTAACATAAACTTAATTAACAAATAAACACAAATTAATATAATTTTAAACAACAAACATTTTTATTTTAAAACATTATCAGTAAGTCCTAGTTTAACACGCAATTGCAGAAATTTTGGTTCTGGTAATGGCTTAGTTAAGACATCTGCCAGTTGGTCACCTGTGGATATATATTTCAACATTATTACTTTTCTTTCAACTTCCTCACGAGAAAAATGATATTTAATATCTATATGTTTTGTACGTTTATGCGCTGTAGGATTTTCTGCGATACTAATACATCCAGTATTGTCCTCATAAATAATTATAGGTTCTGTTACTTCTAAAATAAAACTATTTAACAATGACTTTAACCACAAGGCTTCTTTTACACCTTCATATAACGCCATATACTCAGCTTCTGTTGAAGAAGCAGCTACAGAATTTTGGCGCTTTGTAGCCCAACATATTGAACATTTATTAAATAGCTTAAACACATATCCCGTAGTACTTTTCCTATCAGTTGTACTCCCACCCCAATCGGAGTCAACATAACCAACAAGTAATTTATCATAAACATTACGGGTATATATTAATTTAACATTAATGGTACCTTGAATATACCTTAAAACTCTTTTTAAGTTTTTCCAAAGTTCAATGTTATTTTTATTTTGATAGCGACTTAATAAATTAACAGCTATACTTAAATCTGGTCGTGTGCATAACATTGCATACATTAAACAACCTATTAACTGTCTAGAAGGAGCATCATATGTAATTTCTGAATTTAAAGCTTCAAAGTTAAGTGTAACAGGTAAAGGTGTACTAACAGGCTTACAATCACTCATTTTAAATTTAGCTAATACAGTTTTTAAATACTGACTTTGATCTAGGACAATACTGTTAGATGTTTTAGTAATATTAATACCAAGAAAACGACTAATTTCTCCTAAATCTACCATTTTAAATTTTTTACTTAAATATCGCTTAAAATTTAACATTGATTCTTTATTTCCGGTAGCTATACATATATCATCCACATATAATACCACATAAATATTTTCATGTATATTTCCTTTATTTAAAATATAAAGACATTTATCAACCTCAGAATTTTTAAAATTAATTTCTTTCATTGTTTCATCAAACAATTCATACCAACACCTTGAGGCTTGTTTTAGACCATACAAGGATTTATTTAATTTACAAACCTCATTTTCTTGAGCAACAATTCCTTCTGGAATTTTCATATATATTTGCTCTTTTAAATTGCCATGCAAAAATGCAGTTTTAACATCCATATGATGTACACACAAATTAAATTGATTTGCTATTGCCAAAAGTGTTCGAAAAGTCGCAATTCGTGCAACGGGAGAAAATATTTCATCATAATCAACTTTATACTGTTGAGTGAATCCCTTCGCTACTAACCGTGCTTTATATTTAATAGGATTCCCTAATCCGTCTTGCTTTAATGTAAACACCCACTTACAATCAACAACCTTTACATTTTCAGGTCTCTTTACTAAGGACCACGTTTTATTAATTGTCAATGATTTTAACTCATCTTTAATTGCCTCCTCCCACTGTTTCCTATCATCCCTATTATTTAGTTCAGAAAAACATTTAGGGATCTCACAAATAAAATAATTAAATGCTAATAAACAGTCTATATTACTGTCATTTTTATTTTCTTCATAGGAAACCGGCTGAAGAGCTTTCAATCTATCACTTCTGCGTAAGGAAACACTTTCTTGTGTACTCTGTTTTTGTTTAGAGTCACAAATTACAGGCTCATCTGTTTTATTTACAGATCTCCTTATCCCAGTTCCCATATTTTCATTATTTAAAGTCGCACCCTCAGTTATCTGTTCAACCTTTTCCCGAGTATCAATTTCAGGTATTTGTTTGTTTATATTTTCTTGCATCGACCCAACTGGCCGAGAAACCTTGAAATTGATCTCGTCAAAAATAACGTCACGAACAATCATGCACTGTTCTTTTTCGGGATTCCAAACTTTATAACCGTTTGGTTCATAACCCACTAATATACATTTAAATGACTTATCATCAAATTTATTTTTACTAGTTTTGTTATGAATATAAACTGTGGAGCCAAACACTCGTAAATGACTTATACCTGGCTTTTTACCGTGCCACATTTCATAAGGTGTTTTATTAACTTTAAGTGCTTTTGTCGGGGTTCTATTTATTAAATACGTTGCGGTTAATACCGCTTCGCCCCAAAAAGACTTATTTAAATCCGCTCCACTAATCATTGAACGTGCTTTTTCTGTAATAGTTCTTATCATACGTTCTGAAACAGAATTTTGCTGGGGTGTATATGGAACTGTTAAATGATAACTTATGCCTTCCTTTACACAGAAGTGTTTAAACTCATTTGACAAATATTCACGGCCATTATCACAATAAAAATTAACAATTTTAAGATTAAAATGTGCTGTGCTTTTAGCAACAAAATCTTTAAAAACTTTGAAAACCTCAGATTTTTGTGCAATTAAATATAAAACCGTGTAATGTGTATAGTCATCAATAAATATAACATAATAATTCATATTATTATAAGTAGTGGGTGAAATTGGGCCACACACATCTGAATGTATAATAAACAAAGGTCGCTTAACATAACTTTTATCTTTTGATTTTGAAAAAGGTAACCTAGATTGTTTTCCGTTAATACAAGACTCACAAATTTCATTATCTGGAAAAATATTTTTTACTAATTGAACATCTTTTGGCATAGCTTTATTTTTAAACTCAATAAATTTTTGTTTACCAATATGCCCTAATCTTTGATGCCACAATTTATACATATTTGGATCAGCACAACTATTATGTGCATATATTTTTCCATTATTAGGACTATTTTGAATTTTAAATTTCACTAATATTAAATTTTGACATTTCTCACCTTGTATAATTGTCTTGCCTTGTTTTGATATTTTTACCTCACCATTTTCTTGAAAAATAATGGTCAACCCGGCATCTTGCATGCGCTTCACACTCAACAAATTGTGGGGTACATCAGGGCAATATAAAACTTCCTCCAATACACCTTGTTCTCCTGTGCCAGCTACCACATGGATTTGTCCTTTCTTTTTAGCCAAAATAAAAGTATTTTTAATTGCAACCGACACTTTCACAGGTTCAATCAGTTCAACAATTTCTGTAAAAACATCCTCCCGATTTACTATATGATCAGAAGCACCACTGTCTAATATGAAAGTTAAATTATTCGCACTTTCCTGTCTTTTAAAATTGCCCACCATAAAAGCAAAACTATTCGAATTTTCAGTTGTTGTTTGCACTGTCTGAACTGTTCTAGGGCGTTCTTCGTGTTTGTCTTGCAAAGTCTTTTTATAATGATAGCAATCCTTTTTAATATGATTTTTCTTGCCACAATAATGGCATCTCAAGATCTTTTTAATATGTCTTTTACCTTGAAATAAATTTGTTTTATTTTTATGAAAATTTCTGTTAACAAATTTATGGCTTTTATGAAACTTTTCATTCTTAAAAACTTTGGCTTCTAAAACTTTTGAACTCGTTGAGGCTTCATTTTTAATTTTTATTTCTTGGTCTAACAGCCTAGTTTTCACAAACGCTAGAGTTATTTTATCTTCCGATAATGTTTCTAACGCGGTCACTACCCCTGAATAACTAGACGGCAATGTTAACAATAAATGCGCCACTTTATCGGTTTCAGCCATCTGAGCTCCAGCAGCTATAAGCTCAATTATTAAATCATCAAATGTTGTAAAATGATTTAATAAACTTGTTTCACTCCCTAATTTGAGTTCTAATAACTGTTTTCTTACGGCTAGTTGTGATGGCAAACTTTTTCTTTCATAAATTGCATCCAGTTTATGAAAAATATCTTTAGCAGTATCTCCATCTTGTGCAAAAGTTAAAAATGAATCACTCAAATATTGAATAATTTCATTTCTTGCCACTTTTTCAGCTCGATTCCAGTCTGGAACTATTGGTCTAGGCGAATCCTGGTCAACTACTTTTAGCACATTAAGTTCATCTAAAAGCGAACACATTCGTAATTTCCAAATGCTATAACGATGTCCGTTAAATGGCACTATATTCCTTTTTGTTTGCACCATAATGCACAAATTTATCCAAGTTTATTAAAACTTTGTATATCACAAATTTACTGTCTTTTCACAACTATTGGGTTTTAGGGCAAAGAAAAAAAATCATTTAAGTTGTTACAAAACCTGACTTCTAAAAGAAGGCATTCATACCTAATCAATAGCTTTTCTTATATATACAAAAAAATGTAAAAATTAAGTTTTCTTAACATTACGTAACAAACCTTTTTGATATATGCATATTTTACGTTGGAAAAACGGGTTGTGCACCTAATGTTAAAAATTGCCTTAGCCTATGCTAGTTTTATTATAAAAAAAATGCCTAAAGCTCTTGAAACATTATTAAATAACCCTCGTTTATAAAAAAAACTCAAAATAATCGATAATAATAATTTTTACAATAAATTCTCAAAATGGCTGCCTCCGACCGCAATACATAATCCACAGTGCCTTAAAGAATTGCGTCATATCCGGTTAAAAGGTCTCGTTCAGACATGGCTTCTGTTGCATAGGCAAGTTCTTTAAAATGTCCTCAAATGAAATAGTCTCTGGGATTTAAATCAGGAGATCGCGGTGGCCACCTTATTGTTCCACCGCGACCGATCCATTTATTTGACAAGGCTTCATTCAAATATTGCCTTACGTGCCTTGCAGAGGGTACCGTCATGGTGAAACAACATACGTTGGAGGGTGTTCAAAGGAATGTTCTCTAGTAAAATGGGCAGCTCATTCTCCAAGATATTGTGAAGTCATCGTTCAAAATTCCACTCCATAGATTTACATTAAATCGCCGTTGAAAATAAGATTCCCGCGACAAGGGTGGATTTCTAATGGCGTAATAATGTGTAATGTGGGTATTAAATACTCTACATCTTGTGAATATGGACTAATTATTAAAAAAAGTTGGATCTTCTCGATTTCTTCGTAACATCTCTTGACAAAATTGTATCCTTATTGGGTAATCAGTCAGTAATGATAACCTTGAAATGCCGGTGCGCTTGCTTAGCTACCTGATACTTGCCCTTGGATCTCAGTCAACCTCTTCTTTGTGTTCTGGATCGTGCCTTGGTCCCGGCTCTTGATGTGTTGTGCCAGGAATCACTCCTTCCGCGTAACAGTTGTGCACTGGTGTATAAAAACGGTTAAATACCAAGGTTCTTGCTTCAGTCTCGGGTTATGTTGCCTTGAAGAAGCCTCGTGCTATCGCGGGCGTAACGTCGGAAAGTAATTCCAATTTGACACAGTCTAAACCATCTGAACAGTGATTTCTTAACTGATGAATCTTGGTATATTTGAGCGCATTTAAGTGCGGGGTTCAAAAGAAAAATTACGGACTTTGTTAAAAATTTATATGTTGTCCATTTAAATTAAAACTGGGGGATCAGGATAATCTTAAACCTTAAGACATTGGTTTAAAATAACTAACGAAGGCACAGCATTCTGGTGTTCCAATGGTCTGGAAGGAATCTAAGAACCATATCGACGACTGATAGTTTTGTCTTTGCGGCGATAAAGTCATAACACACGAACTACAAAATATATTAACTATCCAAATATTAAGTCTGCGAAAAGCCGGAAAATCCGTAATAGATACGAAAAAGTTTCATACAAAAGTTGGTTTTTCGTAACTATAGTCACTATAGTCCTAATTTTATTCTGTGTTTATTTATTGCTAAATTTTAAATTTAAAATCTTTATTGAAAATTAATATTAAAAACTTCTTGAGTAACATAGCTATTAACATAAACAACATATAACAACAGACAACATAACAGATTACATGGAAATAGAAAAACAGGAAAATATAAACAAATGATTATATAATTGATTTTCCACATATTGTCTTTTTTCTGCTATACACGGTGTAAATCGCACTTGGATGTTTGCCACAGCGTTTCGGACGTCGTCACTATTATTAAGACTAACAATTTCTTCACAAATGTTTTTGCTTTAATTCATTTACAGAATAATTGTTTCGATTTTTATACACTCTATCTTTAAGTATGCCCCATAAAAAATAATCTGAGGATGACAAATCGGGACTTCGCGGCGGCCATGGAATCTCACCGTTACTATTATATATACTTGAATTAAATTGCTCGTTGAAAATTACTTATATCTTCTACACAGTGGTATGGAGCATTATCTTGTTGATATACCAAGTCGACACGAATATGTTCCGGAAGATCATTGAGTTTTTCTATAATTTGATTTCTTAAAAGGTTTAAAAATGTTTGTCTATTCAAATAGTGGTCAAAAAAACACAGGTACTATTATGCGGTGTAATACCATACCACACTTAAACACTTTGATGCTCTTGCCTTTTAATTTGCTTTACCAAATGTTTATTTGTCTCAGAATAGTAGTTTTTTTTGTTATGCATTCCCGCAGTGGAAAATGGTCCATTATTTGCATACAAAAATCCAGTCTGATGTGATAATCAGCTTCACTTAAAAATTGTAGTGGAAGAAACTTATATGGGGATATTTTGTTTTTTTTTTTTAATACTGTATGCTGGTGATGGAAAAATTCAAATCCCTTTGTGCATCTCTGCTTCTAAAGAAGAACTTGAAGTATCAAAGAGACACTGGCTATGACACGATAATAATAGGGGAAGTTATGTGTAGATTATCGTGAGCAACATTTTGGTTAAAAAACCTTATTTTCAGAAATTTTGACGCTTAAAACATTTTGTCAAGAACCCATCGGTGTTTAGGCAGCCATTCAAGAAATATATAATTTAGTAATTAAAGTACTCCATGACAAAAATTTTATTTTTATGCTACATGTGACATGAAATACACATATATTTTAACCTGAAGTCGCAACCCATATTTTAATAGAAATTATAAGTTCGTGAAAAATTAAGAGGAGGTTTAACCTCACTTTCCTCCCCTAAAGAGTCACCGCTGCTGAACACCCCTCAAGCAATATTTGCGTGGTCCGATGTGAACTAATATGATTTAATAAAGCATTTAATAGTACAACGACTGCCCTATTGAAGAAATTGTGATATCGTGTATTTAAACCCAAATAATTTCATTGCACGCAATTCGTATATTTGTTTTAGCCTCTTATTTGTAGTTCAGAAAGTGAATTGCATATTTATATTGCGAAGGTGAACAATTGGCCTTGGCATATATTCGTAATTTTATTGGTCTAAATAATTGTTTCAACGTATTTTTGCTGACGCTTGTATTGGTTTCTCTCTCCTACGTGTACTTGTTTTGATTTCGTTATCGTTACTAAGATGTTTGTTTTGAAATTCGAGAAAGAGTATTTGTGATATAATGGGCCTCGGGTAACCACATTTGTATTACTATTGTTCTGGCGCGTGCCTCAGATAAACATTACTGATAAACCGAGTTGTAAAAAGCGATTTTGTTTTATCGAAACCCATGTCGATATTTATGCTGAAGGAAATGGTTCATTTCGAGCAAAAATTTTTACGACATTCATTACTTGTTAGACGAAATCTCCCATTAAAATGTAAAACACTGTAACGACTTTTTTACAATTTTTGCTGTTAATGGAATTCTTATCCAAAAATAAAATTTATTGGACTATAAAAGACTTTTGGGAGAGATTTTTTTGAGGTTGTTTTACTAAAATAATGTTTAAAAAAAAATATTTTTTTCCTAGGGAATAAGATGGTAATACAAACTTAAATATAATACAACCACGTGCTCGCTTATACGAGCGGGTATGGCGTACCGGTCAGTGGCGTAAGCGACTTGCTAAATTAAATAATATAAAAATGCAATACAAAATATTTTATTCAACATTTATTTACAAGATTTTGTATGCTATAGCCCATAGTAAACAGTTAAGAACAGAAAATTAATAAATGGTTTATTTATTATTATTAAAAGAAGTAAGCTAGAGAAGCATCCCACATAACTTAAACTTGAAATAATTCAGATCTAAAAAATACCTTACAAATCCAACCTAAACTTATTAAAGAATATAGTCTAAGGTATCAGAAAATTAATCTAAGCCAGATGACACAAAGGGTTGTAAAGGGTGTCCCATTTTGGGTACTTTTGCGGGGTATGTCCGTTATTTTTATAGATAGAAAGTTGCGGTTTTCGCGACAGTGTGCTACTTTTTCGTAAAACTAAAGATGCAGTTAACAAAATTATCATAGCCCTTTTAGTTTTTAAGATACGATTGAAAATGTTGCATTTTCAGGCACCCCTCGTATCTCAACTATCAGATAACTTATCAAAAATGTGAAAACTGTTTCTTATACAACTTTTCACGAAGAACTCAATTGTGCCTTCGGAATTAGTATACAGGGTCAGGTCAAAAAGTTACTGGACCCTACAGAAACTCGCAAATAGATGACAATTTTCTGAAATTAAATGCATAATTTAATAGTAGGCCATGAATAACAATAATACAAAATTGAAAGTTACATATTGCTAACGAAGAATTGGATACCTTGCATATAGGTATCTTCTTATATAAAAATACCTGTAGAGTTTTTTAATAACAGCAAGTTTGTAACAACAGTTTTATAGCATAAAGTAACAGATACATAATAAAAAACACAAAATAATAACATTATTAAAAAAGAGAAAAAAAAAAAATGACGACCATCTTCTCTAGTGCAAAATTGGCACATTTTTGTAATTCTTTGAATAGCGTTAAAAAGAACCATTGGTCTCATTCGCAGATTTCGGAAGGCTAAACGAATTGCCTCTCAAAGTTCTGCGATGCCGTCATATCGTGTTTTATATATTTCATTTTGTATATAGCCCCATAAAAAAATCTAAAATTGAGAGATCTGGAGATCGTGGAAGCCATCTAACAGGTACGCTGTTACATGTTTGAGGAAAGTTATTATCAAGAAATTCCCTTAAGAGCCTAGATTTGTGGCTTGGGAGACCATCTTGCTGTAGGTAAACAGCATTATATTGGGCTAATGGGGTATTTTCGACCAGTTCTGGAATAACTTCCTCAATGATCTACGTGGCCTAACACTGCCTTCAAAAATCCTATAAACTATATGGCTGCCCAACAAACAATAAATGCTGATTTTCACTATGCCAGTTATTGCCTGGTATTGTGGTGATTAAAAATACCCGCACTTGAAAAAAAGAATTCGTCTGACCAGATAACAAGTCTGCCAAATAAATCGTTAGCATCGATTTGTTGCAAATACCACTGGCAAAACAGTGCCTGGCGCTCGGCATCGTCAGGATGCAAATGTTGCACTATATTAAATTTGTGTGGATGATACTTATATTTATTCAAGATCCTCTGACCGTCAGTTTTTGGCAAACCAATTTCCTTCTCAATTTTTCTACATGAGGACGAAGGTATTGCTTCTATATATCCTAAAACATCTATCTCTTTTCTTTCCCTGTTCTCTTTTTTGTATGTTTTAGGCCGCGGGTGAACAAATAATTCGTGCTCAATTAAATTTGCTTTTAAACGAGCAAATATCTTTAAAAAACGGTTGCCTTCTTTCTGGATATCTAACAAGCAAAAACTCATAATGATAATACAGATTTTCATAGCCGTAATAGCTTACTTACCTTTGGAAATATAATTCCGATGCTTCTTCGGAATTTTCATTACTCTGTATAAAACATACCAACATATCATATTTTTCATATTTTCATACGCAGCCATTATTCGAAGAAATTGATAAATATCAATTAAATAAAAATACCAAAAGCACGTTTATGAACTCATTTATAAACCAAAAGTCGATCCAAAAACCCATGAGACAAATATTTGACATTTATTTTTGTTTGTTGTCATAAAAAATAGCCATAGCCTACTATTAAATTATGCATTTAATTTCAGAAAATTGTCATTTATTTGCGTGTTTCTGAGAACAAGTGCATACTAATATATATTTTTGAAAATGTTATCTGGTGGTTGAGATACCAGGGGTGCCTGAAAATGCAACATTTTCAATTTAGCCCTGTATATTAAAAACTAAAAGGGCTATGAAAATTTTGTTAATGGCATCTTTAGTTTTACGAAAAAGTAGTACCCTGTCGCGAAAACCTAAATTTTCTTTCTATAAAAATAACGATATAAAGATACCCCACAAAAGTACCCAAACTGGGGCTCCCTGTACATCTAAGCTACTGTTGCTGTCTAGATCTGATCAGCTTTCTTCAGATGATCCAGTGTCAATGTTGTGTTCCCGTTCTATGTGTTATATCATATTCTTTGACGTGTCGACATATGTTCGTCCATTCGATGAGTGGCAATTCGTTAGATCTTTGACGAGTTAGGGCTTTATCGTTGGCTAACACAAATGTAGTAGTATGGGCTGCCACCGAGTTTTTTTACTGTGGACCATATTTTCTCTACAATGTTCAGTTCTGGATGATACGACGGCAATCTTGGAACTTTGTGACCATTATTTTCTAATAACTGATTTAATACACAATTGGGCGGAAATCGAGATGTGTATTGTTTTGAATTATTGTGTAAAGGTCTGTCTTGGTCAATTTTTCCTTGCAAACAATATTTGTATCCTCTATCAACTTAATCAACTTGGTTACATAGTAACATTTCTCTCTATCGTTACATCACAAGTATTCTGCCTTTAGAGGTGGGTTTCTTTAATTCCCTGTTACTCTCGATGTAGGTTTCATCTGTATAGATACTATTTATTCCTTCTTCCGTATACTGAATAATTTTTTTGATAAACTGAATTCGTTTTAATAGAATGTCATGTTTTTCTATTAGAAATGAAAAACTGATGTACTATAATATTTCCTCTTCAATAAATGTAGTATAAAAGCGTTGACTAAAAAACAATAAAAGAATATTTAGATAAAATCAAAATTTATATACCTAAATCCTAGAGATATTATGAGCTTCCTCAACGTCTCTCTTGAACCTGTGAAGCCAAGTTATTCCTACACTTTCCTCAATAAAGCTATGAAATATTTAAAATGTTTGATATAAAAAAAAGAATTCTCGAGAAAATTATAAATATTGGTTGATTTGGCCATAATATGTTTTTCTCTGCGTAAAAATACTTGCCTTTAACCGTGGGCGATCTTTTCTCGGTAATATAAAAATTATAAATTATATTCTTTATCTCATAGTGGGGTTACGGTTTTGCGGAAACTGTGTCTCCCTTTGTCGGTTCTTCTTGGGACTAGAAACAATGTAGTGGCCAAATTTGTATAAACGTTCCTATCTTCTTTTCTAATAGCTTGAAGGGTAGTTTTACTGATTCCTGTTGCCGCCAATATTCTTTCCCTGTAATAGAATATTACAATGCATCTGTAGACCTTTCTCTGCTTCTTTTTGCACACGTGCAGCGACCAGATCAACTATTTCTTTTCTTGGTCGCGCAAGGCTATTTCCTACTTTCTTGGGAGCTATCACACTTAAACTTCCAAAACACGAAACTATAGAAAATACAAAAACATACAATACCACCGACGCAAAGTATAAAATTAAATTAAAAGAAATGAGAAATCTACGGTAACCTACCCCGGTAGCTTAAATTCGCAGCCAATCAGCTCCTGTAAATAAATGTCGAACCGCGTGCTGTACCAACGTTATCCTTGTACTACTCTAGTAAGTCAATTTATTAAATCAATATCATTTGTGGTAAACAAAATTCCCGAGAAAAAACATAATACGTTATGCTACTGCATATTATAAGTGTGGGAAATAATATTTTCCAAAGGAAGAAGTTGACTTGTTATAAAGAGTTTTGTTAGTAGAATTTTTGAAAAATGAAGGGATTCGCTGCACTTCTGTGTGCTATTTTAAAGCTGGTATATCTTTTGACGATACTGATCTCGAAGTCGAAGCTCAAATGAATGATTAAGCTGCTGATTGTTTTGTTGATGACTCTCGGGAATGCTTTGTAATAAATTCTATGCCGGTTATCTTAACGAAATTATTAAAAAAGTAGCTTTTTCTTCGTCTGTCAAATCATTAGTCCAAGAAGTTGACCCATCAAATGTTGGAGGTTTGATTTTATTGCCAACAACTGCTATATGATCAGCAAAAGTTTGCTTTTTCAGTTTATTTACTCCTTTTTAAGATGTTGAACCTTATTCTCAATGTTATCACGAACTTTCTTAACTTCCACTTGATCTTGTTTTACCTCCAAATGAGTTTCTTTTTTTTAATTTTATTTTTGAGTAAACCCTCACATGATTTATTAATGACCACAGCACCAGAAAATGGGTCAAAATGCTAATAACTGCGGTAAATAGAACATTGCTTATTGTGTTATTAAATAATTATCATAACAACAAACAGTTAATATTTAGATTGCACACTTATTTTAAATAGAGACTCTTGATTACGGCATGATAACAACAGTGTTCTAAAAATAACACCAAAGGTTGTATTTTTTAACATTTATTTTTGCGGAGGTTCGTTAACCTTTACAATTTATAAGTACGCAAAACAAAAATAGAATTCAAAACTGGATTAATATCTACGGCATATAAATATTAGAAAGGTCCTGGTGCAAAATGTAAACTGTTTTCCTTAATAATCAGTTGTTACATCACAATTGTTTAATATAGTATTTAAATATCGTTTATCTGTAACCGGTGGAATTTAATGACATTATGGTATATTGATAAATTGGAGTAAAACCAATTGTTGAATGCTGATTAGTTTTAAATTACTGCGATATTACGAACACCAAATGTAACAGCTCTTGAACTGTTATATGATTTTTCCTGTCAAAATATGAATTTTAGGTCAAAAACAATGAGTTTATGCAGTATTGAATTGAATAGCTGGCAAAAAGTATGTTTGGCAGCAGCAGTTGTTCTTATTTCTTATTTAATTTTTATTTTCTGTGTAAACCATCTCCGAAACCTTAATTTAATTTAATTTGTATTTTATTTTACCCAAAATTACCAAAAAATTATTAAAATTGAAATAAAACTCATGATTACCAATATTTTTGCCGTAAAATTAAGAAATATATTTCACAAAACTAACCATAAACTTTCATAAAAAATGAGACCTAGTTCTTTTTAATTTTTAACTAATAACCATTAACTAAAACTTAAATAATTAACTTAATATTTTGTCAGGGAACCATTAAGTTCGATACCGTTGCGCAACCTTTGAGGCATGCTTAAGACCAAGTCTCTTGTATATTCAGGGGTTATTTCGTTCCAAGCTCGAACGATTGATTGTCGAAGATCGTCTTGATTACGAGACCGAAATCCTTCCTTATAAATTTGTTTCTTCATCAGGGCTTTTTGAAATCTAGGGCAAAGTTTCGATATTATGATTTCGCAACATATTTTGCTCTACTCTAGCTTTATGTATAGGGCAATTATCATGTTGAGATACAAAGTTGTCTCCAAAAACTGGCCTCACGGAAGGTAACATAATATTTTCTAGTATATTGCAGTTAACATCTGCATTAAGCCTTTCTTCAATCACTGCATACACTTTTGGACCCCTGATACTTATCCAAACACAAAAGTTCTCAGAAAAACGACCACTCTGGTTTATTTTCCGTGAATGATTTCTTTCAAACAGCCGAATACCTATGACTGAAATTAAACTACCTATAATATTTAATGCATTCTACCTTTATCTTCAACCACTGTAAATAGCTGATTATCTAATGCAATCATTTCTCTATGAATTTGTAAGGATTGTCGATTGTTCATATTACATTTTTTACAAATTGGCTTGATATCGAAACCTGCTTCAATACTTTATGTCCGCTCTGCTTAACACTTTCTTCAATTTCGGTTTGCATTAAATGTGAATGTTTATATTTAATATGATTCCATAAACTGATAGTAGCTGCCTTCTTTCCCACGCCGCGAACTATTTTTTTATTGCACTGTTTACATATTGCTTTGCTTTTATCGGTCACAAAAAATGTACAGATTTTGCTCGACATTTTAAATTCAAAATTTTCCACAAATCACTGTCGTAGGCCATATCTTCCAGTACTAGAATTAAAAACGCACATCTGCCTTCATCCGTACTTCACCGACGTACAGCGCGGCGTGACGCCAACAAAAATCGATAATACTTCAACCTTAAAATGAAGGTGTGACAGTGGTGACAGCACTTGAGGTTTGTTCATAAACAGTTCCTTGAAAAACAAAATAAGTTGATATGAGACATGCTTCAACCAGATCTAAAAGTGAGTTATGATTGTTATGATGAAATAAGGCTGATATGAAAATTGAATCATTAATAGGTACATTTGTATATAGCGACTCTATATCGAAGCTGACTAAGATCTTTTGGATCTAATTGGATTGATATTAATTTATCTACAAAATGGGCAGAGTTTCTAATATATGAATATGTTTTTCCTGTAAAATTATTAAAGATACTTAGCGGCTTTAATATCTTCTTCTTCACTGCTGGTAGGTTGTATCATCAACATCCTAATACAAAATGTACAATGGAAATTGAATCAGAAGACATTGAATCCCTTTCTGGATGTTCTTGTACAAAGGAAGGGGGATGGTTCATTAGGACACTCAGTTTATAGAAATCCAACTCATGAATAGATACCTAAATGCAAATTCACATCATCATCCGGCACAAAAGCAATCAGTTATTAATTCTTTGGTTTACGGAGCCTTCGCGATTGGTGACCAAAATTCTTTAAAATCGGAACCAGATAAACTCAGGCTTTAGACAGTTAGAAGATAAGTAAGAAGTTACCGATAGGAAGTGTAATTCTGTATAGTTCACAGGCAAGTAACTTTGTATACTTCGCCTATTCAACATGTGTCAATGTTTGCGATCGCCAAAGGACATTATTCCTTTCCAAACGGAAGGAGTATATGCAATTTCTTGTTCCTGTGGTGATGTCTATATTGGAGAACTGTCAATATTTTTTCTAATTCTAGGTTTGGTAAAATTAATTATATCTCGTATTTACATTTTCTTGTATGAAACTTGAAGAGTGGATTTTTAATAACATCTTGTACCTGAATTTCATAATTCATTTTGGGACAAATGGATCTGATTATGGCTGGATTTTAATAGCATTTCGTTTACTTTTGTATATTTCTCATAAAAAATGTAATACAATCGGTTTCTTTTTCGTACGTGTGTTTAATTTTTTTGTAGACATTTAGCGAACGTATGCGTGGGGAAGTGCATAAATGTAAATCATGAAAAAAGTTATTTTTTCAAGATTTTAATACTCTCTCTAAGTTTAAGCTTCCACTAGGCCATGAAAATGTTCCGTTTTAAAAAAAGTCTAGTTTTTTTTAAATATCCCGGTTTTTTTCATTCAAACTTCCAAACGCTGTTTTTTCGGCGGTTGAAAGATTTGGTTTCGTTAATTTAGAACTCTGGATTTCTTTTTTCTCTGATAATTAACTTCGTCAATATTTTTATTAATGTAAATGTTTCTCAGGGTTCTGTCCTCTGGAGAGGTTGAAATCTTCTACTTCGGATAGCGACTGAGACGATACGTTTCTTTCTTTGTGTTCTGTGGCTGTTTCACTGAATTTTGTTTTTAGTTTTTTCTGTTTTTTAATTTTGTTCTGCCTTTGCGTTCGTAATATTGTTTAGAGTTATAAAGTAATTTTGTCATATAGGACAAGCACCAACATGTAAAGGAGATGTGTATGGGAAATAGCTTTCAGTCAATTTTCCTGAAAACTTGCTATATTGCAGTTCTCGACATAGTGATCAAAAGGTTTCATAGGCATAACTCAATCCTGCGGCTAGTTTTCGATATACATGGTTAAAGTTGGAATTTTGCCTGTTCCTCATTATATGCAATTTTTTTTATTTTTTTGTTTTTAAATACCTAATACGCTTTCAAATAAGTCAGTTGCTTAGAATATGTGAGACTAGAAGTTACTATATGTATTAGTAAAAATACACTCATACAGGATGTAACTGTTTTCCACATTGCGGTGATTTTTGTTACATATTCGACCGCACCAAAAACACTAAAATTGCAATTTTTACAAAAAGTTCAATTAAGCTGAAGCAAACATTCAGATGTGGCTAATTTTTGAATATGTTTATTAAAATTAAATAAAGATTAAAGAATTGACAAACTATGCAACTAATCTAACATTAGGTTTCAGTTTAATATAATTATGCCGTTTTAAATATTATGATAAAACTTCACTAATATGTCATTATTATACAAGGCGACATTTTCTAATGCTCTAGTAACTGGACGTCTTATTATAAATACTATAGAGCTCCGTTTTTTTACTGTAAAACCAGAATGATAATTAAATGGCTTTTGTATAAAAGTTAAAATCTTAATGTGTTTACTATACGTTACATAAAAAATGCTTTTTTTTTAATTTTGAAAATCTATTAGAATTTATCATTAAAAATAATTTCCACCCGAATAAATATTTTTTTAATTTAACACGTTTTATCCATTTAAGTTTAAAACGAGAAGATTGTTGACCTATTTTTACAATTCGTGTTTTTATTTTGCTGTTATATTCGGTATTTTCGATAATATTTCACAGTTATTAAGACAAAGTAAGACAAATATTTATCGAACTACTTGTATATAATATTCTATTTCTAGAATTATTACGTAAAACCAAGTGGATTCTGACGTAACAGTTCTCGTATGGTCTGTTCGGCATTTTATGAGACGCTTTGTATTATACTATAATTTATATTATATCTGTTATTGTTTACCTTTTTATAATTCAAGTCAAAAATGTGCAAATAATTTATCTCGAGACATTATAAGTGGCAATGACAAGTAGGTTGTTTCTATTTCGTTATACGCCCGGTCATGTTGCTTCCAAATTACTATCCTTTATACCAAATAATTAATCCATGCATTCTGACAGCTGCCCGGATTTCAACGATATTGCAAACTTTTTTGATTTGTTGAAAAAAATGTGTTATTGACAATTGAACTGAAACCTGCTCCAAAATTAAACATTTTAAACTGCTATATCTCGAAAACCATTTAGAATTGATCGATGGTATATAGGAACTGTTTGTTCAAAATCGTCCAGACTATCATCTGTTAAAATATGTGCAGTTACACCCCGTATATGAGACACACTGTTTACATTTAGAATGTTTGCACTTTCTGATGTCGATTGAACTAAAATTTGGCATACGTATATAGTTCGCGTGACAGTACAATTTTACAACAGGACAAACATTCTTATTGGCGATTCGGTTCGACTGAAAAAGCGAATCTGGGGGTTCTTGGAAATTCGGATACCCTGTACGTGAAGGCATATGATAAGTAAAATTTTAAAACCAAGCGATAACACCTCCTTAAACAATTATTTATGACAACCTGGTATTTAGCCTCCTAATCTTACTAAATAGTTCGTATTTAATTATATTACTGACTTATTTGAACGCATATTAAGTATTTAAGAACAAAAAATGCATAAAATAAGGAACAGGCAAAATTCCAACTTTGACGTCCTGTATATAGCAAACTAGCTGCAGGATTGAGTTGTGTGTATGGATTGTGCGGGGTCCTTTAAACACTTACATACAACTTCTCTAACCCTGATCGGTAAACGTAAATTCTATGACTTCATGCTTTAAATATTGCCAAGAAAAGAAAGAAAAAAAATCAGCTCTTACAAAGAACGCCCATGACAAAATAAATAAAACATTCTAACTATGTGCATTGTGCCCGTTACATAGTATAAATAAATCTCTGCAGGTGGCACATTATTTCTTGACTTGCTCCATATATTATGTAAAACGCGTGCAGCTTGTATATGGCCACAGACATGTATATATATACATGTGTATTTTAAACCGTGTTGTCTTTTATATAGGCGGTCGACCTAATATATAAATTGAGATTAAGGCAGGTCGGGGAACGCGTCCTCAATTATTTGTGAATAACGGTGCTTGTAATAAAGCAAACCTTTGTAGTAGTAAAAGGGGCTGGCTCAATGGCGCATCGTTAACAAACCTATTAGAATTACTATAAATACATTATTGCACGTTGAAAGGTCGCGAAGGGCTAATGACTTGTTTATTGCTGCACAAGGGCTCACCGAGAGGGAATTTGATGATCCGTTTTGGAACATTTTTAATTCCATTAATAGCTAGTTTACCATTTAATTTATTTACAATATAATATTAGTCCTTATCACGATACAAAGACTTAACGGTATGTTCTTGCGCATGTAGCGCGTGCCGTCTCATGGGAATCTTGATCCGTATGCAATGCTAAATACAGGGTGTTAGGTGTTTGACTACAAATATTTTAATACGCAATAGTATGGATCGTTTTAATCAAAAAAGTCTATAAAGTTAGGCCCATTCCTTACCAGTTTTGAGAAACATGACCTTAAATTTGTATTTTATGTTATTTAATTTTGAGCACGACGTTAGTACTAGTCAACACTTATAATGCATCACACATTTTTAACATTAATTTCAAATGCATATATTTATGTTATTATTTAACCGATCTTAACGAGAAGTCTTTTTTCCTAATATTTCAGTCCTTCTATTTTCTGAAGCCCTAGACAGAGTTGAAAAAATTGGTTGTATTGTACCGGGAAAACTAAAACTTACGTAAGCTTCTAAATAAACCAAAATTTAATATGACTGCCAAAAAGAGACGAAACATGCAAATTTAATTTTTTCATATGCTACGGATACGTGAAGTTTTACTGTACCACATCACCCAGTTTGAAACTCTAATTTTTAATTGAATAAAAAGATTACAATCTAAACCAGAACTTAGAAATATGGTTAATTAAAAATACACTTAGGCATTGAACATTTTTGAATACCTAGAGATGTACTCCTAATTTTAACCATGATGTACTTTTATTTTTTTATTTCTATTATTTCAACAGTGTTGCCAAATTTAATAATGTTTTTTATTTTTTATTAATATATAGTTCGAAAGAATGGAAATCGCAAGCTCACAGCAAATCAAGCTCGTTTTATTAGAATACTGGCAAGGAGGAATCTAACATCAATTGTACTAAAGGAACAATTCCGGGCACACGTCACATCCAGGTATCAACTCAAACAATTTGAAGACGACTACATGAAAAATGCCTAACAAACAGAAGGCCCCTGCAAGTTCTCAAACTTACACAATTGCAGAAACGAATAAGGTTAAATTGTTGTGTCAAAACATCGCCATTGGAACTTCGATCAATGGAAAAATGTGATGTTTTCCGATGAAACCAGAATTGGTTTAATCTCCGATGACCGACGAGTTCACGGCGGGTTTGACGAGTTCCAGGACGAGAAGCCAGGGCTGCCAACTATAGAGAAGTGCTACCACATAAAGGCGGTAATAAAACGCCCTTGATAACTATATCCAGAACGATGACTGGTCAAATTTACATAGAACATATCCTGAACCCGGTTGTTCGCATGTGGCGGGGTCCTGTAGGTCCAAACTTTTTATTTATGGATGGTAACCCTACTGCACATAGGACAAGAGCAGTGATCTAATATAAAGAAGTAGAAGAAATACCAAGTTTGAACTGGGTCTGCGCTTGCCGGACTGAAATTCAGTCGAAAATGAAAAAAGGATGCCAAGAAGAACTGAGCAATGCAGAGCTGGTGGAGTGCCAACAATCTATTAAGTTTTCGTGTTACTCTGTCGTTTTATTTTTTCGCATTTTTATAATCGTTTTTGTCGCATTGTCGCTTTGGTATAGTTTCTTTTGTATGTCTGGTAATAGAAACTCATTTATATTAACTGTTTATTAGTGTTTTTAATCGGCAACATTTCTGAAAAAAATCTGTAAGTGTGTCCTCAAATGTAAAATGAACCATTTGGACCTTATAGAATTTCATCTACCCTGTATTAAGACTCCAAGTATCAAACCTTGCAATGACATACAGTAGCTCTAAAATTAGCTTTACTTCTTTTTTACTTGTGTATGATAAGGCATAAAAATAAAAAATAATAAAAATAAAGAATCTTGTAAATAATTGAACTTGGCAACACTGTTCAAGGAACTTAAAATTAGGAGTACATCTCTAGGTATTCAAAAATGTTCAACAGCTAAGTGTATTTTTAATTAACTATATTTCTAAGTTATGGTTTAAAGTGTAGATCCTTTTATTCACCCTGTATTAAAAATTAAAGTTTCTAACTTGGTGATGTGGGTAGTACAATAAACCTTACGTATCCGTAGCATATGAAAAAATAAAATCTGCATGCTCCGTCTCTTTTTGGCAGTCATATTAAATTTTGGTTTATTTACATGCTCACGTAATTCTTAGTTTTCACGGTACACGGTCCAAAACACACACAATTGTCAACTCTGCCTAAGGCTTCAGAAGGTAGAAAGACTGACCTATCAGGAAAAAGTTTGTTAAAATCGATTGAATAATAAAATACATGCATTTGAAATTAATGTTAAAAATCAGGGACGCATTATAAGTGTTGACTAGAGTATTTATTTTATTATGTAAAACGGTTATTTGTATTATTTTTACGTAATTCATAACGTTTTTTTTATTCAAATATCTGCACGATGTAAATTTTGAGAAAAAAAACCTCATGTAAACGCAGTTTTTACCCTAATAACATCTTACAAAAATCGGCAACATCGTTTATCGTAAAAGGAATTAAACACGGTTTAATGTTCAGCGAACGACAGACAAAAAGTTGTTTTTTTTTTAGGCAGCTACGTAGTGTTTTCTGTTAGTTCAAGTTTAAATATACAGCGTGCTTTTTAAAATGTTTCCAAATGAAGATTACGACGTGAAGATAACACACTGTTAAATACGTTCAATAAAATTGATTAAAAATTGGCTTTGTGGCACCTATGCCTGCATGTGTATTTGCTTTAATTTTTTACACTTTTTAGAATTTCTTTGTGTTATTAATTAGAGTTTTTGGTTTGGAAACTAATAAACTATAATAGCTTGTGGAGTCAAAAATTTGCAAATAATTTATCTCGGACAGTATTACTTACAGTGGCAATGACAAGTAGGTTGTTTCTATTTCCACGACCTCAAGATAACACATTGTTAAATATGTTTAATAAAATTGATTCAAAATCGGCTTTGTGGTGCCTATGCCTGCATGGGTATTTGCTTTAACTTTTTATAACACTTTTTAGAATTTCTATTATGAATTCTGTTATGAATTAGAGTTTTTAGTAAATTGATATTTTTTTAATAAGTTTTGGAAACTAATAAACTAAAATAGCTGTCTGTAATCTTGCGGAGTCAAGAATGTGCAAATAATTTATCTCGGGCATTATTATTGTTTAGTGGTAATGACAAGTAGGTTGTTTCTATTTCATTATACGCCCGGTCATTTTGCTTCCAAATTACTATCCCTTATATACCAAATAATTAATCCATGCATTCTGTCAGCTGCACGGATTTTAAAGATCTGGTAAACTTTTTTGATTTATTGACAAAATGGGATAAAATGAAATTATGTTTAACGTAGCAGTCTTGCCGTGTTATTTGACAACTGAACTGAAACCTGCTTCAAAATTAAACATTTTAAACTGCATTATCTCGAAAACCATTTAGAATTAACCGATGGGATATAGGAACTGTTTGTTCAAAATCTTCCAGACTATCACCTGTTAAAATATGTGTAGTCAAACCCCTAACACCCCGTATATGAGAAACACTGTTTTGAATTTTTGCACTTTCTGATGCCGATTAAACTAAAATTTGCCATACAAGAGGACAAACATTTTCATTTGTGATTCGGTTCGACTGAAAATGCGTGTCTGGAGGTTCTGGGAAATTTGGATACCCTGTACCTGCAGGCATATGATAAATAAAATCTTGAAACCAAGCGAAATTATCCAACAATAAACCTCACATATCCATGGACTAGTTATATATTTTAATAACACCTCCTTAAACAATTATTTATGACAACCGGGCATTTAGCCTCCTAGTCTTACTAACTAGCTCGTATTTAATTATATTTACTCAACGACTTCGTCGTTGGGGGTCAATAATCTTTGAATCCTTAATTCCCAGGGTATTCAGACTATCACATTATGCAGTTAACTGGATTGGGTAAAAGGATTTTCTTTGACTAGATGTAGCGGCAAATTAAAACTGTAATGAGCTTTATACGTGGTTTTTAAGCCATATCCAGTACACGCCATTTTTGTTCTAAATTATTTTTATGCAAGAGCTGAGCAATATTATTTGATGGGAGTTAGAAACAAAATTCGATGTTTTTCTTCGTTAACTAAGGCATCGCTATGTTTCAGGCTTGTTTATGGATTTTTCATCTGCCGTCGATATTGTCAACCCTAAATTCTCTTATAAATTAGAACCGAGGGATGCCAAAATTTTGTAGACCATAGTTAATTATTTGGATATTAAAAGTATTAAATGTGATTTAAAATAATATAAAAGTATTTAAAGGTAGTTAACAGTATTGAAAAGTATTTAAAGGTATTTAAATGTATTTAAAGCTATTTATCAAAGGTATTAGAATAAAAAGGTATTCAAAAAGAGAACAGCTACTATTCTTTTATATTTCGATATAGTTTTAATATTGTTTTCCTCAAGACTGAAAA
The DNA here is from genome assembly GCA_030620095.1 of Kuschelorhynchus macadamiae. Classification (NCBI taxonomy): domain Eukaryota; kingdom Metazoa; phylum Arthropoda; class Insecta; order Coleoptera; family Curculionidae; genus Kuschelorhynchus; species Kuschelorhynchus macadamiae. The sequence continues at coordinate 396,109 of JAUTXW010004679.1, forward strand.
ATTAATGCTTGTTAGATTTATTTTTATATTGTGTTATTAATGGGAAATAATAACTAAGATGGTAACTAATTTGATGTTCTATTTTTTTTTTGTTTTTTGTCTATTTTTGCAAAAAGATTTCTAATTTTATTCTCAACTTGCCTAAACCGTCTCGGCATGAACGAAATAATCGTTTTAAATTGTTATTTAGTTGCAGGTATAAGTAAATACAAATATCAACCCTTTTTAGCTTCCTAGGAAGCGCGTTTTAATTAATCCTCTTTTATTGGGTACCTACATAACAATTCATGCCAAATTTAAATATTGTTTGTTTAATGGTACACATTTTACTCCTTTGCACTCCCTTAAGCGTGGAATTAGAACTATTCAGATATAGATTCATAAATAATTATTTGTGAAAATGATTAACGAATCGTCCTATAATCTCATTTACTTCAAGACATATTGTAAAGACCTAAAATATATTTTAACCCCCTTTCAAATTATTAGACGGGAGTTTAAAAAAATCTCTGATCTGGCACCTACTTGACATAAAATTTAAACGTTTTATTTTTAACGTTACATATTTATTTGAACATGCAAAAATATATCTTTAGATTATTATTTTTGAACGTCATTGATAAAAGAAGCGTTTTAAAACCTTATTTAGTGAATAAGTATTTATTTCATCTTTTTTCGCCAACTTAAGGTTTTAATTTGGAAGTTTTATCTATCTCTCACCGATATAGTGGTCGATGAGTATGTTAAATTGGTTTGTGTGTACTCTAAAATTTATTTATACATATATAGTTCCCCTAAAAAGTATCAGATGGCTACTTCAATAATTTCAAAATTTTATGACATCAAGATATCTACGTATCTTTTTTTTCTGAATTTAATTGGAATTTTAGCTTAAGTGTTCCTAGAATGATTTTCAGCATATTTTAATCCCTTAAAAATATTAGTATCTTCGTCCATTACACCTCAATAATACCTTATTTTTGTATGTATTCAAATGTCGTTTTTAAAGGGATAGCAAGTAAATACAACAACCCAACACCTCTTATTTTAAGAGAGATCTAAATAAAAAATGCAACATATTGTTATTTAATTTTACCTAGTTTTACTAGTTCCCAAGAGACAAAAATTTTTTACTAGTTCCCAAGAGACAAAAATTGATACCCATTGTTATTTAAAGGAATTTAAAATATATTTAAAACAATTAAATGTTTATATTATGCATTGAAAGGAATTTAAAGGAAATTAAGCATATTAAAAAGAGTAAATAAATATTTAATAGTACTGAGTGTACACCATATTGAAAGATTTGCGCGCCACTGTATTAGAACAGTTTGGGATTAGAAGACCCACAGGGGAGCTACTGAGTTCTTACTTACAACTTATTTTATTTAAAAAATATTACAATCGACTAGACCATATACCAATATATCCCAAGCATTTTCGGTAGCATTATCATCTATAAAAAATAAAAAGTTTGGACCACATGCGAACAACCGAATCTAGGATATGTTCTATGTATTTGTGCCTTTATAGCTGTTGATGTTGTTGTTGGATTCCTCCTTGCCAGTATTCTAATAAAATGATCTTGATTTGTTGTGGTCTTGTGATTTCGATTCCTTTGAAGTCACTGTGGTTAACCCCCTGTTTCGGCCACATTCCTCTGACTTCTACCGCTCTCCACTAAACCTATGATACGGCCTCGGTTTAAAAATTGAGGTATACAGTAGTTTTGAAATTAGCATCTTTTTACTTGATATCTATACCAAGTAATAAAAAATAATTCATACATTAATACTTTAATAAATTTGGCAACACTGTTTAGGGAAGTTAAAATTAGGAGTACATCTCTAGGTATTTTTAATTAATCATACTTCTAATTTATGGTTTAGAGAAAAGAAGAAACCTGACCGATCAAAAAAAAAAATCTTTTTGTTAAAATCGGTTGAATAATAACATAAATTTATGCATTTGAAATTAACATTAAAAATCAGTGTTGACTATTGTATTTACCAGGTAACGTTTGAATAAATAAAATATATTTATGTAAAGGATTCATAACTTTAACAAAGCTTGGCAAAATAGATTATGCTTTAATTAAGTATCAGTAACATTCGAACGGCTTTTACTTCAATGATGTGAATTGATAAACTTTTATCCACACATATCACTAACAGTGGAGAAATTTAATTACCTTAAATTTCGTAAACATGCTTTCAATTTTAAAACGGGGAGCCTCAGGAGAAACGAATTTGAGAGAAACTCAATCAAACGGCCAGTTAAATTCAATAGAGCTCCGGTTTCATTAATTTTAATATTACCGGACCTGTAATGCGACAGAGTCCATTAGAGCTCATTGCTCTAATGAAAATAAAATTATGTGTCGACCGTGCAGTATCAAAGCAAAATTTTACGGTTTACACACAACATAACCGTTTTATTTTGAATACAGCTCCCCTGTATTTCAAATAAAGCGAAGGATAAATTAAATAAATCGTGTGATTAAAGTTGTTATCTGTTACCAACAATAAAAGGCCGTAAGGGTGTCAAAATATAGTGAATAACCCTGTACAGAGAGTACCAAACTCGACGCCCCTGATACCAATCAAAATATGTATAGAGAGTAAATTTTTTTTAATGTAAAAAATAGAGGTTTTAAAATGGCGGTTGTAACGTCTTTCAGATTTTCTTTAGAATCATACCTTTTTTCTGCACACTTGAAAAGCTCTTATTTTTTGAGTAACTTTTAGTTCAGAAAAAATCTATTGAAAGCTTATAAGACAAAATTTGGGAAATATACGAAAGAATATACGAAATTTTGGTTAACCAGAAATCGAGTAGTCCAGAAACTGAGGTTATTTCAGAAACTTTCATTGTTTTTCGTTTAGATACTCACTGTTAAATTTGTAACTTAATAATGATTGCTCACTGATGGTTTCAGCATCGTGACGCGTCCCCCACATAAAGAAATACTTAGATAAAACCTATGAGGAAGGATGGAAGTCCGGATTTAGCGCCCCTTGATTTTTTTTATGGGACACAAATTTAATTTACAAAACTCCATGTACAAATATAGAAAATTTGAAACAAAACATCTGGAATTCGTGTCAGGGTTTAACCAGAGATATGGTCAGAAAGGCGACAGTAAGAAAAGTGAGGCAAAATCTAGAAAAATGTTTCGATATCGAAAATATTAGGAATTAGGAAAATTTTTTTGCTTACTCAAAGTATGATTGGACAATAAATTTGTTTATTTTTTGTTAGTTGCGTATAATCATTTTGAAAACTTGCAAATATCCAAAGGAAGAACAAGTAACTGTCACAGTGGCATATCATGTTCATGGTTTCCATGGACTATTCGCTTAATCAACATTTCTTATATATTTTCAAAAATGTTGAACTCATAACTTTTTGAATATAAGGCCTATTGTTTGTTTTAACGAATAGGGACGTTGAAGACAAGGAGATTGTAATTTTGAACATAAACTGAGCTGAAAAGATCCCACCCTTATGTGTAACCTCCACGAGATTTGGTGTCCTGTCAGACATATCAATAAGAAAGCCCTTTCGCCTATTAAATGGAGCGAAATCGATTGGAAACGACCTGAGACCATAATTTTAGATACTTCTCCAGAGCATATCTAACCTCCTGGCCATTTGGTTTCCACAAATAAAATAGCTCCAGTGAGCCTCAATGGTTTCCTTGGCAATGGAAACTTTTTCCTTTTCTTGTGTCATATGCTGTAAGTTCCTACCCAGCATATAGCATTGTTGCTAGTAGTTAAACGTGAATTAAATAAATATAAGATATTGTAACGAATTAACAAATTTATTGGTCTGAAGCTCTGTTACTGTCGAGGATCGATTTAGCTTTGTGGGATCAGGTTTCATGTCATCTGGACCAGAGATATTTGAGTTTAAGTCATGTCTATAATGATATATTTAAAGTTATTTGTAATAACTGTGTGAGGTGTTAAATTTTTGTTATAAGCTCCCAGTTCTAGATGAATCTTTAAACGGGGAAATGTATGAGAACGATAAGGATCAGTGGGAGGAATTAGCAAATTATGGTTTTGAGTTTGTCAAAAAAATCCTTGTTTTAATTTAGAAAGAAACTAAAAAAAGTCATCGGCCTGAACGGGGATTCGAACACACATGCGCCGCAGCCAAAGCGAGTATCCTACCACCGAGCTAGGAAGTTCTTGCTGAACATTCAACAAAACTTGTTTGTACTCGGCTGAAATAATCCACGAACCAATAGAAAGCGCATTGAATAATCTGTGTTGTTATTGATGGGTGTTCAGGGCAATTTAGGGTTTTGTTCTTTAGTCTGTCTAGAGTTGTAGGGTATATTGGGGAGATCAAAAAAGGTCTGGGAATTAGGAATCTGATGTTATCTATTGTTATATTTCAAGACCGATAATATGCCTCTGTGAGATAGAGGATAGGCCAATTTAGGGTTTTGTTCTTTAGTCTGTCAACAGTTGTAGGGTATATTGGGGAGATCAAAAAAGGTCTGGGAATTAGGAATCTGATGTTATCTATTGTTATATTTCAAGACCGATAATATGCGTCTGTGAGATAGAGGATAGGTACGTCTTAGGCTCTGGCTTCTGGAGTCTTACAGGATATTACCATAATATAGTTTAGGAGTATTATAGATTTGTATTTTTATAAAGCTTTTTAATCATGGTAAGGTCCCTTGTGGTTCGATAAGATAATAAATATAAGATAACGGGTCCAAGAAAGTGTATCACATATTTTTGTTGCTGTACATAAAAATATACCGGATCTATCCGTAACATATAAATACTAAGAAATTAACACCAGAACGGCATTTAAATGCATAAAGCACCGGGGAGCATTGGCCTTTTAACTCTTTTCAACACCTTATTTATATACCTGGCCGTGACCATTGTAGGATGAATGGAATGTCATAATGAGGTGCAACCGTGTAAAAATGATGGCGTTCTGAACCAAAACGAACCTGCGACCTATAATTCATTCAAAAACAGGTTCGAAGTGATCCTAAATCGGATGGTCAACGAAAAAAAAGGAAGCCCTAAACTGTGTCAAGGCCGTCGAAGGCCAAAAGGAGGATATTAAAAGGGAATAATGGGCTTCTTTAATAGATTTAAATCGATAAAAACGAGAGCCGACCGTGTTGGTGCATTTTATGTCATACCGAATTGAAAATACTTGTTTATTACTGCCAGTTCCATTTAAATCGTGCATATAATGCATAAACGATCGCCAGTTAAATCTGAATGAAATAAATAATTATTTATTTATTAAGTACAATTTCAATGTAATATTTTGTTTATAGCTGTATAAATATGTTCTATATGTTTGTAGTTGATTAATGGGTTTTTGTGTAACAATTTGGCCTACGGGAGGATGTTTAGAGGGGAAGAAAGAAGAGAGGGATTGTGGGTTGTCTGCTAATAATTAGAGTAAATTTGAAATAAAATATTTCGAAAATCAGAAGAGATGTATATATATTTTTAGATTCTACGGAAAATTTTGATTACATTGCATGTATCATACTCTGTTAAGTCCTAACACTGGAACCTGTGGTGGAAGATAGATCAAAATACAAGAGTTCTAACCACACAACACCACAACTTGTTACGTTCTGGACGCGCGTTTCGCTAACCAAGTTAGCATCATCAGCAGATGATATAAACTAAAGTAACTGATCCTAACCGAGCCTATTTATAGGTAAATAAAAATAAAATAATAAGTTTATATCATCTGGTGATGATGCTAACTTGGTTAGCGAAACGCGCGTCCAGAACGTAAGAAGTTGTGGTGTAGTGTGGTTAGAACTCTTGTATTTTGATCTATCTTCCACCACAGGTTCCAGTGTTAAGACTTAACATAGCTTCACGGTCAACGGAACAAAACCTTTAAGTAAGTACTGTACTAAGATTAGGTTAATAACAGCAGATATTTGGTTTTTAAAATCGTGCAAATCTTTTTCAGTTTTCCCTAATTTCATTTCAGTCAAGATCCCTAAACAATCACCCGTTACTGGGAAGGTTGAATCTTTTGCCAAACAAAAGTGGCTAGATTTAGAAATTAAAAATCTGTATAGCAAACGGAGTATGCTTGAAATTGAAGCATACGGATTATTTAAAAAAGTCACTTATAAGCTTAATAATTTAAAATTTGAACAATGGTTAAACAAAAATGTGCTCACTTAAAAACCAACTGAGAAAGTTGAAACCACAAAAACAAACTTTAAATTTTTTTCTGTTTTTTTGTTAAATGCCTTACATTTTTGTAGTTTATATTTTTAAATCAAATTTGATACATATTATACTTTAACTAATGTTAAGAAATTGAATATTAATGTTAGAAAAGTCCTACGTAGGTGACATATGCAACAATTTTTAAATCTCAAAATTAACATTAGCTGAACATAATGTGTTGTTAAAGTTTTAATTGCCAAGGCAATTAGATCCCATCTAAACTCTTAAACCTTTTTGAGTGAATCTGGGGCATATGTTTTAACTTCAGGACGGAACTTTGCATCTTCATTGGCCTAGTTGCTAGGCGTCATAAACTCATAACATGTAATCCTAATAGCAGACGAGAGACTCAGTTTCTTACAAATTGTTTTTAAAAACTTGATCCACTTTATAATTCCGAGCAATCCATAAAATGTAAAAATAAACTATTCGAAACTGCTTTAATGGATTTTAAATGTCGTAAATCACATTTTTAAATAAACACGGATAAAAAATAACAATAACAAAATAAGCGTCAATTTCGAGGTCAAATTATGTATTCAAATAAATTAAATAGTAACAACTGGGTTATTCACACTTTACATTAAAATACCGTTTTTATTAATTATCAGGATTTGCGAAAGCTTAATTCATTATTCGTTGTCTGAGGATTGTATATTGAAAATGGAGAGAATAAAACAAGGTTGAAAGAGATTTAAAGTTTGATGTGTAGAAAAGTCTGCTCATTTAAATTAAATATGTTCTTTAATTTTTGGCCGTAGTTATATTATTTTTATAGTTTATGTTACAATTTGAATTTAAAAAGTTACAAACTTAAAAGATATAATATGTAAATTAATTATTATATACTATATATATAATTAATATTTCATAATGTCTAGAATCTAGAATGTGATTACTAAAGATCGGATTGTATGCAACCCAAAACCTTAAGAATATACGCATATATATGTACATATGTTTTAAAATGTATACAGGATATATGCAAGAAAATGTATAAATATGCAATTAATATGCAGTACTAAAACAACTAAATTTTGATTTTCTGAATTAAATTTTCACTAAATTAGGGGATTTAGTATTGAATAAAAATAAATTAAAGTTGTATATATTTTATTAAATCACCTAATGCATTTTTTCCGTATCATTTTATATCATGACATATTTCTTGAATCCTTGGACAGTACAGAATACAAGTATGGATCAAGTCACATATGGTCCCACTGCTTCTAAGCAATGGGATAAAAAAATTTATAAATTACATATAGATTTTATACATTGACAAAAGTATATAGAAGAATTATTAGAAGATACAAAAGTGTAACATATATATTCTAAATATTCATGAACACTATAAAAACATTGAGATATTAGATATTCTTTGACAGTTCTTTTAAACACATTTTCGTAAAGAACAAATTTAAGTTCAGAGTTATTATACCCTCTCAGAAATAGTCGTATTTATATATCATGTCAATAGGTATAAGTACATACCTGTGTATAGCTTAGTTCTATTTGCCTTCAAGAGTAAAAAACTGCGGGTTCCCCAGGGTAGAATATTTTAGACAAAATCACAACACTACTCTTCAAGAAAGTGTTTTTTTGTTAAAGCTGCATTCTATAAACCAAACAACCTTTTATGTATGTTCCCAGTATGATATTCTGTCGAATTATATTTTCGAATGTCGCCACCATATCGCCACAATTGAAAACATCGAATGTTTTCTGTCCAATCAGGGCTCGAAACAGAGAAGCGTAGTGCTAGATTTATAAATACAAACAGCGCACTAGGATATATATATATATATATATATATATATATATATATATATATATATATATATATATATATATATATATATATATATATATATATATATATATATATATATATATATATATATATATATATATATATATATATATATATATATATATATATATATATATATATATATGTATTATATATATATATATATATATATATATATATATATATATATATATATATATATATATATATATATATTATATATATATATATATATATATATATATATATATATATATATATATAAACATAATGGTTCAGAAAAAATAAACAATTTTGTTCTGAAGATCTTAACACGCGACGCTTTTGGTATTTTTACACAAGTTTTATTCTTAAAATCTGAACAACGTTGTAGTTTAGTAATGCACAGCGAATATTAGCCTTTTTAGCATTGCTTTGTGGATGAAATATGTACAATTTTGGTTAAAAACTGCCAAACCAGTAAAGGAATCTATTTTGAATAATCCTTTATGTATTTTCTGCTCAATTGTATAACATTAATGCACAATGTTTTCTGAATACATTATTGAGAATTAATGAATAGCCATTTTTTACCGTGTGGCATCATCGCAACTTTTTGAAAACTAAAAAAACTAAAAACTGTTGGCAGGTTATGAAAAAATACGTCAAAATCTGTCTGGAAAACCTGGAAAAGTCAGAGAAGTTTATTTTCGGTGACTCTGAAAAAGTTTCCAATGCTTTACCTAAATCCGCAGAAGAACATGACGTTCTTGAACTCTACCACTTTATAAATAAAACATACTTTGCGTATTGAACATAATTTTACACCTCAACTTCATTGCATTACCCTGTATATTTACTTCGAAAAGAATGGAACTCTGTTTATTAGTTAAAACTAGATCGCCATCTGTGCGAATGATAACAATATAATTTATTTGAATGTTTCGTAGATGTTTTAATTTTATTTTATTCCATGAGAGCTTTTCATTAATTCCCTAGTAAAGTTTTAATTTTGTCGCTTTTCGAGGAAAACGAGTGACAGGAACTAATTAGTTATTTCAGAAAAACAAATTCCCGAGTAGATCTCCGGGGCTTAGAATTCGGGATAAAATAAAATTCCGTGCAACGTTGAATTTTGAACGAAATATTCCTGAATTGTTTATGTCGCGGAAAATTGAATTAAAGCGTCGGATATTAGGCGCTTTTGAGTAATTTTCCTTCGAATTAAACACCCGAATCGGCATTTAGTTTATCTGGCATTATTCGAAATTAATGTAATAATTAGGACGGAAAAGCGTTTTGTATTGGATAAAATTGTTTTCAGTTTACGCCGGCTTTTTAGAACCGTAACGCGTTTTAGACGATGAGGTAACATTAAAACGCCCAACGCGCAGTCGCGGACCGAAATCGATAAATGATTTAGGACAATGTAAGTGGTATCATAGTTTCGCTACATGGAGTCTCAAATAAATTAGCGGACAGTTTATGAGCTTAGCCTAGAAAAGAAGCCACACATTTTACTTAAGAACTCGTCGAGGATTCGTTTAAGCGAATTAAATATCAAGCATTTTTGAATGTGTGATTACTATTAGTCTTAACGTTGATAAAATATATTGAAAGATAATATTTTTAGCAGGACTCTCTTCTGATGAATTTTTTATTTTGATTTTGAAACTTACGCAGCAAAAGTATGAATAAAGTTCAGGATTCGAAAATATCAGAATAGAATATCATTTTTAGAAATTTTATTATTTAATAAAAATCGACGTTGTTTTATGCATAAACTGTATTTTAACAAACACATTAACAAAAAGTTATATTCTAGACAGCAAAACCTTTTATTTTAACTCTAAAAAAAAATAGGTAAATTTCCTTTACCCGGAACTTCCCTCGTTATGGTTTTTTTTTCCATTTATTAGGAATAGTGAAGTGTGACCCAATTTAGTTTAATACATAGTCACAGAATATATGTGTTACATATACTGTCTTTTCAAACCTTTGTATTGGGCGCCATTTTGCTCCATCATATTGGATTCCTACCAACATTTTACCACTTTCTTACTACCTATACCACACCCGACTTTTGGGCATAATTTAAAATAAATTCAATAATTTTTATATCAAAATGTTTTGCCAGTTCAGTCCTATGTAACACTTGATATTTGTGAAAAGTTTGAGGTAAATTGGATAATTAGATTTTTTAACAATAATTGTTTTAACTTTCTAAATGGTTTTCGTTAACAATCCTCTTGTTGTTATATTAGAGTGGTGTATTATTTGGGGTAAGGATCCAGTGAAAAAAAAACAAAACGTCTTTCTTTAAATTGTCGAAGTTTGGCAACTTAATTGTTGCATCCTCAGGACACATAGATTTTATATCCTGCATGAAACCCATATTAACAGTCTTTAGCTACTCCGTTGGTCTGCAAATATTTCGTAACCATAAATAATACACCACTCTAACATAACAAGAAGATCGTTAATGAAAACCATTTAAAAACTTAATATCTGGGAAATATCTGCGACCCAACGGATTGGGCAAAGACTGATACTATGGGTTTCATGCAGGATATAGAATCTATATATGTGTCCTGAGGATATAAATACTTGTATAGTTAAGTTGCGAAACGTCGGCAATTTAAAAAAAGACTTTTGTTATTTTATTTACTGGATTTTAACCTCAAATATGACATCACTACACAACTTTTTAACATTGTTCCACCATATTGGATTTTTACTAAAATATTACCCGGTCATCCCCATACGACCGTTAATTTTTGGTCAAAATTTGACTCAACTATACATACACAGATATAGTTCTATAGTCTCTTTGAACCCTATCAAGAGCTGTGGCTATTGGGCCTAGTGGAGCAATTAATTCTGTGGTATTTAATGTAAACGGAGCATCATTGACAATTTTTATAATGTCACTTTCGATACTCTCTTTATGGTCCTGACATAACTGAACCAATACTCTTCTCTTGTCTAAAAATGACTTAAGTGCATTGTTCATTGTGTTCCATAAACGCTAACTGTGTGTCCTGATCTCGTGAAGCAAAAAACCCTGAAAATGCCTCGTTCAGTCGAAGGCGAAACGTCAGAAAATAATTCCACTTTGGCACGGTCTAATCCCAAGAACTACTATTTCTTAGTAAAACAATACATTATTAGGATATTAGGTTTATATTACATGCAAGTTGTGCATTGATGTATCAAATTATCACTAGCGATTCAGCCCCTGTCGGGTCGCAAATTAATTAGACCACCCTCGACAGTTGCATGCACGTGATGTCGTAAAGCTAAAAAACATGTTAAAAACATTTTAGATAATCGCCTAATTAATTTCCAACATTAACATTCGAGAGACGACCGTATAATTTTCAGTTAAAGAGGCTCCAACACGCCTAATTACTGCTAAACTTCGAAGTAACCCGAGCAAATGTTTACTAATATACCTTCAAATACCCACACTAATTAATATGGCTCCATGCATATTACATTGATGTATCTCTATAGTTAATTCCGGGCCGATTGGATGTCTGCCTGCCTATACCCTTTGTGTAATGGATGTTGCTTTAGAGGTTAATTGTTGTTAAACATGTCACAACTTATTAGTCAAAATAGTTCGCTGAATATAAGTGAATATACTTGATATTTATAGATCTAATGACAACTAATATGTTGAATAGAAAATTTATTTTCTTTAAATTCTGATCAGTTTATTGTCAATACAAGCATGAGGAGCTAAGAATGCACATCTCAAAGTTTCCCATATTATGTTCTAACTGAAACAAAAAACAAAAACATTTAGAGACTATTTTATTTGAATTATAGAAGCAGTCAAAAAAAAAATAACAAAACAACTACTTTGAAAATATGGACACATGTATATAAATAATATTTTGAAACTGAACAGTATACATGAATTTGACCAAGTGTCTAACTGTTCAAACAAAGAAAAAAATATTAATTTTATCTAAGAAAAACTTGCCTAAGTACTGTCGTATTTTCACCAAGCTGTATTAAGTAATATTTATAGTATGCAAATCTATTGTTTTCCGTAAAAAAAAGAAACTGAAACATTTTGATACAGAACCATCAAATAAAACAATCCAAATGCAAATTAAACCAGACCGACCAATGCCGACACCAACTGAATGACGTCATCCGGTTTAGCGCTTATGGGATTGTTTGAAATACTTTGGAAAACTTTGAAAAATTATTATAAAGTTATTAATTATTCATATTATGGGAATCTTATTTGTAGATGTAACTAAACATTATTATGCAATCAAAAAATATTTACCTAGCTTACCTATTCTAACGCAAGTACATATTCAGGCTGATTTTTGTAATATTTTATTAGGACGCCATTTTGTTTGGCCATCATTGATTCGTACCAAAATTTTACAGCTGTTTTCTACATAATACTTGGTTTTTGTGCAAAATTTGAAGTAAATTGGATAATTAATAGTATGACCCTTAATTTTTGACCAAATCGTCTAAGTAGTTTTTACTTCCCTTGTAAGAGTTCAAATTGTTCAGAACTTTAATAATATTCCTTGATAGATTAAAATTATTTGGTTAGTATTTTGAATGATCAGAGATTTAATACCTTAGATGTAGACAGCAATAAATCAGGAATAAGGGGCAAACTGTTTGAGAAAAAAAAATTAATTAATGTAGCATTCAGGTGCTTTGTAATAACCGTCACACAGTTGTAAAAACAATTGGTAAATTTCGTTTACCCGCAACTTTCCTCCTTATGGATCTTCCCTTTTCTTAGGAATAGTGAAGTGTGACCCACATAGTCATTTAGTAACACACATACATATACTATCCAATAATTTTATTGGACTCCATTTTGTTCCACCATATTGGATTCGTACCGATGTTTTACTAATTTCTATCTACTTCACACTTGACTTTTGAACATAATTAAAACTAAATTGAATAAGTAGTTTATATTAACTTTTTTAAGGCCGCCATTTTGTTCCACTTTTTTTAAGACCGCCATCTTGTTCCGTCATGTTGAATTTGTACCAGTTTATTTCTATATCACATTCACACGAGTCAATTGAATCAGAATTTTTTTTACGTTCATTTTTTAACCATTTTATTAGGCCGCCATTTTGGATTCTTACCAAAATGTTACTAGTTCACTTCTATGTAACACTTGATTTTTATGCCAAATTTGAAATAATTAGTATAATTAAGTAGTTTCTTAGTCATTTTTTCATACTTTACTAATAATTGGATATTTACCAAAAGGTTACCACATCATCCTTATAAGCCTTTTAATTTTTGTCCAAAATTTGAAATCAATCGGGTAAGTACTTTTTTACCTATGCCCCAATTTGACAGACAGACAGACCGACAAACAGGCCGATGGAATTGAGAGAACATGCTTTTGGGAATCTAGAAACGATGAAACTTAAAGCTATATAAAACCTTGGAGGAGATAACAAACATTTTACTTGGCCGCCATTTTGTTCCGCCATCTTGAATTCGTACCACAATTTTACCAGTTCGTCTCTATATCATGTGTAATTCTTGTACAAAATTTGAAATCTATCTAATAAGTATTATTTTATGCTAATTGTTTAAATGTTTTATTAAACGCCATCTTGGATTCATATCAAAACATGTTACCAGATTTCTTTGTTGTTTCTCTACTTGTTTCATAATTGCAGAGTCTGTTATAATTTGTTCTTTGCATCCTTGGCTTCGTTTACGGCATCCTTTTTGTTCTTCTGATATAATGTTTTGTTGTGTAAGATGATGATTTATTTTATTAGTTATTATGGCGGTTATGATCTTGTATAGTGTTGGTAAGCATGTTATGGGCCTATAGTTTGCTGGGTTTTGTGTTTCTTTATTTTTTGGCATGATGTATGTTTTTCCTTGTGTTAAAAATGTTGGCATTTTTTCTGGTTTAAGAATTACATCATTTATTTGTTCTGTTAGACGTTCATGTAGAGAAGTAAATTTCTTGTACCAAAAGTTTTCTATGTGGTCTATTCCAGGTGCTTTCCAGTTCTGTGTTTTATGTATCACGTTTGTTAGTTCTTGTTGTGGTATATTTCTCTGTCTGTGTTGTTCTGTACTGATCCATGTAGCTCTTTCGTTGTTTTCTTTTGTTTGTGACCAGATATTTTTCCAGTAGTTTTTTATCTTGTCGACGCTCCGTGGTATAATCTCTACTTCTTCGTTTCTTTCTAGGTTTTTATACAATGTTTTCTCACTTCTGTTGAACTGCATGTTTTGTATCTTCCTTTCGTTTGATTCCTTATACCTTTTTAAATGTGTAACGGTAAACTGCTAGTTGCTGTTTAAGTGTGTCTAGAAGTTCATTAGGGGTTTCTTCGGTGTCTTTTGTTATGGATGTTATGTGTTTTATTATTTTCTGGGTGTGGTTGCCTTTTTTGTATTGCGTCAGTCTACCTATGTTTTTTCTAAACGTAGCAATTTTTCTCTCCAGTCTAACCCTCCATCTTGGCATAATGTTGTTTGTTTTTGGTGTTTGTCGTTCTATTAATTGCTGTTTGTTTTGTGTTAGCACTGTTGTGGCTGCAGCATAAATTAACAGATGGGTGTCCTCTAGCGTATCCATATCTTTGAGGTGGCCTGTAAGTAAATTGTTGACCATGCTTAAAATGTAATTAATGTGTTTTGTTGTATTTTAGTATGGTAAGGGGTGTTCTATTCCTTGGTTCAATTCCCTTCCATTTTATGAGGTTTGTTATTATGTCGTTGTTTATTTCCTCTTAGATATGGTGATGTCTGTCTTGTTCTTGTTGTTGTTGTTGGTGATGTTGTTGAATCATTCTTGGGTTTTGTTCTATTGGATTTGTTATCAAATTTTGTTGTTTATCTGTTGCTGCTTTAGTGCTTTGATCTGGTTGGTTTATTAATATTGTTTTTATGACTTCTTGTCTCACAGTATTCCTGTGGTTGTATTTTATACTGACGGGATTATACCAAGTCAGTACAAAAAATAAAAAAAAGGAAATGAAAAAAAAATAACTATTGTGTATTAAGAAATGATCTAACTATGCTACATGTTTTCAAAATGACCGATTTCTGGATGTTCCTGTGAATGTCTGTATTAAGTCCTAATTGAGCCAAATGCGGTGTAAACGTTGTTGGGGTGAGACCTGTTACTGATATGACGAGAGGAACAATGATCACTCTTTCCTGTTTCCACAGCCTTTTTAGTTAAATTGCCAAGTCGGTGTATTTGGCGATCTTCTCACTGTATTTCGCTTGGATGTTCTCGTCGTTGGGGACAGCCATGTTAATTAAATAAGTGATTTTCTCTTTTTTGGATTGAAAGGTGATATCGGGTCTATTTGCGGGGATTGTTTTATCTGTGTGGATGTCAATGTCCCTTGTAATCTTCGTTTTCAAGTATAGATGTTGGTGTATAATGGTAATAAGGGTCTGTGTTCTCTGTTAGTTTGTATGTTGTGGCTAATGCTTGATGAACGACCTTCGCTGCTGAGTTGTGTCTCGCGGTGTATTCAGTTCCGGCCATTATTCTACATCCACTCGCTATGTGATCGATCGTTTCTCTTTGCTGGAGACATCTCCTACACCCCTCTTCTTCAATGGTTGTGTCCTTGATGATGTCCTATTGGTAATTTCTGGTTGCTATGACTTTGTCCTGGATGGCAAGCACGAAGCCTTCTGTTTCAGGGAACAGCTGCCCTTCTTGTAACCACGTATATGAAAGCTTTTTATGTATATGGTCTTACTTTATATGGTGTCTTCCGTGAAGTGTTTTTTCAGACCAGGTGGTCATCTGTTCTAGTCGTGATTGGATGTGACTGTGTGCGTCTGCTGCGTGGCTCGTTTGAGACAGGTCGAGCGGTGTATACTTCTTGTCTGCCTTCACTATTGCCTTGTGGAGGTTAGTTTGTTTATTGTGGAAGAATTTTCTGAATTCGTAAATTTGTTTTTTATTTAGGGATTGTATATCTATAATTCCCCTTCCTCCTTCTTTTCTCTCGATAGTCAGTCTTTCCTTGCATGCGTTGGGATGTAACTTCCTGTGTTTAGTGAATTCAAAGCGTATGAGAATGTGAATGTTTTCTATGTCTGTGTGTGACCATTTAATGATACCAAACGAATACGTAAGAATAGGTATGGCGAAGGTGTTAATAGCTTTCGTTAGATTTTTGGAATTCAGTTTTGTTTTTAGTAGCTTTGTAAGCCTGGTTTAATTTGGAATCCGAAGTTTGTGTTACTCAGTGTGTTTGAGAGTGGATTGAGTCAGAGGCAGAACCACAAAGCACTGAGTGAATCTCCCTGGAACATACCTCGTCTGATGTAGATCTCTTCTGTTTCGATGTGCTCTTTTTGTGTTCTCGGGTTGATTTTAGTTTTACACGTAATTTGCGTAAGAAATTGCCTAATGATGTTTTTATTGACTTTATATAATTCTGGTACTCTGGTTAGCCAACTTTGGGGTATCGAATCAAAGGCTTTTTTATAATCTATGTAACCAGTATGAAGGTTTCTATAATTTTTCCTGGTTTGTTCTATGATGACGCTGTCTATAATGGGCTGCTCTTTGCATCCTCAGCTGTTTTTCCTGCACCCTTTTTGTTCTTCCGTTAGAATGTTTTTGTGTGCTAGATGTTGTTCTATTCTCCTGATAATTGTGGCTGTGATGATCTTATATAGGGTTGGAAGGCACGTAATAGGTCGGTAATTTGACGGGTACCTTATTGTCTGAATTTTTGGGTTTAAGGTATGTTATTCCTTGGGTGAGAAAACTGGTGAGTGTGCTAGGCTTTAAAATAATTTCATTAATTTGGCAAGTGAGAGCTTCATGTGTGGAGGTAAACTGTTTGTACCAGAAGTTATGAATGTTATCTATTCCAGGACATCTCCAGTTATGCGTGTATTTGGTTGTTTCTGCAACTTCTTGTGTTGTCATTGCAAAGTCCTCTCGTTCCTCTAAACACTTGTGTCTGTTTTCTTCCGCTTTAATCCATGAAGCGTTTCGGTTCTGACCAAATACTTTTCCAGTATTCTGTGATCTCTTGTTTGGTCGGTGGTTCTATTACTCGTGCCTCCTCATTGCCCATGATTTTTTGGTTTATTATTATTATTATTATTATTATTATTATTATTAATAGGACGGAGTATAAAAAACATTTGTGGGTATTTTTTGTGTAAGAATAGGTTTATAACATGAAACCTTCCATGGGCAAATACGCTCTCCCCATACAGCCAAAGGTTATATGAAGTATTATGTTGGTGTTGGGACGTTTTCATTGACATAAACTCGTTTTACGTAATACCACCTCGTGCCTTATGAAAATTTGAATAACAATAGCCGTGCAACAAGTGCAGCCACAAATCTACCTGCAACGCGTCGGATTGTTGTTCGTTACATAATAAACTTTACCCGAAAAATTTTACCCCTGATAGTTAAAAAGGGACCATTACTCAAATCAGGTGATTCTCATTTCGATAGTGCAGCTTGAGGTCAACGACATTGAATGCATTAGTGCTGATGGATGGTCTTACGAAGGATAATGACTGATAATCTTTTTTTACGGCCTACCTAAAGAGTTGTAAATTGATACTTTTGCGAACACATTTTAATATTAATCAACTGGAAACGTAGCATAAATTGGAGCTAGAATATTTCGTTGGAATTTTTCAGCAGAAAACTTCAGTATCGAGCTCTAGGCCACAGCTCATAAACATTTGCCCGCTTGTATATAACCATTTCCCGGGGTTTTATAACACATAAACTTGGCAAATAAAAACTGAAAACTCTTGAAACTTTGTTGTTTACGACATGAAACCGGAATACGTAATAAGTTTAGTAAGAGTCCAGCTGTTTTAGGTCACTACCAGATTAAAGTTTATTATACAGTCAGTCATCTTTTAAGAAGCAAGTTTGTATGCATAATAGATATATTGTATTATCACATACAGGGTGTTAGGGGTTTAATTACAAATAAAGTGCTGCGAATTTTTCCGTCAACTTTGATACCTTGTGATTCCTAAAATACTGAACGGATTTCAAAACGCAGGTCAGATTTCGAAAGGTCTTTTCATCGTCTTTTGATTCATTAGTAACAACTCCTTAAATTTTGACCAGGGGCTATGATACAGGGCGAAACAAAATGTCGTGCATTTTGAAAAAAATTCACTGCTTCTCCATTTTGTAGGAGGAGATTTTTTGAACCTAACATTTCAAAGATATTGACCATGCCTCGAATTCGAGGCAGATAAGGAATTTCACAGGTTTAAATGTCGCCTCCACGAGCGCAATTTACATGCTGGAAGACGAGTAGCGTGCCCTCTACTTCTAAGGATCCATCTAGCTGCAAGAAGGGAACGGGCAATGAACCATGAATATTGGGGAATAGCAGAATGGGCTAGGTGCATGCTTGTGAATGAGGCTATATTTAACCTGTATAATTCTGATGGGCATATTTTAGTGTGCAGAGAAAGAGGGGGACGATTTAGAAAAGAGCATATGGAAGCGAGGGTGGCGTTTGGAGGAGTGGGTGTGGCTGTTTGGGGTGGAATCATGAGGAATAGTAGGACTGAATTGAGTGTATTGATTGGGGAAAGTATGCCTGCCGCGACGTATGCAGAGAAATGTTTGGTTCGAAAATTTTTGAAATTGCTATGGAAATAATTAAAAAATTACCTAACCCAACAAAATTTTGTCGAGGTTAATATCCCTAGTGCATCTGATTTTTCCGGAAAAACGAGATACTAAGTAATATGTTTAACAAATTTGCTATTTGTTAAACAAATTTCTTAGAACCGAGTATTTCAATTTTTCCTAGGAAAAATTAGAGGCATGAGGAATATTGGGAAAGAGTATATTTTGAGTTCATAAATTTTATTTAATATTACAATTATTTTTATTTAAAACAACAGTGAGAACAATTATTAAAGTAAAAATCAAATCACTTTTACTTCATATTCATTTTAACTTACCTTGTCAAATTTAAAAGATATTTTTCCGATGTTATGTCAGGCAATATTTCCACGTGAAAATTAAATATGACGTACGAATTCTTGTCAGTGATTGGTCAAAGTTGATGATGGATGAAAATAATCGCTGTAAACACATCATGTTGATTTTATCAAGTTGAGTCGTCTTGCCACTAGAAAACAGCTCGTTGTCATGGAATTTTGCCATATAAAACACTCTAGTGAAATAATAACTGCAAATACACCTTGTATACTAAAGAGACTTTCCTATAGACTTCCTATTGATAATATCTTGTTACTTTCGGTTTAGTAAGTATTAGCTTTTGTAATCGATTTGACGCACATAGCTTGTTTCTTTCACATTGTTCATGCAAAACAAATTATATATTCGGATAAAAGAATATGCTTCCGTGTTTTTAACAATAGAAGTCTATTTTCTAGGGTTATTAGATTTGATATAAATCATTTTGTTAGCCATCGAAAGAATTTCAAATGGCGACACATAAGAATGATTTATCACCTGCTTTTATGTTATTAAAATCGATAGAGCTGGTTCTGGTTACATAACATTATGCTGGATGATATGTAAAATAATAATAAACTGTAATTGATTTCAATTTTTTAAAGTTTTTAATGTAATTATTTTTATTATTAATTATTATTTATTTATTTTTCATAACATTTACACAGTTCACAATAAACGGGTTTACGGTTTTTTTTCGAAAAATTGATTTTTTAAAATAATCTGCTGAACAACGCCCACTTGTGGTAATCAAAGGTATATCGATCAGATTATGGACAAGTTTAGGACCCTTGAATTTTCCAACGTGAATATTGTATACAGGGTTCACCAAAAACTAAGAGGTGGATGTTGTTTCTAATGAAACAGTTTTTTTTACATTTGGAATTTGCTCTAGTTCTTTCAGATAGTGTATTTAATTTAAAAAAGATTTTTTAATAAAACATGAAAAATCGCCTTTTATCGTTGGTACAATTCTCTTTTTCCCAATAAAATACAGTTTCACATGTTATTTTTGTTAATACATACTTATCTATACTATTTACCCATCATTTCGAATTAACTGAGAATATGTCCCAATAATACAGTTGGTAACAAAAGTCTGGAATACTACCTACCTTGCGGAGCAAAAATTCAACATTGTTAAGGTTTAGAATCGGTAGAATTTTTGGTGCACCCTGTATACAGTATTCATGGTAGAGTATTTAAGGGTTTGAACCCTGTTTAAAGCCTGATAGACCATACTGAGTTTGATTGCCATAAGTGAGCTTTGTTCAACAGACCATTTTTAAAAAAATCAATTTTTCTAAAAAACCTGATTGTCGGAAAGAAAGAAAAAAATCTCAAAAACGCTGAAAATTTTTTTGTACTTAGCTCTAGATTATTTTGGTTGCACAAAGAGAAAAAGAAATCTTCTACAGTTAGAGTTCTGGTCAAATGAACTTTTCAAAAAATGATAGGGCTGCATACTCTAGGAAATGGTCAAACAAACGCCGAAAACCGTAACTCAAATCGTCATCCGTGTCGAAAATATTTCATTTTGAATCTCCAGTAAAAATTTCCTTGGTGCTCTTCCAAGTTCCAGCATTGTATTTTAAAATGATTCAGTGGTCAACAGCTTTTGATAATGTAAAATATGTTTTTCCCCTCTAATGCAATATTTCTCGATATGTTTAAAATACTCGACTTTTATCAGAGATTTAAAGGTGATTTTATAGTGTGGCCTCTTCCCGAGTTACCGAAAGAAATTAGGCATCAAAACAGCACACTAAAAATGTGGTTTATAAAAAGTAATCATGGTTTTACATATCCATATTATCATTTTTAGATTTTAAGTTACTTCAAAAAACTTGGAAGACTTTGGTGACTTAAATCTAAGATTAAGATTTAACTAAATTTAGGTGACTTTTAAGTCCTTTTGGAGGGAAGTAAAAATTGAAATAAATTACAGTTTATAGCATTTCTATAAAGTTATTACCAAATAAATGTGTTATCTGTCATTAGTGGAATTCTGTTATTGGCGATTTTACCAATTTTTAAGACAGGAACAGTGTGTCGAGGTGCTGTTTCACAATCCTTACGAAATAAACAAGAATTTGAAGTTATCTGAATATGAGATACTTAATACTGGTTTCCAAAACTGTAAAGCTAACAAGTTCTGTGTCTAAATTTGCATTTTAAAAGCTGAAATACGGGTTGGTTATCGAGCGAGGTATATATTAAAGTTTCATTTTAATACCTATTTTACGATAGTTTACTTTAAAAGAACTTAATTGCTTCAGTGTACTGAAAATTGAAAGTTAATAGGGTAACGAAGAAGGTAGACTTTGCCATAACTTATTTACAGCCAGATAAAAACGAGTTCTCATTTTAATTTAAACGCATCATACCGATTGAATTTGTTTTACGACTTTTATTAATTATTAATTTTCACGATAACGGTCAACAAGTCGAGCATTAACTGCATAATTGAGGAAAGATAAACTATTATTTGTTTTACATCGGGCTAATTATATTGATATGATATCTTTGAATAGTATTATGTGGTATTATATTAATCATGTTTTGGATTAACAATAAGTCAAGCTGACAAACGCAGTTGTGCGATGTAGAAAGCAGTTTAAGCTTTGAAATACAATACATACTGGGGCTAATAAAGTATTTTATTTATTATTTTGAACAATTTTGTTCTATTATACAGGGTACCCCAAACTCAGTGGCCTATTAGAAGTATCTGTAAATCCAATGAATAGATTACTTTCAAAATTTAGCTCTGGCCATAGATAAACATGAACTCTCTTTTTAAAATAGTTTAAGTTGTGTCGCTTCTTCCTTTAACAAGTGGCAACATCCGTTTTGTAAATGGAATGTCACTTATATTATTGCGTTATTGTATTGTCCTAAACATTCTAAGCACTTTTGTTATGTTTCATATACCTAAGTTCAACTGTTTTCATGAAAATGCCTCTTGAAATGGACATTTTTAACTTTTTAAAGCTCTGTAGCTCCCAAACGACTTAAAATACAACAAAATGGATTGCACTTTCTTTAGTTATCTATTTCCTTACAGCAATTTCTACTTTGTCAGTAAATGTCAAATTTTGACACCTGCTGTCAACCTAGAAATTTGGTGTGGGGAAAATAGATAATTGGGTTAGGAAAACTAATTGGTTCTCCAGATACTTGATACTAGATACCAATTGGCCACTACGTTTGGGCACCCTGTATATAGCAAAATTTTTAAACTAAACTGGTACCCAAAAATAAACGATAACAGTGACAATTTGCGCATCAATTTTGATAAGTTTCTCAAAATTTGAATGATTGTTTCTTATGATTTATTTTGAATTTTTGTTTATATATGGGGTGGTGAAAAAATGAAGGCAAAAACTAAAAATATGTAACCACCCCCATTTCTTCATTTCATATACAAATAGAGAGAGAGTTTGCAACAAATGGGTTTTTTTTATTATTGATTTCTCAGAAAATTTTATTCTTCATAAAAGTTTGTGCGTAAAGAAAAACTAATTTTGATTGCGTCAAATCTCAGGTTGTATGTACAGGATGTTAAGAAATTTAAAAATGGGACTTCAAGATTCGTGAAATTAAAATAAAAAAAAAACTACAGTGGAATACTAATAAAATTTTCTGAGAAGTCAATAATAATATCCTGATTTAAATCACTGATCATTTTAAGAAAAATTGAGTGATTTAAACCGCAATTAAAATCAGTGATTTAATCAACTTATTTTAATCAAAGCAACCCTGATTTTTATTGAGAGCTCTCTTATGTTTGACTTATATTCTTACGTCATACTCTTGATTGGGTGATTTGAAAGATGTTAAAAATCATCATTGTTTGTTACAGGATCTCAGTGAGAGTAACAGCAACGACAGTTCCGGTGGTCCAGCGCCGGGAACACCAAATTCTCAGGGTATGCGGCAGACACCTTCTCCGACGGGGTCAACGGGGTCTAGGTCGATGTCACCTGCTGTCGGTAAGATAAATATTAACCAATTTCTATAGCTAACCTAACCTAACAACATTAGTCTTATTCAAAATATCGCTTTTTTGCTTTCTATAATATGCTTATATATACACTATTTAAAATTTCCTCTCTTCTTGTTTTTTTTCTAAATTTTAAACGCAACCATTTATTTTTACACGGTTCAAAAGAGAATTAAGAACTAAAAAAACTAATGAAAACAAGGTTGCGCAAAAACCCACTTCTTTTGGGAAAATACGACGTACTGGATTTCTCATGGGCGATTCTAGGTATTTGTGGGTTTTTCTAGATTTAAATATCCCGCCATAATCAGGTGGGTACAAGAAAAATAAGTTGTTTTGTCATCAAATTGGTTTGTTGGTAAGTTTTTGTTCAAAATTGCGATTTTTTTTGTCCCTCTAGTCGTATTTTTTTTTGTCATCAGCTTTATTTTTTATTATTTTAACCCCCTTCCTGCGATTATCAGTTTAAGTCGTTAAGAGTCGTTGCGGTATGTCAGGGTTTTTTGTCTGGTCAAAAAGCTAATTTTTATATTTTCACCCCTTACTCCCTTGTTACCAGTTTATTTTTCTGCAAAACCGGACAAGCTTTCTGTTAGCAAATAACTAAGCACCCTATTGTGTAATATAAATTTTGTCTGTTATTTCTCGCTGCTCAATGTAAATCCGATATAATTTTCGACTGTTTTTCTGTAACTGATCCTTAAAAGTTAGGGATATTAAAATTCCTAACTTATTTTTAACTTGTCATAATTTTGTATATATATAATAATGTTTAATATACAGGGTAAAGCAAGACAGCGCCAGAAAGGGCAGATTTCCGACTTTAGAATGGCGGGTTAAAAACGTCTTTGGACGAGCATGTGTCAGCTATACAGAGTGTGAAAGAGAGAGTTGCAAAAACCTAAAAAAAATATAAAGCTCCACCATTTGTGTCGAGAACTGTGGAGGAAAGTTTCTTTGAGTTTTAGATTGCCTATATCATACCCCTTTAATGTAGGATAGGATCCCTTATTCGATTTTGGTTGCTAACAAAATGGTACTAGATTATTGGAAAGTATATATTTTTTTATTTGAACGCTACTTATGACGCTAATCCTTACATTCAACAGTCTGCCTAAGCCAAGAACATACCAAAACATAGACTTAAATAATACCTTTTTTAACATAACCTTTATTAAATTCTTGACAAATACACATAGGTGAAAAGATTTTATTTACCTAGACCTAGGGTTAACATATTTACATTCTTAAAATTTGAGTTTGTGTTAAAATGGTAAGGCGTAAATTAAGTGTTGAACAACGCAGTCGGCATGCCTCAAAGTGGTCGTTCTCAAGAACATGTCTCAGAAAAAAATATACACTTTTGAATATTCGAGTACTATTTTGTTAGGAACCAACATCGAATATGGATTCCCTGTCCTGCATTAAAGGGGGATGACATAGACAATCTAAAACTCAAAGAACCTTGCCTCCACAGATTCCCAAACTTTTATATCTTTAAAATTCCCGAATCGTTGTATTACACCTAGTTATATATATATATTCTTTTACTCTTAAGTTTATTCTTTCGAGATGTAACGTCCGAAGAAGCTACTGTATAGCGAAACATGTTACGTGTTTTTTAAAAAATATAGTGGAAGTGTTTGTGAAAAATTGTTTTGTTTTTACATTTTACGTAAAATTATTGTTAGTATTGGAATTACTTCTTCTGCTTCCCAGTTTGCAACTGCATTAATTTAATAAGCCTGCTGAATAAATCATTGATCGTTGTCAATGATTAATAAATAACCGACGTTAAAAGTGCAAATATGAGGTTTATTTTTAGATTACGGAAATTGTTACGTGAAGATAAGCGCTTTTTTGTTATTGTTTTGTTCCACAAATACGTAATACTTTTTTATAAGGCGTGGTCGCCCCCCAAGGTCGTCTCAGTTCAATTAAATCATATGGTGGAACAATGTAAACAGGAGTCTACGGAAAGACTAATAACAATACTTAATATATGCAAGCGGATATAAACAACGCACGCATTAACATGAGTGTTTCTCTTATCAATAGACAAATATGTCTAGTAGATTAGATTTCCAGGGCAAAACAATGATCGGAAGAAGTCGGGTTTTATTTTTATTTTCCCCTTGATCAAAGATATTTAGGTGAGTTCATCTGAAAATTGCTAAGTAACATGTTCGGTTTTATCCTGGTACCTATATAAGATTAACCATAACGTTAAAGCAATGATAAAAGATCCTTACGATCAAATGGGTCCTTCTTTATAAAAGTTTTTACAACCTAATGATAAAACTTCCCTAAAACCTAATTAATACACTAGTCAACGCTTATAATGCATCACTGATTATTAACGTTAACTTCAATTGCATATATTTATCTTATTACACAGACCAACACACATTTTGGTGCCTGCGATTTTTTAACTGTTCCTGGGTAATTTTTGGATGCAGAATGTAATAAAGTTCTCAGATTTTGTCTATCAGATCTAGTTTAAAAAAAAATTGCCAGTTAAAAAACAAACACACATGGATTTAAGTATTTATTGCAAAATTTTAATTACATTAGTCACTAATCAGAAAAAAAAAATTTTTATACGACTTTCTAGAATGGAGTTTACTAGGGCAGTCTCGCTGAAGGCTCCAGCAGTAGTCCGCCATCATGTGGCTATCCCATCGTCCTTGATAACGATCTTCCATAGTTTTAATATCCTGATGGAATCTTGCCCACTGTTCTTCACTATAATCACCTAAGTTTTCTGGAAAACGATCTAGGTGGCTGTGGAGGTAGTGAACTTTGATACTCGTGTTACAGCCGAGAATATTAAAATTTGAAAGCATAGTTTCCACTAATTCTACGTAATTCTTTGCTTTATGATTGCCAAGAAAATTTTGTACTACTCGAACAAATGAGCACCAAGCGTTAGATTCAGTCTCATTCATTGACGTGGTGAATTGTGGATCTTTAACAAGTTGCCTTATTTGAGGACCATCAAATATAACAGCTTTTAGTTTTTCCGTGCTAATGCCAGGAAATTTACGTGACAAATACCCAAAACAATTTCCATCTCGATTTAAAGCCTTCACAAATTTCATTAGGCCTAGCTTGATATGCAAGGGCGGAAGTAAGATTTTTTCTCTTGAAACCAAAGGTTCGTTGATCACGTTTTGTTTTCCTTGAATCATGACATCTCTTGAAGGCCAATTTTTGTTAACCCAGTGCTCATTTTTAGCTCTGCTGTCCAAGGAGGAAGTTAACCATTTTTAAATCAACACAAATTGCCCACTGATGTTCTTCGTATTTAATTTTTCTCAAAACTAATGCAATTGTTTCATATTCTTCCTTCATGGTAGTAGAATGACCAATAGGAATTGAGTCAGATTTGTTACCGTTATGTAAAAGAACACATTTTAAACTACGTTTTGAACTGTTAATAAAAAGGCGCCAATCATCTGGAGTGTTTTCAGGCAAACCCATTTTTTCTAAGAGCCCTATTATATTGTTACAGAATACCAAGTCATTTTCCTGAGCGAAAAAAGACACCAGATCCTTATCTTTTACGATAAAATGTAATATTAGTACCTGGACAAAGTAGATTTTTTTAATCTGGATGCAAGTAATTCAGCGGATTCCTTTGAGAGATTCAGGTCTCTTATAAGATCGTTTAGTTCTTCTTGATTGAAACACTGCGGAGTTGCTAAATCTGCTTCAAATTCGCAGTCGTTTTTTGATTGAATTCTTTGAACTTCGTCAGACGTTGATGTTTCTGTATCATCTTCTGTTCGGGCAGACTGCTGAATGATGGAACTGGTATTTCTTCCGAATGCGCTACAGGCCTTCTTGCAGACTCTAGAACAGGATATGTCCATTTGTGTCTATTCTTTCTATTTATGCCTTTAAGATTAACGAGACAAAAATAGCATTGGTCATGATGGTTTCGCGGTTCTCTCCAAACTCCATTGGTACACCAAACTTTAGGCACTTCTTCTTTCCAGTTGTCCACTGTCGCAAATGTTCAACACACACATGTTTTACATATGAAATGTGGGGCCCAAGATTTATCTTGATCTCCTAAATGAACGCCAAAATAGGCAAGATAAGTTCTTTTCACAAAGTCAGAAATCAGCTCTCTTTCAAAGTGTATTCACCACACACATAACAAAAAACATCGGGATGATTTACACAGGTACGTCTGCTTGTGGATGCCATTGTTTCAGTTTAGTGTCTTGATACTACAAAACGAACAAAATTTACACAAAATGATAGCACAACTTTACTTGGGAAAACTCAGTAATATACTAAATCGAGTACAGCCAAGCAGGTATAGAAGGATCGGATCATAAGAGCAGTGTATTGAGTAGTTCCTAATATAGGAACATTGGGTCAGGGAAAATTCCAGGTGTCCATTTGGTTAATTAGATTCTGGGAAATTTCTGTTTTGACGATTAAGTACATTTTTATCTCTTTATTTGTTGTTCTTTATCAGAAAAAAATATCAATTAACCTGTAACCTGTATCTCAAAAACTAGAGCTGATAGAACAGATCTGGTGGCATTTTTGGAATCAACACATTAAAAACATCTAAAATCAGATGTTAGATTTCCGGCACCAAATTTTTGTTTTCATTTTGTTACCCTGTGTTATTAAACCAATTTTAACCAAGTTTTTTTTCCTAATAAGTCAGTCCTTCTACTTTCCGAAGCCCTGGGCGGAGTTGAAAATTTTCTTGTATTCTACCGGGAAAACTAAAAATTACGTGAGCTTGTAAATAAACCAAAATGTAATATGCCAAAAAGAGAATGGGCATGCAGATTTAATTTTTTCATATGCTACGAATACGTAAAGTTTTACTGTACCACATCACCACGTTTGAAACTTTAATTTTTAATACAGGGTGAATAGAAAGATATACACTTTAAAGCATAACTTAGAAATATGGTTAATTAAAAATACACTTAGGCATTGAACATTTTTGAATACCTAAAGTAATAATTTATTTGTATTATTATTTTTTATTTTTTATTACTTGGTATAGGTATCAAGTAAAAGTACTCTAACTTGAGAATTACTGTATACCATCACAATGTTTAAACATTTGCAGTTTTAATACAGGGAGGATGAAATGATAATGTCCAAATTTGCCAACACTTTCTTCGAACGAAGTCAGTGTTTGTCCTTCTAAAACTCAATAAACAACTACTAGTATAACAATAAACAACCTAATTGACCTGTAAGGTGAATTTTTGACATTGTCAACTTAAGTGCATAAAGTTAAAAATGCCTAAAATTTCTGCTTTAAACGGAGGACGTATCATAGGTTTAGTGGAGAACAGTAGAAGTTAGAGGAATGTGGCCGAAATAACAGGGGTTAACTAGAGTGATTCTCGAATTTATTCAAGATATATTGTGACTGGTTTAATTAAAAATAGACTTCGAAGGCATCGCAAGACCACAGCAAATCAAGATCGTTTTGTTAGAATACTGGCAAGGAGGAATCAACACCAACAGTTAGAAAGGAACAAATTCGAGCAGCACTTCACATCGATGTATGAACTCAAACAATTCGAACACGGCTACATGAAATATGCCTGAGAAACAGAAGGCCCTTGCGAGTTCTTAAACTTACATAATTGCAGAAATGGACAAGGTTAAATTGATTTGTCGACATCGCGATTGGAACATCAATCAAAGGAAAAATGTAATGTTTTCCGATGAAACTAGAATTGGTTTAATGTCCGATGATCGACGGGTTCACGTTTGGCGAGTTCCAGGACGAGAAGTCACGGCTGTCAACTATAGAAAAGTGCTATCATATCAAGGCGGTACAACCATGTTTTGGGGTGGGATAATGTGAAATAATAAAACGCCCTTGATTAGTTACCCAGAACGATGACTGGTCAAATTTACATAGAACATATCCTGGACCCGGTTGTTCGCATGTGGCGGGTTGCTGTAGGTCCAAACTTTTTATTCATAGATGAGTAGTGATCGAATATAAAAAAGTAGAGGAAATATCAAGTTTGGACTGGGCTCCGCGATCGCCGGACTTAAATCCAGTCGAAACTGCATTTTTTGCAGGTTTTTCCAAGCTCATTGAAGCCGCTGTGGAGGAACGGAATGCAATTCAACACCACCATATAAACAACCTAATTGAAAGCATGCCAAGAATTGAGCAATGCATTAAAGCTGGTGAAGGGCCAACAGACTATTAAGTTTTTGTGTTACGTTGTCGTTTTTATTTTTTGGCATTTAATTTTTAATCTTTTTTGTCGCTTTGGTATAGTTTCTTTTGTATGTTAGGTAATAAAAACTCATTCATATTAACTGTTTATTAGTGTTTTGAAAATATCTGCAAATGTATCCTCAATTGTAAAATAAACCATTTGGACCTTATAGAATTTTATCTACCCTCTATTAAGACTCCAAGTGTCAAACTTTGCGATGTCATACAATAGCTCTAAAATTAGCTTTACTTCTTTTTTCCTTGACGTGTATACGATATCTTGTAAATAATTGAATTTAGCACCACCAATGTTCAAGGTAATTAATATTAGGAGTACATCTCTAGGTATTCAAAAATCTTCAATGGCTAAGTGTATTTTTAATTAACCATATTTCTAAGTTATGGTTTAAATTATGTATCTTTTTATTCATCTTGTATTAAAAATTAAAGTATGTGGTACAGTATACTTTTACGTATCTGTAGCATATGAAAAAATAAATTGTTCATGCCCTCTCACTTTTTAGCAGTCATATTAAATTTTGGTGTATTTACGTGCTCACGTAATTTTTAGTTTTCCCGGTACAATACAACTTAATTTTCAACTCTGCCTAGGGCTGCAGAAAGTATAAGGACTGACCTATTAGGAAAAAAAAGTTTGTTGAAATCGGTTGAACAATAACAAAAACATAGGCATTTGAAATTGATGGTAAAAATCAGTAATGCATTATAAGTGTTGACTAGTGTAGTTTTAAGTATTTCTTAATACGATCAGACAGCGCTCATAAAGCCTGCATTTAAAGCCTAAAAGCAAATTTTACTACCTAATAATTTTAAGGCTGCGTTTTTAAATTACTCATAAAAGCAATTAAGATTGGAGCTGTTAAAACAACCAAACTTAGCATTTTTTAGGATAAACTTACCATGTTGTGGTTTTATGCTTGCCTAGAGTTTAGTCAGCTTTTTTGGCAGGGAAATAAAGAATTAAATAGCTTTCTTAATACCATATTGTCCTATTTTATCTTATCACCGCATTTTTTATGACTTCTATAGGACTCTTTTAAAGCCTATTGATCTAAAATGCTTATTAGCTTTATTGTTTTGCTTTGTGAGGGTATTATAAAGTTTGAATATAAATCTGTTTGATCTCAAAGGCCAATATTTGAAGGTATCTATAAAACTAGGAATTAATTGCTTTTTAAGGCCCTTAAAACCCCTCTTAAAAGTCTGCATGAAATTATTCTAGATTTAAAATGTTACGTGGGATATTGTGTCTATATTCACACAAAATAGCTGATGTTGTCTCTTAGGAGACTTCCGGTAAGCTGGAGTTGGTTGGCCCTAAAATGTGCCTCTCTTCCCATTTCTTCCCTGAACAAGTAATTGCCGTCTGCTTGCTGAAATCTCATTATATCAGGACAATAACATTCGACATATCCTGTGGATGTTGACCAACTTAGGAATGGACATTTTAGAGACACCATCGCCTGTTTTGTATAACTTGGTGGTTGGCCTAGGAAGAGCGCTGTTCCTAGGAAAAATTTTCTAAGGGGCCTGATGGGGTTTTTGCGATGTAATTATAATAAGAATATACACTTAGATTTGCTTTTTTCTTTAATGTAAAATACGCGGGCGTCTGTTAGCATGCGCCATGCGATCAGAATTTTAATTTCAATCTCTAAATGATAAAAATAACGCGACTTTAAGGTAAGTTTTAAAAGCAAATTTTCAAAAGTTATTTGAAGCGTAAGCATGCACACTTTAGAAGTTCATCATCCTTATTACTAAAACTAAAAATCAATCAGAAGAAAAAAGTTTAGGCGTTAAAAACATACACACATGCAAGTCGAAAACAGAACCTCCTTTTTTAGTCGGCCAATAAAAATGTGTGTATATCATTGTAAATCTCAGCTGCGATAAATAACTATAAATATTTATTTCAGGACAAAACATTCCTATGCCCCCACGGCCATCAAGTAGCCAATCGGACGGCGGAAGTGGTAGCGGTGGTGGTGGGGGTGGGGTGCCAGCGAGGTTAAGCCATTCGCCGATGCCTTCTGGCCCTGGGGGTTACGGACCATCCGGTCCACAGTCGCCACATCCTGGATCCTACAAGGGTATGGTGCCTGGTACCGGTGGGGCGGCTCAAAATTCGTCGCAAATGCCTCTCTACCAACACCAGCCTGGACAGTATCCTGGTCAGGCGTCAGGGTATCCACCCCGGCCGTCTGGAAATGTAAGTATTACGGTTCCTGGTTTAGCACAAGACAAATTAGTATTTACGCATGATAAATCCTCTCTATTATCAAATATCTAGTATACTCCAAGAAGTGGAAAATAAGATCGCCTAAATGGATTTCAACCTTGTATTGTATGCAGTATATTTGCGATTGGTCGAGAGATTTCTGCATAGGTTAGCGCTAGTGTTGCTAGATTTAGTATAGTAAATTTCGGGGCAGTATGGTTTAAAAAATAGGTATATTCCTTTTACCCCCTTATGATTCTTTCATTTTATTAGGAATAATTCAGTACATAGTCATTTAGTAACACATACATACTCTCTTTTCAAACATTTTCGTTGGGCACCATTTTGTTCAATCTTATTGAATTTCTACCAATATTTTACGAGTTTCTTTCTACCTATGCCACACTTGATTTTTGGTCATAATTTAAAATAAATTCAACAAGTAGTTTTACATTGAAACACACCGCCATTTTGTTACGTCGTGTTGAATTCGCACCAGTTTATGCCATTATCACATTTAATTTTTCTACAAAATTTAAACGCAATTCAATACGATTTTTTTACGTTGATTTTTTAAATATTTTATTACGTCGCCATTTTTTTTTGCTATCTTGGATTTACACCAAAATGTTTTTCAGGCTGAATTATTAAACTGCCGTCATATGACGTACTATACAAAATCTTGTAAATAAATGTTTAATTTAGCAAGTCGCTACGCCACTGACCGGTACGCCACACCAGCTCGTATAGGCGAGCATGTGGCTGTATCATCCTTAAGTTTGTATTACTATATTTTTTTTGTAGTCATTGCATCAGAACCGTTTTTCATGGAATTTACTTTATCAGTTTATCAGACACGCCGCAATAAATATAAAATCTTTGTCGTGAGCTCCAGGAGGACATGTTCAACCCGGTATATTTCAGGGTCTGTAAGAAAATAAAAAGTTCGACGACCCCGTATATATAGAAAAAGATTCTGGCTTTGAGATTATCAAAGAATCATTAAAATCCGTCAACTAATTTTAAGGTGACCATATTTTTTTCGAGTCATTACAGGGAATTAGACATGTTCGAAATGGTTGCTTACCATGCGTTTCTGGAATTCACTGGTGCCTTAATATAAAATAAAAATTTCTAAAACATATAATTTTTGGAGATTTCTCCATAAAATTCTCACATTATAGTTAAAATTAACATAGATCTAATTGTTTCTATAGACAATTAAGGTTTTTCATTTGTCCATTGCCTATTCAAAAAAGTAAAATGCATTCCGGAATGCATAAAGAAACTTCTATATATAACATGCAAAAAATTTTTAAATGGAATGTTTTCGGAATCAAAATGATTAAAAATTTCTACCCACGTTTAATCAATACGTTTTTTGACTGACGCCACTGAAATACATTTTTCTTAAACAAAAAAAGAAGTTAATCCGTCCTGAATTGCATCCCAACTGATTTCTTTATTTAGTGTAACTCACTTTTAACCTTTAAAAAGCAAAAAATGAACAAACCACATATCCAGATAAGCATAGGTGTTTTTGTAAAACATTTTGACATGACTTTTAAACCACCCTCTATTTATTTCTCCATTTTACTCCAGTGTTTTTAAATAATTTTTTAAACTAATGGCAAAAATGTGTTATTTTCCCTTTCTTTTAATTTTATTTTTAAATTATAAATCTCATTAGCAACTTCTAGAACTGTAATTTTATCTGCTTCTATCACAGTAATAAAAGAGAACAGGGAAGGCTGGTTGTAAACACACCTAAGCGAGATACATGGTGTGGTGCATATTTAGACGAAAAAATGGGGTAGGTGGTGGGGTGAGGTGGATCTATGTTCTAATTATGTTTGATTTTAAGGCCGAAGGTCTCGGATCCACTCAATCTAGGCCGAAGGCTTTAGATTTTTACTATTTATTTTCACATTATTTTAACCTGTGCTGTAATCAGACAAATCATTTGGCTGGCAAAGTCGGTACTCCACAACCAAAATACATTTGGCAGGCTACCTCGGTATTCAGTGCGATAAACTAGCAATACCACACCATATTTTGTCGTGAAGAATAAAATACAGGACATTTTACACGACGCCCACAATACAGGGCAGCAGATAAAAAGAAAGGACAATCCTATAAAATATAGGCAGGGTTCTTAGCGGCCTGGAAAACCTGGAAAAGTCAGGTAATTCAGAAATCCGACTAAAAATCAGGTTAAAGTCAGGGAATTTTTAAAAAATAATAGAAAGTCGGGGGATTTTATACTAAACCTGGAAAAATAATAAAATGTATATTTCCACCAGCGTTGCTTGATTGTATTTACCTCGGTATTTACCCAAAATTACTTCGTCGCGTTTATATAACTATAATTATATTTAACATACATATATATTATATAACTATAATTTATTTAACATCCCTTGTGTTACTTAATTTTAAGTTTAATTTTGCGACTTTTACATACGAAATTTATTTAATATTCCCTGTATATTCAGACTTGCCCGCCGGCGCATTGACAATAACAGGAACTCGGACGACTAGAAAATCTGCTTAAGTAGTACCAGGAGGGCTAGTTTTGCGGCTCTTAGAAATTGAAATTGGGACAAATTCCCCTATAAATTTTGTAAAATTAGATGGGTAGAAAATGTTCGAGTCTGTGAAAGGACTTTGGAAATTTTGTCTCCCCTTAAAATTTGGATGGAAGATAAAGCCACTAAGCTTCATCAAATTTTTTAGGTATTAAGACAAAAAGGGCTTTAAAAGATACGTTTTTAAGACCAAGAAACACATTTTTTTTCACACATAGAAATAGAATAATTAAAAAGAATTCAGAGGAATAAACCTATGGTTCCTTTTTTGTATGATAATCTATTGCAAATACTAAACGAATTAATCAAAAATATCTTAAAAACACAAGTTATGGATAAAGGTCTCGAACAAATTTTAAAATTGAATTTTGATAAAAAAGATATTCTTTTACCAACTAATGTTGGTTTTGCCACTAAAAAGCATTAAAAGACCGAAATGCTCCTGAAGATGACAAACTTATTTTCTCTCAGAATGTCAGACATTTTTGATAAATCAATAAAGAAGTTAATAGAACGTTGTTGTCTTAAATATAAGTTTATTAAATATGTAATATGCTTAAAACCAAACATCATGCTTGATCAAGGAGTTTCACATATAAGAGCCCAAAGTATTTGTTCGAAAAAGAAATAATTTCCGCAGAAATTGCAGAAAAAAGTCGTCGACAGTATAGTCTGCTTCTAATAGTTACCGAATTTATAAATTTTTGCAAAACATATAATCAAACTACTCGATTGGATGCATTTTTCTACAATTTCTTCGTACAAAATGACTACTTTAGAAATTGTGGCATGGTTATTAAATTAATTTTGATCCTTTCTTATGGAAACACTACCGTGAGTCCGGGTTTTCTATAAATACAAATATTTTACTTGAAAATGGTGGAGGAGTCCATTATCTGCCAACGATAAGTATATGACGTAATTTATCAAATAGGTGGTGCATTAAATGTTAATATTTCCGACAAAATGAGGGTATGTGTTAAAAATGCTTACAAAACTTATCAAAATGCTCTTGACAACCAAAAAAACCGAAAAGGGAAAGAAAAAGAAATTGATCTGGAAAAAAAGAGCCGAAAGTGAACTTATCTGGCATTTTTTACTTAATTTTAAATAAAACAGAATATCGTTTCAAAAATGTATACCTCTTTCAATTAAAGTAACCCTGCTTGCTCTATTACTATAGCATTTTCTTTATTTTTTTATATTTCTTATACAATTACATTTAAGTTTAGGTTCATTAGTTTTGTGGGCTTTTTATAAGAAATATAAATTCTAAAAAAATATAACCTGGAATTTCCTTGAAATTGTAAGGGAAACCTGGAAAAGTCAGGGAATTTGATAATTCAAAATTGCTAAGAACCCTGAGGATGAATGACCAGCTTAACTAATTTAGGAGCTATGCTTTTCAAATAAGAGTTAAACTCTGTTTGAATCGTTTCACGTGTCGCGTCAGTTTACTAACTTGATTATACACCAGAAAAATTACGTTTTTACGTATGCAAATTGACGTAACCGGATGCAATAAGCAATAAATTTACCAATATCAGAGGCAAGCCATTTCAGCCGAGAACAAGCTTGTCAAGCGCTGAATGATAGGATATTACCGGAATATAGGGCAGTTTCCTCGCTATATTGACCACGATTATAATGGATCTGTTGTTTAGTGATCATAGACGATCTATTGAACTGGTAAAGATACTGACGTGTGTGTGTAAATTATATCCATACAATGTGCCCGTGTGGCATAATACGAATCCAAAAGGCCAAACTAAACTACATTTTGATAATTAATCTCTGTACGACAGTTTTATTATCTTCAGAAATGCCTCACTAGATATGTAAAATGACAGTCTTTTAAAAATGACATATGACGTGATGTATGGCTGTCATATGTCAGTTACTTTGGATATCAAATATAATCTAAAAATATCAATTATCAGAAAATGCATTTTTAACAAAAATCTTCACATCTCTAACAAGCCCATTTTATATAACTTAGCACAGATTAATCCATCCAGTTGTTATCCATTTATGTTGGAGATGGACTCAAGTGCCTTGACTTCACAACTCTAAAATTGAATTTCTAAAAAATAAATGTATGTTTATCCATTAATACAATGGTTGTTTTTAATTAAACTTAAAATAAATGAAAATAATAAGAAAATACATGAAATCCGCGAAAATACATGGAAATAATAGGTTCAATAAGATCTTTACATCGTGACAGCGTTGGCTGTTTCAGTAAAAAAACTAAAATTATGTCTTATTTAACCAACCAAAATTTCGTTCTAATATGTTCAAAGTAAAAAGTTATATAATGAAAATACCAGGGGACAAACTAGAGTTACTGATATCATGCAGGAGGTGGCTAAGACGAAATGGCGATGGACTGGTCACGTTGGCTAGACTAGCTAAGGACCAGATGGACACAGAATAACACAGACTAAATGGAAATACTTGAATACTAGAAAGGATGGCAGACAGTGGTTAATTACAGCACAAAATAGGGAAACATGGAAGCGGATGGGTGAGACCTATGTCCAGGAGTGGACAAATATATGTTGAAGAAGAACAAGACTCACATCTCTATGTCTAACCATTTTCCGTACACCTTGTTCCACATAAAAGTAGCCACTTACTATCTGGAAATCTATAATAGATACGAAAAAAAGTTTCATACAAAAGTTTCTTTAAATGTAAAGTTCTTTTAAAATATAATGGTTACAGGGTGTCCCAATTTTGCTGCGACGAGGCCAACTATGAAAATTTAAACGGGACACCCCGTATTTTTGTCCATTATTTGATACCTTGTCAAAAATAAAAAAAGTTACCAATTTAAACTATAGTCGATTTCTGCGTAGTTTCCGAGTTAATTAAGGTTATGTGTGATTTTTTGAAAACCGGAGCTATTTTTCAAATCACTGTAAAATATAGCAAAAATCTAAAATTGGGCTTTTGGGTGATAATTTCCAGTTTATAAAGCATCAATACATATCCGGAATACAAAATTTTTGTCCACACCTATACAGGGTGGACATACTACGAAATCAATGTTGCACCTTTTTAAAGTGAAAAAAGTCGATTTTTTTAAATAGAACACCCACTATGTTTTCTACTTCCCAAGTATTTATTTTTTTTTAGTTCTGAAGTGAAATCAAATATTTTTGTAAGTAAATAAAATTGAACCTATCATGCTTGTTTACTACTCTGGCGAAGTATGTAATCTGATCTGTGCTCTGTGTTCTTATTGTTATTTATTTCTAAAGGCAATGTTATTACTTGCATAAATACTCTGAATCATGCACATAAAAATCAGTTTTTACGTACTGAATGTCAATAAATACAAAAGTTTGAGGTAAACATATAGAATCAAAACATGTTATTTAAATAAATCTATACAAATTAAATATTGATTGAAATTATGATGGTAGGTACGTTAGTGCTTAAAATGTAGATTATTATTTGATATTGTGCAATTATCTATGCATGACATATTATTAATTATTGATTTCGGCTGAATGGACAGTTCAAACAAACTGATATTTAAAAATAATATTAAACTTTATTTTTCTATATCAATAGGTTGTAATCATATTATAATAATTAATTTTCCTTGTTCCTTGCTTTTTAATTTATATACGGCAGATCTTCATGATTTAGACCTAAATTGTATGGTCTTATAAATTCACTGATGCTTTTTGTCTATATAGCAGCCATAAAAAATTCAAAGAATGTATAGTAAATCTCAATAGAACTATGTATATATACAACTTTTACATTCCAGAAAATGTATCTTATATTTGTGATTTTAGATCAAAAGTTAAAATGGGATGAACATATTAATTATATTACAAGAAAGGCAGAGAAAAGTATAAACATACTACGTGCGGTGGTATCCAAGTCATTTGGTGCCGAGCAAAGGACAGTTTTAATATATTATAAAACATTTACTAGATCCATACTTGACAACGGCTCGGTTTTGATACAACAACTTGATAAAGTGGACTGTATACAATTTTGGACCCTCAAACTTATACTGAGAACCATGCGCTCGACTCCTACACCAGCTCCCTAGCGGAATGTAAGAAACCACCCTTATGTATCCGATGTAAAATTCTGGCCGAAAGATTTGTAATTAGAAATATGAGAATTAGAAATAATCCTCTGATTGATAAAATTTGCAAATTAGTTATTTCTAACCTCACCTTATCATTTTGGTCAAGTAAAATCGAAGCATTTACATCCACTGGCAGACCGCATGATTTTGTATTTAAAAGTGATGTCCATTTTGTGTTTGAAGCTCATTTAGAAATATCTCAAATAAAAACATAAGTTGTCTTACCTCAATTTACAGATTTTCAGTCATTAAACTCAATAATATTGAAAAATGGTTTAAATAGTTATAAAGGCTTTTGTGCACTTTTCACCGACTGCTACAAAAGTGAAAAAGATGTAGGTTGTCCTTTCAGTATTCCTCAAGACAACATAATTCAACAATTTAAATGTAATGACATGGCATCAATCTATACAGCTGAGGCTTTTGCAATATTAAAATCACTAGAGCATATTTACATTAATAATCACATAAAGAAGGTTACAATTTTGTGGGATTCACAATCTGTACTGTTCACAATTCACATTGCAAACTTTATTGCAATGAAGTGGAAATAATTTTATATAGGCCAAGAGCCACACTAGTATAGCTGGCAACGAACAAGTTGATAAGGGTGCAAAGGAAGCATGTTCCTCTGAATTGAGAATTAATGATATCCCTTATTCTGATATATTGCCGTATATTAGAAGTAAAAATCATCAAGATTGGGAAATAAATTATCAGGAATACTCTAATACTATCCAAAATACATACAGATCAGTATAACCTGAACTCAACCAAAAGCCTTTAATTATCTAAGGTAAATGTATCTTTCAGCGACCTCCTAAGCTTTTTCCTCAGAAAAAGGTTAATATTAGGGTTTGTAAGTAAAAACTCAATTTTCTAATATTTTTAGTTTGAAGTTTAAATTGTTTTTAAAATTAGAGAATAAGAAATAACGGAAAAATTGATCTTATTATTAAAAAAAAACTATTTTTTTTATCTTAAACTTCTGATATGTATACTTTACTGACCGTTCCTGTTACGTCCTATTACCCACTGCCATTTTTTATACATAATATCAGTAACACTTATCTTGATTTTTTATTTAGATTTTGTAGTTTGTGTTAGTATAATCCAAGATATGATAATAAATCACTATAAAGAAAAAAAAAACATAACACAAAAAAAGGATTTAACATTTCTAAGTCGAATCTAAGTAAATAAAAAACATTAACGCTTATAACTGTGTTCCTCTGGGAACAAACTGCTTTCTTAGCTCCTCCTAAACCATTCAATTTCAAGTACACGATAAATACCGCGGCGGTTAATTAACTTTGGATTTGTTTTGCGTACATTTTTGTTTGAACTGTACGTAAGTATATTATCCTGCTTGGGCCACTTCCAATTCACACAACTTTGCCATTGTTTTTACAACTATAGCATTTCAACTTGATCAACAAGGATCTAACTGGTTCTTTTTCTGTATTTTTTCTTTTTTTCGCCCTTTTTCTATATATTCTTCCGATGTAGCAACTGTAGTTGTTATTTTTTCAAAATCACTAAAGTTGTCAAATGAGCTTAGAGGTAAGTCCTGAATTGTGTTGGAAGATACAAGAGCTTCTGGAGTTTTTAAATTGGTTTCTTCTATAGTGTTTGATATAGACGTTTCTTCAAGCGCATTAATTCGTTCTTTTGCCCTTCTTTTACAGGCATCAAGAATGTTATTGTCAATGAACTTTGCATCTAAGAATAAAGGATAGTGAATAAATGAAAACGATTGATTTAATATATTTTGGGACATGAATGACACATAACAGTTACTAACTATAAGTATTTACCATTAAGAGTACATTGGTAATCGCTAACAGTATTGCCTTTAACAGATAATTCTTTTGGATTCATATACAAATCTTTGTTGGCACGGTTTGGAGAAACGGTAACTGGGGAATTAGGGGGCGTATGGACATAATTATCATTTTTTTTACGGGGTCTTGGAGCTAAAAAGTAAATGTTATATAATTAAACTAAAAATATTATGTTTCTATAAAATATTACTTGATTCAGCGAGATTATAAACCCATACAATGCTAGATCAGGATCATCGATTAACTCTTCGTTTTTCATGTCCATCCACAAATTTTCGGAATAATTCAAGCCTAGATCTAAGGAATCGACATCCAGAAGTGGTAAATTATTGGTTAGCGTACGGTCGTACGCAGCAGTAACATGATCATTTGGAACAGTTTCATTTGATCCGACTGTTGTTCGATTTGTGATAAAGTAATGAAAGAATCTGATGCACAATCAGTTGAATTCTCTTTTGGCATATTGTTTGTTGCTAATGGAAGAAGTAATTTAGAATTATCAATATTATTTGGTTCAAACAGGAATAATCCGCAAGTCCGAAAGCCCTATTAATTTTTGGTCGATAATAAAGACAGTAAAAGTCATGGGCGTGCGTTTTACCGGCCGTTGCTCGGTCATAGGAAACCGATAAGAATTTATATTTAAAGAGCTATACATTGCTAAAAGTTTTGCTCCAAATTTCGCCCGACCGGTCGATAATACAGACAGTCAAAATAATGGGCGTACGTTTTAACGACCGTTAGGAAACCGATAAGAATTTAGGTCCTATTTACCGACCTTTTTTTATCGATTGAAATAAAATTTTCAGTTAGACTGGGCAAATATTTTTATCGTATTGGGGTAATATCGCATAATCTGTGTTAGAAAACGTTTTTATTATAAGTATTGGCGCAAAAATAATCTTAATATTTGGAAATTTATATCGGACCCAAATATAACATTCGACGTTTAAACTAAAAATGTTATTATTTTTATACAGTCGTAATGAAGGAATATAAAAATATTTAAGTGGTCGGTAATAGCTCTATAAATTCTAAAAATTATTATTTATATGAAACAAATAGTCCTTGTCCTTTAATATTCTTTCAATAAATAAAAAAAATAAAATAGTGCATATTATATATAAAGACTATCCTTATCACCGACCAAACATTTTTTATTAATTATAATATTATTTGTAATAAAATATAAGATTTTAGTATAAAAAATAAATTAAAACATTATATTTAACCTACTAGTTAATAAATATCGTTTAATAATTACATTAATTTATAGATTCTTCTTTAATGAACTTGTACACAAATTAGGTGCACTTGTTAAGAAATCATGGGTGCTTCCGCGATGTATGGCTAAAGACTAACGTAACTAACGTATTTTTCGGCGGGTGGTCGGACACTCCTACAATTTTCGCGGCGGGAAGTTCAAATATTAGAATTTTGAATTTGAATGTTTAAACTGGCTGGTTTAAAGTGAAAAATATTTGATAGTCGGTAATAAGTAGTAGGTCGGTGTAAAGGTACACTTACCTTACATAAATGTTCCAAGACATTTATGTGTATCTTATTTTCGACTCCTAGTTGGGCATGTAAATGTTAATAATCATCTTTTCAAAATGAGTCTCAGCAATAGTCTTCTATGCTCTTGTGATAATGAAAGCTACGACGTTTAGCTATCTCTGAGTCGTAGGCTTTTGGTTCTATTTGAGGCTAGATTATATGTTCAATAACTTTATTAATAAAATAGAATGACAAATATTGGCTAAATGAGTTTTACTCAAAGACAAAAAAAAATCCTTACAATTCTTCTCGACTTGTACCGAGTCAGAATCTGTTCGTAAAACGAGCAAATTGAGAGGGAATATTATACTGAAATTGCCTATATGCTTAATATTTGATATTGTATCTGTGCAAAAACGACGATCCATATGTACAATACATAATTACTCCTAATGGATATTTTAATTCTACGAAACATTAATATTGCTGAGAGAGGTAAATAAAGATTTAAAATATCATTTTAATTGAATTGTTCATTCAGCCACAATAATTTAAATTAATAACATATTATATTACGCCCGTAGTTAATGCGAAAATATAAAATAATTATCTGTATTTCGAACGTTTTGTTTGTTGAAAGAGTTTTTAGAAAACAAAATGAGATCATTATTAAATTTATTTAATTTTATTCGAATATAATTCATGTTTTGATGCTACGACTTTGAGTGTAATTTCAAATAGGATTGAAATGTGAAATAGCCGTAATATATAAATTAGAACAGGCAGCGGGAAACGTGCTCATGTTGGCCGTGACGTCATACAGTTGGATGTTCTATTAACTATCGTCGTTTTTTTTTACCTTTTATCTTCTTATTTAGTATTGAACTGAACTAGCCGTTACTTGATGGAAATCCGTTTTAACTCAATAAACATAATAAAACTCTTGTTTAAAATTTCCACCTAATTTAACAAAAATAAAAAACATGACAATTGTTTCGCCAACACTGTGGCTTCATCAGATGTTTGATCAATGCAACATAAACAATATTATCTAAGTACCTTTACAATTACGGTTATTATACATACAGGTGGAGTGTTCTCGAATTTTAGTTATTGCTTAATAAAGATTTAACAATGGGGAACTATTTAGGTCCAATTGATCATTTAATAATATGTGGTTATCTTTACGTTTGTCTATTTCCATACTTTCTAGTAAATTAAGTTTTTTACTTTTTTGTTCTACATGTAAAATTTCAAATTTCTCTTTAAAAGTATGGTTTTCCTGAATTAGATGTTTAGAATAATTGGAATTGTCTTTATGATTTCTGTAACTTGATTTATGTTCATTAATTATTTTTTTAAATGTTCTTCCTGTTTGTCCTATATAGAATTTTGAACAAGTTCCACAATTTAACTTGAAATTTTAAACAAGCTTTTTTTTGTTTATTGTCTTATTTAGTACTTGACCTTGGAGTGGTAATACAGTTTACAAACAGTTGGTTAATTAAACTTCCATATTTGCTTTTAAATATTTCATTATTTTGTGTGGATAGTATTTGAGGAGCGACCATT
The DNA here is from genome assembly GCA_030620095.1 of Kuschelorhynchus macadamiae. Taxonomy (NCBI): domain Eukaryota; kingdom Metazoa; phylum Arthropoda; class Insecta; order Coleoptera; family Curculionidae; genus Kuschelorhynchus; species Kuschelorhynchus macadamiae. Next base: position 439,243 of record JAUTXW010004679.1, read on the forward strand.
CAAAAAGGGACGTGTCCAGTTTGCATGTGTTTAAGAAAAAGGTTATCTTCTTACTGAAACAAAAAATAATACAAAGCGAATGACGTCATTTGGTTGGTGTCGTCATTCGCCCGGTCTAGTTTAATTTTGCATTTGGATTGGATTATTTGATTTTCGGTTGTTCTTGTATCAAAAGGATTTTTTCCTTGCCGAAGTATTAGTAAATTTTAAGTTTGTTTATTATAGAAAACAATAGTCACAATATTAGTCCCATACTATAAATACTGCCTAATATCGATTGGTGAAAATACGACATTTTTTTGATATGGAGAGTTAAACACTTAAGGCCGTTTTACATGCTGCAATTCTTCTTTGCAATATGCAATAGTCTTGAACAAACGCATGCGCAGTTTGACAAAAAATACAAATGTCTTGCCACTCCGCATGCTTTTGTTCAAGACTATTGCAACTTGCAAGAAAAAATTGCAGCATGTAAAACGGCCTTAAGGTAAACACAAGCATACTGTTGACCTTTAAAACTATATTTATATATGCCGATATTATTCCATATTTTTGGATTGCCTTGTTGTTCCATTCTCGATAGTCCCTAACACAGAAGCCGCATTACCTCCTTGAATAGCGAAGCTGATACTTTGGATAATGAAACTTTTTGCTTATTGGCACGATATTTTTGTTTTGGAATAACTATCAGAATTATGAGGATATTTAAGGTAACGACGACTCACATGCGTAATTGCTTCTGCTCCACATTTGTTGTCAAAATCCAATTGATTTGGGCCAACAAAAATTGTAAAAGCGGGAACATATTATTTTCGCAACTAACCGAAAAACAAAAACCAACAGCGATTAGCCGAATTCCATGTTATTATTTATTTTTGAGTCATATTTTGAGAATCTTATTTTTAGATTTAATTATTTAATAAAATGTGGAAAGTCCCTATTCTAAAATATGATATTTTAAAGTTGTTTTGGACAAATAAACTTTCACTTTGGTATAAGGTACCCAAGTATATAGCGCATTAGCTCCCAATGCGGCGACCTAATAGTTGACCTTACTAGTAAAGGTACTGTCTACTGCCAGCATACACCGTTTTTTTTTTGTACACCCTATATATTATATGCCAAAGATTCTTGTAATGTTTGTTCCACGCCGCTCATTTTTACGACGTTTAAAATGTAAAAAATGTGCTGTTAAAAGTGATCCACAAACAATAAATAACCGTCATGATGTTTGAGTAGAACGTCACAACATATCTCTGCTGTCAAATTTATTGCAGCAATCAATTCAAGAATCGACGGGAGGCCATTTTTATTCAGCTCCACAATATGGTCGCCGCGGCAAGCAAGGAAATTTACATAATTGTTTTTAGAGGCACGAAGTACTTTTACAGTTAAAAATCTCGCGAGGGTAATAATTTACCTTTAAGTATAATTGCATTTGATGTTGTTTTCATTCGCCATTAATTTGCCAGATGTGGAACGGAAGCTTCTACGGCATAAATCAATATAAAATTATTTTGTTTATAGTTTGTTTAGAAAATTATTTTCCGACGTTTCGCTTTTTGCACGAGGCATCTTCAGGGTGTCTAAAAATATATTGATAAGTACATTTCGCAGATCTGTTGCAGATCTAATTGGGAATAAAATATTTTAAGGAAACCTCTTACTTATGCGAAGAAGCCTATTGTTTAAGGTATAGAGCCAGGTCTTGCAATTTTTTTAAATTTCAGTTGATCCGAAAATTTACAAATCAATTTTTATTTTTTTGTACAAAGAATTACAAAAAAAAACTGTTTCCATTTTACGGAATTTTTATTTATTTTTTCGACATATCAAACTTTTTTGAAAAGGTCTAGTTTTTTTTGTACTTATTAACCAGTATCATTTTACCATGTTCCCTATGATCATGATCAAGCTTAGTAATGAAATGTCACTCACTCACATTTTTTTCATTGGTTTGGAATTTCTTCAATCTGCATACTGGATTACACAAGGTGTCAAGAAATTAATTTGACTGGACACTGTGTCCAACGAACCCTAATTAATTTCTGAACCATGTAAATTCTTTACCATATATGGGCCCTCCACCCGCTCCAATCCGGCCCGCGAGAGATTGAGAAATTTTAAAAAACGCGCAAAAAAATTTAAGATTTAGCACAAATAGATTATTTGTAATTACTGTCAACCAAACTAAAACTGTATTCTTCAAATCATAAAGACTGAAATGTCACTCAAATTTTTTTTTCATTGGTTTGGAATTTCTTCAATCTGCATACTGGATTACACAAGGTGTCAAGAAATTAATTTGACTGGCCACTGTGTCCAACAAACCCTAATTAATTTCTGAACAATGTATATTCTATACCATATATGGGCTCTCCACCAGCTCTAATTTGCAATTTTAACTTTAATGTTGCAAACAAAGATAGAAATTTTTGCAGGGTCTACACCCTGTATCCCATACTTACCATTATTAGTATTAGATTTTCCCTTAAAATTGTTTATTCGTAATAATATTTGCAACAGATCTGGGAACATCACATCTTAATAACTCTCCTCATTACGAAAATATTTGTTTTAAAAATCCACCAATAAGTTTTTATTATCCGTTTCATCCTCAGATTAAACAATTTTATATGATTAAATTATTTTAGTTAAAACGAGATTAACTTCCATTATTTTTATAAATGTAATTAATATAAATTGCTTTTTACTTCATCCACTCAAATAAAATTAAGAGTTTGTCATTCAATATTCAAAAATTAACTCTCAGTTATTCCACCATATTTACTTGAATTGGCTATTTTATGTTTTCAGCGTTCTGCGGTCATTTCCGAATTTGTTAAATTATATTTGCCTCGATTTCATTGCAAGCAACTGGAAAATTAAGTGGATTTATATTTATTTAATTTAAAATAATCGACGGGCCTGAGTGCTAATGTGAATTTATATGGCGGAAAATAATATTAAATTTACCTAGTTTGATAATAAAAGCTATTCGTAATGTTTTGAACAAACATTCGGAGTTTATAAGCTGTACGAATAATTAATAATAAAGTTATGGGGGTCTATAAAAAACAATGTACATTTAAAAGATAAATAAAATAAATCGCACTGACAGACAGATCGATAGACGGACCGACGAAATTAATAAAACATATTTTTTTGGAACCTAGGGACGCTAAGACGTAAAAGATTTCTAAAACTTGAAATGCTGATTTTTCACGATTACAAACATTTTATTTGTCGGCCATCTTGAATTAGTAACACAATTTTACCAGTTGAACCCTATATGACAATTAGTTATGACACACCATTTGAAATCGGTTCATTAAGCAGTTTTTTCAGGCTGAATTTTTAAAGATTTTATATTAATTTTGATGGGTTGGGAGGATCTAAGTTTAGTAATACATTTTTTAATAGGGTGGGTTTTATATGTCACAAAAACGTTCGTTTTTAGTACAATAAACATGACAGGACAGGAATAGGTACAGTATAAAAAAAAACAAGCATTCTATATAGAAGTGTATCGGTCGGAACACCGACACGGTGGCTTATCAAAAAAGGTGTTTTATTTTAAACAAATCAACAAAATTTACAAGATTAGGTATCATTCTCATTAAAAAAAATAAATTTTTAAACATTTTACCAGTTAATTCCAACATAATACTTGATGTTTGAGATAAATTGGATAAGTACACTCAGTTTCAAAAAAAAGTGAGGCGCTTGATTTTTCACTCAAACCCATTTTCTTATATCTTCTAAACCAGTGGATCGATTTTGAACAATTTTTTTTCGTAGGTAGGTAATTCCTTTGTCTTTCAGCAAAAATGAAACAAATGAAAAATTTCTCAAAGATTCTTGGATAATAATGTAAAAACTAGAACTATGCTTTTTTGCTATTTTTTGACTTGCCCTGTGTATTAGTTTGTTGAGGAGTCGTATAGAAACTGTTTACACCTTATATGAAAGACCCTTTTTTTGTAATCATTTTTTTTATTCGCCGACTTATCTCTAAAATTGACCGAATTACAGTTTTTTTGCTGAAACCTTACCAAGCTGCATAGTTGTAAATGGAAAAAATTAGAAAATGTTTTCTTTTAACTTAAAATAACAATAACTGGACAAGAATTTGAAAAATGTGCTTAGGACCGAATATTGGCTTCTGTATAATAACTCTGAGAGCTTCTTATCTTGTAACATACTCGAAATTAAGTTTCTTATTCTTTTCATTGTTGTACCGTCCAATTCTTTTGATGTTGTATCTGCCAGTTCTGCTAGACTTTCCAGAGACCATTCACTAGAATGCACTCTTCTTAATTTATTCCACAAATGTTTACTGCATTAATAGCGGGACTTATCGCAGACCTTATAATGTGGACATACCCGCAGTTTCGCACTATTGCTAGGGTTTACGACTGGGCATTATCTTACGTCAGAATATGCAGAACGATATTCAGGTATAACAATAATTTTAGACTTTTGCAGGTCTCCTAGCCTTTAAATTCATTTCTGTTAGGCATACACAAACGTTCTGCTCACTAACAATAGCATCTCGAATTTGGCGAAGACATTAAGACATTGAACTTGGGCCAAAAATCAAGTGCGTCACTTTTTTTTGGAACTGAGTGTAGTTTTTAATAATAATTTTGTTAACATTTCACTAGGCCGCTATTTTGTTTCGCCATATTGGATTTTTTTCCAAATAATTACCAGGTCATCCTCATTTAACCCTTATTTAGACTTATATAGACAGACGGAATTGATACAACATATTTTTTGGCATCTAGGAACGCTAAAACGTGAAGATAGATGTTTCACGATTACAAACATTTTATTTTGTCGCCATTTTGTTCGGCCATCTTGAATTAGTACTCCGATTTTACTAGTTGATCCCTATAGTACAAATAGTTATAGCACACAATTTGAAATCGATCCAATCAAGTATATTTTGAGGCTGAATTTTGTTCCGCCATCTTGGATTCATACCAAAATGTTACCAGTTGATTCCAACATATTACTTGATGTTTGTGCAAAATTTGAGTAAATTAGATAAGTAGTTTTTTATTAATATTTTTTTAATGTTTCACTAGGCCGCCATATTGGATTTTTACCAAAATGTTACCAGGTCATTCCCGTACGACCCTTAATTTTTGACCAAAATTTGAAGTCCATCGGATAAGTAGTCTTTTGGCTATGCTGCGAAAAGACAGACAGACCGACTGTAACAAAACATATTTTTCAGCATCTAGGGACCCTGAAACCTAAATATCTAAAAAAATCTGAACAAACCTAAAGATCTGAAAACCCTACACAAACCTATCAAAATACGATTATATTATCCTCTTAATAACTATGTAAATATTGACACAGTGTTAGATATTTTTTTCTGACACCCACAACTTTTTACAGAAGAGTCTATCTCTCAAATGACCGATAATTTATGATTTATTGCAGTCTGCCAAGAAATCCAGTTCAATCTTCTTTCAACAAGTGATAAAATATAAACGCCCTAACTTTAAAAGCAATTGCATCTTTCTTTCTCGACCTGGGATTTGCTCTAAGACCAGTAAAGGCAATAACTGCACTAAGACCCAAGTTGGTTAAGTTACGTCTCTGGTAAATAAACTGTAACGTAAAATTTTTGACCAATCTCCAACATTTAAGACGCTGTAAACTGTATAACCCCATTTGTGTTAAGGCCAATAAGACCGACTATTCGGTTTATTTTAGAGGTCAGGAAATCCATTTTATGGGGTCCTTTTTCCCCGTTGGTTTTAAGGGTGATGTATGTTACAGCCAGGACTCGTTTTTTGCTTCTTCGTAAAATTAACTTTTCAGTCCTGTTAAGCCGTAGATAAAAGTTGGATTGACATTTCTGCTGTCGGTTATTCTACATCGAACTTTTTTCACTCAATAGTGACAATTCAGAATATTCTAGAGCAATTGTTTGGAGGTGCTAGACATCGAACGCTAAAAGCAAAAAATTAACATCTCTACACTCTCTTTTTTACGGAAATTTAACTCCTTGTAACTTTGTTAGATTTGATCCGATTATAGAAAACTTTAGTCTCACTGATAGGAAATCGTATGTAGTTTTTAACCTGTATATATATTTTGGCTTATATGTTTTGTGTTTGCTATATATAAAATGACAACTGATGTACTGAAGTTATAATCAAATTCTAAAGCATTAAATTATCCCCAAAATCGCAAAAAATATTTCAAAATCATTTTGAATTCAAATTCTGTTCACTAGGACCCTTTCCTAAAAAAAAATTCGGATTTTTCGTTTACTTTGAGCAAATGCTGAAAGAAGATTGTATCCACTACCCCAATAGAAAAAGCAATGCTTATTTAAGGTGGTGAATACAACCTTTTGGCGCAGCAAACATATTATAGGCAAATGCAGTTAATTTAGACAATAATACAAAAATGCGAATTTTGGTGGATACGCCCTTCTGGCAGGAAGTCCTCGATATAAGAAGCTGAGTTGAAAGCAGAATGTAAATAGTACACGTGCAAATTCTCCAAAGAGTACTGGGACAAGTACATTTGCTTTAATCTCCTGTACTATTAGATAACACATGTCAAGTTGCAGGTTTTGATTTTTTGTTGTCACCTAGTATTGTCAATATATTGCCATCAATATTTGTAGAACAAGCTATAATTCACGCCAGATTGAGGGACAATTAAGGGAAAACTAGGTTCCGGTAGGAGGGAGAGATATCTTTCTAAGAGAACATCCTTTCAAGACAACTTTAAATGCGAAAGAGGAAATCAATTTCTTCAGACGAGACGAGATAAGGTTCCATATCGTCTCGTCTCGGCTTTGGCTACTCTCGTCTCGAAATTTTGGTCGAGAGGAGACCTTTGTCAATGTCTCGTCTCGAAAAATCTCGTCTGGAGTTTGAGTGTATTAACCTATTTTGTTAAAAGTTAAATAAATAGATTCACTGAAGATGAAATTGTAGCTATAAACACTCACACTGTATCAGTGAACCGCTCGCGTTACCACATTGCTACTCTATCACACCTGCCTGGATGCTAGTCCCTTAAAAAAATGCCTTCTAACCTTTTGTTTGATACGTTTGAATAGTCACAATACAAAATATATCACTACATACAATTTCAGCCTTTATAAAATAATCGTAATTTTGTATGATATAACAGTGCTGATTGTAGACTTTCTATCAAACATCTTGCTAAGTGTGTACTTCAACATGGTATTAAAATAAATTGATAAAAATTGATAAAAGAATTACACTGGTGTTTTAAAAAGAACCCAAAATTTGGTACATTTTTGCAATGCACTGATTTAGTAGAATAAATCCCAAGAATTTTATTGATGCAATAACATGTTTTGACAGAAATGGAAAGGCATATGTATTTATATCTATAAGGTTTCTTTTAATAAAAGTTGCTAAGAGACGAGAGATATTTCTGAAATGTAAGTAAGCCAGAATACAATGATGTAATTTAAGAAAAATAATGGGAAAATTAAGAGAAAACCAGGTTTTCGTAGGAAAGAGGAAAACAATTTCCCCGTATCCTCCAGAAAAAGCAAGATGTCGAATAGGAGCGTCAGATATAAAAAAAAATTATCGGACCCTACTTTATTTTTTAAATGGAACACCCTGTATATTTATGGAATTATTATAAAATTTGTCTTTTTTTTTACCTTTTCAAAAATATATAATAGTATGCACTTTTTCTCAGAAACTCGCAAATAAGTAACAATTTCTGAAATTTAATGCATAATTTAATAGTAGGCTATGGCTATTGTTTATGACAACAAACAAAAATAAATGTCAAATATTTGTCTCATATCTCATCGGTTTTTGGACTGACTTTTGGTTTATAAAGCAGTTTGTGAACGTTCTTTTTGTATTTTTATTTAATTGATATTTATCAATTTCTTCGCATAATGGCAGCGTATGAAAAATATGGTATGCAGGTATGTTTTATACAGAGTAATGAAAATTCTGTAGAAGCCTCGGAATTATATTTGCAAAGGTAAGTATGCTACTATGGCTATGAAAATCTGTATTATCATCAAGTTTTTGCTTGTTAGATATCCAGAAAGAAGGCAACCGTTTTTTGAGATATTTGCTGGTTTAAAAGCAAATTTAGTTGACCATGGATCATTTGTTCCCCCGCGTCCTAAAACATACAACAAAGAGAAGAGTGAATGGAAAGAGATAGATGTTGTGGGATATAATATAGAAGCAACACCTTCGTCCTCATGTAGAAAAATTGAAAAGGAATTTGGTGTGCCAAAAACTGACGGTTAGAGGATTTCGATGAAATATAAGTATCATCCATACAAATGTAATATAGTGCAACATTTGCATTCTGACGATGCCGAGCGCCGAGCAATGTTTTGCCAATGGTATTTGCAACAAATCGATACTTACAATTTATTTGGCAGACTTGTTATCTGGTCAGACGAATGCTTTTTTCAAGTGCGGGAATTTTTAATCGTCACAATTGTGCCAAGTTTGCATTAGAGATAATGGTCGTCAATTTAAACATCACCTTTAAAAATTTGTTTTTTCTTTTTTTAGTAATGATATTTTTTGTCTTTGTTATATTGTTGAGTTATGCTATAAAACTGTTGTTACAAATTTACTGTTTTTAAAAAAATCTAGGTATTTTTATAATAAGAAGATACCTGTATGTAAGGTATCCAATTCTTCGTTAGCAATATGTAACTTTCAATTGTTTATTATTGTTATTCATAGCCTACTATTAAATTATGCATTTATAGTCTATAAATATAATTATGCATTTTATAGTCTATAAATATACAGGGTGTTCCATTTAAAAAAATAAAGTAGGGTCCGATAACTTTTTGACCTGACCCTGTACACTAATACCGGTGAAATTGAGTTCTACGGGAAAAGTTATATAAGAAACAGTTTTCACATTTTCGATAAGTTATCTGATAGTTGAGATACGTGGGGTGCCAGAAAATGCAACATTTTCAATTTAGCCCTGTATCTTAAAAACTAAAAGAGCTATGATAATTTTGTTAACGGCATCTTTAGTTTTACGAACAAGTGGCACACTGTCGCGAAAACCCCAACTTTCTATCTATAAAAATAACACTTATAATTCTTAGTTCCCCAGTTATGTTTCGCTTATGTCACTGTCATTTTGTAATTGTGACATTTAGAAAAAATATTTATTCAATTGTTAATTTAAAATGTTAACTTGAACCTATAACTGTCAAGTTAGACCTGGTCTAAATTTAAACCTCTTTAGTGAATACGGGTGTTAGTGTTCAGCATGCCACGTCGTCTACAAGCCTGTATCGACAGAAGCCGTGCAATGACGAAATATTAATTATTATTTATTATTCTTTTTATTTTTTTTTTCGCAAATAGAGTTTAAATATTGATGACAATTTAATATAATATTTTGACATATATCACTCAAAAAAATACCAGAAGAACTTTTCAAAAAGAGAATGCTCCATGGATGCTCAATTAGTTCAATACACATGCACCTTCTCGAAAGGTTTTCCTAATAGTCTAGAAGCAACATATATTAATTTTTTTGTACCAGTATTTTTTGCCACAGTAGTATCTATATTAAATTTTAATCTTTAATTTTCTATTTCAGTTTGGTTCGTCAAGCCAAGGTTACGGCACATCGAGTGGCTGCCCATCCCCCGGTCCAAACATGCGACCTCCTCACTACCTCAAACATCACCTGCAACACAAAATGGGTTTTGCAGGTGTGGGGCCTGGGTCGGCACCACCTAGTCCGGGTCCTCCTCAAAATTTTCACATGGGGCCTCCTGGTCATCACCATTCAGGTATGGGGCCTCCGACGTCTATGGGCCCTCCCAATATGCCTTCTGCGAGTATGACCCCATCGAGTAGTCCGATGTTAACGAACAACCATCCGCATGAAGGTCCCATGCCCCCTCCTAGTTCGACGCCGAATTCCCATTCGCAGATGGTGAGCGAAATGCTGGATAATGGTATTACGACGACGCCTCAGAGTTCTATGAATACTCATGTAACAGCTACGTCTGGTGGTTCAGTTACCTCTGTTGTTACAACAGGCCCTGACGGGGCGCCCATCGACGAAGGGTCCCAACAGTCAACGCTGTCAAATGCATCAGCTGGTAAGTCACTTTTTTTACTCTCCCAAAATCCAGAATTACCTCTTGATTAGCCCCCAGTACCCCGGATTATCTCTTGATTACCCTCGAGTACCCCGAAGTATCTCTTGATTACCCTTTATTACCCATGATTACCTCAGAATACCTTTCATTACCTCAGAGTACCCTTTATTACCTCAGAATATCCTTTATTACCTGGACTTATTATATTTTCAATCGAAGTAAAGCAAATTATTATAGTTTATCTATTATTACAGGTATTACAAGTTAAGTAAATGGAAAGATCCCATTTTATGTGAATAAAATTTTGAATATAAATGATTTGACAAAAGTTGTCTGACAATTTCGCGAGATAGGTTTCGCCATACTCAGGAGGTCACGTGACATGACTAACTTATAAAAAGGCTGTTAGCAATTGGTTCATTTATAAAACATTAAAATGTTATGTTGCATTGATTCTTTTGTTAATTATTAGTCTGTGTTCATTAACAATATTGTATTAAAATAATGTTAAGATAATGTAAAGATAATTGTATTTGTTTTTCATGGATAAAGCGATTTTAGTATCTTTGAATTGCATCACGGTTAATTTGTCATATGTGGCAACTTTAAAGCCGGAGGAGAATCCAAAAATGTCAAAAAATATAGGGTGTTCCTTTTAAAATCACGAAGTTGATAGTGATTTCTTGATTTTCTGATCGTCATTTGTTGTTAAATTTACCGTCATGTAAATTTTTAGGAAACATCCTACAACTTTCATATAAACGTTTTTTTTTGCTTTAAAAGTTTTAAAACAAGGCTCTCAGGGGGTGGCAAATTATAAAAAAAAACCAGTACAGAGATAAAACTGAATGGACCGTTTTCTGGCTCGATCAAGTCCAATTTTGCAAGTTATAAGCAAATTCGGAACATTTCATCTCGGGTACATCAAGAAAAAAGCTTGGCAAATTATAAAAAAACCTGTACATACAAAAATTAATTACCAGGGTTCCCATTATTGTATTATATCCAGAATACAATATAGTGTTTACTTTTGTCTTTCACGCAACTTGGGCCCTTAAGTTTTCCAAAGATTGCCACCCTTGTGCAAAAGCTACTATTTTTAGATCCAGTTGGCGAACTTAACCGTATAAGAAAATAATGAGGGGTTTAACGTATCAAGAACAACGGCATGACTAGTAATTTTGTGGCACTTGCACAATCTAGACTGTATTACCGAGCGACACCGTTCGCTAAGCAAATTTCAAAGTAAGGGCACTTGTTTCTTTAATAGTAACTTTTTGGACGCAGTGTAATGAGATCGAACTGCATAAAATTACTTTGAATAGAAAAACAAATCTTCTTTTCCGTGTCAATAGTCGCCAAGTCTGAAAACCAATTTGTCTTTGCCAACGTTTCAAAGCGAACAACTTATTTCAGCCTCCAAGCGAGTTTGCAATCTCTTTCGGCTTTGAAAATGATTGAACTATTTTAGCTTTCAAATTTCTAACGCTCGCGTTTAGTTAAACGCTGATTGCTCCTAAAACAAATTATAAATACTGCGAATGCTATTGGCTGAGAAATAGTGCAGAAGATGTACGAGCAAATCATGAGTCAAGGTGTTACAAATTCGAGCATTGGGGTCTTGGAAAGGATAAACATGTAAAAAATAAAAAAGTCGGTAAATTTCCTATACCCGGAATTTTCCTCGTTATTAATATTTCTTTTTATTAGAAATAGTGATATATGACCCGATTTAGTTCCTAACCCAGTCATTTAGTATACAGAGTGGGCCAATCAAAACGAAACAAGCCCGATGTTTCTTATACCGTTCGTTTAAAAAAATTGCTCGGACCCGTCGATTTTTATTTCCTGGGGGAAAGGTTTTGCCCATATCATCAACCTTGTCACTTCAATCCCCTCGCGGGGGTGTGGTCCATCTCTTCTTAAAATGGGAATAGGGGTCGACTAGTACCTTATTAAAGGTAATTAAATTCTCTTTTCAACGTATTTTAGTTTTTCAATTTTGATACAGCCGTTTTTTAGAAAATAAGGGAAGAACAATGAAAAGAAAAAATACGATTTTTCATTGTTATTTCTCGATGAAGAAAATGTTGAAATCCATTCATTGTTATCTCGAAGAAGTCTTTTATGCGTACTTTCAACTCTGTCACTTCATCCTCCCCCCTCAGGGGTGAGCTTCAACCCTTAAATTAGATGGGAATAAACTTCATGTGATACAGATTCATCATAAAAATAAGGAAATGTGTTTTACATTTCTCATTACATTTATCACTCAAAAATGTTTGTGCAACAATTTTATAAATATTGCAGTTGTTTATCTTCCTTAAGGCCGTTTTACATACTGCAATTCTTTCTTGCAAGTTGCAATAGTCTTGAACAAAAGCATGCGCAGTGGCAAGACATTTGTACCTTTTGTCAAACTGCGCATGCCTTTGTTCAAGACTATTGCATATTGCAAAGAAGAATTGCAGCATGCAAAACAGCCTTTAGAAATGTAGAAGAGTATTGACATTTAATTTATTTAAATTTAGGTAAGTTTTTGTCTGTGACTATTTATAACTTTGTTTTGATCTAAAATGGTTTAATCTACTATTCGTTTTTTCTAAATGCGACTGTTAATCGTCACAATTGTCTATATTAGTGTGACGAAAATCCACATCTATAATAATAAGGTTCACACTCATCATCCTGAGAAATTAAACTTCTGGATTGGAATGTATGGCGATTGTTTAATTGCCCCATTTTTTCTCCCAGGAAATCTGAATGGAGAAATGTATCTGCAATTATTAGAAGACACTATCGATCCTGCATTGAGAGAAACGTTTTAAAATCATAACAGTTACAATGCCAATGAGTTGACATTTTAACAGATGGTGCACCTCCTCGTTATACCCTTGCTGTGCGTGAATATTTAAATCGGACGTATCCTGGTAGCTGGATCGGCCGATGAGTAGCGATAGAGTGGCCTGCAAGATCACCTGACTTAACCTCCTTAGATTTTTTCTATGGGGTCACTTAAAAAGTAAGATTTATAAAACTCAGCCACAGTCATTAAATGATTTACGTCAGCGGATCATTAATAAATGTCGGGCCATTACACCAGAAATGTTTCATAATGTCCGGGACCGCTTTGAACAAGAACTCTATTTTGTATGAATGCAGGTGGCCCACAATTTCAGCACTTATCATGAACAATGAATAAACAAAATTTACATCTTGTATCTCATCTTTCCTTATAAACCTAAACCATACCCATATCGTAAAGCTAAGCTCAAAAAGAATTATTTTTTCCAGAAAAACAATGTCATTACGTAAAATTAACCTAAAGATCGATACAAATGTATAGTTTTATTAGTGTTGACTTATTAACTACTAAGTACTTAATTTTTAAAAATTGCAAGGCCTTGAAAAGAGAATTTAATGACCTTTGAAATGAGGTATCACTTGACCTTTAATTCCATTTCCAATTTAATATGTAAGGGTTGCAACTTACCCCTACGGGAGGTTAAAGTAACAGAGTTGAAAATAAGCGAAACATTTTTTTTTCTCAACGGATCTCAACATTTTTTTACCCGAACAATGATTTGTTTGCGTTTTCTTTCATTTTTGTGGACTAACGCAAAAAATTCAGGAAAGAATTTTCAGTTAGGTTCCTTTACAGATTGTTTTGGGTTGTACATTATGAAGATACTGAATCTGTGAAATTTTCAACTCCTAAGAAGAAGCCCATTTCGTGGTCAAATAAAATACAGGGCAATCTATTAAAAATATAAACTGTTTTTACATGCTTTTTCATAACACCTATAAGTATACCATAGAACACTCGTAGAAAAAAAATTTCAATCTCAAGGATAAAAATGAAGAAAAAGTCCGTTTTTAGTTAAACTTCCAATACCAAATTAAACAACTGGGAAATTGTGCAACCAGCTGGTGAAAAGGCCGATTCATTTGTCAAGAACTCGGAGCATTTCACTCGAATTATACGAGATATCGTTCTTGAAAAAGACGATATCATAGCAAGTCTAGATGTCAAGTCGTTGTATCCTAATATTCCCATCGACGAAGTTCTAAACTTGGAGCATTGCCTTAAAAATAGTTATTTTTTCTTCAACGGGCAAATGTATAAACAAACAGATGGTGCTCCAATGGGATCCGCGCTATCACCAGTAGTTGCAAATTTATTTATGATATACTTCGAAAAAGAAGCTCTTGAGAAAGCAAGTTTGAATACAGAATACAATTTACTCTAGAGTTAGAGGAAAACAACAAACTTCCATTTTTAGATGTTCTGATCACAAAGCTGCATAACGGACATTTCGAATACACTGTGAACAGAAAACCAATACATACCGACAGGTATTTAAATGCAAGATCACATCATCACCCACAAAGCTGTGGCCAACACTCCGTGCGATTAACTGAAACAGACGAGAAAAACGAATTTAATATAATATAATATCTGGTGCTTTAAAAAAAAATGGCTACCCAAATCGCACTATAGAGAAAGCTATTAATGCACAGGGTTCCCAAACAACGAACAACAAAAATTATGAACCGGGAAAGCAACAAGTAGTCTTACCATATGTAAAGGGCACAACAGACAGAACGGAAGAATTCTTAGAAAACACAAAATACAATCAAAACAAAATCAAATTGGAAAACCACAGAGTATACATCATTCCATGCCAGGACTGTGAAAAGCTGTACGTGGGGAAAACTAACAGGCGAATATCAAGAATAGAAGAGCATACACTTAGCATTAGAAACAAAAAATAACATCGGCACTATTCCGACATCATCAGGAAACCGGCCACAAAATAAATGTCGATGGGTGTAGGGAGATTGCCAATATATAGCATAAGACCATAATAATAAGATGACCTAAATAAAAGGGACGAATCGTTAAAACTACCAACAGTACAATCTAAAATCACAAAAAAATCAAGCGGAATTAGCGCATCAACAACAGCAACATCTGGAAAACATAAATAATGATCAACGGCCGCTCAGATATAACCTTGGTCCCCGGATGGGGGTATAAAAGGAAGCTTCGCAGTCGCTAACACTTTAGTCTCTATTCGGACGTGACAAGGAAATCTTGGAAAATGCCAAATGTGATTTCGGCGAAACGTCATCAAAACTGTTCTTTTTAGAACGACAGTAGTTAACGGATGTACACCCGGATATATATCAGTATATATATATATATATATATATATATATATATTTATATATATATATATATAGAATTATATATATATATATATATATATATATATATATATATATATATATATATATATATATATATATATATATATATATATATATATATATATATATATATATATATATATATATATATATATATATATATATATATATATATATATATATATATATATATATATATATATATATATATATATATATATATATATATATATATATATATATATATATATATATATATATATATATATATATATATATATATATATATATATATATATATATATATATATATATATATATATATATATATATATATATATATATACACGCGAAAAATTACCACTTTCACATATTTATGTCGACTTAAATGCATTGTATCGTTCCACTGTGCGGCGCAGGCACTGTGTCAAATGTCTTTGCATTGTCAAGAAACATCTCCAAGCTTTTATTTCTTTAGTAGTAATTTTGTAATGCAATTCACTTTAAAGCTCTGTATAACTCTTTTTCGATAAAAAGAAAAAGAGTTTCCTGGCTTGAGAAAGAATGCTAGCAGTCGATCTTATTCACAAATAAATACAAGTTTCAGAGTTTACAGTGTCGTAAAAGTTTGATATTCGTCAAGATTTTATTTTGCAGTTTATTTAGTTGTAAATGTATACAGTTAGATAAAGGGTTTTACTTTAAAACTTTTATATATAGGGTTATTAATTTGATTGTACTTCCTGTTTGAGACATTTTTTGGTAATTATTTTGTTGAATAAAATTTACTTGTCGTACTTGCAATGTCTGTATCGATTGGACTTGATGGCTGTTTTGAGAATGTAGTTTCTTGCTATCCGCTTGATCTTTTCTGATGTTTCTTTTATATACAGCGTGTAACAAAAGTAAGGAAACGGCTTAATACAGCAGGTAAAGTTCCTTACTTTACCTGCTGTATTAAGTATTTAAACTAGATTTTTTTAAGGTAATGGTACACCAAATGATGAAATAAGGTTTCAGCAGGATGGTGCTCCACCGTATTTTGCTCGGAATGTTCGGGAATATTTAGACAGTTTTTTTTTTGGAAGATTGGAAGTAGGGGTACAATAGAGCGGCCACCTCGGTCTCCGGTCTTGACGCCCTTCGAAAGACATCTTAAAAATGTGGTGTATAAAATTAAGATGGGGAATTTCCCGAAATTTTTTGTTAGTTTTACTTACGGTAGATTTAGTTAATGGATTTCTGTTAGGATATTTGCCGTTAACAATGTTACAAACATCTTGCAGGTTTCGGACTCTATCCCCATAACCCAGTATAATTAAGACTTCAATTCTTTAGGTTTCAGTTCAACGATCCTTTTTTGTAAATCAACAAAACTGACATTGTCAAACATATCAGGTAACCTTTTCTGTAGAGGTATTTTAATAAAAGGTAATACGTTACATTATGGATATTAAACTCTTATTTTCGCTGTTAACTTTCATTAAAAGTGCTCTTAATAAAAAGTATTGAGAATTTTACGCATATTTTAAAAATTTTACTTTTGTTACACGCTGTATAGGATACTTATGAGCATAAGGTCATTTTTAATATTACCGATTCCCGTATCTAAAGATTCCTTGTATATACATAATGTTGTAGCTCGGCTATAACGAGATCTAATAACACCTTGTTTTGTTGCCTCAGAATGATTAGACTGCATTTTTGCGGTTGACAAGAACATCAAAGAAAAGGTAAGCTTGAATTTTCTTCTTTCTAATGGTAAACTTGATGGAATTGCGAATGTTATGGAAATTGTCTAAAACTTGTACCAGAAGTTTCTCATCCTTATTCTTTAAGTTTAAATATTGTCTTCTCTATGACATGATATTCAAACAAATCCATGTAACTCGCTAAAACCCATTTTAGCCACGTTGTTTCTGTGCATTGAACTGACAATAATAATGCTGTTAAATTATCAATTCGAACAACTGAAATTAAATTGGACTTTTTACATTTTCTATTTAAATATATTATGTCGGGCAAATTGGTGGTTTTTTGTCTATTGACTCAGTTTAAGCGCGTTCCAGTTATATTGTGTTTTCGGTGTTGTGCCAATATTTTTGCAATTTATTAATTAAATATCAATATTGGTATCCATTTTATTACAAACCGCTGGAAAATTGCAGGGAGTTATTTGCTTTGTTCGTACATTTGACACGAAATTGAAATGGGTTTTATTTAATGGTAAATCGGACGTAATTTACATAAATAAAAGGTTCTTTTTACCCGACTGCGCATGTATGTAAGTATGTTATGTGTCCATTGTTTATTACGATTGGACCGATTTTTTTAATTGAATAATATCTAGTTCTTTCACCCCGGATATTAAATAATTCCTGTGGAATATTTTCGTGCGCATTTTGGCCAACTCCGAACGTTTTCAATAATATTCTTATCCGGGTCTTGTTGGATTCCATTATTTTGATGATACACATACAAAAAGCAAATAGGCAAAGTGCATTTGTCACTACCCTTCAAATATCACAAAATCCATTTTATGCATAAAACTCCCCCCATGTTATTACACCACCATAGTGCTCTATATTGGCAATCTCCCTACACCCATCTAAATTTATTTTGTGGCTGGTTTCCTCATGATGTAGGAATAGGGTCGAGGTTGTTTGTTTGTTTCTGATACGAGTTTATGCTCTTCTACTCTTGCTGCTATTCGCCCCACGTACAGCTTTTCACAGTCCTGGCACGGAATTCTGTGTACTCCACAGTTTTCCAATTTGTTTTTGTCTTTGGGGTTTGCAAGTAGTTTACAAAAGTCGAGCAGATGTCCTAAACTCTATGGTTTACCAAAAATACACAAACCACGGGCGCCCATCAGACCTATTTGTTAGTGCTGTTAATTCGGCGTTACAAAAACTGGAGAAATATCTTTCTGAAATTATGCAATCAGCTGTAGAAAAAGCTGATTCATTTGTAAAACACTCGGAGCATTTCACTCGAATTATACGACCTACAGACAGATATTTAAATGCAAGATCACATCATCACCCAGCAGAAATTCAAGCTATGGTAAATACCTCAATATCCAGATCCGTGCGATTAACTGAAACACAGAGGAGACAAAACGAACTTAAGGCCGTTAAACTTCCTACTAATTTATCTACGGACGATATTTACTTTTTTGTTCTTATATATATATATATATATATATATATATATATATATATATATTTATATATATATATATATATATATATATATATATATATATATATATATATATATATATATATATATATATATATATATATATATATATATATATATATATATATATATATATATATATATATATATATATATATATATATATATATATATATATATATATATATATATATATATATATATATATATATATATATATATATATATATATATATATATATATATATATATATATATATATATATATATATATATATATATATATATATATATATATATATATATATATATATATATATATATATATATATATATATATATATATATATATATATATATATATATATATATATATATATATATATATATATATATATATATATATATATATATATATATATATATATATATATATATATATATATATATATATATATATATATATATATATATATATATATATATATATATATATATATATATATATATATATATATATATATATATATATATATATACAGGGTGTCCGGGAAAATGTGGGAGATCTCTCGGACTCAGATAGAACATTAAAAAATAAGATGACAAGTTCCCATAAATTTTTTTCCTAGCGGCCCTCCCTACGGAGATACGGCCCCCTAAAGGACCCCACTGGAAATCGGTTTTTCTAGAATAACTTTTAAACGACTCAATATAATTTAACGAAAATTTAATATGATAAACAGTAGTAAGGACCTCTGAAAATGCTTCCCTTAAAACATAATTAGCTTGTTTAGTTTACCAGGGACGGACTAGATTGTACATTTTAACGCTCAAATTTTTAACACCCTGTATGATAAGGAGTTAAAAAAAATAAATTTGGATACCTTGAACATTAAGCTAAAGAAAAGGTGCTCTTGTTCATTGTCGATAAAATGAACCGTTTTCGAGAAAAAAAAATAATAAAAGAATACAACTTTGGGAGTATTAAATATGTTTTGATCCTGAACAACCTAATACGCTAAATAGAAAAAAGTCAATTAAAAACTTCATAAGTGGGTTCAACATGTGCTCCGTGATTTGTGATGCACTCGCGGGCACGACGAATAGAGGACTGCTGTACTCGCCACAACAACCCAGCATTGTTCCTTATCATATCGCAATGAAACGTGATTCTCTGTAAAAGTTCCTCCCTAGTAGCAACCGGAGAGGAATACACCAAGGTTTTGAGATGACCCCACAGGTAGAAATCCATTGGCGTTAGGTCGGGAGACCGTGGAGGCCAGGCAATGGGACCTCCTCTGCCTATCCAACGGTTTCCATAGACGTTATTTAGGTGGTCCCGTACAGCAACGCTAAAATGGGGTGGGGCTCCATCATGCATAAAATGCATCCTTTGGCGGGTTTCAAGTGGCAAATGCTCTATTGAATCTAGAAAAGCGTTCTGAAGGAACTCTAAATAAAGTTCACCATTCAATCGTGCCGGTAATACGCATGGTCCAATGAAAAAATTGCCGATTATTCCTGCCCAAACATTAATGGATTGAAACTGATGTTGATGATGATGAACGACAGTGGCATGAGGGTTTTCATCAGCCCATACATGCGAGTTATGTAAATTTACAATACCATCTTTGGTAAATCCTGCTTCATCGGTAAAAAGAATAATGCTAATGAAGTTTGGGTTTGTTCGTTGTTGATCTAACAACCAGTTTGCGAACTGGATTCTTCGAGGAAAATCTTCAGGAAGTAGTTGATGCACTTTTTGCAGATGATAAGGGTATAACAACTGTTCTTTAAGTACTTCAGCAACTGTACTTTTTGACACATGAAGCTGCGCGGCTAATATTCGAGTGCTTATTGAGGGAGTATCAGCTACAGTATCCAAAATATCTTCCTCCAATTGCACCGTACGTACTGTTCTCCTCACACCAGCATCAGTACTCCTTTTCCCAAAACTTCCTAAAAATAATTAATGAACGTCAATAATGTTACCTTATTAATTGAGAATTGCCCACCAGTTTCTCTTAGACGTTGGTCAATTCGCTGAAATGTTTTCTCATTTGGAATATTGCGATTAGGATATCTTTCTCCATACAACCTTCTTGCTTCATAAGCATTGCAAGATGCAAGTCCGTACATAAGATGCATATCTGCATACTCACTAAATGTGTATCCCATTATCGAATTAAATTTACCAAGGTATTCAAAATTTAATAAATTAATATCGAAGTAGGTACAAAAAGATCAACGTGTCAAGAAGATTTCAAATGCACACGTCAATGCGAGATTATTTATTTCGTACCATAGTAACGTTTGTAAAAAAGTGCATTCTTTAATACTGATAAATAAACAATAATAAAACATTAATACTTTTATTATTTTTTTTCTCGAAAACGGTTCATTTTATCGACAATGAACAAGAGTACCTTTTCTTTAGCTTAATGTTCAAGGTATCCAAATTTATTTTTTTTAACTCCTTATCATACAGGGTGTTAAAAATTTGAGCGTTAAAATGTACAATCTAGTCCGTCCCTGGTAAACTAAACAAGCTAATTATGTTTTAAGGGAGTATTTTGAGAGGTCCTTACTACTGTCTATCATATTAAATTTTCGTTAAATTATATTGAGTCGTTTAAAAGTTATTCTAGAAAAACCGATTTCCAGTGGGGTTCTTTAGGGGGCCGTATCTCCCTAGGGAGGGCCGCTAGGAAAAAAATTTATGGGAACTTGTCATCTTATTTTTTAATGTTCTATCTGAGTCCGAGAGATCTCCCACATTTTCCGGACACCCGGTATATATATATATATATATATATATATATATATATATATATATATATATATATATATATATATATATATATATATATATATATATATATATATATATATATATATATATATATATATATATATATATATATATATATATATATATATATATATATATATATATATATATATATATATATATATATATATATATATATATATATATATATATATATATATATATATATATATATATATATATATATTCTTTTCAACTGATATATTGTTAAGACAGTTTTACTACGGCAAAAGTGTAAGGACTAAACAAAACTTTTAACAACTTTCATTTTCAACTGAAAGCAAACTTTTCAGCACACTCACACATAAACTTTAGGGTATAAATATTGACGAACTCCAGCTTCGGAAGTTTTCATACTTCAACAATTCAAACTTAACTAGGTAGTAAATTTACTCCCAAAGTTGAATATAATCCAAAAGGTACATTAAATGTTCATATTAAACTTAGCTTTCATTTATGGAGCTATATTGGGTTCAAGCAGATTAACTTTATTGTTTGTAGTTGCTTCGTGTGTTTAGTTATATAAACTATTTACCTGAACTCTTGCAAAACTATTGACAAGAGAAACTATTCTATGAAACAGGAAGAATGTCGTTGTGGTTAAAGAGCTAGGCTTGTATTTTTTTGATTTTAAGAAAGCTTTTGATTCGATAAATCACTAAAATGTAGATAATCACTTGTAGAATTAACTACCTTCATTCTGGAGTACCCAAATGGTGGAAATCCTCGTAAGTTGAAATGGCGGCTTTTGATATTTGTTATTCCTTCTCCGGAATCTGCAAGCATTTTAGCGAGTGAACGTCGGAAACTGTGGCCTGTGTATAGTTCAGGATTTGGGAGCTTCAGATAACCTGGCATTTTTCCAAAGGTGTTTATTCCGATGCATTGTACTGTGCGAGCTCCGTTCTTGCAGTTTACAAAAAAACGCCTTTGTGGGGTGTCTGGCTTTCTTAAAATCGCATATTTTCTGACCAATTTTAAATATTCTCCGCTTTCAGCTTCACCAGAGAGTACAAAGCTTCTAGAACGGTAATTTTTTGTGTCTGGAATATTTATTAATAAAATATTTCCTTTGTCTTTAATATGATCCAATGACATTTTTGTTAGTTCTTCTCGGCGACATGCGCCCACCAAACCAAATATAGTAGCTCCTTTAATATGGATATAAATTTCGTCAAGCGCTTCATTTATAAATTTAGAAATTTCCTCTTTGGAAAAAATTTTTGCCTTTGGTCTAAATCCAACATTTTGTTTTTTAAAATAGGCCGTTACTTTGAAGCATCAGCTTAAATCCATGTTTTTATTGAGTTTGATCATACTTTTTAACATTGAGTATCTGGACTGGAAAATCAACTTACACACTTTTTTTAAGCATTTTATATATTGGCATAGATATATTGATATTGTAAAATGTTTTACAGCAACTGAACAATTTAATATTTTTGTGGAGTATATTATTAACATTCATCCAAATATAAAGTTTTAGGTTTAGATATTAGAAGAGCATATAAAACCGATAATTCCATAAGTAATGTTATTAAAAATAATAAAACTTAGAAAACAGGTGTATACCAACTCAATTGGTAAAAGAATAGACGAACGCTATAAAAGCTTCTTCAAAGGAAAAACCTAATATAATTACGCAAATCGTTTAATTCAGGCTGTTCATACTGGTAACTATTTTGCAGGGAGTGTTTCAGCCACTAAAACAAGAATTTTATTGTCAGAAACAGTAATTTTAATCTATAATTTCCGACATATCCATCTCACCTAAAGAGGAATTGCTGAATAGCCTTGAGAAAAACAAGGGAGGTAGCCCTGAGGGCTTTCCGTCATTATTCATTAAGAAATCTACATCATCGCTTTATAGACCCTTAACTATAATTTTTAATAAACCCCCATGCGGTGCTGTCAGATGGTGCATATTTTTTTTTAATTTAGGGAAAAGGTAGATGTGGCAACGTTGTACCCCGGTATGCTATAACAACTTATATATCGCACAACGGAACAGTGTATTAATACTTTCCAATCTGATAGTTATAATCTGTGATACTGTATAGCGAAACATGTCACGTTTTTTTAAAACAAATATAGTGAAAGAGTTTGTAAATAAATAGTTGCTATTCTTTTACTTTTTATATAATATTGTATTTTATTTATTCCAGCCTCAGGGGAAGATCCCGCGTGTCCACAGACACCCAAGTCAAATAGGAAAAACGACATGGGTCACTACAGCCACCCTTCGACGCCCCAGGGCTCGGTCACTCACGAAGATTACGGCGAAATTAGCAGTCCCGGCTGGCCTCGTACGCCTGCTAGTCCGGTGAGTCGAAAAGTATGAGTCTTTGGTTTATTTTTATTAATGTTTATACTGTGTCGTCCCCAAAAAAGGGGGTGTATGTTTGGGTTTATTTTCTCGCCGATCTTTACATCACTATATTATCTATATTCTTTGTTCCTTCATGGCATTTTTATGTAGATGTCTAATAGACATTACTTGCTTAAAAATACGAAAGTCATACTGTTTAATATTAAAGGGTGAACATATTAACATAATTTACAGACCCAATGCTATAGCTTAGCTAGTACTTAGGGATCAGACACCTCATGCTGAATTTATACAGACAACATAAAATAAGAACAGGTAATGTTGCATTTCATATGGCAAATAAAATAAAACTTATTTTTAAACGCGTGCTCGCTGGCAGTTAAGCCAATCAAATAGGCCACAAGTCAGTCAAATAGAGCACTGTCAGTCGTTTGCGTATACCTACTTGGGCAGTTTGATTTTCAGATAAAATATAAAAGTCAAAGATCGAATTTGGTCATCTTCAGAGACATCTGTTATGTTTGTTTTTGCTTATTTGCCAGTATAAACTCAGCTTCATACTTTTTTAACATTTTAATGTCATTTTTACAGGGTCTATATTAATTAATATCCAAAATTTTGAGAAGTTTATCTTATAAGGAACACCTTATAAGAAAAAAAATCAATTTGTTCACTCTATTCAACGCTTCAATAATATACAGGGTGTTCCATTTTACAAATGTCACATTTCGAAATGCAGTTAATTTTTAGGACACTTGTATAAAAGTCGGCGATCCTATGTTGCTAAAATTAAAGTACGACATATTGACTAAATGATATTAAAATTTTGCATTGATTTGACATCTGGAGACGGAAATATTGAAGTTTTAATTCAGATCAGTTTTGGTAAAAAAAAACACAAAATAATTAATATTTAAGAACCGGTAAAAGAAATGAAAAAATATCCTCTACAGAAACTACAGAAAAAACTAAGATTGTTTTGCAGAATCTAAAAATAAAATAAAATACAGGGTGTCCCATTTAAAATTCCAAACTTGTAGCAGTTACCAGTAGATCTGGCAACACTACAAATGCGAAATTATTTTTAAAAGCTAGAGTGAAGCCGTAGTCAAAATTTCACATTTATTTTTCTTTTCGTTCTCCAGACCATAGAGTATGGAATACCCTGTATATGCAACATTGCTGAGCTTTAAAAATTGAAATTTACGTATTTTGTGGATTTTATGTTTAAACTACCTTCTCCAAATACACCTCCTTTTTTGTCAGTCCAAATTAGCTGCCTAGGGATGTTTTTTGGGCAGAAAATTTGGAATAAGATCTGTTACTCAAACATCAATATATTTCCATTGTCCTACTTTAGTTGACAGTTACCAGAAGAATTATTTGAAATTCACAAATTAACAATATATTTACATATTTGTTTCATTAACAGATCCTTAATTGAGTCGTAGTTGTGTCGCCGTTTGTGTACCCCAAAACTCCAGTTTTATTTTTTGTGTATTTTATGTCGGTATCTAGTTCGATGTGTCAGTTTTGATTCAACTTAGGAGGCTGCACATGCCATACACACATGTATTGAAAATTCAAGCTAGTTAAAATTGCGAAGTAGATTAGATTCACAAAATTCTCTAATTTGATCTATTAAAAATTCGAATGTCAGTTGAAACACGCCATCTTAAATACCCCAATACCTCGAAGATTCTAATATAGAAATTAAAGACTAAATAGGGAGCTTGCTGTCATCTCAGGAAAATCACGAATCCGGCTAGAAATTCCAAAAAATTGTAAACATTCTTTTTTTGCCTGTATCTGCCAAAATAACCTGCTCGTCAAAAAGAACGGCAAGAGGTTTTTTGGCGTTATATTTAAATGCCAGTCGTCTAGTTTCTTAACCAATTTAAATCAGCTTTTCGGATTCTAAAATCTTGTTTCATGTAGAATCATCGGCGGGGTATACTTGTCTTAATTTTTTTTATGGCGTTGTACAGGCTGGTAAAGAAGGCAATGTAAAAAATTAAAACTAGTATAATAAATAAACAAACTATATTTGTTTAGTAATTTCCACTAATTTATTTCCTTTGTACAGCTGTTTTGACACACTATCTCTTTCAAAAACCAATTTAAGACTGATACTAAAACTAGATTTTTTAACAATAATAAAAGAGTCTACCTACCTAACCCTAGCAGATATTAGCTATAAAGATTTAACATTGGGGAACCGTTTAGGTCCATTTGATCGTTCAATAAAATATTATTTTTCCTCTTATTAATTTCTACACTTTCCAAGTAATTTAACTTGTAACTTTTATTAGCGGAATGCAAAGTTTTAAATTCATTATTAAAATTCTGATTTGTTTCTAGTAAATGTTTTGCATAATTAGAATCAGTTTTTTTTTTGTTTAATATATGATGTTTTGTGTTCTTTGATACGTTTATAAAAAGATTTACCCGTTTGACCAATATATACTTTATGATTTGTTTTTTTAAGATATTTCTTTATTTTAGTGCCAATTTTTCCGGTATATGTTAAACTTATTATTGTCTTTTGCATTGAAATTAGGATAAACGAAATTGAGTGCTTTTTTTATATTGTTTTTATTTACGATTTTGTCTATTATGGTTGCGTCATAACCATTATTAACTGCAATCTGTTTCATAATATTAAGTTCTTTGTTAACATTTTCTGTTGAGAGAGGTTCATTAATTAAATGATGTACAAAACTTTGAAAAGCTGCCATCTTATGCGTGAATGGGTGGTTTGATATATTATGTATTGTTATATCTGTATAGGATGGTTTATGATAAATTTCAAAATGGTGATTATTATTATTGTTCCTGGTTTTTAAATCTAAAAAGTTTATGGACTTATTTCGTTCTAATTCTAAAGTAAATCTTATATTTTTATATAACTTATTAATAAAATTTAGAAAGAGGTTAAGTTGTCTCTCTTTGCCTGTGAAACAAGCCAAAATATCGTCAACGTATCTGTACCAATAAATAAACGTGTCTCTTACAGAGTGATTATCTATTATTTGTTCTAAGTTATCAAGAAATATTTCAGCTAAAATTGGACTTATCGGGTTACCCATTATTAAACCTTTTTTACTTAAATAGATTGAGCCATTGAATTCAAAACAATTTTGATCAAGGCACACTGCCACCAAATCTAATATGTCATTCTTAACAATAGGGTTGACTTTGTTTTTTAATAGCAAGTTATCCACTAAGTTCGTTCATAGCTTCAATAGGGGGGATACTGGGAAATTAAGAATAACAAGTCTAATACAAATAAGGGCCAAAAATCAGGGGTATATGAATTAAAATGTGGTTCTTGCGAAAAAGTATATATTGGTCAAACGGGTAGATCTTTTTATAAACGTATCAAAGAACACAAAACACCATATATTAAACAAAAAACTGATTCTAAACAAATATAGTTTGTTTATTTGTTATACTAGTGATAATGAATTTCCATCACGTAACGCCTAACTCGATAAATTAAAAAATTAAAATCTTGAACAAGGTATATTTTTTTAAAGAACGGTTTCCTTTTTTTGACATTTTTTTGTTTACTGTCTTGTAACAAAAATCGTTTGATTTTAGGCAAAAATGATAAAATGTGTAAATTTATAATTGGCTAATACCACATTTCTATTGTTAATGATAACTTTGGTTCGGTTGAAGAAAATTATTTTTAAACGGAAACTTTTAAGGTTAAGAGTGTCCCAAAATTGGGTTTGATTTAAATAAGATCATTCGTAAGTATAAAACTATCAAATATTGGATGATTAATTCCATTAAATGTTTTAGTTTGGAGTACATATAAATGTTTTGTAAGATACAGAGTGACCCAAATTCTATTCTATGCATTGCATAAAGTCTCAGAAAAGATGTGTATGACCAGTAAAATCCGAATTCTATGGAACATTTTTTAAAACAATGCAAAATGACAAATTTGAAACTTTTTCAAAAAATTTCAAATTTTACTAAGCCTTATTATTAAAAAAAATCTATGGAATGCGGACTTTACTGGTCAGTATCTTATCCGAGTCTCTATGCAAGCCATATAATAGAATTTGGAACACTGTTCCCTATAGTAGCATCTGTATGTATTTCGAGGTAAAACCTTTAATGAAAATAAAGGAATCTTATACAGTTAAAAAATTAACTATGTAATTTAAAAGGTTCTATTTAAAAATTATTTTTTTCAAACTGAAGCAAAGTTATCACTAACAATAGAAATGTGGTTTTGGCCAATTATAAATTTGCATATTTCATATTTTTGCCTAAAATCAGGAAAAAATCACCTAATATTTTTTACAAGGCAGTAAACCAGTAAAACTGCCAAAAAGGTTCCGAGATATTGACTTCAAAATACCAATACTTAATAACGAGGAAAATTTTCTTTAACCAAATACACCTTGTTGAAAATTTTAATTTTTTACAGTACCTTCTTTACCACCCTGTACAACGCCAAAAAATTAACATAAGAAAAACATACCCGCCGCGGATTCAAATCGGTTAAGAAATGATAAATGAACGACTGACATTTAAGTAAATGCCTTTTGCCTTTGTTTTTGGCCAGCAGTTTATTATGTAAATGTAAAAAATGAAGGTCAGTATATCCTACACAAAAATTGTCTTGACGATTATTAGCCTAAGTACATTATACTCGATCGGAAACTGTAGTTAATATCCTCCAATTGACCCCTCCTGTCAAGGTAAAAATTAGAGAATTGTGTACGCTTCCAGGGATTATATTTATAATAATTCCAGCAAAAACTATTTTTGGATGTTAAAAAACTAATTTGGAAAGGGATATCCGTTGCTGTGACACATGATAATTAACTATTTCCTTCATGCTATGCATATACGGCAGAGCGCGCACGATGCGCTAGCTGCTGGAGCGTTCTCCGCGTCATCTATTTGCTGTCAATTTAAAAGTTGTTTTTATTTTCCACATTCACAAGGATGCTCAATATATTGAATGGAAAGATTATCTGTGATTTCATATGGAAAACCCCCGGAAAAAATTTGCCTCAGAAAAAGAAAGAAGGGATTTAAAGAAAGTCTATTTCGACAGCCGTGGAGAATATTTAAAACTCTCAAAAACTAGAACACTTCTAGGAAAAATCGGTAAATTTCCTTTTCCCAGAACCCAATTTAGTTCTCTAAACAGTCATTTAGTAACACATATATACTGCCTTTTCAAACATTTATATTGGGCAACATTTTGTTCCACCATATTGGATTCCTACCAATATTTTACCAGTTTCTTCCTATAGCACACTTTATTTTTGGGCATAATTTAAAATAGATTGAATACATAGTTTTTACATTGACACACACCGCCATTTTGTTGAATTCGTACCAGTTTATCCCCATATCAAATTTAATTTTCATGCAAAATTTAAAATCATTGAATAAGAGTATTTTTTACGTTGATTTTTTAACATTTCATTTGACCGTCATTTTGTTTCGCCATTTTGAATTCGTACCACAACTTTACCAGTTTATTCCTATATCACACTTAATGCTTGCACAAAATTTGAAATTAATCCAACAAGTAGTTTTTTCAGGCTGGTTTTTTAAATATTTTATTAGGTCGCCATTTTGTTTTGCAATCTTGGTTTTATACGGAAATGTTACCAGTTCATTCCTATGTAACACTTGATTTTTGTGCAAAATATGAGGTAAATTTTTAGGCACCCCAACTTTTTTTTTGAAATAGCAACCTAGGTCATGTGAAGGCTCTATGAGAAGGTCTTCTCATTGCTCGTCTTGTTACAGGAAAACGAGTCCACATATGTTTTTTAATAAAAATTAATAATCGGGGGATCATTAGCACTCGCCTGATCAGGCTAAGGTAACAAATGCTGAAAGTGATTTCCACCTTCTACTTGACAAGGACCGAGTCTATGGTAATTACTACCAACCGCACTTCGAATACTTTCGGCTGGTAAATTAGTAACCTCCATCCTTATTCTATCTTGTAGGTTCTCAACGCTGTTTGGTCCATTTTTTTAAACACTCTCTCCTTCAAATACCCCCATAGAAAGAAATCCAATGGTGTAAGGTTCGGAGACCTTGGTGGCTATTCAATGGGATCCCGTTGACCTATCCACCGATTTGGAAAAATTTCGTTTTCGTAAATGCAACTATCGTTTAATCAATCCTCTCAAGAAAATTCAATGAAATTTTTCCCATGTCACTGGATAGATTGGTGGGGTCTAAAAATTGGTGGTAACCAAGGTCGTTCCGCATTGCACCATAACTTTTGATAGTTAATTTTAATTAAAAACTTATGTGGACTCGTTTTACTGTAACAAAATTACCAGGAGATAATGAACTATATTTATATCTAAGAAACTACCATATTTATAGAAAAAAATCATGAGGATTATTTTTCAGGATCCTCACATCATTTTGACATGTACTTAATTGCTTTCTCTATAAGGTTTTAGCAAAAATCGGCAATATTTTAAAAATTTTTTGGATTCCATTCAGCTGGTTTTGTTATAGTTGTAAACTTTGGCGAGTTCAAAAGAGGTCCAATTTAAAAAAAATGGCCTGCTTCCTAATTTACCTGACGTTTGACCCTTTATATACTGGTACCGAGCAAAATCTAACATTTCAACTATGGCATTAATTACAAATCCTTGTGTATTGAAGGCAATAATTGTCTCTTCGATCGGAGCATATTTATTTTTATAAACTAATTTAAAGCTTCAAACGCATTAATTACCCAGTCATAATTAAGTGTCAGGAGTTTTGAAATGACAGTGGGCAAATATGTCCTTTTCATTGCCTCTGCATTAATCATCGTTTAAAGTTTAAAGCTTCAAGGGGGATTGGACACGTTTCATTTGACATTTATGTCTTTTTTTATCTAATTAGCTTTGATGATTTTTTATTAATTACCTAGCAAATACACTGATATCAAACGTCCAACAAGCAGTTGTTTTCTTTTATGTCCACTTCAAAGCTTGCAGGAAATATCTGTATATGTCATGTGTTAGATAAATTAAAAAACATCTTCATTTTCATGTTTGTGTTTCAGAATGAATGAAATCCCCTCCTTTAACTTTGTGGTTCAGTGAGAGAAAAAATGGTAAATGCAGAAGTTGTAGGGCTTATCGTGTAGTTTTTAAATCATTATTTTCTATGTACACAGGGTGTTTAGAAAATCGTGCCAAATAATAATAATAATTACTTACAATTTTAAATTTTAGAATGTTAAATTGGAAAGAAGGTAATCCAACACGGTCTAAACCCAAGAACTATATAAACATGGGTCCTAAAATGCCTCTTTTCCGAGATACAGGGTGTTAAAATTTTAATAAATAAATCGTTTTTACCCAATACTTTCATAACGCCTTTTCATATTTCTTTCAATGTTGGTAGGTATTAAGCACGTATAAAAGTACATTTTCTAGACATCATTTTTTTTTAAAAAGCCCCTCAATGTCTCCCTCTCTAACGTGCCATTTAATATTTTTCAACGAAAAAAGATACGCCGCTGCATTTTTTCCAAAATAAAAATCATTTTCTTAATCTCCTATTATATTTTAATAAAAATGAGCTCTTGATTTTTTTGTGAGCGATGAACGGCCTTTGATAAATAAAATAAAATAAATTTTATGTTTTAATTTAATTAATTTTTATGAACAAGTTAGAATGTTACTGTGGCTTTTTTCTCTTGAAGCTTCGTTTTCGAGTAAATCTCCAAATCAAATCGACTTCAATTTTTTACAAAAAACGTTTACAATTTAATAAAAGGTATGTTAAAGAGGGCGCCATTGAATTGGTTTAAAAAAAATTGCCTAAAAAATATACCTTTATACGTGCTTAATACCTGCCAAAATTGACAGAAATATCAAAAGGCGTTATTCGGAAAGTAGGCATTTTAGGTCCCATGTTTATTTGAGCTTCTAACCTTAATATAAACCAAAGAATTACCTCCTTTAATATCGGCATTCAATTAATAAACACCCTGTATTATAAGTCGGTTAAATACACCTCTTTTTTACTTATGAATGTCTCGGTTTAGTACATGAATCTTTAAAAACAACTGAGAAAATCGACGAATACACAGTGTGTTGTAACATATAGTTGAGTTAATAAGAATATATAGCCCATTATCAAAAGGTTTTTGTAATTTTTTTGGTTGTCTTTAAACATAAAGGTATCTAACCTCGGTTACACATAATTAGAAGATACCTATTTAGTGGACATAATATAGAGATATGATTAAAATATAAATTGGCGTTTTTCACTTTTTTTCGAAACAGTCTGTATACTTAAAAAAATGATGCGTTAGAAGCTACGTGAGAAACCCTACGACTTTTCTATTTGCCATTTTGTCCTGTTTCATTAAGCAAAAAAAAGGGTTCATTATTCTAAAACACCCGGTATATTTTTCATTGCTTTTCTAGTGTATCTCCGTTGTTACAAAATATAAAGGGGTGTTTCAATCTTAAGTAAAGAAAATGTGTCTTATTAATAACGGGGATATTGTACAGAAGTTTTGAAAATTTTACGCTCTGCAACTTTATTTCTAATTAAAGTGTTTTATGCCCTTAATTTATTGTGTAAACACTGTTTGGACAGTATTCATTATTTCTGTTTAGCCCAGCAAAGGTAGCTTGTTTTTTGTGTAGCACATATTTATATTTGTGGTATTGTGAGTTTTTCCTATTCTGCACACATTTAATCCACCTTTTTTTTAGTCGCCACAATTTTATCCCTACGGATTTTTAAGTACAGGGTCTTCTATTGAGGAAGAAAAACGGATTTTTTTTTACTTTCCCCGTATTTCTCAAGAAATTCAAAATAGCCAATCGATGTATTTTAGCTCGAAAAATTCGAAAATCGTAACAAAAAACAATTGAATGAGAAACAAAAGACTTACGCCAAGGATGTTGAGTTTTTTAAAAGGAACACCCTATATATTGTAACCTTTTTTGTATTCTATGGTTAGTTCTAAGTGTTTTTTAATAAGGGTACTATATCTCTATCTTCAACTGTTTTTGATTTATTGATGTTGGAAAATTGACATTTTTGCTTCTTTGAACCGTCATAGCACCTGAACGACCTAGAGCCAAATAACTTTCACATTCCTATCTTAGGTTTTCATAAGCTATCTTATGATGCCAGTCAAACAAAAAAACGGAAATTGTTTTGCTACCTATTTAATTGAATATATTCATATGAAATGCAGGTGATACAGGTGATCAAAAAATAATTTCCGTTTTTTTTTTTGTTTGACTGGCGTCATAAGATAGGTTATCAAAAACTAAGATAGGAATGTAAAAGTTATTTTGCTCTACGTCCAATCGTTCAAGTGCTATGACGGCTCAAAGATGCAAAAATGTCAATTTGCAAACAATCAAAAACAGTTGAAGATAGATATATAGAACCCTTATTAAAAAATACTTAGAATTGGCCATAGAATCCAAAAATGTAATAATATGTAGGGTGTTCAGTTTAAAAAACGCAACATCCTTGGCGTAAGTCTTTTGTTTCTCATTCAATTATTTTTTGGTTACGATTTTCGAATTCTCCGAGCTAAAATACATCGATTGGCTATTTTGAATTTCTTGAGAAATACGGGGGACGTCAAAAAATACCGTTTTTCCTGCACAATGGAAGCCCTGTACAGTTTTGTTATTGAACCTCTGTGTATATTTGATTGATAAATATACAGTGTGTCGTATTTTCTACCCCCTCTCAAGGGTGAATCGTGTAGTTCACATTTAATTTTTATTAACTTGGTGTTATGGTTCAAAATATTATACCATAGTTTTTAATGTTACAATTTCAACTTTGTCGTCATCAAGTTCAAAATATGCTTTTTAACTGGGTTGTTTTTAGTCAGCATGTCGTTTATTTTTGGTTGGAAACTTTAAAACACATATATTTTTTTAGCTTCGATCTGTTTTGTTACAGAAAAAAAAAGCGACCAAATGAAATGATTAAAAAATATTAAATATCGATAATATTTTTTATTTAAAAATGAAAAGAATAAAAAATGTCAGAATATAAAACCCAGAGAAAATTATCATTAAAAAAAAAGTTAAATGGAGGCTTGTATGAATTCTTTTTTTTTTCTGGAGAATTGAGAGATAATATTTGTTGTTCATCCAGCATTATTTGTTTTTTCAATTTATGTTATATAATTAATATTTTTTAAACATATATAATATGTATTTATTTGAAATATAGTATTCAGAAAAAATCTAAATATGAATAATTGTAAAATACGACACACTTGTGATAAATACAACTACTCTAAATCCCTCCTCACCTTTAAATAATTAAGTGTGAATTGTCATAGGGATTAACATAAAATGGCGGCACAACTACTCCTTTTTTATATAAAATAAGCTCGTGAGAGAAAACTAGAAAAAATACCTACATTGCCTAGTTTTTCATATATTTGGTAGTTTTATTATGATTTTTTAACAGCTCCCTTTCAATTTATTTTTTAGGAAGTCGTCACGTTATGATTTGACAAACAAATTTCCATCATGAAATAGTTGAATTGTATAGTTATTTATACAGGGTGGGTGAAAGAATACTTAAGCACCGTAACATAAAGTATGTTTCCTTTTTAAAATAACTTTCTTCTTACCTTTTAAACTCTTAATAGAGGTTTTACGTCCTGGTATTTCTTAGCACACCCTGTATAAAAAAAACTTCTATTTCTTGAGGTTTTAAGGACATTTTTAGGGCGAATGACATACTGTATATCTAGATTACAAATACAAATGTTGACTTATTGTTTTTGCAAGACCATAGAAAAACAAAAAGATTAATTTTTTCAACTAAATATTAAAACTAGGATATTTTCGCTAACGTCTGTTTAAGGGTTAAAATTTAGTATTTAAGAGGATATTGGAGTTAATTTAAATTCCCGATTATACTTCTGCACATTAATTACATAATACCTGGTGAGGTCGATGTGGGTTACCGACAAAGACCTCATTAGTCTACCGAACGAGTCGAATATACAGCCACGTACAAAATATGGCTATTGGCATTGAAAAACGCATCATTTAGTGAAAAACGGTTGAGTTTTTTTTAAACAAAAGTTAAAATAAAATGTATCTAACTTTTGAAACAGAATATTGGAAAGTCTACAGTTTTTCAATAAACAAAAAGATAAACTTCTACTACTCTCGTAAGAGGGAATTCTTGTTATGGTGCAACATCAAACCTCAAAACCTTCGAGGCTTTTGAAGATCTTTTTGTTTTAGGGTCCCTGAACCCCGAAAAAACATGTTCTCCCATTTTCATAATCTGTCGTTTTGTCTGTCCGCGGCATAGCTCAAAAACTACTTATCTGATTGACTTTAAATTTTTGCCAAAAATCAATGGTCATATGGGGATGGAATGGTAACATTTTGATAAAAATCCAATGTGGCGGAACAAAATGGTAGACTCACAAAAAATTATAGATAAGCTGGTAAATTTTTTGTGTAGAGCCATTATGGCGGCCTAATGAAATATTTAAAAATTCACTACCAAAAACTGCTTATCCAATTAACATGAAATTTTGCACAAAAATCAAGTGTGAAACAGGGATAGACTGGTAAAATTTTAGTTTGAATTCTATATGGCAAAGCAAAATGGCGACCTAATAAAATGTTTAAATATTCAGTAAAATTCCATTCTTTTTATGGATGAAAATAATAAAGAACCTAATTTAATTTTTATAAACTAAATAAATAGTTATGAAAACTTATCAATAATAACAATAATAAATAAATTAGAAATTAAAAAAATGAAATAGTTACAGTTTATAGGATTTGTATAAGACTGTGCTAATGTGCTACACGAGGGAAGTTGTGCGAATTTACGGAATTTTAAAATAAAAAAAAAATAAAATGCGAAAAATAGCATTCTTTTACTTGGGACATTCTTTCCCTCGTCGTTTAATAACACGTTGGAAGTTGGGCGCGTTTTAAAGTTACTCCGATATCCTCGTAAAAAATGCCAATTAATTTAAAAACCAAGGTTACTATATTAAATTTTGTTTGATAACTTTGTTCCTGCTTTTGACGTTTTTATATTTATTTTTGCTATAGGTATTATATTTATTTTTACTGTGGGCCTATGAAGTAGGTAATTTTTCTAGTTCAGGTGCTCTAAATGAGTTTGAAATAAAAATTTACTTTGACAGTTCTCCTATTGTTGACATTTTGAGCTAACTGCCGCGTATTTCCAGGTGTTTAACAGTCATGTGCCTCCTCAGGATACATATCGCTCAAAGGTTTATATACACAAGATATTTATTTTGTTTTAGTTAGTTGTTAATGCTTAAGTGCTTGCCGCTGCATGTTTTCAGCATGTCATTGATAGTGCTTGTCATAGATTATAGTTAACTGACCAATATTTAGTCTAAAACGTTTTTTATTGAAAGTATGATTGAACACACTTTATATGGGAGTTCTAATTAAGGACGTAGACATACCTAAAGAAATGCATCCTTGCTTTATATTATAACAATTATAGTTATAATGTTCGCAACGTATGGGAAACTTTGTTATTAGTGATCTGACAAAATATTTTGTCTTGTTAAAAGTTGGTATATTAAGAAAAAATTATTTTCACAGTGTTAAACCTCAGGTTAGATATAACGGGTTTAAAAAAAAAACAAAAATTCGACATAACCGGGTAAAAAGTGGGGTTAAATGACAAACTATTGAAATATTTTTTTTTTGGAAAAATTGCTTAGAATTTGAGGATGGCTTGTAATATTTAAAATGAAAATTCCAATTGGAAATAATTGCTATTAAAATAGTTCTAATATACCAGTATTCCTCGTTTTTAGTTAATTTAAAATATTTTGTTAGAATAATTCCTAGAGAATTAAATAAGTATTTTCGTTTCGCACACGAAACTCTACTGTTGTAATGCCCTGTATCTTGGTGCCTTGATATATTTTAATAATTTGTACAGGGTGTTTCCTAACTACGGTACGTAACTCCAGGAGGTGATTCCTTAGATTATTTTAAGAAAAAAAGTTCGTATCAATATGTGTCCGGAGTTATCTCGATTCTGAGTTACGGGGTGTTAAACTTTTAAAAAAAAAATCGTTTTTTTATGAATATCATAAATATCCCTAAGCCGATTTGGTTCAAATTTCGCCGTGTCATTTTAGTACTAAGGAGCTAGTTCAGCCCTAACTAGATTGAAGTTATTAAATCAAGTGACGTCACAATTATTGAGAAAAAAGTACGCCACTGACTCTTTTTGCAGTTTTTTCGGTTTAAGCAACTAAGAATACAACTTTTTTGTCTCTTGTGTTTTTGGTTTGTATCTAGCATCGTTTTCGAGAAAAAAAAATAAAAATGACTTTAAACCACTTTAAAAATTATCCATGGACAGAAAAAATAAAAACTATGTATTAAATACTATACATAAATTACAGAAAAATAAACAATTTCTACCTTAAAGTTGAACAAAATGACTACCATCTGATAAAATACACGACTACAATCGCTTCGTCATTGATTGTCTGACACGTCCAAAAATCCCAGGAGTATTCCTTATGACATTGCATTTGTCGATTATTCGATTTCTCAAGTCGTTTACATCTAGTATAGGAGTTTTATAAACCAGAGCCTTCAGGTGAACCCATGACATGTAGGAATACATCTTCTAACAAACTGGGTAGATGTTCTTATAGGATTCAGCTGTTACTCTTGCTGGTAAAAAAAAAATGAGCCAATTAGGTAGTCATCAATAATTCCTACCCATACGTTCAGCGAAAATTGTTGCCGAAAATGACTCAGCTCAAAAGTGGTTGTTATAATAATTAATAATAGCATCTCGTGAAAAATGTGCCTCGTCCGTAAATAAAATGAATTTCCATTTGCAAATCCATAAATAAAGTGCATGTCAGTCATTTTAGAATTACTGAAATTATTCGTAATGGAATCACTGCTAACTGACAACTTTAAAATTTACTGATATGACAGTGACAGTACTATCATTGTATGTTGATACCAGTAGGGTAAACTCCCCCAGGTAGGTGTAAAAACATTTAGAGTGGTTTAAAGTGATTTTTTTATCGAAAACGAAGCTAGATTCGAACAAACACAAGACAAAGTTGTATTTTTAGTTGCTTAAACTGAAAAAGCTATAAAAACTGCAAAAAGGGTCAGTGGAGTACTTTTTTTCTCAATATTGATGGTTGCGGTGCCCCTTGAGACACCATCGGACGCAATAACTTCAGTCTAGTGAGGGCTAAATTAGCGCCTTAGTACTACAAATAACACTACCAAATTTCAACCAAATCGGCTTAAGGATATTTATAATATTTATAAAAAAAATTTAACTTTAACACCCAACAAATGACCTAAGGAAGCACCTCCTTGTTTACATACCGTAGTTAGGAAACACATTGAAAGTTGTTATAAAATTCTTCACCAAA
This sequence comes from Kuschelorhynchus macadamiae, assembly GCA_030620095.1. Lineage (NCBI taxonomy): Eukaryota > Metazoa > Arthropoda > Insecta > Coleoptera > Curculionidae > Kuschelorhynchus > Kuschelorhynchus macadamiae. The sequence goes on from JAUTXW010004679.1 coordinate 477,419, forward strand.
ATGCTAAAATAAATCCACTTGAATGGAAATAAGTTTTAATAACAAAAATATTTTTTAAATTATTAATAAAAAATATTTCCATCGTAGTGAATTTATTTTAATATGTTAGTAAATGATTTTATAAAAACTATAAATAATGTTTCTTCTAAAACCCTATTTAATTCTTATTTAACCCTCTTAAAATTATTCTAATACAATTTACCAACGTTTTTATCTGGTCATGTCGGATTTTTGTTTCTTTTTTTTATCAACACCCTGTATATCTGACCTTAGCATCAATACTGTCAAAACTACATTTTCTTCATTCAAGTTTTATTAAGATTACAATTTTCTTAGAAATTAATAATAAAAAAGTTTTCCATATGCTGCTAAGATTATGACCTACATCGTTTAAATATTGGTGCCCAACTGCTTCTTTTTCAAGATACGGGGTGGAAAATATTTAATATTCTTCGACATATGTGAATACACAAAAAGTCTATAATTATTAAGCATTTAAACACCCTTTAAGCCGTTGAAGCTAACATTAAATTTTTGCCCTAAAATAAACCAAAGATTTGCAACTTCAAATTTGTCTACATACTTATAGAACACCCCGTATGTTGTTAATATTTTGTCTCCAATATAATAAATTTAATACAAAAAATATTTGCCATAAAAATTATTAAAGATGCTGCATAGTAGGTAGGTATTTTTTTTTAATTAATTTAAATATTGATTTACTTGTGAAGTGGATCTGATAATTAGTAGAATTATCATTTATTTTGCCAGTATTAAAATGAGACTAATGTACTACTGTAATTGTCTATTAATGTTTTGCAAATGTTAGAAATAAAGCTAATTAGTAGTTATTCAGGTGAAGATGGTTAGGTTAAATTAGGATAGGTTATATAGCAACACCCGCATCTCCAGTTTAGGACACAGGTTATTCAGAGTAGTCTCTGTAGAACGGAAGCTTTCACGGCTTCGGTCATTTAAGAGATCAAGGTTCTTGGGATTAGACCGTGTCAAATTGGAATTACTCTCCGACGTTTTGCCTTCAATTGCACGAGGCATCTTCAGGCATCTTTACTCCACGAGCTGAATGAGCTCCAAGAGATTCAGGCGGGCTTTTATACCCGAGTTGCCGAACCGTGACCGATCGATTTCCACGTGTGATGTAGACCATAACCCGTATCTCTGTTGAGCTTTTTTGTATGTTTAAATATTTCAATAGATTCTTTAATTTTTCGTTTATAAAATCCTGGAACCGATGCTAGAACCTTGGTTTCCTTTTACATTTATAATATGACCAGTGTTATGCTGGTGTTCAGCTACAGCACATTGAACAATTTGTTTCTTTTTTATACATCGTTCATGTATCCCTTCTGTTTGGAAGGGTAGGATATCTTTCGGGGATCGCAAGCATTGTTCAATCTTCTTATGTGTATTGAAGATTGTACGTATGTTGGACCGCCGAACTAATCGTCCTATTTTGTCTGTAGTGCCATGTATGTAGGGAAGAACAACACTACCTAACGGTGGCTCTTTATCATTCTCCTTAGGCGGAGTTGGATTACTATATCTTTTAATTGGACGCTTAATAATAAAACACAAAAGGATATAATACTACAAAGGTTATTAACAAAAATCTGTGTCAGATACATTATTGTTTAAAAATTCATTAAAACTATAAAATACTTTATTATCACATTCCTAAATTGTTGTAGTTGCAATTTCCTGACTCTGACCGGCAGCTTGTTAAAGAAAGCAAGGGCATAATGGACTGTTGCATCCATTCCAAGCCTCAAAAACTTTAGAGAGAGATCATCCTGCGCTCTTGTGTTATAGCCATGCCTTTGCCCCACTCTACCAAACATTGGAATTTTGAAAAGCAAATATTAAGGCCTCATAGATATAATGGCCAGGAGTTAATATATTTAATTTTTGAAAGTAAGATCTTACATCGTCACGATATCCAGTCTGAGCCAGTACCCTGACACCTTTTCTCTGCAAGCCAAACACCCTCGATACATGTGCAGAGTGTTCCCATGCAACAAGCTCATAAACACTTAACGAATGTATAAGTGCATGATAGGAGACAAGACAAAAACAACAAAAGTATTATCTACATATCTGAACCAGTGTTTTGATTCTAGTGGAGCGGATGTTAGAGCAATATCCTCAAAGGCTTCCATAAAGATATTCACTTACACAGGTGATAGAGGAGATCCCATAGCTGCCCCTGAAGTTTGTTCATAAAAAGTTCCTTGAAAAACGAAATAAGTAGATGTAAGACAAGCTTTCACTAGGTCTATTAAGTTTTTATCCAATATGTCTGATATAATGGAAATTGAGTTGTTGACAGAAACATTTATGTATAGTGAATCTACATCGACACAGACCAAAATATCTTCGGGATCCAACTGGATTGCCTTAAGCTTTTCCACGAAATGTGCAGAGTTTTTGATAAAAGAATCTGTTTTTCTAGTAAACGAATTAAGAAAATTTGAAAGATGTTAGTAGTTGTATGTGGGCGAGTCTAGATTTTTTCTTTCTAGATGTTTGTGTTCAATGGACGGAAAATGGTACATTAGGATATTCTGTGTATAGAAAACCGACGCATACAAATAGATACTTAAACGCAAATTTCCATCACCATCCAGCAAAAAAGAAATCGATTATTAACTCAAGATTCTCTAACATTGGAAACATCGAAACTGACTGAAGCTCTCAATGGGAATGGCTATTGCACTGAAGATATTACGCGTTCAATTAATAGATATAGTAATCCAACTTCGCCACAGGCGAATGACAACAGACCAAATAGGACGATTACTACGGCGATCCAACATACTTACAATCTTCAATACACATAAGAAGATTGGACAATGCTTGCGATCCCCGAAAGATATTGTAGCCTTCCAAACAGAAGGGGTATCTAAAATTCCTTACTCCTGTGGATAAGTCTATATAGACGCTCAATATCAACTAGACTTAAGGATCATGAACGTTGTATAAAAAAGAAACAAATTGTTCAATCTGCTGTAGCTGAACACCAGCTTAACACTGGCCATATTATAAATGTAAAGGAAACCAAGGTTCTAGCATAGGTTCCAGGATTTTATAAACGAAAAATTGGAGAATCTTTTGAAATATTTAAACCTACAAAACATTTCAACAGAGATACGGGTTACGGTCTACATCACACGTGGAAACCGATCGTAATACAAGGTCACGGTTCGGCGAGCACAAGCCGGGTATAAAAGCCAGCCTAGCCTGAATCTTTTCCAGCTCATTCAGTGTTCAGATCTCGTGGAGTAAAGATCCCTGAAGATGCCTCGTGCAATCGAAGGCGAAACGTCGGATAGTAATTCCAATTTGACAGGGTCTAATACCAAGAAGCACGATCATCTCTTAAGAGTAGTCTCTAATTTAACATCATTCAGAAAGTAAATATTTGGATTAATTAAAAAGAATTATGGTTATATTACCTTCTAAAATAGTATGTTTTCAATATGCAGGGTCTTTGGATTCCAATAATTCAGGTTATGATTATTATTTGACTAATTTTAAGCATTAAAGTGCAAATATACTTATAACCAAAAACGCATATTTTTCAAGATAAAGGGTGCAAAGTTTTTTATATTTTTTTTTTTAGTTTTATTTTCATATATTATATATTCTGCATTCTTAAAGATAATTGAATGAAAATTAAATTACGTATTACTTTTTGTAGTACCTATAAAACGGTATCATTGGCATTTGGATTAATCTACAGGGTGATCTTTTTTTGAGGTCATGACCGCTTTTAGAGACCCAAACTTTTTTGTGTGACGACAGTTGCCCAACGTTTGTATCTCTTACGGTTTTTCGATATTTGGTACCATTTGAAAGATATTTAACAAAATATCAGTTCGCCCATGGCAAATTGGAAGTGAAAAGACCGAGGTATAGTCCAATAGTCTTAAGAAGCCCTTCCTATATGCGCTGTCTACGCAACTATTTTACTTTTACAAGACGTGTTTGAGTTACTGAAATCAAATAAGCTTCTCGGATTTTGTCAAACTTTTCGATTATGGTCATCTTAACAGTGCAGATGCAATAAAGAGGTTAAAAGAACGTCAGAATTACATGTTTATTGCAAAAGTTTTCCTTATGTAATGAATGACCATAACTATCATCTAAACCCCACTTGCAGTTTAGTTGAAGAAAATAAGATATAGCTCTAGTTACAATACCTCTTCTTGAATTTTGACTAGACGTTGGCTTGAATGATCCAACAAATTTTGCAGTTTTACTACACCAGCATTTCGACACATAAATTTAGCGGGTAACATTCGAATTTTGATTGTAGCACTGAATAATAAGGTGGGTAGAGGTTTATATTTCGTTCATTTACACCTTTTTGTAATAAAATGTATTATGATTTTGTTAATTTTAAATCGACAATAAACCCGGGAATACGGTTTTAAGTGGATTCATTGTTGGACATATCAAATACAGTTTTAGCTTTTATTAAAGTTTGAGGAGTACTAGTTGTTACTTGACTTATCAGCTTAGCAACATGTGTTTGCCTGTGTAACCGGTTTCTGCCGCCAACGCAAGTTCTTCGAGAGTTTTAAGTTACTCTTTGTAAAATGTTTCACTGGATGACAGATTGTTGATAATAATTTTCATTTGAAGATAAGGTTTTTCTGTGGCCAAGAAGAATACTTTTTTACAAACTGATTTTAATTTTGATGACTTCTATCTGGATAGATTACAGGTAAATTGCTTCAAATGTTTCAAATTATGTTTTTCGGCTTGATAAGACAGAGCTTCTTTTTTAATTTTAATTTTTACAGAATTGTGTTTTAATCTGGATAGTATCTCCTAATAAAACATATGCTTGTGTCAAATGGCAAGAAATGGTAATTCTTTAAAAAAGGTATATTTTTTAATAAATTATCTAACCATTTTTTAATATTTAAAAGCAAAACTGTGCAAAACTTTTTTAGCCACACTTTAAAAAATGACTATATCATAGTTGTTAGAAGTTTGCAACACTTCAAACCTTGCCATACAACATACATACTAACATACTTAATACATACAAATATTTTACTTTTTAAATTATATTTATTTGTAGTTTAACAAAATTGTATTATATATAATTTCTTTTTAACTCGACTTTAAACGTAAGCAAATAGCGAGACAATTACCAAATGTGACACTTGCCCTGACGTGTTTATATGACATATGTTTAAAGCAATTTTAAACCTATTAACGAAAAATTGTCGCTGAATTGCCCAGTGAATAGGCTGGCTAATTTCAAAAAATTAACCACAGTGCGGCGGTTGCTAGGCGACGGATAAAAACTAGGTTATTCTATTTGGACTCTACGACCCTAATATGGAGAATTTTAGATTTTATCCATATTTAAAGATTTTTGTACAAAAATGTCACATGTAAGGAAGAGTTTATTTTGGTAAATAACAACAATGCTACATATCAAAAAAGGTTTCTAATGGAGTGGAGAATTTGAGGAAGCACTAAGTAAGTTTAGTGTCGTCACACAAAAAACTTGGGGGTCGTGACCCCAAAAAATTTCACCCTGTAGGTTGTAATTAAAAATGACACTGTTTTCCACGTCCTATAAAAGATAATATGTGTACCAATATTCATTTAATTAGCATCAAAGAAACACATCACACATTCCGTTATGAAATAACCCGTATTAGGCGTCAATTATTTAATATTAAATATTTGAAAATTCTTTAAAAATCTAAAATGAGTTTCTTCAAACCTCAATAAAGAATGTAAAAGTATAAATGAGGGAGTTTTCTGGTTGTAGTGAGACATTTTTCAGTATTTACCTTTTCGATATTTCTAAAAATAAAATAAAAGGCAGTTCGAAATTGCCAAAATATTAATAAAACAAAAAAAATTTTCATTATGTATATTTTGTTTCCCTGTTCATACAAGTAAAACAAATGTGCTGTTAACAAATTCAGCAAAAAGCTTTATTATTATTATTATTATTATAGCAAATAAATTATACCCTTGTTTTTTTGACCTATAACTTAATACACTGTCCAAAAGTTAAGGACGTAAAAAATTGTGACCCATTTTAATACTTGGACAATTTCTTGGAATATTGGAAAGATTTGGGCAGCTTGTTTCTTTGTCCTATCAAAGTTATGTAAAATTAATTACTTAATTAGCTCCAGGACGAGATAAAAATGGCGAACAAAAAATAAATTGTCACATGTCATCAGTGGCGTAGGCAAAAAGTGATAATTTAGTTGGTAATTTTTTTTTTTACTTTTAAAATTTAATTATATAAAATGTGCGTTAAAAAGTATATCTATAGAAGTTTTAATGTACTTTTCAATTTAATGTAGGTACAAAAAAAATCAAGTACAAGGCAAGTACTGCCAATTTTGTTGGATCAAACACCACAAAAAATACTTGACAATTTGGTAGTTATTATACCAAGAAGGTTTGAAGGAGTTAATGGAAATCGTAAAAGGAACACCAAATACTAGTATTTAATTCATTCAAGTTTAATACATTTGGTGTATTTTTATTTACTTTTATTTGTTATATTTATTTTTTAAGGTCAGTTTTTATTTAGTTGGGTTAGTGAATATTCAAAGCAATATTGATTCTAATAATATATTTTTTAACGGATATTGTATATTAGATATACAGTGAGGAATTTTAAAAATAAAAACACTACATATTAAATTTTGGTTCATTTGCTAACGCCACTGACCATTTTTTAGATTCTATGTTGGTCTTTTTTCAGTTTCAACAAATACATTACACTAGTAATAAATAACCCGAAAGTTATATTAAATTTTAAGAATCTTTTGTCTCGTTCTAAAAGGGAGATAACATGGTAATTTTTCTAGTGCATATAGGTAAGGTAAGCAGCCTAGTAAAAAATATGACAAGTACATTTTTGAATCCCCTAGAGCTAATTAATTGTAATTTACATTACTTCCTGGGCATTGTGAGAGGTCAAAGAAAGAAACTACCCAAACAAGGCAGGCTACAAGTTAAAAATGGTTAATTTTTCAAAAATAATTAACGTTTAAAAATGAGGCAATTTTCAATATCCTTAACTTTCTTGTACAGTGTAGGTAATTTATAATAAACGTATTCTACTAAACAACACTCGAAGCGGCTACCCTAGGTTTTTACCCCGTTTTCATAGTTGGAACTTTTTGGAATGATTGGTCAACTGACTTTCAATCGTGATATTAATTTAATGGATAGTGTCACTTGATAAGCATATACAGTGTTCGAAATGAAGTGGTGTAAAATGACCTAAATTGTTTGATGATCCCATTTTAACTAAAAAAATGCTGTTTGATTCCTCATTCGATTTTTACGGTCTAGGATAGAAAGGAAAAAAAAGCTGTTTCACCTATGTTTAAAATTTCCTTTTTTCTTTCAGATGCGAATTTTTTCTGAAATTTGAATTTTTAATTGATTACAAGAATTATGGAGAGCCATTGCAACTCTCACAATGTTGCCAATACGACCTCACTTGGAACACATGGACATGCTATTTATAATTTTCTTGTTTAAGTTGCATTAATCCCGGGACGGTTTCGGAATTCCTTAGCCATCATCATTCTTAAAGAAGATTCAGGGCAACCAAAAAAAATCGGTCTTTGTTGTTTTATTACGTAAGAGATCCCAAAAGATCAAAACTGTTTATTGAAACAACATTACTTGAATGTATAGGGTATTCTTCACCTAACGAATGAGTTTAGGTAGCCAATTATTCCATTGTATTCAATAACAACATTTAGGTGTAAATAAAAATCATAACTTTACCAAACAAAACACTAAAATACCACCCTCCATTGACTATTAAAGATACTACTCAAGTAGGCGCTGTTAGACGCTGAATGAATTCCAGAGAAATAATTTCCAATATATTCCTATTGACATTAACTACATCTTCCACATTCGCGGTCTCATTGTCACGCCGCTTCAGCAGCAATTTCATTCTGCTCCAGACATACACAGTTGAATTCAGATCTTCTATTCGGGCAGGCCATTCCATTCTCTCAATGTTGTTCTTTCTTAAGAGCTCCTCGACAATGAGCGCCTTCTGGTGCCGCGCGATTTCATCTGCAAAAATAAAACTTTTTCCAACGTTTCTGCAGCCTTTGCACGTACTCTTGTAAAAAATTCCCAGCAATTCTTGGAAGCAGGGGGCTAAGTTGCTCTTCTCCTCGCATGAACTCCTCTGGTGTAAAGACGTCTTCCAATGACAACAGAGCTGCTCTGGTAATAAGGTGCCTCGCCCACGTATGCCGGTACTCTTTTTAATTATCTGGAAGAACCGCAAAAAGTGGCTTATGTTAGTTCCTTCACCATTAAGCCTGTACATGAAATGAACTTTACCCACAGTATTATATTTTGGACCAAAAAATAACTTCTATATTTGAAAAGTTAAATCGTGAATGTAGAAGATCTAGTGAATGTCAGAACCGGATTTTTTATAGTTAATGGGGGGGTGTTATAGTCCGACACACAATAAATGGTCATGACTAATACCTTTATAATTTATACCTGCTTGTGCATCTGTTTTGGCTAATAAATCATTCCGGTCCAGGGTGGTAATAGGAAGACTGAAACAATGTTTATATATGTACGTACAAAAATGTATTGCGTATTGCTGACTGACATAAATTATTGAAATGATGAATTTGGATTAAATATTTTTGTCTCCATTCCACTAGCCGTAAATCGAAATCCAATTTTATGCAGCAATCGGCGCGACGTTTCGCGACTAGCAGTAAATTGGCCATTTGCTAATAACTTTCTCGCAAATAATCTGCTTAAACTCATACATCTGATACACTTCCCTGCGAATTAATTCCTCATCACCATTCCCAAACACTTTCATTGTGCATTTGTCATATCGGTTCTTCCTCTCCAGTGAATTGTCTTGGTCAAGGAATCGACGCAAGGTAGATCTTGGAATGCCGGTTAACTCCACTGTCCTCTTAATGGTAGCTTCTATGCCGTCTGACGCTTTTAGAAGCCTTGCAGACAAATACTTGAATGTTACTAAACGTTTCTTGATTTTACTGCAAATAAATATTAGTTAATGCGGTTTTAAGCTTTGCATTAGTATGTGAGTTATAATTGGCGGATGTGCTATAGTCAAAGGCACTGTAAGGAGTCGCAAAAACATTTTAAAAATTACTAATAACACCCCACACAAAGATTGTTACTCTAAAAATAAATAACACTGTTAATGCGACAGTTCAAATGTTTTAATAATAAAAATAAAATATCGACCTGTACTGAGAAACGCTTGCAAACCAGACTTTAATTGCTTTATTGGGAGTCAAATCCACCTGATCGTTATGAGCTCGGCAACTTCATGACCATTTATCGTGTGTCGAACTATACAAATCACTATAATTCCTTTGTTTTCCGTTTGTTCTTATGTTACGGTTTTGTTGGGTAAAGTTGTGAATTTTATTTAAACCTTAATGTTGCTACTGAATACAATGGAATAATTGTCTACCGAAAATTCGTTAGATAATAAACATCCAGTATATTTAAGTAATGTTATTTCAATAAACGTTTTAGGTGTTTTGGTATCACTTAGGAATTAAACTAGAGAAGATTTTTCAATTAGCCAGAAAATTGTTTTTAATTGCCCTGTATCTTCTTTAAGAAGGATGATGTCTGGAGACTCATGCACCCTAAACAAGAAAATTATAAATAACATGCCTTATTCTGATCATTTTGTATACAGTGTTCCAAGTGAACGTTTGCTTTCAATGGCTGTCATCATCTTTTGGGGACACCCTGTATAATAAAAACATGTACATCTTGGGTGGACACTTCAGGTAATATGGTAAAGGTAATGACGATTGGATCGCTAGCCAAAAGAAAGAAAAATTCATAACTCTGGAAAAAAAGGAAATTTCAAAAATTGGTGAAATCACTTTATTGCGTTTTCATCCTGGACCGTAAAAATCGAATAAAAATTCAAACCGAATTTGTTTAATTATAATCGGATCATCAAACATTTTAGGTCATTTTACAATTTACATCATTTCATTTTGTGCCCTGTAAATCTCTATCATCTGATACTACACATTAAATTGGTACCTCGATTGAAAGCCAGTTAACAATCATTCCAAAAAATTGAACTTCATCAAAATCCGCATGATACTTTTAAAATTTGAAACTGGGGAAATGGGGTAAAAACCTAGGGTGGACGCTTCGGATGTTGTCAGTTTACTAATATTTAGTTGTTTGGCTGGGTATAGTTTCTAAGGAGAAATTGTTCATGCCACACAAGAGGTTCTGCTTTAATTAACAGCTCAACAATACATTATATTTGCTTTGTATTCGATCGATAGCTATGTTCAAATCACTGACATCGCAATTAACTTGCTGGGGATCACATTGTGTTTACCTGTCTAACTCTAGTATATGTTGGTCAGTTTAATTAATTCCAGAAAGTCCATTTTCTAACTTACATTTCGTGTTTTAAATTTGAGGTTATTACTCGAGCACGTCCAATAAAAATAACTCTAAATAGTTTAATTTTCATATGCCATTCAACATTGTCATAATTTATAAAGTAATTTTTTTTTCACTTAGGCTCTAGCTGAAGACTGCTAATAACATTTTTAATTGTATATTTTAAATTACACCTTATTTTTTAAATAAACTTAGTTTAGTTTTTTAGGCTAGTGTCGTTTTGAAACCTTTGATTATTATATTATTGTTTTTATTCACCTTGTACAGATTAACTGCATGATTTGAAAGGCCTAAAAAATATATTATTCATACCCTTACTCTTCTTGACATTATTTGTATAAAATTTTGAGAATTTGCAAAGTCTATACGCTTATCAAGTTTCCCTGTACATTAGGATAATATCTGGTTATTGATTAATGTAAGCGAAAAAAAAATTAAAGCAAAAGGAAATTGACGATAGTTCTATTAGATGCATTAACGGAAATTATTTTTTGATATTACATACACATTTCTGGATTATTAGATCGCTACAGCAAAACGTCATAAAAACAAATGTTATGCAAGCTTATATCAAAATTTGTTGAAATATTAATTCCTAATGAAATATTTTAGATGAAATTTAATAAAATATAAATATATAACCAACTACATCGGGTAGAAACTGAGTTAAATAATGTTTTTGATATCTAGAAAATACATTCCGCAAAAAATGTACTACATATATTTGATCTTTTGGAATTTAATGTGATGATTTTGTTAAAAAAACCAGAGTAAGTTGAGCTTATGGGGTTTAGTTTGAATATAGATTCCTTCAAATTCCCTTAACTTTAAAATAATAGTCATTTAAACCCTTATCTGATTTTATTGCTTTCCTTGCATCTGCTGTTGTGCTAGTTGTGCATTTTACAATTTTTTTATTTCAATTTTATAATTTTTTCTTATACCGCCTTTCTCGCTGTAAATTATATTCCTAAATCGAATCAGGTCGCGGTGCAAAAAATATGTACATAAAATCTTTTTTTTTTATTCCGTATTTACTGAGTTGTAAATAACCATTTTTAGTTTTTAAAAATGTACAAATTTTTAAAAAAAATATTACTATCACAAAAAAGTTTGTTTATTATTTAACCCAACAATAGTTTATTGGTTTCTTTGCGGAAAAGGGAATCTTAAAGAATTCGAATATACAATTTAACCCAGTTTTTATCCGACGTTGTTGTTTCATATGGCCAAAGTTCGCGCAGTCTTTAGGATAGTCAGACTGATTTTTGCTTGAGTGGTGGAAAAATTAAAAAGCAACTTATTTGTGCCAATTAATTTTTGTCAAATTTAGAAAATGGACGTAGGTGTAGTGTTACTAATTGTAGGTAATTAGCATCCCCTCTGTTGTGTTATGTTAAATGTGACCGTTGGGTGTGGTGTAATTTCAGAAAACAGACAGTCTCAGCAAGCTGTATGAAATGGACGAGAGCCCAGAGCGAAGGGCGTGGCTAGATAAGCTGTTGGCGTTCATGGATGATAGGAGGACACCTATCACTACCTGTCCGACCATATCCAAGAACCCCCTTGATTTATTTCGCTTGTATATGTATGTTAAGGAACGCGGTGGCTTCGTGGAGGTTTGTACCTGTTTGTTGGATTCGGGTTTTTTTTGTTACCGCCGTTATGACTGCATGGTTTAAACGTTCAGTGTTTTTACAGCATTCTTTTTAAATATATGTTTTTCTGTTGTTATATTCGTTTAAAATATTGTTAGTTCGAGTGCCAAAGAATTACTTGTTATTTAATCCCCGAAATCAAGGAAAACTTGAGGCAACTCCGGATATTTCATTTTTTTATTTAAAGTAAAACCATATAGGTCATAACGGTAGTACACGTTCTGTCAATATTAAATAGTAACACATTTAAAAAAAAACATTTCGCAGATGCTTTAATAGGTTTTCATTATTTTTTAGGTTTTTTTTTAGGAGTTACTAGAATGTTTTTTATGAAAATGGTATTTTTCCTTTAAGACAAAATTGGAGCAATAAAATAATCACATTTTATCATCACTGCACAGGGTGTCCCTATAGAACGAGACTGCGAAATTCGCTTTTTAAAAAAAAATCTTGAAGGTTTTAAAATTTGCGAATATGTTATAACTTTGATAATTTGAATAGGAAGTTAGTATATACGGATAATTGTGGCTGTTAAAATAAATTCAAATATACCTCACACATATTACGGCCCTATAATAAATAAAATGGTGGTTTATATTTAAAAAGTCAAAATATGGTAAGATTGAGGTGAGGAATAATTTCATGATAATGAACAAATAAAAGGCGATGTCCAGGGACGTGCGACGTGGAAGGATGCGATAAAATATAGAATTATTTTGTTTTTACTTACTTTATAATTAGAAAATGTACTTTTATACAACAAATATGAATTGTTTAATTTATTTGAATTGGTTCAACGCCAAATGATTGCTACGCCAGCAAAAAACTATTAAAATTCTCCCCCATTTACTCAGCGAGCAAAGATTTAATGGCTCAACCATATCTCTGTGCACTCTACCTTAATTTCAAAGTCCACGCAACGAGGTACTCTTTACTAAAAATACGGGAGTTTGGTATCTTTTCTTCATTTAACACCTTTATAACCTGTAGTTTTCCATTAATTTCCCTAGGGGATTATAGTTGAAAGTGTGCCTTTTGAGTATATAAAAGATTCTCAGAATGTCGCTTTTTTTTATCAACTTTAAATATATACTCTCCTGACACCTGGTATAAACAGTGGTATTCATTTATTTGCAATAAAAAGAGATAAGGTAAACATACATATATTTAAAACAATGTATTACGGTTACAGATATTTTATGTATGAAAACTAAAAGAATTATGTTATATTTAAGGCATATTCCGAAAAAAAAGTCTTAGTTCCATACTGAAAAGTGGCCAAAACATCGACATTTTGTTAAAAAAATACAGACATTAGCTTTATTTACAAACGCTGAAGTGAGAAAAAATTAATTTGTAAAATTTAATTTAAAAGACTTAATATAGATATATTTATAGGTAGAGTTTTTACATTTTATTTAGTGTGCAATCAAATTAATTGATTTAATTTAATATGCTTTTGTTAGTCTTTCGGTGAAGTTTTATTACTTCTTTTTTTTTAATTCCCCTTAATTACGAAAAAAAATCTGCCAACTCTCCAATACATCAAAATTCGCAACCCGTTTTTCTTCATCCTTATTAATTAGCTATATATGTTATATATATATATATATATATATATATATATATATATATATATATATATATATATAGGATGTCCAAAAAGTTATAAGTTTGTAGGGAGTGATTTCTGGGCTTATAACACGACATAAAGTTACAGTAACCTAAAGTATTTTATTTTTAAGGTACAGAGTTTTCTTAAAAAAAATTCATTATGGCTAGATAGGTACGCTTGTACCTATTTTATTAATACTCATATGAAAGGGGATGTTTATTGACATTTCTGACAATATTTAAAATAAAAAAAATTGACGCGCAAGTGATATTTTGAAGACCTTTTCGGTTTAAAAGGTTTTCAAAATATAAAGTAGAAGTCTTCAATTGATTTTACGGTAAAGAGGACAAGTTTCTTAGTTGTGTTTTGTATCTTTGACAATTATCCTTTTAGTATATTATAAAGTTACTAAGAGATAATAAAATCACCGGGACAAAAGATATAAAACCACAAACTCACATGAATTTTTGCTGTTAGAATGATTTTCTTTGCAACTTTAACCGGTAAAGAGAAAATAGTTATCAGATTTTAAAAAGGCACTTAAGTGTCAGATTTGTTTAATAAATATTCAGTCCGCCCTGATTCTGCTGGAGGCTATAAACAAACTTTGGACAATTAGGTAGACGTGTTCTATAAATTTGTAAAAAAAAATAAGTTTTTGAAAAATGTTTATATCTAGTTAGATTAGGACACCATTTACAGGAACTCTTTGTCTTAGTATGCTTCAAGGATTTCCTCTTAAAATAATTTACTTTACTTTTGGGATATCCTTATATATATATATATATATATATATATATATATATATATATATATATATATATATATATATATATATATATATATATATATATATATATATATATATATATATATATATATATATATATATATATATATATATATATATATATATATATATATATATATATATATATATATATATATATATATATATATATATATATATATATAATCAAATGGATTTCTTGCATATTAATGTGTTTTCGGCTTAGAAATAAATAGTGGCCATTTTCGGTAAAAAATATCTAGTATTCACTTCATACCAGTCACTAATAATGTGCTTTGGTGCTACATTTAAGCGAATTCTCGGTATCTTATGGGCGAGTCATCGAACAGATACAGTGATCATGAAAAAAAAATGGTTTTCAAGAGGAAGACTTGTCATTTTTACTATTTGGTCACATCTGTTACTGAAAAGTGTTGTTTTAAATTAAGTTACTATGTCTGTTCGTTGTCTCTCTACGTATTTATTACAAGAGGGATAAATATTTGAATTTTCATTAATTTTTCTTAAGATACCAGCATTCCTTTTGCTTTTGCTACATAGAGCTTGGGTAATTCCTAAGAATGTTCAATATCTACAGTTACCTATTTTTAGTATTTATGTCGACATGCTTTACCAAAAATCTAATAAGGATTGGGTACTGCCAGCGCAATGTAAACTGGGTGAAAAGCAATTTAAATATACAAGATGCGCCAAACTGAGTGGCCCATAGGACATAAACTTTCTTTGTCAGATATTTCGATTTGTGCGGCTAAATAAAATGCCCTGTATATTATTGCTTTATTGTTTTCAAATGATGATATTACTATTTAATTATCTGTTTTCCTGTATACGCCAATTTCCAATTTGACTGGAAGTGTCGAAATGGGATATGTCCTGCCAAATTAGAAATTGGTGTAGAGGTGACAGATAACTAAAAACTAAGATAAGAAAATGCAATCGATTTGGTTCCAAGTAAAGTAGGGCTTCAAGGGGTCAAAAATATCAATTTCTAAACGCCATTTTCTCGAAAACACTTGAATTTAGGTAGGTATAGGAAATATGACAAAAAACGAATTTAGAATGTTCAGGAGAATCCATAAATGCAATAACATACAGGGCATGCCATTTAGAAAATGAATGTTGCTACCGGCTTTGGGTAGACGTGGCAACACCGCACAATTAAAAATATTTTAGAAATAAACTTTCTGTTCATCTATAGAAAGAGAAAATTAAGTATTAAGATACTAGATAGGTTTCTGAGTTTAGCCTCCCTGTAGAACGATTTGTATTTTCTTTCCTACTAGTCTTTTAGCGAAGCATTCATTGTATAATTTTGCGTCTTTTATCAAACACTGTATGATTTAAAAATATCCTTTGCTGGAATTGGTGGTTCTTACTAGGGATGGATGATAATAGATTTTTAGTTATCGATAGTTATTGCTACTTTTCGATAGCTTATTGCCTATCTATCGATAGTTACTCGAAAGGCGGTTTTAGAAAATATTTCTAGGTGATAACTTCCTTCTGTCAATTATTATACGTCCTTGCGTCCTATCGGCGACCAAAAAAAGTTCGTGGAATCCGTTTGCTAACTATCGACAGTTAGAAAATAAGGTTTTACCAAACATCTGCATTAAAAGTATACAGTATGTAACAAAAGTCTGGAAGTCCTAACACTGGAACCTGTGGTGGAAGATAGATCAAAATACAAGAGTTCTAACCACACTACACCACAACTTGTTACGTTCTGGACGCGCGTTTGGCTAACCAAGTTAGCATCATCAACAGATGATATAAACTCATATCATATATCATCTGCTGATGATGCTAACTTGGTTAGCGAAACGCGCGTCCAGAACATAACAAGTTGTGGTGTAGTGTGGTTAGAACTCTTGTATTTTGAAAAGTCTGGAACTTTTATTTTTTAAATGGAATACCCTTATATTTTCAGATTCTACTAATGATTCTAAATTCAAGGGTTTTTGAGTAAAGGATAGTTTTTTAAATACCTAATAAACATTCCAAATACTAAATACCTAATCGAAATACTAATTGCAGCTAATGAAACTAGATTTTAAAAAATTCATATCAAGTGCTTAAAGTGTTATCCATTTACTTCTTGACAGTGAGCTAAATATTGCAGAAAGGCATTCAAAACGTTAAGATAGCTGTTTGTTCGATATTTCTACATTCGTTTTCGAGTCAACGTCTCAGATCCTCCAGGTTTAACGGCCTAGTTTTGAAAACAACATTCTTGAGGTCTTTCTACGAAAAATAATCGCGAGGCGTCAAGTCTGGGAACCGAGCTGGATATTCAATATTGCCCCTTCTTACTCACCTCCCTACAAAACACATTTTCAAGGTTTTCCCGAGCATAGTGTGGGGCCGCACCATCATTATTTTGCACTACATTATTATCTAAAAACAAAATTTTGGGAGTAAATTCATAAAAGTATTTTACAGTGGTAAAAAAGAACTTACGACGACTGGGAAACAATTGCGTCAAAGCCGGAACAATTTCAGTTTTTAATAATTGCAAATATCTGACACAATTCAGATTTCTCTCTTAAAAATAGGGCCCAATTATTATCCCAGCCCAAAAGTTTTTGTGGAAATTGGGTGTACGGATTTTCCCTTGCCCAATATCGACAGTTTTGGATTGGCTTTACAAAGTTCCGTCATCGCCTCGCAGAGTTCTAAAAGCCTGTCGTAAACATAATCAGAAAGTTTTGGCACTAGTTTATTTTATAGGGGTGGAATTTTTCAGCATGTACTAGTCGTTTCACGAATATGTGGGATACGTTCTGGTTTAGATGAATTTGTCTTGTGAAAGGTTGGGGATTCTCCTCCAAAGCGACTAACATAAGCTTGAAAGCTTTATCGTTTTCTGTCTCTATTTTAGGACGGCCAGACATTGCAGCATTCTTCACATATGCTGTTGCATTGAATTTTGTCGAAACCTGTACATTTTTTATGAAAAATGCCTTTCAGTCAATTTTTCTGAAAATGTGGTGTTGTAGTTCTCGATCCCCTGATCAAAAACTTTCCGGGACACAATTAAATCCTGCGGCTAGTTTTTGATATACAGGTTGACGAAATTGGAATGTTGCATTTTTCATATTTTACACAAAATTTTTATTTGTTTTAATTTTAAATACTTAATATGTATGCAAATAGGTCAGTCGCTTAGAATATTTTTGATTGTATGTAAAAGTAAAAATAAACTTATACAGGCTGAAGCTGAATTCCAGAATCCAATCATTTTTGTTTCATCTACGACTGCACCTAAAATATTAAAATCCCAATTTTCACTAAAAGCTTTATTACACTAAAACAAACAGTCAGATTTTGCTGGATTTGTGATATGCTTATCAAAATTAAAGAATTGTATCGGACATTTTTGTAAATAGCTGACATTACAGTGGCCATGAATTTTAATATACAAGTTTTATAACCTATTGCATTATTTGAAAATCTAGATCTAATTTGTTTATAGCTAGGATATTCAAATAGCCAGTAAAATTGACACATTTTAATTATTATCGAATGCATATTGTCAATAGATACAGATTTAATAATATAATTGAAAATAAAACGATACAAGGTGTTTTACAAAATTCTAGAAAAACTATGTGACTATTTTTATGTCAAATTCACCTGATTTTTCATAATAATTCGTCAAAGACTGATATAATTCTGTTAATATAATACTAATACACACGCCGTTTGATAACTAGTTCCCTCTGTTGTTATAATAATTTCAATAATATCGATTATATAAAATATTTATTATGTCACTTACAATAATGAAAACTGTAAAATAGGCTTTGATTTTATGCAAAAATTAAAAGTTAAATGCCTACATCTATAACCTATTATATATATTCTTATATTTAGTTAATATATATGCACTGTGTCACTTGAATGAGTTTCTTTTTATTATTTGAACTAATCAAGGTAAAAAATTAAAATTTGCAAACTTTAATACGAGGCTAATGCTCCTTTGTGATGCATGTGTGTTTCGTGATTAAACATCCGCCATCTCCAAAAAAAAATAAATGGAAAAAGGGGTCGAGTGGAACATCTTTTAAAAGGCCTTTGCAATGCTAATTTATCCTCAAATTATGGAGACATCAACATTACGCATTTTAAAATGGCAGCCATTCGTAAATGTTTTAAGATCTAAAAAATTCTTAAAAACTTGAGGTATTTTATTTCTCACATAATAATTAATATTTTCTTATGAGCATGGCTGCTAAATATTGTACTTTTTCCTTATAAAATATACATTTATATTTTTTTATATTGTGTCAAATTTACGAATTACCATTTCGAACTGTAATTATAATTTGGAAATAAATTATTGTTAAAAAAACTTTTCAAAAGATGTACTATCAGATCGACCCTTCCATTTTGTGTTTTCTTATATTATCACACTCTTAGGATTTATTATGAAAAATTTGGTAAATCTGACATAATTATAACAGCGTAGTCTATGATTATATGAAACCCATGTATTATTTTATTCTTAATAAAATTATTAAAACTGCATTTAACATTCGTTCGATAATTAAAATGTGTTAATTTTAGTGTGTATTTAAATATTCCAGCTATAAAGTGATGATCCTGATTTCAGATAAAATACGTTGCAAAACTTATGTATTAAAATTCATGGCCAGTCTAATGTCAGCTATGTACAAAAACTATTATTTAATTTTCATTTAATTTTAATAAACATGTCAAAAATTCACCAAAATCTGACTGTTTGTTTGAATGTAATGGAGCTTTTAATAGTGTTGTAGGTGCAGCCGAATATGAATCAAAAATGTCCGAATTCTTAAATACAGCTACATCCTGTATAAGTTTATTATTACTAATACATGCCTTAGCTTCTAGTCAAAAATAGTCTAAGCGTCTATTCTATTTAAATCCCTATTAATTTATTAAAATAAAATAAAAATAAAAATTTTCATAAAATATGGAAAATACAAATTCCAACTTTGACCCCTTTATATAAAAAAAGTAGAGGCAGGATTAAGTTGTGGCCATGAGAGCCTTTGATCAGGAGGTCGAGGAGGTTTTGCACACAGTACAACTCGTTGCAACATTTTGTTTCAGTCCCCATAACCCAATATCATTAGAATTTCTATTCTCTGAGTTCCGCTTTACGAATCCATTACTTCAAATTTGACGTTGACAAAACTCAATACTTCAACCGGCGCCGGCGTTTAAATATTGGTTTTCTTTCAGGTGAACAATTATTATCGTTAATACATTTTAAAAAATCATCTTTTACTAAAAAACCGTTGAATTTAGGAATTAAAAATGTCTTAGGAAACGTCTTTAGAATACGTAGTAGAATCGTAAAATGTAATAAAATACAGGGTTTCCATTTAAAAAAATAAAAGTTCATTCAAATCAATTACTGAAAAACCGTAAACTTGGCAATGTTGCAAATGTCAATGTTGTTACATAGTATACAGGGTGTCCCATTTTGGTTGCAGTTGTGGGGGGTCACTTATTTTTAAAGATAGATCCTTGCGGTTTTCGTGAAACTGTGCTATTTTTTTGTTAAACGAAAGATTCCCAAAATAGTCTTAGTTAAAGTTGGATTTTGTTGATAGGCTTATTGGATAATAATTATTAATTAATGTTTTTTTCCTTTTGTTACATAAATATAGGTAAGTGGCACTTTTGTGCAAAATTATCAATAGATATATTGATAAATAGCTGTTAATAAATAATTTTCTTGATTTATTGTTAGCATTTAAATACTGTTAGTGACTGATTGTTTTTCATAGCCTACTGTAAAATTATGAATGCGAATTAAATTAGGAATTTTGTTGTTGTTTATTAAAATAGACTCATACTGTCACATATTTTTGAGAAGTATTGGTCAATATTTCAAAAACAGTAATATTTAGAAAAAACGGACTACGCCACTGGACTTTACGTAAAAAGTCCTAAAAGAATTCGTTTTTTACCCTTTTGACAAGTTGTCAGATAACTGAGATACAAGGGGAACCTGAAAATGCAGTATTTTTAATATCGCCTTGTAGCTTGAAAACTAAGAGGGCTATGACTATTTTGTTTGCAGCATCTTTCGCTTCACTAAAAAGTAGCTCAGATTCGCTAAAACCGCAAAGTTCTTTCAAAAATCTTTAAAAATAAGCGAGGTACCCCACAGTTGCAACCAAAATGAGACACCCTGTATATATGCCTCTAATTGCTCAGTAAATCTTAAAATTTGAATTTGTTGCAGCTATACATATATCGGGTATACGTAGCTCTACCTAACTGTGTTTCACTCCTTTTCTTGTGTAATAAAACATTTATTGTTTTTTGAAAAAAAATTATAATACAGTCCGTTGAAAATGTATAAGAAAACATAGGAAAGTCCTCAGTTTTTCAATTAATCGAAATATATAATTTCTTAAAGCTTGAAAGGAAATAGTTTCTAAAACGAGGTAGCCCCAACGAAAAATATCTGTAGATTATAGGCGGTTAAAAGAGTTAATTCCTCCTTTTGTAAGCCTCAAAATTTCGACTTGTGTAGAATTATTATAATGAAGTATCAATTCCTTATTAGATCTTTGAGCTCTACAGGGTGCCCACGTAAGCGGACCACTCAATTTTACGCACTTATTGTTTAGCTAGAATACAAATTCAAAATTTTAACTTGTAGTTCTCTCCGGGTTATCGGAGTAGCACATCAAAAAAACAATTGAACGCCAAATAAAAAACATTTTTTTGAAATCTTCTCATCCTGTATAATAATTAATAAAGGATTAAGTGTTGATGTTGTAGTAAACATTTTTATGTATTCGATTTTTAAATTCCTCTTCCAGTTTAACCTGAAACGACATCGGAACTAAACGTTTTTTGCTTAATCCTATGGAATTTTAATACATATCGATAGAGCTCTTTATCGTGATTTCAAAAATATGTAGATATATCATATTATTAGGCCAAACCATGCATATACATATGCCAAGTTTCGGATGTATAGATTCTGTCGCTCAGAAATAGTTTGGAAATTAAAAACAGACACAATTTTCAACGCCCTTTATCTCGGAAAAAAATAATTTAAGGACATAGGAACTTTTTGTCAGGAAATGACCCAAAGAATTACTTCTTGAATTTTGCGACATCACTTAGGAGACAACCTGTAAACTTTTGAAATTGAAATCAGGAGAAAGTGCTCTATCGATCTATGCGGTACAATTTCCCAGACTTATGCACCAAAAATTTGTTTGTGGTGTCGTTTCCGGTTAAACCAGAAGCAAAATTTAAAAAATGAAATATATATATATATATATATATATATATATATATATATATATATATAAACTATAAAAGATAGAAAGACAGTTAAATGGGGAAAGTTGTAAGCCATTCAATTGTAAATTCAATGCCGGTTTGCTGACGCCTCTATCTTTGTTCGTTTTTGAGATGTTTTGAGGAACAACTTTTTAAGGACATCAATCAATCAACTTTTTTTTCTCATGGCGGTCATTTTGTTTTTCAGCATATTTTTTCTTTTTACAATGATGTATGACACCTATTAAAAAAAAATGTTTTTATGTCAGTAAACGACAAATTTCGTTTTTTGTTTGCCACTCATTTAGTTATAGAAAATGCTGAGAAGGTAAATTCGCATTAAGTGTATTTCTATCTTTTATTAACCTATGCCCTCAAACAGCTAGAAGGAGATGCACTCAGTGTTCGCCGTCTGAAATGCTTTTCATTGGTACTTTAGTTATTGACGACAGCGACGTCAGATTAAAAAAGGTTTTAATGATAACATGAAGCCGTAAATGTTCTACAAGAAATAAATGTATGTACTCAAAAACGATTTTTTATTTACTTTCAAAACTAAACTTGCCTATGGAAGTTTTGGAAAAGCCGACCAAAAAGTATCAAAAAAATAATCAATCGAAATAGAAACATTGAAGGATATTTTGCCGAATTTCCTCCATCTTCTAAACGAGTTATAAGCAGAGAGCTGAACATTTTTTAAAGAAATTTTTTTAAACAAAGCAATAATAATTAAAAAGTAGATAACAAAATAAGTTTAGCAAAAAAACAAGTAAATTAATGCTACAATTCAAGCCGTTTTTGTTAGTGTACTTTTGACACTTCTTTAATAGGGATCTGGTAACGTCGTAAAGAGTGTTTCGATTAATATTTGATAGTACATCCCGCACAAGTTGTTCATGTATTTGTACATTTTCAGGAGAATCGAATGTTTCATATCCCCATAAATAAAAGTGTAGGGAAGTAATGTCTTGAGACCTGGCATGACCGCTGTTGGATATAACTCTCTCACCAAGTTTTCTGATAGAAATATTTACAGTTGCCTGAACTATTTCTGTTTGCAGCATTGCAAGATATCTTTGCTCGTTTAGAGTCTGCTCGTAAATGATAGGCCCAATTAAGCGATTTGCTAGAAAAATAAATACCAGAATGGCTTAATAAAAAAATCATGCAATAATAAGTATGTATTAGATTTTTACCATAAATTCCACAACACTTTCTTGTTCCCGTAATTGAGGATTTTGTACAGCCCAATAGTGGTGGCTGTGTCTGTTAAATACTCCACAATTGGTAAAATGCGTTTTATTTGACCATAAAAAATTTTGAAAAAAAAGGGAATTTATTGGCATTTGTTTCGATACCAATGACAAAATCGCAGTCTTCTCTCAAAATCACCTTTATTTAGCCCTTGTACAAGGGTAGATTTGTAAGGACGGTAACAGACTGCTTTCAGGACTCATGTATGGTTGGCTTCGGAATGTTAATTTTTCTGCTTGCAACTCCTGTAGAAGATGTAGGTAGGACTTTCGACAAAATATACTTGAATGTTTCTATTTCATTTTTTTGGTACTTTTTTGGTCGAGGTTTTTTAAATTCCCATAGGTAAGTAGATTGAAAATAAGTGTGGAGAACATTTTTCTCCCAGGTTGACATCTTTCTAGAAAATTTTCAAAATAATCGTTGACCGTACTCTCCGCACTTCTTTGATTTTTGATATAACTTAATAGCATGTCCATCTTTCCTACGTTTGAAAAAATTTCCTTCGTTTCGCCGAATACTTTACTATTTTTGACACCAATTGAATAAAATGTGTATTAAATTAAAAATATCTGACAGCTTTAGTACCATAGCAACGGCAAATATACTTTGTTGTCATTTTCGCAGTCATGGCCGACTAGAAGAAAAAACGAATTTTGTCGTTTTTTGACATAAAAACGATTATTTTTAGGTGGCATACGTCATGTTAATGGAAAAAAAGGTCTTTTTAAATTTGTTAAAAAACAAAATGGCCGCCATAAGAATAAAAGTTGATGATGGTATCTCAAAAACGAAACGTCGAAATCAAAATCTAAATGCAGGGTTGCATTGCCTTTAAAGTTGCCTAAATATTATTTTAACAGATTTTCAAAATATTATGAAATAAAAAAAAATACAGCACTTTTAGTTTTTTAAAATAGCTCAAAACCGAAAAAGGGACGTCAACAAACCTGCATTGAATATACAATTGAATGCCTTACAATTTCCCCATTTGACCATCATTCTGTTTCTTATGGTTGCCAAGATCTCGTTAGAAGAAAGAGTTAAAAATAAGTTTTTATTTTCCGTTCAATTGTGTTTTTTTTTATCTCAAATTCCGATAGCTTCGAGCAAATTACATAAGGGAGTAAAATCGGAGTTCCTGCTTACGTGAGACAACCTGTACGTGCTGGAATTATACAAATAAGTTTAAAGAAATCGCCTTTCCAGGTGACAAACAACAAGACCTGGAAAGACATCGCCGGTTTACTGGGTATCGGTGCTTCATCTAGTGCCGCCTATACCCTTCGGAAACACTACACGAAAAACCTGTTGGCTTACGAGTGCCAGTTCGATAGGGGTGGCATTGATCCGCAGCCGATCATCAACCGAGTGGAAGCTACCAGTAAAAAGAAAGGTGCCAAAGCCACGTCAGTTCCGTCGCCGGGTTCTTCTAACTCCCAGGATGCCTTTCTTCCCAGCGGAGGCGGTGGCTCTATGGATGGTTATGGTGGGTACAATGGATATCCTCCTTCCGGAAATCCTGATTATCCACAGAGGCCTTCTTCACAGTCAGCACCTTCGCCTCATGGAGGTAAGCTTCGACTTATGGATACAAATTTCTTATCTTTAAGCGATTAAAAGCACAGGTTATTAAGTTAAGTTAGTCTGAAGCATTTTAATAACATATATCTAATAAATTGAAAGTGATAAAAATATGCGGTTTGCACCATTGTTTTTAATTACCCCTTAAATGTTTGCCCGCATTGAAAATATGTTTCAACATTGTAACAAGTGACCCAAAGAAATGTATTTTTTTAACTTGAAAAATCTCACTTGTTAAATTCACTAATCAACATGTTATCAGATCTATACGTTTCAGGGCCCCTTGATGCCGAAAAACATGTTTTCTCAATTCTTTCGGTCTGTCTGTCGGTTTGACTGTTCGCATAGCTAAAAAATTACTTGTCCAATTTGTTAAAAAAAAATATTACAGAAAAACTACTTGTCTAATTTATCTAAAATTGTGCACAAAAATCAAGTATTATGTAGGAATCAACTGGTAAAATTTTGGTACGGCTCCAAGATGGCGTAAGAAAATGGCGGCTTAACAAATTATTTAAAAATTCAGCTTGCAAAAACTGCTGAATTGTTTGATTTCAAATTGTGTGCTATAACTAACTGTGATATAGAGATCAACTAGTAAAAATTGTGGTACTAATTCAAGATGGCTGAACAAAATGTCGGTCAAATAAAATGTTTGTAATCGCGAAAAAATCACCCTCACAGATTTTAGATATCTTCATGTTTTAGTGCCCCTAGATGTCAGAAATATGTTTTATCAACTCCGTCGGTCCGTTGTCGGTCTCTCTGTCAGTTCGCGGTATAGGACTGTTTACCCGATTGACTTCAAATTTTGTCATGTGGGGATGACCTGGTAATATTTTGGTAAAAATCCAATATGGTGAAACAAAATGGCGGCCTAGTGAAATATTAAATAAAATATTATTAAAAAACTACTTATCCAATTTATCTCCAATGTTGCACAAATATCAAAGTCTTATGTTGGAATCAACTGGTAAAATTTTGGTACAAATCTAAGATGGCGGTATAATAAATTATTTAAAAATTCAGCGTGAAAAAACTACTTAATGGATTGATTTCAAATTGTGTGCCAGAATACAGTACAGGAATACTTAGAAGTGATGGACTGGCCAGCTCCAAGCCCTGACCTTAACCCCATAGAGCATTTGTGGGATCAGGTGGGCAGAAAAGTTAGAGCTCTAAATCGACCGCCTCAAACCTTGGCCGAATTGAGAATATCGCTCGAGATGATATGGGGGAAATGGACCAGGATAATATAAGAAATCTTATAATGAGTATGTCAGACCACTCTCAATCAATTATTAATGCAAGAGAGGGAAATACGCGTTTTTAATGTTTGTTTGTTGTAATTTTCTCTACTTATCATTTTTATTTTGTTACTGTGTAATTAAATTTAGATTAGTGTTGTAGCTTCACATTTTTTCCTTTTTACCGTGTATGAGTGTTTACCGAAACTTATTAATAGGTTATGTAGTAACTAAAACATAGAGAGAAACCAGATTTCAACTTCTCTCATTTTCCCCAGATTCGGTTAAAAAGCAGTCAATTTGACATGGCTCCGCACTTATTGACTTTCCCAGTATACTAATAATTTTTTTATTCTTTCCAATGGCTCCTAGTATTGACCGAGGAATGATCTTTAGAGCCGTCTTGATGTGCTGTACACGTGTAACACATTTTTTACCGAGTATTTGGAGCCTTTTCTTTATTATTTTTTTAACCTTTCAGGGGGCTTTTTTAGTTAACCTCTAACGAGGCCTTTTTACTTAAACCTCTAAGAGGCTTTTTGTACTCACTCAACGAGGTCATTTGTTTTTAAATATGTTCAGATTATTTTTTATTTTTTTTTGGAGGTCATTTGTATTATCCTCTAATGAGGCCATTTATATGAACCTTTAACGAGGTCTTTTATATTAACCTCTTCTCTTACGAGGCCGTCTATTACAGTCCTCCTTACGAATTCTTCACCTGGCTACGGTTGGAGAAACTAACCAAACAAAAGAATGTAATTAAATAAACAATAAAGACAGTAGAAGTGAGACAAGTTTCTTTTAATCATATTTTAAACGTCCTAGATGTTCCAATAAATTTAAATAATTTGGACACACTTGTTTCTATATCACTGACTGAATTAAGGGCAAAAAAAATTAATATTAATAAAACCGGTTATAATATTTTTTCCGTGAATGTATTCATGGGGAAGTTTATGCTGCATAAACGCCACGAGCCGCATCGTTATAAATTAATGAATTTATTTCCCCGCTTTAAATTCCCCTGTGACATTTTAATGTTGTATTTGATATTACACATGCCCTCTTTAACGAAATTGCATTTAGCTTTTAGTTTAAACTGAAAATACATTAACCTCGACAGGAAATTCATAGGGATTGCCTAAAGGAATTAGTAAAAAGTACAGATGAAAAAAAAAACCCTAAAAAACATATTTAAAAATACTATATACAGGGTTCTCACTTGCTCACTATTTTCCTGATTTTTACCTTAATTTTAACCAGTGTTTTTAAGATTTTCTTCCTAAAGTCCGTATTTTCAGCTAACGCTTATAGTTCACACGTTAGAGACGCTAAAGAAGGAAGAGGACAACCGCTGTGATAACCATAACGAGTCTGTGATACAAAAACTAGTTAATAATTAAGAAAACATAGTGGTGGATTCATGATTTAAAAAGAAAACTATTTTTTGGTTTTTCTTTAAAATTATAATATAGATGTAAAATATGAAACAAAAACTCCTATTTACCTTAGAAGTTTAATATGCAGTCTTTAGTTCTGGGTCCACTATGGTCAAGGGCCTGTAATGCACAGAAAAGGCACAAATAGTCAAAAGAGACCTTACTAATCTAAATGAAAATCTAACATACGAAAATGGGGAGAATTAATACATAAAATGTATACTAAATAAGTCAGCAATATTGTGTATGGTTCCAAATACCTAAAAAAAACTAAAAATCACATGGGAACGACACATATACACCTAACTTAACAGTACCAAACCACAAAAGATCCATACTAAAACAGAATTTTTGACGACTGATATCTTTGTCCTTAATTTTTTCATCTAAATAATGTAAAATTCGAATCCATGGAGTAGGGCAGGGGTGCTTAAACGGTCGATCGCGAGTGCTTTTTGAGTAGATCTCGAGAAGAAAAACATTTTTAATAAGTAGGTACTTAACTAAACTACAAAAATGTATTACGTAATAAAATATCACTCTGCTAGCGGCAAAAGGCGGCTTTATCAAAGGAACGCGCGGTACTTGTCAAATAAAAGCCGCGCTTTTTATTCTTGCCGCTTTTCTAGAAATTTTGGGCGGCGCGTTTGACGGGAACATTCGAGACTTTCGTTCACGCCGATATAAATGGTGCGCCTGCAGGATTTGGAGTCATTCTGAATTGCAACTACGTCGATACAAAGTTTATTATTATTAAATAGTACAAAATGAGTGCAGCGAAGAAATCTAAAACGTATCATTTTAATAACGATTGGGAGGAAGAATTTTTGTTTTGTATGGTGAAGGATAAGTGCATTTGTCTTATTTGTCGTGCGTCAGTTGCAATACCTAAGCGTGGTAACTTAGAGAGGCATCATAAAACGGTTCATAAAAACGACGAAAAGGATTTTCCGCCACAGAGTGAATTAAGAAAACGAAAAGTACGAGATTTGATATCTTGTTTGAAAAAAGAACAAACTATATTCACAAGACCAGCCAAACAATCAAAAGCTGCTACGATCGCGTCATTTAAAATATCTCATATATTGGCGAAACACAAGAAGCCATTCGAAGATGGATCGGTTGTGAGGGAAGCATTTATTGAAGCGGGTGAGACTTTATTTGGAGATTTTAAAAATAAAACAGAAATCATGTCTGCTATTAGAGAACTTCAGTTATCTCGTCCGACTGTCACAAGGCGTATTGAAGTCATGAGTCAGGACATGGCAGATAAACTAAAAAATGATATCATGGAATGTACATACTTTTTCTTTACAGTTCGACGAATCCACCGATTTTTATGACAGACACTGCTGCTAAGGAAGAATTTTTGACAATCATTCCTCTGAAGGGGAAGACCTGTGGCGAAGATATATATGACGTTTTCTTCAATTTTGTAAAAAACTACAAGCTACCAATATATAAATTAGTGTGCATTACAACCGATGGAGCACCAGCAATGACTGGAAACAAAAACGGTTTTGTGGCATTGTGTCGAGCTAATAAAGATTTCCCTTCATTTTTTCAATCAATTGCATTATACATCAACAAGTTTTGTGTTCAAAAGTTTTAAACACGCAGGAAATTATGGGCATTGCAACAAAAATTGTGAATTCCATCCGTGCACGTAGCTTGCAACGGCGGCTCTTTAAGTTGCAGTTGGAAGATAGGGAGTTACCTGAACACACTGATTTAGTTCTTCACACGGACGTCAGGTGGTTGAGTCGCGGAAAATTCCTAGAAAGGTTTCAAGAATTATTGCCCGAAATAACAGCTTTTCTAGACGAAAGAGGTGATGACACTCAGATGTTGAAAAACGAAAAATGTTGGCATTTTTGACTGACATCACAATGCACTTAAACTCCATTAACGTATTCAAAAGTAAATTGCAACTTATGATAGATCAACTGAAAAGAAAGGATCTGAAACATTTTCCGTCTTTGAAAGCAAGGATTCCTCAGTTGAATTATGATACGTATGAGGCTGAATTATCAAATATTTTGGGACAATTCGAAAAGCGTTTTTATGATTGTAGTAAATTGGCAAATGTAGCATCATTTATGAGTTATCCTTTTTCATGTAAAAACATTGAGGAATTAGCTACTGAAATAGCAAGTCAGTTTAATATGAACTCATGTTCTGTTGAAAATGAGTTGGTGCAGATTATATCAGATATACATCTCAAAGCTACATCATCTGATACAAATGTCTGGTGTTTTATATCTGAAGATAAATATCCGAATCTAAGGCAAATCGCCCTTCAACTGACAGCAATGTTTGGGTCAACTTACTTGTGCGAGTCTGCATTTTCTGAAATGAAGATAATTGAGTCAAAATATCGCAATCGACTAACTGACGATCATATGTCATCCTGCTTGCAATTAGCACTCAGTGGTTACGTACCATCTTATGAAAAGTATGCTGAGGACATGCTGTGCCACACTTCAACATCCAAAGTCACTCCTTAGTTAAGTTTAACACCATATGTAACTCTTTTGTTTTTTAACAACCAATAAACTCGCAATTTTGAATAACTATGAGTTTTTTCATTTCACTAAACCTAACCCAAACCTTGACTAAAATAATGTATATTGTGCGGAAAGCTAATCTCTATATATGCTACGGTACAGCCTACCTAGGTATTTAGGTAGGGTGTATGTATCGTGTATGTACGACAACCCTGCATCACACTTACTTGCAGCCTCTCAGAGTCGATCGTAAGTCTAAAAATATTAAGGTAGATCGCCAGCAGTTCAAGTTCTCATTAAGATAATAAGTCATGGTTAGGATTAAATTGGTAAATAACAAACACACAATTTTAACATACAACAACAAAAAAATCAACAAAATTACACATTACGGATTGCACTGCACGATAAATACCCATATCGTACCGACACCCTACTCCATGGATTCCAATTTAACATCATTTAGATGAATACATTAAGGACAAAGATATCAGTCGTCAAAAATTCTGTTTTAGTGTGGATCCCTTGTGGTTTGGTACTGTTAAGTGTATATGTGTCGTTCCCATGTAATTTTTTACTTTTTTTTTGGGTGTTTGGAACCATATACAATATTGGTGAGTTCTTTTGCATAAATTTTATGTATTTTCGTATGTTAGATTTTCATTTAGATTTGTAAGGTCTCTTTTGACTATTTGTGCCTTTTCTGTTCTTTACAGAACCTTGACAAAGTCTCAATAAAGTAAACGAAACATTGGAAAAAATATAATTTTGATTTTGGTTTCATAGTCCTGAATACCACTATACTTCACACTTATACAATATTTAAAGGACGCAACAAGATTCAAAAATTTCTGACAGAATGTCAGTCAATGTCATTTTAAAGGTGTTATTTTTAATTATTAAAATAAGGTGAAAAAAATATGTGTACCTAAAGTATGTTCATTTTAATTTATTGTATTTTAAGGTGTCCTTTTTTAACTTCAGTATTTAGCAAATTTAACCATGTTGTACTATTAACGGAACAAGATGCTATACAATTATCTTTATTAAAAAGTTACGTTTTTTGGAACATAGTTCTTTTACCAAAATACTAGAAGGATTCCACTTAATTGTATCATTGTTATCTAGGGCATGTTGGCAAATGTTTGGTTTTTGAAATTTGTGCAAAATTTGAGGTAAAAAATTTTTTTAACATTTGACTAGGCCATCATTTTGTTTTGCTCTCTTGGATTTTTTCCAAAATCGGGTAAGTAGTTTATTAGCTATGCTGCGAATAGACAGACAGACAGACCGATGGAATTGAGAAAACATGTTTTCCGGCATCTAGGAACCCCGAACCGCGAAGATCTGAAAAAATCTCAGAGGGTGATTTTTTTCACGATTACTTACGAAGGAGTAAAAAAAAAGAAAGCCTCCAGTGAGATTTATTACTTGGGAAATAAGAAGAAATAGCAACGTTATCAGCAATAAACTTACGTGTTACCTGAGTTGCGTAAAAGTTTAACTTAACAATTCGCTAGATTGGGTATAGTTTATATTATTATTTTGGATATAGTTTATTTATTATATTAATACGAAAAAAAAGTTGATGGTATTTTTCTGCTTACCGTTTTAGTTATTGTAGAATTTATTTTTTTCTTTTTTAATCTTTTTACATAAGTAAAATAAATCGTTAAAATAACTGGGGGAAACATCCCCTCCGCAACCACACCTATTATAGATATTATTTGAAGTTAAGCATAAAACACAGATTCATGCCCTTTTTGAAAATTCATAGTTAAAATATGCGTGCTTTCATTAGTTTTCTTGTTATCATGTTTTTGATCTGGACTCTTAAGTAATTCTTGTTAACGTTACAGTAATAAAACCTATATCACTTTGTACAGGGTGGTCCAATAATAGATGATGTAGGTAAATTGGCTAAGAAAAATCGCTGTAAATGATATTCAAGTTCGAAAGTTGGCCGCTAGGGGGCGTAACAGCAACAAAAGTGTTAATGCCAATTTTTTCTTAAATTTTCTTAATTGAGGTATGTTGAAAATATAAGCTTATTATTCTTCAACCAATTACGCCCTTTCTTGCTTGAGCCCATTTTTGTCTATTTTCAAAAATAAGTGGTTGGGGAAGGTCAAACATTTTTACTTTCATATGTTGATATCTCTGTTTTGGACGAACCGATTTTATTCAACTTGGTGTCGAAAAAAAGTGATCTTTTTGCTTTACTCGTGGAGCCATAAACTGTACCGGAATGACTTTGCTAGATGGCGTTGTTTCAAAATTCTCCAAATAATGCTGATTTTCTCAAAAAAATCAAATGGTACGCTACGACTTTTATATCACAATTTATTTGCCAGTTATGAAGGGCATTGAATAGTAAAATAAAAAATCAAGTCCCTATTTAAATTTAAAAAATTGATGATGGTCTTTCGAATCCGAAACGTCGGATTGGAAAATTAACCTTGGCGTTTTGTAGAGAAGAAAAAGTAACAGTGGCAAAGTGGAAATTATTTTCATCTTTCATTTCAATTAATCCTAAAATTTTAGGAAAACCAAAAATCTGGAAAAATCAAGGCTCCAATACAAACTTTAGTAAACTTGAATAACTGTAAAGAACAAAACTTAACAAAACAAAAAATACTAAAACTCAGTCTCATAATCACATAAGCTTCGCAATAAAATAGCTAAAGTTAGGGCGAGGCAGGGCAGGACTCGGTTTGGGCAAAAAGATTAGAACGAGTTCTACCTTGCTCCATTGAAACAACATAAAAAAACTACGAAATGAACTAACAATAAACTAACAACAAATATATTTAAAATTACTGAAAACTACTTAAGGTAAAAAGATTTAGTATACGCGACTCGACCTACTACAACAAACGATATACTGGACTGTATTAGGAATGCCATCCAAAGTATCTCTAGAGTAGGAATGGAGGATGCAGTCCAATCGACACAGGAAAGATTGCAACTTTGTATTGTATTGACAATGACGGCTGGCATTTTGACCATTTGGGAAAGTAGTTTTCAGTTATTTTAAATATATTTGTTGTTAGTTCATTTCGTCGTTTTTTTTTTGTTGCTTCACTGAAGCAAGGTAGAACTCGGTTTAATTTTTTTGACCAAACCGAGTCCGGCCCTGTATCGCCCTAGCTTTAGCTATTTTATTGCGAAGCTTATGTGATTATGAGACTGAGTTTTTGTATTTTTTGTTTTGTTTCTGTGTTAAGTTTTGTTCTTTACAGTTATGCAAGATTACTAAAGTGTCTATTAGAGCCTTGTTTTTCTCCAATTTTTTGATTTAATTGAAATGAAAGATGAAAATAATTTCTACTTTGCCATTGATACTTTTTCTCCTCTACAAAATGGCAAGATTAATTTTCCAATCCGACGTTTCGGATTCGAGAGACCATCATCAACTCTCTTAATTTAAACACGGATCTGGATTTTTAATTTCGCTATTCAAGGCCTTTTGATAACTAACAAATAGTATATAAAAGTCATAGCGTAGTATTTGATTTTTTTGAGAAAATCAGCATTATTTGAGGAATTCCGAAACGATGCCATCTAGTGACCACTAAGAAAGCCATTACGGTACGCATATTAACATTCTTTACAGTCAACCTGCACTGTGGTCAAATAACCTGCTCTTATTGGCGCTATCGACATCGCGTTGACTTAGCTCCTCCCACTCGTTTAATCCAACTTTAAATAACTAGGGAAACTTCTGACACTTGTAAACAGTTTATTTTAGGAGCTAGGTTTATTAAACAATATGAGTTTTTACTTATTCAAAATGTTTTATTGTTTCTGTGTGGAAAATTATGACAATAATGACCCAATAAATATAAATTAAACTTAGATTTTAATCTAAGGCAATAAAAACAACATAACCTATTTTTTAATTATATTATCTGACTAAAATATTGTAGATATTTACGAACAAATCATTTCTTTTCCCTCAGGGCAGGAAGACCCACCATTCTACTGCCTATTTGTCTTTTTTCCGAATAAGTTAACCCAGCTGTTAATATCATCCATATTTTTAGACTCACTAGGCAAATAATCAGCATTAATTATTTACAGATACATAACTATTCTTAATTTTGTAAAAAAGCGTAATTAAATAATTACTTATTATTTACAGAATATGCAAAAAAAAAACAAAATTGTTAGATCAAGTAGCAACCAACCAAAGTATTATCAAACCGACCATTAATAATATATGAAACACTCACTCAACTGACTCAATGGCTTTTCGTGCCTGGACGAACGATTGCGAATATTGTGGAAGTTTCAACTATCACGTTTAAATATCGCGGGAATGTTTGTAGCCAATCAGAGCGGCTTATTTGACCATAGTGCAGGTCGACAGTAAAGAATGTTAATATGCTTACGGTACAGTGTGTGGTTCCACGATTAGATCATAAAAAGCACTTTTCTTCGACACCAACTTGAACAAAATCGGTTCATCCAAAACAGAGATATCCACATTTGAAAGTACAAATGTTAGACCTCCCCCCACCACTTTATTTTTGGAAATAGACGAGAAAATGGTCTTAAGCAAAAAGTAGGTGATTGGTTGAAAAATACAATGCTTATACTTTTAACATACCTCAATTAGAAACATTTAAGAGAAAATTGGCATTTACACTTTTGGGTTGCTAGGTCCCCTAGCGGCCAACTTTCAACCAACCTGAAAATAATTTACAGCGATTTCTCGTGGCCGATTAACCTATAAATATGTTTTCCCTTAAGTTCTGCCATTAACGGTTCTCGAGCTACAGCCGACGTCCTCTATTATTGGTCCACCCTGTACATACGTCTATAGGAATTAAAATGTTATTTCTCTTATCTAAATGATATTAAATGTTTTTCACAACCACTTAAAAATCCTAAACAGCAGATAAAAACGCTGGAAAACAGTATCATTTCATTTTAAACAATTCGATATGTAATCAACGCACGATGCCGATGTCAAAATGAAACGATAGAAATTTCTTATCATGTTACACCTTTAATTAATTTTATCATTTATCAAATAGTATGTAGGATTTTAAAGTTGGAATTGTGGTTTGTGTTTGATAAGTTGAGGCTGAAGGCGCGCGGTGTTCGTATAGTCCACCGTGTACGATCAGCGCATTCACAACGTTTTTGCAGGGTAAACAACAATTTTTTCACCAGTAAGCGCTTGCCATGCCTTGCGATTTTCTCTGCTCTGGCCGGTCAACCGTTTTTAAATGACGTTTGGTGCTTTTGAAGCGATAACATGTACGGAATATGTAGTGATTCACGATATTTTCAAAATTATCAACACTATTGGGCGAGAGGTAATCGCATTTTAGTTTAATATTGCTTTATACCTCGGTTTGAAGTGTTTTGCAATCCGCCTGCGGTTTATATGGGATTATTTAACTGGATTTTCGTGCCAAACTGTGCATTTTCAGTGTCCATATCTGTTTTCTTTTTATCAAAATGTGTTTGAATGCAAATGTTAGCGTGTTGTGTTTTTTTCCCAATCCACATATTCTGTCGTCAATTTATATTGACAAATTTTATAAATTTTCGTGCCATAAAGGTGGAGAGCCTGTAAACAGAGTGCATGTGTTCCCCGTTTTATGTAATTTGGCGTTATTTTAAATGGGAAATTTAATGTTTCATTGTTTTATGGAAAATGTGGCATTTCGAATACAATTTTTGCTATCAGATTTCCTTTTGTTCTTTTTGATGTGGTCCAAATAATTGTTATTATTCCAAATATATGTTTTATTCTCTATATTTTCGGTGTCAGTGGCTGTTTATACTTTAATAAAATATGTCTGAATATAAATATTGGAATATTTGATAGATTATGATGTGAGGGTAGAAGTCCCTCAACAGAGTGTGTTTTATTTCGCGTCCTATTTTATTTAAATATATTGTAAATAGACAGTCCAATGTCATTGTTTTTATTAAAAAATTACTTATTTTTCGGTGTTTATTTGTATCTTTAAATACCTACATATAATGCATATGCATTTTTTTGTTCAGCTTATTATAGGGACACAATTTGATATAATATAATAATTTTATTAAAAAATCCAGTTTTTTTATTTACTATGTTTCCTTTTATTTATAAAACTTTTCTTTCTGATTTGGTCTATAAATTTTTATGGTTTAATTGATATGATATAGTTTAAATAAAACCGCTGTTGCATAAAACTGATGGTGTTTTTGAGTTGGTAAGAAACCGACTTGCGAGACAATTAATGTTTTTCCATGATAGTTTACCAGTTTTGAATAAGTGTTTTTATCAGTTTTTGGTTTTGACATATCTACAATTATTTGTAAAAAAATATAGTTGTTTTTTCACAATAAATACAGGGTGAGAGACAAATCACTACATACTTATATAACAGGTAAAGGTTCAGGTAATTTAAAGAGTAAAGTCTTATACAGGATGTTCATTAATTGATAGGTAAAAATACGGGATTTCCTTTTTTCGTTAATTCCAGGACAAAAAGTTTTTGTAAACATGTTTTCACCACTCCTTCATTTTTGAGATACATACAGTTTTAAATTTTTTCAATTTTTTTTTCATCGATCTTGTACATTTCTAGAGATATCATTAAAAGTTTGCCTCCAGTATATTGTGAGTAATGGGTACGAAATGTCTATAACCCATTTAACATAAATCTACAGGGTGGTACTTTTTCTCAGGTCGCGATCCTTTTTAAAGTGCGGGACACGAAAGAAAACCGGGCGGTCCTTAAAATAAAGGTTCATAGTCTTAAGCAAGCGGAAAAGTAAAATTTGTGTACACAAATAAATTTTATGTTATTTTTTTATTATTCTTAGACCTTTTTAAGAAAAAAGTTTAATATGAACCTAAAAGTCTTAACTTTGGAGATACAGGGTTTTAAAAAAACATTTTTTTTTAATCCTAATTCTGATGCTATTATAGATAAATAACTGTGTGAAATTTGATACACGTCTTTTATGCATAAAAGGGCATTTTTTATTAACAATTAATTTTTGAAATTTCTACCAGTGGCGTGCATATGTAATTAACCTGGGTAAATTCGTATGCTCCTGAATGCATAGAAGACGTGTATCAAATGTCATGCAGTTATCTACAATAGCATCAGAATTGGGATGAAAAAAAAATGTTTTCTTTTTAAACTTTACCATCCTGTATCTCAAAAGTTAAGACTTTTTAGGACGTAAAAACACCACCTTTAACATCAGCACGCAATTACGAAACGCACTGTATAGTACTTCACAATGACGGTCCCTGTATAAAGTAATATGACAAACGGAGACAGACGGCCACTTTTGGCATACCCTAGTAACCGAAAGTCGAATTGCATAAATTAAAATTTTGATAAATCTCGTTCACTGGATCTGATGCTGGCTGCCCTTGTAAAATCTGGACTTGTAAATCGCGTATCACTATACTGGGTGGCCCAATAATAGTGGACGTAGGCAGTAGCCCGGAAACCGTTAGTGGCAGAACTCAAGAAAAAATATATTTATAGGTAAATCGATCAAGAAAAATCAAAATTAAATCATTTTAGAAAGTTCGCCGTTTTTGCAACACAAAAGAGATATAGAAGTGCGGTACACGAAAGAAAACAGTCAAATATAGATAAAGGTTTATTAAGCATAGTTACATTTTTTAATTATCTGAAGTGCGAATAGTCAAAAAAGAGTGCCATATTATTTAAAGAACTACGGGACACCACTGGTTTAAAGAGATTTCTTTGCCGACCTTTCTAAACCTACTGACTCCGCCCGGTTTTTTTCCCTGTTCCGCACTTTACCCAACCAAAATGTTTACTTCGATGTCACTGGCTATTTTTACAATAAAATCAAATTATCTTACATCCTTCATTTTTAGCTATCAATTAAAACACCCTGTATAGCTCAAGGGCTTTGGAGTTATACATATAAACATACGCTTTTTTGACAAACTGGCAACATTATTATGCTAGGGGATGTGATTCTAGTATTTTTAAAATTAAGAAAACAATACATTTAAACATTTAAACATTATTGGTAAGAAACACAATTTTTGTATTTTTACCTAAGCACGGCAGCAACGAATCAAGTTTTCGTAGACTGCTTGTGGAGTATCTGAAGACTTCATCATCATCTTTGGCTCGATAATCTTGGATGGGTCTTGGCCTGCTCTAAGATTTCTCCATTCTGCTCAGTTTCTGGCTACTTCTCTCCATCTTCTAACCTTTATGATTCCAAAGTCTCCTTCGACTTCATCCATCCATCTGCACGTGGTCGACCTCTAGTTCTTCTACTCTCTGCGGTACTCGTAGTTAGTCGCTTTGTAATGTCGCCATCTGGCATTCTGGCTAGATGACTCACCCATCTTAGTCTTTGAATCTCTATGAATGTGACCATGTCTGGGTCCTTGTGAATTCGATGTAATTCCAAATTATACCTTCGACGCCACAATTCTTGTTCATTTATCGCTCGAAAGAACTTTTCGCTCGAAGATGCCCAAGTTCCTCTCGCTACTTTGCGTGATTTCTGCTGTATATGTGAAGACAGGTCTTGTAAATTTTAATTTAGTTCTTCGCTGGATGTTTTTGTTGCGGATGTGTTTTTGGAGAGTTCGGTTGGCGATTTTGATTCTTCTTTGGATTTCAACGGCACTTGTTTTTGTTGTGCTTATCATGGAGCCAATCAGAAACCGATCGACCTGCTCAAAGATATGGTTCCCAAATGGAACACACTGTTGAGCAACCCAGGACCGCGTTTTTGTTTACCAGCATGTGTTTGGTTACCAGCGTGTATTTAATTTTCTTCTGGTTCACCTACAAACCCATTTGCCACGCTTGCCTCGACCTACAATGTTCAGGTCATCTGCGTATCCAAGGATTTGTACTAGAATATTATATATTGTTCCATTTGCTCTAATTCCTATTTCTGACTACCTTTTGTAAGGGAATATTAAATAGAAGGCACCCCAACGCGTCTCCTTATCGTAGTCCGTTTTTAATGCCAAAGAATGTCTTCTCCCTGAATTCTTACGCATGATTGCATCATAGGCCTCCCTAACATCCACAAACAATTGGTGAGTGTCAATATTAAATTCCCATGTTTTTTTTTCTATTATTTGTCTTAATTTGCTACTGTCCTGCTAAATTGTTTGCGAAAATCTTGAGTCTGTCATAGAGTACATTAGCAAAGATTTTATATGTTGTGACTAGTAGTGTTATACCTCTGTAATTATTAGATACTCGCTGGTCTCCTTTTTTGTTAAGTGGGCAGGTCAGACCTTTAAGCCATTCCACAGGCATGGTTTCGTTTTGCCAAATAAGGACAATTAGTTTGTGTAGCATTGATAGAAGACCTGTACCACCATTTTTAAGTAGTTAGCTGCAGATTTCATCTCTATTCCTGGTGATTTGTTTTTTTCAGTTTTCGGATTGCATTTGTTACATCTTATTCTGAGGGAATTTCTACGTTTTGTTGGTCATGTTGTTCTAACTGATGGTTGTCAATGTAGTCTTGTTCTTCTAAATGGTTGTTGTTTTAGTTGTTCCACCAATCGTTTACAGTACAAGTACAAGTTTCGTGCCATGTATAATGTTTCCATCCTTGCCTCTGCAGCTTCTTCTGGGCTTAAACTCTTTGCGGCTTTGATTTACTAATCTCTAGTACTTTTTTGTCTCATTTTGATAAAATAAGATCTCGTCTAGCTATTTTTCCTCGTGCTCTCGCTTTTTCTTTCCATGTATTCGCTTTTCTTCCCTCCTCAAGTTTCGATAGGCCTCTTTAATTTGGCTTGTATAACCTGCCTTGAGAGTTTTCTGATAAGTTGTGTTTTTCTTATCGGCGAATCGTTGACATTCATTGTCAAACCAATATTTGTTCTTTAAGGGCCTACTCTTGCGCAACACCTCCACCAATTTTTCAAGCATATTATTTCTCACCTTTGTCCAGTGCTCGTTCACGTCTTTTTCTTTTCTTAGGTTTTCCGAAAGTGCTCTTTCATCCATTTGCCTTCTATGTTTATGTGCGATATCTGTGCTTTTAGTTTGCTGGTGTTTACCTTTTTTTTGTTTGTGGCGCTTCCTTTTTTCAACTCTGATATTCTTTTTCGAATTTTTGACTGTGCCAAGTAGTGATCACTGTCTATATTTGCTCCTCTGGGGGTTCTTACATTTAAAAGGTTAAAACAGTGCCTGGCACCAATGACAATGTGGTCTAGCTGGTTTACAGTTTCATTATCTGGGATCTTCAGGGCGCCATCCACTTTGTGAATTGTCTTATGATAAAATCATTTTTAGTCTTTCAGATCCAATAGTTGGGTGAAATATGGGTTCCCTGCCAACTTTAGCATTAAGTTCGCTTGAGACTATCTTAATGTTGTTCTGTGGGCATCTATCATATTCTAGAGCCAGTGCTTCATAGAATGTGTTCTTCTCTTCATCTTCCTGTTCTTTCCGTGGGTGCATGAACACTGAGACTGCTGAAGTTAAAAAATTCACCCTTAATATTCATGTAATTGACAGCTTTAAAGTCATGTGTGAGCTTTGCTAAAATTCTGCTTGGTTCTTTGGCTGACAATGAAGTTTGTACCAAATTCATGCAGGGTAGAACTAGGTATTTAGGATAAAATAAGAAGGTATACATAAATACTTTTTTTGGCCAATAATGAGAAGTTCTTATGTCTTTTAAGTAACAATTTAGAGAAAAATCACTTCATCAGCAGGTGGGATTCGTTTGATATTGCGCATTGTGTGTTCTGAAATAAAAGTTATTTAATTTTTAAATATTGCGACTTTTTAATTATAATTAATAATAAATAAATGATGTAACTAATAGTCTTAAATAATAAAATACACACATGGAAATAGTCTAGGGATATTGAAAATTTTAGGTAAGTTTGAAATTTCGAGAATTTTCTTAAAAATGATCTCATCTTCACGAGCCATGAGGCATCCAAAGGTTGCTCTATTGTTCTTTAAAGTTAGCTATTCAAAGTAACTCAAAGTTATTAGGTGATATTATACGGGGT
This sequence comes from Kuschelorhynchus macadamiae, assembly GCA_030620095.1. NCBI lineage: Eukaryota > Metazoa > Arthropoda > Insecta > Coleoptera > Curculionidae > Kuschelorhynchus > Kuschelorhynchus macadamiae. The sequence continues at coordinate 518,350 of JAUTXW010004679.1, forward strand.
CCTTCAAAAAACCTTTACATTGTTTTTAAACAGTTGAATGGGTGCTTTTCACGTAAAATTACGAAAGTTAATTTTCAATTCTATTTTTAGCTAAAAAAAAGTCTACTGTTTAAAAAACCTTAATGGGGAAATGTTGCTATCTCTTTTTATTAAAGAAAGAGAAGCAATTTAGTAGGATTCTTATCTTTTTAACGTGACACATCAACATCAATGGTCGTTCAATTGGGATAAAATGAAAGAAAGTCCATAAAGGTACTCAAAAACAAAACAATTTATACAGAGTAATTCAAAAATTTGTTGTTTTCGATATGTCAATTAGATTTTTTTGTGATTTATGCGATTGTATATTTAAATTTCTATTTCTTTGTCTGAATTTTTAAAAAACGTTGAATTATCTGTATGTACAGGGTACACTAAGAGATAAAAATGAAAAATAAGAGCGTTTTTTTAACTTTTAATCAAAAACAATAATAGCTTATATAAAGACGGCTTTACACGTTCTTTGCATGCTTTGTATCAAATGGCCAAAGTCTGCTTGTGGTATTGCCCATCAAGCTTTATGGCCCTTAGAACTCTTCTTTGGAACATATCCCATGCATGTTCTATTGATTTAAATTCGGGGATTGGGCGGGCCATAGCGTACCTCAATAGCATTATCTTCCAAAAGCGCACTATAATGCGGTCTCGCATTATCGTGCACAAACACAAAATTGCCTCCAAGGGCAGCTGCATATAGAACAACTGGTCTACTATACTGATCCCACAGGTTCCCCTTATACTGATTCCACCCCAAACCATAACAGTTCCGCCTCTGTATCAGTCATCCTCCTGTACATTATTTGTGTCCTTGAGCTCATGTTAAGCGGACGACATGGTTTCGTGTTGTGAGTGGTTGACATCTCAAAAGATTTTAAGCCAGTTTCATGCTATCTATTAATGTCAGTTCAGGTTGTAGTCTGTAGTCTCTATTTTCAGTTCAGATGATGTTGTCGTTGGATTTCTTCTTCCAGCCCTGTTTCACGAAAAAATTTTCAATATCCCTAAACTATTTTCACGTGTGTAGATAGTAATTTGCTTAAATTACAAAAAATAAATGTAATATTACGTTTTTTTATCAGAAATTGTTTAGTTTTCACTCGTACTTTGACATATTAATTTATAGTCATTTTTCATTCACCCTGTATATCAAATTGAAAGGGAAAATACTCGGCTTTATATCCAGTACCATGTGCAACCCTAGCATAATATAATCTAATGCGATTTATTAGATCTAATGTGCAAGATCTCAAAAAATAAATTACAAATAAAATGTAATATTTTATTTTAAGTTCCTCGGAATGTTCTATCGCCCTGCATTATTTGGTACTATTAAGACATTTCTTACAGGCTCAGGAGGAGCGAATCACCTAAACAGCGCGGCACCCGGGGGTCCGAGCCCTGCGGGCGGGGCTGCGGACAATGTAAGCGTTTCGAATCCCTTCGACGATGTCTCGCCGAGCCCTCCATCGAGAGGGGGCCCATTTCCAGGTGGGCCCCATCCTCCTTATCCCACAGGTAAGTGCAGTAACTTAACAGCTTGTCGTTCGAGCAGCTCTGTAACGTAGCCAGCTTTAAAGTGTTTTAGTGTTAGGGTTTTTATTGAAGCGAAAGTAATATTTATTGAAAATGCATGTTTTAGTACTTGAGATAAGTATACAGAGTCTTTATTTAAGGATGGTCAGTGCCTTAAATCAACAAATTGTTCGGCAGCTCATTATAAAATTTGTAACAATAATCGGAAATGTTCATGCTAGGTCAGTTTTAGTTATTTGGACCCATCAAACATTTTTCCATAGCTTGACTAATCAAGGGTGACCTTACAATTAGCTTTATGATTAGATGCAGGGGGGGATTGAGAAAAAATTGGTCAGCCTTAATATGCCTAATGTGAACTTTCTATTCCTAAGGAGAGAAGAGAGAAGCAAATAGGTCTTCTCATATCTTCAGTTTTTTAAGGCTGTTGTGTCTTACAGTGGTTAGTGTGTCGCTCCCTTTTAATTTTTTGAATCAGTCAGGATAAAAATTTGAATTATTTACACTTCAGTAGCTGGCTAAATACACCTTAATGTGTATGTTTCCTGGAACGGGGGCCGACTAGCACATTTTTCGAAAGTTCTTTTCAACCTTAATTCATTTATGAAATCCCTGTGGGAGGCAAGTGCCTCTGGCGGCCATTTGAAGAGTCTCACTGTATAATTTCCTTAGAGTATAAAAAAGTCCACTAATATGATTATTTTACGAGCCAAGAGTACTTCAAATTATAAAAGCGTTTGGCCATAACGTTGTCACATCTTCGTTTTATCGGATGTTAAAAACAGTAATGGAAAACGGAAATAAAATAGATATAAAAACAGTAATGGAAAACGGAAATAAAATAGATAACTAAAAAGAATATTGTGTCAAAATATAAAATCGCAGATCGCATAGACAGGATGTTTCCTAACCTCATTCGTAAAATGAAAGGGTTGAATCCTCACCCTCATCTTAAATACCCTCTACCCGCATTTTTTGAGAATTGACAGCGTTATTTAATGTAATAAGGAGCTAATTATTAAAATTATCAAGTTCAGTGACGTCCCGGGAAATTTCTTAACGAATATAATTGACAAAAAAAGGGTATCAACTAAAAATTATTTTCGTATCTGGTTTTGTTTTCACGAGAAAAAATAAAAAACACTTTAAGTCCTTGAACAGAATTTTTTAGAAATAATAAAACATTATAAATCACCTAACTAGCAAAAATTGGTGTGTACCTGTTCTTTTTGCATTCCAATCAGAAATGTTCACAAAAATATGACTTATTTTTCATTAATTTTCGGAAAAGTATATAATACGGACCTGTTAAATACTCAAAATTCTTATTTTATTTAATACAAACTAAATCAATAAGGCCCAAATAAATTATTGAAAGTGTCCTCCCTAAGCTAGTAAACATCATCTACTCGGCATGTTAAATTGTCTCTTACGCGCTGGAAAATTTCGGGTCTGGCGCGAATCGAATTAAAACTGTTAATAATACGCAATTGAAGCTCGTCTACAGTTTCAGTGGAGGTGGTATAAACAAGTTGTTTAAGGTGACCCCCACAAATAAAAGTCTATAGGATTAAGGTCCGGCGAACGGGCTGGCAAACTCTGCCCATCCAACGATCAGGATATTGTTGATCTAAATAATTAACTGCTGCATAATGAGGATGGGCACCGTCTTGCATAAACCACATCAAAACTCTCGTTCTTAAAGGCACTGCTTCCATTAATACTGGCAAATTATCTCTGAGGAAATTGCAGTATACTTCACCAGTATCTCCAACAATTCCTGCCAACACATTAACCGAAAATTGATGTTAGTGACGTCCTCCCATAATAACATTTGCCTCGTCCGTAAATAGTATTTTTTTCGAAAAATTTGGGATTCTTCAAACCAATTATAAAAATGAACTCTATTTGGAAAGTCTTGAGGCAACAAAGCTTGTACTATTTGTATGTGAGGGGGATAAAGAGAATAGTCCTTTAAGATAGTTTTGTGACTTACATTTAGCTCGTTTCCGATTTTTTTGTGCTCGTTCCTGGAGATTCTTCGATTATGTTTAAAACACGTTCTTCAAGTTCCGTGGTTGTAACGGAAAATTGTGGCCCGCCTATTTTCCTTTTTGCACAACTCCCTGTTTCTTCTAATCTAAGATGCAAATTTATAATTTTTTTTCACAACGTATTCTATCAGGAAAACGTTCTCCACATAAACACCTCCTTGCTTCCCTTGCATTTCCGTTCGCTAAACCGCACATAAAATGCATTTGACCATTTTTTGATTGGTGAACTCAGCCATTATTAATTATTTTAAATTTAATACACTTAAATTGAAAATAACTTGTTATACTTAAAATATGTCAAGTAGACATTTGATTAATAAAGGAAATGTGGTTGCTATGGAATAAAGCAAAACCTACTAATGAAGGAAATACGAAAAACTTATTTCCTGTGATCCTTGTGTCTAAACCTGGTAGTACTCCAAATCAGTTTAAAATTTTTATGACTGAAATAAACTATTGAAAAAAAAGAACAGGTACACTGCAATTTTTGCTAGTTGGGTGATTTATATTGTTTTATTTTTTTTTTTCATGGGCATGCATTAAAGTGATTTTTTAATACAAGAATAGTTCTATTTTTAGTTACTAAATTAGTTAAAAGTCAGTGGCGTACTGTTTTTTTTTGTAAATTATATTCGTTAAGAAACCTTCCGGGACGACACTGGCTTTGATAATTTTAATAGATAGATCTTAATTAGCTCCTTATTACATTAAATAACTCTGTCAATTCTCAACCAAATCGGGTAGGGGGTATTTAAAATAATAATAAAAACCCATTTTTTTAAAACACCGTGTATTTCGAAAACGAAGCGACATCCGAAGAAAAATTATACTCCATTTTCATCTTGCAACTGGGTGAGGATTAACCCCTTTCATTTTTCGAACGAGGTTAGGAAACACCTTATATTTTGTCCATAGTAATTGGAATAAAATAAAAAATAAAACCAGTACTCAGCTGGCACTAAAGTAGCTATAACTGTTTCCACTACTGCTCTTTAAGGGTGTTTACGTATTTAATACTAATAATCCTAATATATATATTTTGGTATACAGCCATTAAACTCCATTATATTCGGTCCGAATTTGTCAATCTCAATTAGTTGTGTATGTGTTGTAGACGATAACTTAAGAGTAACAAGTTAAAATGGCAATGGCGTCACGTCCCATAAGAAAATATAGAAAATTAAAAATATCATAACATGTCATACCTAAACAAAACAACATAAAGCCGTATCTTAAGGTAATTCAACACTAAAAGCTAAGCAGCTTTTAGTGTTGAAAATACATAAAATAATACCGATAAGTAATGAAATCCAAAAAAAAACTGATTACCATAATTAAGTTTTTTTTATGATATCGCATAAAAAATTCCATCGCAGGCAGCAAGCTGATGTGTCAAAAACGTTTCTTTTTGGTCACCGTCTGAACATATATGACCAAATGAATGATGTTCTTTGGAGTTTCCCAGTGATGTTAAAATATCACAGCCACAAGACGTCTTTAAGGGACGTCATAGAAACGTCTTTAAGGAGCTTTAAAACTTACTTCGTTTGGATGTCTTACTGCCGTTGTACTGACAATATTTGCATGCCAAAATAAAACAATAATTAGTGCTAAATAAAACGAAACAAATGGTTATGGTAGATAACTTTATTCGAACCACATTAGTGTCCAAGACTTCAAAGTAATTGGGTATAAGTGACAGCTGCGTATTTAAAGAATCCAAAACAATGAAAGCGTATGGGGGCAGTCGTAGACACTTTATATTAAGTATTTTTCTCAGTAAAGAAAAGTAAACGTCCAATAGAACGCCATTGTTTATTTTCATCTCCCCTATAGATATTTAGCTATTATGTTTATTTTTGTGAGTATGAAGATTAAAAATGCATACTAATTAAACATCACATTAAAAAAAGAATCAGTCTTTATAATAAGATATTTAATGATAATTGCTATTTAAACCATAGTCCAAAATTAAATTTTTGAGATTCAAATAGGCCGATATATTTAAGCAAAATGTATTGAAAATTAACGAATTTTAAAGGCGCGTCATTTTTTTACGACTATCATCACCATATTCACCAGAGAAATTGCCTGCCTTTTATTTTTAGGTCCTTAGCATAGTTAGAAAACTAAATGAAATGCATGTATCCTACCTCAACAACTAATAACGTATCCTATATACGCTCTACAGCATTTTCCCAATTTAATTGTTTGTAGTCGCCATTACTGTTTTGTTTGTATTAAAAAGAACCATAGATATTTTTAAAACGGATTAAATAAAGGCAGCAATAAGAAAGTAACAAAGAGGGTGAATTATTACTATTCTGCTACTTAAATGGAACCACACAATTCCGTACTATCTACGTAAAAGCCATAGTCACAGTTTCATGTTATTCACGAAATAGTTACCCTAAAATTGTTCCCCATTTTGGTAATGACTTCGTAGTCTCAGCTTAAACAGCTAGCAATGGCGTATTCATGACAAAAAGTGCTACAAAGTGTTCTCTTTTGTGTTATAATTTAAAAAACATTGAATTTTTTAATATAATTGTGGTTTTTAAGTGTTTTCCAAGCTTACATTCCAAGGGCTAGCCTAAACAAAACCACGTTTGAATTGACTCTTCGGACCTATTCCTATTTCATTGATGAGTCCTAGCTAGGCTATATACTTGTTCTCTGGTTTTATTTTGTTACTTATGAATGGATGAGGAAGCGTATTCTTCAGATGACTTCATTTTTTTAGTCATTTATTTCACTTATTTTCTGTCCTTCATATAGGAGGCACTTTGTTAAAAATTCCGCTGTTAATCACATAACTTTTGCAGTAAATAACTCAAAAAATAAAAAGCTGTTTATTGCTCCAAAATGTTTAAAAGTATTGTTCCTTCTATATTTTGTAGTTATTTTTGGAGGTGTTGTTTCAAACTAGCAATAACAATAGTAATAATAGTGTAATAGCGAATCTAGTGACTAATAAGCCATTGCGATATACTGACTGTCGGTTTCTTGCTTAAGCTTGCTATTTATAACGTTTAATTTCTTTCCACCATTTTATTTTCTCATAATTTATATTTGTATGTACGGTTCTGTTGCCATAGTACTAGAGAATTAGCATCCTTTCTTTATTTATTTATTATTTTGTGCATGTCATTAAGAATGCTAAATATATGGACAGGTTATCCGCCAGGCGTAAGACCAGTCTATCCATATACAGGTGACTCGTCGGGTACCGCCACGGGGCAGCCCAACAGCGGTCAGCCGCCCTCATCGTCTCCCCAAGATCCCTACAGCCGCTACAATACTAACACGGCCGCAGGCTATAGCCCTAGAGCTCCATATGGAGGGGCACAGGGTGCTGGAGGTCCTTCGGCTTCGCAACCAAGTGGTCCTGGTGCCTATCAGGAATACTATAGAGATCAGGTAAAGTATTTTCGATAAAATTTCGGTTAAGCTAACCATAGCCGATTTTTGTGATTTTTGGTACATTGATAGATTTTGGGGAGCTAATTACAAACCTGAAATCAGATTTTGCGGGCAACGTGTCATTTTTGAGTTATCCATTGCCAAAGTGCACATTTCAAGTTTTCATTATTTTCAGCTTACATTTTATAAAACTTGGTTGATTTTTGCAACAATTTACTGAAAGCTGACATAATAATATTAAAATTATAAATAATAAACAGCTCACGTCGCTTCTTTATATGTAGAACATCCACCACCATCCAGTACAAAAGAAATCGATTATTAACTCAGTAATATTTAGAGCCATATCGTTTTCTGATCAAGATTCTCTAACATCGAAACTATACGAAACTCTAGAGGGAATGGCTATTGCACTGAAGATATAGTAATCAACTCAACGTAAAAGAAGAATGATAAGGAGCCACCGTTTGGTAGTGGTTTAACAAATGCTGAAAGTGGTCTCCACCTTTTACTTGGCATGCACTGAGCCTGGTAAATAACACATTACAATACACAATACAACATCCATCCTTATTCTATCTTGTAGGTCCTCAACGCTGTTTGGTCTATTTGTAAACACTCTCTCCTTCAAATACCCCCATAGAAAGAAATCCAATGGTGTAAGGTCTGGAGACCTTGGTGGCCATTTGCCAATGGGACGCCCTCGACATATCCACTGATTTGGAAAAATTTCGTCCAAGTACCTTCGAGCATTTATACAAAAGTGCGGTGGTGCGCCATCCTGTTGAAACTATATTCTTTCATGGGAAATATGCACCATAATTCAAAAATCTCAAAGTTTCAAAATAGTAACACTAGCTTACAATTCAATAATCAAACTAAAGATAACTGAATTTATTATTTTGTGTATGTAGGTATTTGCCAAATAAACAACCAAATGTGGGAAAAAGACTGTCCAACCCCCTGTATGTGGCAATAATAAATACCACTACCGTTTAATCAACCCGCTCAAGTCACTGGATACGTTGATGGGGTATAATAATTGATTTTAACCAAGGTCGTTCAGCATTACACCATAAGGATCTACTTTGATAGTTAATTGTAATTAAAAACTTATATGGGCTCGTCTTACTGTAATGAAATGATCAGACCCCTAATTTGTTGCTAGTATCAGATTCAGTTTTAGAAGATCTTTTCATAGAGACCCTACATGACCTTGTTTTGCTATGAGAAAAAAAAATTGGGGTGTCTATAAATTAATGGGTTGTAGGGAGGGGGCTGAAAATATTACAAAAAGACGAACATTTAAACGACTTCTCGTGTTCCAACGTTTTTATGAAAATGAATGAATTTTGTGCGCTTCTTTTGAACAACTCTGTATAAAAAGAACGTGATCTGTTTAATATTTATTATTTTACAATTCTTGTGTTAGTTTTCAGTGAATTGTTGCAAAGAACAACCACTTTTTATAAATGTAATGCTGAAACTAGTGAAACGTTGAAAGTCGATAACTCAAAAACGAAACGTTGCTGAGAAAATCTGACTTCAGATTCATAATCAGCCCTGCGGATGGGCGATATTAGATTTTACCTATCAATAGGCGACAGCACATCACCTTTTGCTTATAAATATGTAATCCGTTTGTCCATAACTATCGATGTTCTCGGCTATCTATCGATATCATCGGGTACCTATCGGAATTATTGCTCACCTATCGGCACTTATAGATATTTATTTACCTATTGTTATTCGATATATTGCTGACCTATCGATGTATCGTTAAAACGCCCATCCCTAATCAGCACCCAAAACATCTACGAATATACCAAGAATCATAAAAATCGCCGATCGTTAGCTTAACCGCAAAATTATTTTGTGTTTATTACCAGAAAATTCTGTACAGGAAACATCTTTCAAAGCCACACATTGCCAATTTATAACTGGTTTTCGGCAGGGATATTTAGTGGCTTCCAAACTTTTGCTACACCCTGTTTATTCTTGTCCTACACTCAAGTGTTAATATTTCTTAGGACTATACATTATAATTATAAATGATAAGGCAATCCCAACCCCACCTGTCATTATTAGGAAGCAATTTTCGGAAAGCACCGTGTATTAGATACATTTATTTAGTAAATTTAGATAATGGGAATATTTGAAGAAAAGAAATAATAACGTAAAGTTAGATTAACGTAAACAATTATAAAGCTGTTTTAAAAAAAAGTACTTTTTAAGTAAACTACCTTCAGCTCTAGGGGTATGTGAAAACAAAAAAAATAATGTGTGGTTATTTACAAAAAAAAAATCCTAAATAAATACAAAATCGATTGAACTGTTTTAACATTAATAATATAAATCACTTTCTTAGCATATACGGAAGGTATAAAATTTTAATTTTTTTGTATAAATAAAATAGTTCAAACGTTCAATTCTTAAAAATAATTATAGTCGCTTCTTTTGTCTTATGCTGGGTTTTTCTTAGAATTCCGCTGCTGGTGGCTACACTGGAGTGTCATCCACTAACAAAAACATGCCTCCCCCAGGTCAACAGCCTCCGAGGAGGCATCCAGACTTTGCCAAAGATCAACCATATCCTCCATATGGGCAGCCAAGAAATCCTATGTATGGTAAGTACTTTAGTATATTTTTAATTATTTCTTTACATTTTGATATTGGAACAAGAATTTTACTAAAATAGGTGCCGACGATACTCATTTCGAGTATCGAGATGCAAATATTTTGATGATTCAACATCAAATGGAAAGCACTATCAACTTACAGATAGTATAAATTAAAAATTCTAAAAATTTAAAAATAAAGAATGTATTGTACTTTAAACAGGATTTGTGGTAAGTATGTAGCCAACTGTAGGTCCTCAGATATATTGGGGGCAGATGTTCCAAATGGGCGCCTTATAGTTTAATACAGTTTCTACGGATTTTGTACCTGAAATAACATCTGGATCTTTTCGAATTGTATTTCAATAATAGCCGACCCTTTAAAGCAACAGTTCCCTTGCTTTTACTGGCGTTAAACAAGTTTGTTGCGTGTGGTAATTCCAAAGAAAGAAATCAACTGGATTTAGGTAGGGAGGTCTTGGTGGCCTTGACCTACCCAACGATTTCCAAAATTATCATATAAGTAACGACGCAATGAAATTTTAAAATGTTTTGCAATGGTACATTTTCCACTAGATTAATAAAAATTTGTTTTAATAATTGTATAGGGCACCGCTTGATCTTTGTTTTAAAACTAAAAGACCATTCAAATACTTCATTGTCAACCAGCTAAAAATAACGAAACCTGGTGGTTTTTTATTCAAGTGTTAATTATTTAAATAAATTATATTTTTCTCACATATTTTTATTTATTACCTGTTTTTCTTAAGCTAAGATCAACCCTTATAAATGCTTTTCAATTAAGTAAAATTGGATTGTACTTGTACATAAATTAAATTACCTATAGCGTTACTCTTATTTATTTAGTTCTTAAATTGTCGATTTTTATACAAAATGTACTGTTTTTTAGCCAAGCCTATGGCCTACCTAAAATATTAAAGTTTAATGAAAATATACAAGTATAAAAAGTACTCCTTTGGAGGCCATTATGTCCATCAAGGAGTACCTTAGCACATTTTTTTTATGTAAATCACTAAGGGTGTTTTGACGTTTCCCCACACTGCCAAGAGTTAGCCATATACTTACCGGACATCCTGTAGTTATATTGTCAGTTTTCAAGGAAAAGTGAATTGAATGTATTGAATTTAGAATAAATATAATTAGTTGTTTTTTGCTTCCAGAATTCTAACCATAGATAAACTGAAAAAATTGATTATCACAAATACTTTGGATAAATGAATTGCAAATCTCCTATAAGATTATTCCATTTTTTGTGAATCGTGCATATTTTATTTTCAAAACCTACACTGACTAATGAAAATGAGGTTTGCAAATTTTAATTGAAGGCTGGCGATTACTATCATTTAATATATGCAAAAACTGTTGTGCGTTGATGATTTGTAAACAAACGGTAGACCAGCTGTCTAAGTAAAAACAAAATGTCAAGATAAAGATAATTGTTTTTAATCCTTCAATGCGTATGTTTTTAAGATTTATATCCTTTAATATTCAAAAGTCAACGATTATTACAGCTTGTTGAAAGTTTGCTTGTCAAAAAATCAGGTAAGTTTGTGCGCTTTTAGGCCTTTGGATCATTATTATTTTGACTTCAATGGTAAATTTGCCACGCCTAAAAATATTTTGTTATTGGGAACTATTTGGGAATCAGCAGTATTATACAGGGTCAAAGGGAAACGACTGCAAATATTTTAACCGCACCAGACACAACACACTAACGTGTTAAGAGTAAGTGTTGAAACGGCAAAGTTGATGTACCTTTCGGCTTTAACTTTTGAACCAACCTGTATATTTTTATTAAATTTTATTATTTTATGTGGGCCATAAAGACTCATACTTTTGTGAATCTTTTACATCGACAGAGAAGTCAGAAACGGAATTTGTTGGACCACCACACTCGATTTTTCAAAACACTAAAGCTATCTTTTTATTGGGGCAGATGTTCCAAATTTCAATAATAGCTGACCCTTTAAAGCAACAGTTCCTTTGCTTTTACTGGCGTTAAACCAGTTTGTTGCTTGTGGTAATTCCAAAGAAAGAAATCAACTGAATTTAGGTAGGGAGGTCTTGGTGGCCTTGACCTACCCAACGATTACCAAAATTATCATATAAGTAACGACGCACTGGAATTCTAAAATGTTTTGCAAATGTACATTTTCCACTAGAATAATAAAACTTTGTTTTAATAATTGTATAGGGCACCACTTAATCTTTGTTTTAAAACTAAAAGACCATTCAAATTATTCAATTATTGTCAACCAGCTAAAAATAACGAAACCTGGTTATTTAATTTATCTGTATTCTGACGAAATCTCAAGGATTTAACCGCCCTGTAAAATATTAGAATTAAGAATCTAAGACTGTATTTTTATTACAGGTTGGCCAAATAATAACCAATATAGGCCGCCACAATATGGTACTCCAGGAAGTAATCAAGTTGCACCCCAGCAATGGAGTCAAGGTGCAAGACCTGGCGGTCCTTGGCCCAACAGTTCGGGATATCAAGCCAATCAGTCCGGGCAGAACCAGTGGCAACCCATGGCCAGTTCAGGTCAACCATCTCCCATCAGACCGGTCCACAGGCCAGGTAAACCGTTTCCTCCCATCATGCCACCTGGCGGTGCTGCCAAAGGCTCCAACCAACAAACCGTTCCCAACTCGTATGGCCACGGCCAGATGCCGAAACGAGAGATAACGTTTCCTCCAGACAGTGTGGAAAATGTTACTCCCGTTTTATACAGAAGGAAACGAATATGCAAAACTGATGTCGGTCCGGTTGACGCCTGGAGGCTTATCATGTGTCTTCGATCTGGAATTCTAACTGAAAGTACTTACGCCCTGGACATGCTCAATATACTTTTGTTCGACGATTCGTCCGTAGGATATTTCGGGCTCAACCAGTGGCCGGGACTTTTGGATCTTTTGCTGGAACATTTTAAAAGGAATCTGGCAGACATGTTCGATGCCCCGTACCCTAGAGAAGATCAACCCGATGAAGGAGAAATAGACTTGGGCAGCGTGGTAAAACCGGTCGATCCTGGTTTGAAAACGGTCGTTTTGAACAAAACTACCAACTATACTCTGATGTCTCGAAGAGGTGACCCCGTGAAGTTCGTCGAGCGGCCTGAGGATATCTTCGTGCAAGATAATTTGAAGGACTGGGATACCCGTGGGGATGTAAACATTGCTAACACGTTAGCAGAAATACCTACCGACCCCTGGTATACAAACGCCGATCACATTTTGCCTAACTTCCAGGCAGAGTTCGGTCGAATACCATTCCATACGAGGCTGGAAGATAAGAAAGAGAAGAAGCAGGAAGTGAAATCCGAGGTGGTGAAAGAGGAAGACGAAAGCCAGCCGGAGACTCCCTTACCAGAAGAGGCGCCGCCCCCCAAAATTAGTGACAAAAAACTCGTAAGGACAAAGACATTAAGTGATGTGATATCTCGAATCAAAAAAGAGTCATCGGAATCGGAAGACAGTGAAAAAGTGCTCATGTTAGAAACGTCCCCAAAATTGGACTCGGTTAAGACTGAAATAGTGAGTGAGAATAGTTTGAACTGCGAGGAGTCGGCGCCCTCGAGTGTAGATCTGAATCTTAGTGTAAATGGCGAGTGCAGTAACAGTACGGAAACGAGCAGTGAACTGAAAAGGGAGAGGGACAAACCGATTCACGATCCGGCTGGCTCTCTGAAACGTAGGCGGCTCTCGGACTATGAGGATGAGTCTTATTCCAGAGACGACGCTAGTCTGGTTCTTTTGACGGAAAGCCAGGACAACCTAGGCAAGAAATGTGTCTGTATATCCAATATCCTTAGGAGTCTTACGTTCATTCCCGGCAATGAAACTGAATTTGCCAAAAGTATTAGCTTCTTAGCGCTTGTAGGAAAATTACTATTGCTACACCACGAACATCCTCCGAGAACTCAAAAGACTAGAAATTACGACCGTGAGGTGAGTATCCACGCTTTAGATTTGTGAATTTATAAAAAAAAACATATTTAAGGTGCTAATTAACATATAAGGTGGGGTAAAAGTCACACACCCTTTTCCTGATATTGTATATCACATAGTCTTATAGTGAAATCTGTCTTTTAGCGATCCTAGTCAGTTCATGAAACGTCGGCAAGTTGAGTAAAAAAATGAAATTGCACAATCTACCTGGACTCTTCATGAAAAGTATTTCGATCATTTTGACTTATAGAAATATTACATTTTTGTGAAGTGCCAAAGAAAAAAAGCATTTTGTGTTTAAATTATATATGTGAGACACAGAATCTATTGCAACTGTATGGTAACAAAAAAACTGCCACAAACTAAAACATTATAAAAATATATTGTACGAAATCTTTATAATAACAGGCAACAAATATAAACCTTGCAAAATATAAAAAATACAATTCTAAACGTTTTATCAAATTCTTTTTATTTACAAGTACATTACACTGCTTTGCCTTAAAGAACTAGCACAATTCTAAGCAAACCCTTACTCCCCTTACTCACAACAACTGTTTAGTATTTACTTGGTATGTACATATATAATTTAATTGTATGGTTGTCTAACTTATTAATAATTACTGTAATATTGTTTTCCTTCATAATAGCTAGAAATTAAAAGAAAATTACCGATTTCAATAAAAATCACACAACAAACACAATTCGACCACTGGAATACGTTACTTCATGAAATGCCGATTTTTAATGTTAGTTAGATTCGGTTATACACAATACGTCGAAACTTTATGGGCTTTTTATGAAGAGACTAGGCAGATTCTGTAAACTCTTGTTTGTTTATACACAACATGACGACGCTTCATGAACTGACTAGGATCTTCGCGAAAAGATAGAATTCACTATAATACTACGACATATACAGGGTATTTCTGAATAAATGTCTGATATTTCACAGGGTGATTTCTCAAGTATTTTTAAGGTAAAGGTCTAAAATGCTTCGTTTTCGAGATAAAGGGTCAAAGCTTTATTTTTATTTTTGTTTTTTCTGCATAATTTCCTAAATAATTCCGATTTCTGGATGAAAATTGGTACCTGGAAGTTTTTTTTTAACATTAGAAGTTTTAATTCGATCTTAATTTAGCTTTCACTTAGCTTTTAGTCGTCATAAACAATTCAGACAATGATTTTTTAAAAAAACAACATAAAGTAATAAAAAAACAAGAAACAATAAAACACTAGGCTTTTTTAATCACAACAATTGTTGGAAATGCCCACTTTCTGCCAAATGCATGCATCCAACCTTCTTCTCATCGATTCGTGCAGAAATCCCTGAAATTACTCTGTGAAATATCGAACACTTATTCAGAAACACCCTGTATATCGTAAACAGATATCATTCCAGAATAAAATGGCATTAAATCGGTAACTTAATTCTTAATCTTTTAAAGCAGAAAATTACGTTTCAATATTACAAAAAATGACGCCTAGGAGCCTTAAATCAATTGCCATTGAGTAGCGGACAGCCGTCATCTTGAAATCTTTTTTTCATACAAAAATATGAAACTGCTGCTAAATAACTGAGTAAATGTGAAGACACTTGTTTAAAATTTTCACTTAATTTATGTTAAAAAATACACATAACACTGTTATTTAAGATTTTTCATCTGCTGAAGCCACAATGTTGGTGAAACAGTTGTCTTGTGTGTTTCTTAAAATAAATTAAGCAGAAATTTTAAACAAGAACTGTCTTCATTTACTTATTTAACATGGAATTCTATCAATTAACCGCTAACTCTATTCAATATTGACCATAAATAGTGCAAAAAAATGTTTAACTACAAAATAAACTTTGGAATATTTTCAAAATTAAATAAGACATTGACGTGCTCGTTTCTAGGCCTTTCAGCAAATTCTGTATAAAATTAATGAGTTGATTCCGGTTTCGACAGTTAGCAAGCAATTTATTTATACAAAGAGTTACATAATAGTATGGCTATTATCGAAAATGTTTCTCCGAAAACCCGCGAGAAATTAGATTATTTTTAATTATACCATGTAGATGTAGGGGGGTATATTGAAAAAAAAAACAGTTTGTGCGTTTCTTAAATGTTTTAATTTTCAAGGTTTTTGCTGTATTTTATTATTGCTAGTTTAAATTATCCAATTTTTCTCTGACATCCATTAAAAAATATTGCATATATACCAAAAAAATTATGAAGGGTCTTGTATGACCATATGGTTACGGAAAAGTGAAACTTATTAGCAAAATTTTTATTTTTACTTGCGATTGATAATTATGGACAATACGGGGTTTTGATAAAACAACGTGAATAGGACCTATACATAGTTCAGTGGAAATAGGGTACCATGAGGTGTTTTTCTACCTAAATAATTGCCCCCCTAACATTAAAACAGGTAAATGCAATGTTTATTTAGTCAATAAAGCAATAAAAAATAAAACACTGCATAAAAGACGAGATAAAAACCTTAATAATAATAAAAAAAATATGAAAAATGTCCAATTTGGTTTTCGCGGATTTTCAGATAATTCTTTGTATACATAAATTGCGTGCTAACTGTCAAAACCTGAAACAATAGTCTGGAAACAATTTCTCAAAAGGTCTTGAATGTAATACTTCAATATCTGATTTCGTTTTGAAAATATTAGACAGTTTATTTTGTGGTAAAAAGAAGAAATTAAACACCTCATGAATTTCCTGATTGATAGAATGGCTGGACAGTCCCACGATAAAGTTACAGATAGCAGCAAAAGCCCAATTTTTACCAACAAGTTTCCATATATTCTTCAAATAATTTTTTGTAAATTTTGTAAGATGAATGGGACATAAATTCGTCATGAAGTGCGGTAACTAAAAAGAATGTGCAGTTTATTTTCCTGAAAAATTTGGAAACATTAGGATTTTCTATTTTCAACCCAACTATAGACATAGACACATTTGTGACATATGAAAAAATTTGTTTTCCATGTTGGCGCCGCTTTTACTTGTAAATACAATAAACAAAATTCATCCGCCATGTGGTTGCCGCCATTTTTAGTCGTTTTTAGTATATTTTGTTATGTACCTCCTCTTCTCCAATTTTAGTAGTGGTAAAAGAAACACCACTACCAATTTTGTAATTTTTCACAAAAACTAACGAAAAAATGTTAAGTAAGCTTTTAAAATGGGCCCAAATACTATTTACATAAGCACGGCAACAGCGAATCAAGTTTTCATAAACTGCTGAAGAATACCTGTTGCATACATACATATCACTTTAGCACAAAATCTTCATTTTCGAAAATGAATATAAATAGGTATTTATTTACATTTACATAAAAATTATATTAAAATAATCACGAGGAGCAATGATAAGATTCATATACCTTCATTCAACAGCAGCAATTTTCACATGACATCTCTACTAAGTGTTCGACCAGACCTTCTCTTGGACATCATTCAATGTTCTGTTTTATTAGAATTGCCACGCGATTCTATTTGCATTATAAAATATTCCGAAAAGCAGAAACCATCATATAGCTGGTGGATATTATGCAAGAACATCTCATTTTCTTTTTGTTTTAATGGAAAATATTTAACCAGTTTTCACCATCGGATTTTCCCTGAGGAGAGGGCAGCGTCGAAGACAAGGTGACATAACAGTTTGCTTTGTTATCTGCTCGTATTTCTAATTTAAAGCTGCTTTTAAAGCTATGTTTTCTGGTTTTCATTCTACTCACACTTGTCTCCTGATTTTTAGGTTATCTTGGACATATTTTTCCAATTCCTCTGCAGTGGTTTTCACACCACTTAAACCAGATAAAAAGACATTGGCTTTTTTGCTTGCCACTGCCATTCTGAAGTTACCATTTTGGCGCTGGCCTGTATTGTTCTAAGTACTTTCTTTTATTCATATTTCTTTGTACGATTTTTGTCCATACTTCTTATGTATCTTTCTGTTTTTCATTCACATTATTGGGTAAAACAAAAAATCAAAAAAGTATTTTTATTTCATCAATTATGTTTTTCTGACAGAAATGTTAAAGTTTGCCTCTGCGTTTGAAGTACTCTCTAGGCGATTTTCGGTGCTCTAACCACGGCCTTTGTGTTAGGAGTAACTCTCGGCAGCTCCGACCTGCTCTTATTTTCTTATTCTTTTTCTACTTTGCAACTCAATATCGTGATCAGTAACGTCTGTAGTTTTTTTGACGTTGACAATGTGTATTTTCTCCAAAATGGATTTTTACGTTGGGTCCATTTTTTTTTGTATACCTGAGCTAATTGTATTCCAGGGTTTTACTTTCTAATTCGGATTTTTTTTGTCCAAAGGAGCTTTTAAGACAGCTTCACTTACAACTTTGTGTACATCTTCCTTAGGGGGATGTTTTAGCACATGTCGACCAATAAATATTATTTTTACTTTACGCCAATTTTATTGACTTTACTTTTGAAGTATTTGCATTTTTTGTTTATTGCTTTCTGACGATGCTCAAGCAATGTAACTCTTGATCAGCAAATGCGAAAGATTATTATTATTAACATTAAAATGACCCATATTTGTATATACCGAGTGACAATGAAACTGCTACCCAGAGCGCCATTTGACAACGGCTAGAGATAAAAATATGGAATTTGGAGTGTTGATAGGGTTGAATATTGTGAACATTTGTAACATAAAAACAATTGAATATCGTTTCCGGTTTCCCCGGAAATGATCGCAACTTCGTTATTTTAAATGGAATACCCTGTATATTTTATGTTTTTTGAACTCTCTTAACAATTTTAAACAACTTTTGTATAACATAACCTATGTCTAAAATGTATAGTTTTCCAAATAAAGCCGCTTAAAAATGTGCCATAATTCTTACTTATTTGTATTTTATAGAAAAATTGAGTAGGTCAGCATAAAAAAATCATGGTTATTTATTCTTTGTTCAAGCCGTTGTCCAACAAAATGTCAAAAAAGAAAATGTTCCAAGTTAAAAAAAAATGTGTTTTTCGCAAATCGATTTTTCAAGTTTTTATCTGTCCCTGTACCATATCGGGTCAACTGACTAGAACCAAACCTTCACTACCCAATCCTACTTTTTTATCCTTTATCAACATATGACAAATTCAACTTCCATAGACCGCTGCAAACTTGAAAATTTGATACCCTATTTTCATGTTGTTAATGCTCATTAAAAGCGAAAATCAATACTAATACTTATTTAATTTTACCACCGGGAAAGTTGACAGTGGATTCAAAATAATCTACTGTTCAAAGGAATCCTATTTTAATTCATTTAAATTTTAAAAAAGAAACGAATATGTATTTTCTTTTTTGACATTTTGTTGGATAAAGTCTTGAGTACAGAGTAAATAACCCTGATTGTTTTTATCCTGGCCTACTCCGTTTTTCCATAAAATACAATTAAGCGATAATTACGGCACATTTGGAAATTTTAGACAGAGGTTATATTATACAAAAGTTGTTTAGAATTGTTAAGAGGGTTCAAAAAAACATAAAATATACAGGGTGTTCTATTTAAAATAACGAATTCGCGGTCATTTCCGGGGAAACAGGAAACGATATTCAATTGTTTTTATGTTACAAACGTTCACAATAAATAACCGTGATTGTTTTTATCCTGGCCTTCTCCGTTTTTCCATAAAATAGAATTAAGTGAGAATTATGACACATTTTGAAATGGCTTTATTTGGAAAACTATACATTTTAGACATAGGTTGTGTTATACAAAAGTTGTTAGAATTGTTAAGAGAGTTCAATAAAACATAAAATATACAGGGTGTTCTATTTAAAATAACGAAGTCGCGGTCATTTCTGGGGAAACCGGAAACCATATTCAATTGTTTTTATGTTACAAATGTTCACAATATTTAACCCTATCAACATACCAAATTCCATATTTTTATCCCTAGCCGATTTCAGTAGTTAAAATAAAAAAATCAATCAATACATTAATGATCTTGGTATGTCAGTTAATCCTAAACATTTTAATTTGCAGGAGGATGCTGACTTTGCAGATTCGTGCAGTAGTTTACAAGGTGAACACGAATGGTGGTGGGATTTTCTCGCTCAAATCAGAGAAAACATTCTGGTTTGTGTGGCGAATATAGGTGGACAGATCGAGGTTTCTCAGTATGAAGAAGACGTAGCCAGACCATTGCTGGATGGGTTGCTACACTGGGCGATTTGTCCTTCTGCTACGGCCCAAGATCCTTTCGCCTCGGTCGGTCCCACGTCGTTGCTCTCACCTCAACGCCTAGCTTTAGAAGCTTTATGTAAACTCTGTGTTACCAACAGCAACGTAGATCTAGTTATAGCGACTCCTCCATTTGCCAGGTTAGAAAAGCTGTGCGCAGTACTTACCAAACACCTTTGCCGGTCCG
Source organism: Kuschelorhynchus macadamiae (assembly GCA_030620095.1). Taxonomy (NCBI): domain Eukaryota; kingdom Metazoa; phylum Arthropoda; class Insecta; order Coleoptera; family Curculionidae; genus Kuschelorhynchus; species Kuschelorhynchus macadamiae. Next base: position 538,384 of record JAUTXW010004679.1, read on the forward strand.
AAGATCAGGTGCTAAGAGAATTTTCAATCAATCTCCTGCACTATCTGGCGGCGGCGGACAGTAGTATGGCGAGGGTCGTAGCCTCGCAGACACCCTGTGTATCTCTTTTGGTAGCATTTATCGAGCAAGCCGAACAAAGTGCCCTGGAAGTGGCCAATCAGCGTGGTATTAGTGCTCTTAGGGACAACCCTGATTCCATGGGTACCAGTTTAGACATGCTTAGAAGGGCGGCAGCGACCCTAGTATTCCTCTCGCGGCATCCAGACAACAAGGCGCTCATGGTGCAGCAGGAGTCCAGGTTGCTGGCCCTGGTAATGAGCCAGATTTTAGATCAGCAAGTGGCTTTACTTATTTCCAAAGTGCTGTATCAGATATCCCGCAGCTAATCTGGTCTGGCGCTGTAGATACAAATTTATGGAACATGGACTGGCTGGTGTACAGAAAAGAACCCATGTATAGCGTGATCTGCATTAAGTCCAGGCAGTTGGCTCTCGAGATGAGCCAGATTTTTGGATCAGCAAAGTGCTGTATCAGATATCTCGCAGCTAATCTGTAGATACAAATTTATGAAACATGGACCGGCTGGTGTACAGAAAAGAGACCCATGTATAGCGTGATCTACGTGACAATTAACCACAAAGGACGGAGTGTATGTAGTGTGCTGTGTGACGCGAATGTAAAAGAACTATTTCGAGACCAAGACTAGATTGAGATTCTGATCTCTAAAATAGCTAATCGATTCACATAGTGTAATCCATTAAAATTGTACCATTTTGTAAATTAAGCAACTTAAGTCTTTCTGGAAAGTGTTAAACATACAGGAATCCATGTTACTTATTTTATGTTATTTATTATTTGATATAAAACGGTATGTTAGAAATGCAGCTGTCGAGCTCGGGCATGCCTGGAATTCGGGCGTGCGCGGTTATAACCCTTTTAGTTTCCTGCGCCATGCGCACCTCACTTCTATAATTTTCATGTTTGGTATTACTGTGCGAATGCTTTATACATGTCTGATAATGAATTTAATTAAATAAATGTACAAAGGAAGTACCGAATATGGTGTTTTTATACAAGGTTTAATTTTCTGTGTATATTTAGAAATGTTTTATACATCCCATTTTAGCTGTTACATTTAAATCTGTTATTGATTGAACAAGATTAGAAAATGCAGTCTTGAACTAGAACTCAAAATGTAGTTTAAAATATGTGGTGATATTTTTCTGGCTGTAGGTATATTCATCTTATGTATGATTGCATATTGTAAATTAAGTAAATGCTGAATACACTATTTTCTTTTTAATTTATCATAATTCCCCAAATGCTGAAATAGTGTTTTTACAACTGAACAGCACCAATATCTGCTCCTATGTACAGGGTATCCCATTTTCGGCACTTTCGCGGGGTATATCCCTTATTTTTAAAGATAGAGGATTGCGGTTTTGTGGAATTAAAGATGGCGCCAGCGAATTTTCATATCTCCTTTTGGTTTTTGAGATACAGGACGTTTTTGAAAATGTTGCATTTTCAGACACGCTTATCCCAGCTATCTGATAACTAATCAAAAAGGGGAAAACTGTTCCTTATATGAGTTTTTCAGAATAAATATACGGGGGCAGGTCTAAAAGTTTACGCGTCGTACTTAATTTTTTAAAATGGGACATCCTATATTATTATATATTATTATTCTTTATATTTATTAGCAATAATAATGTGGGCTTTCCAAAAATGAATATAATTATGCAGTTATTTCGAAAAACAAGCTCAAAATTCGAGATTTTCTAAAATTTTCTTTTGCGTCCAATTAGTGGGTAGAAGGCTATGGCTAATTTGTTTGGAACAAAATGCAAAATGTCAAATTTTTTGTGGTTTTGTCAGTTTTTCATTGGTAATGAAATATTTTTGGTGTTTCTATTTAACTATATACTATGTTTAATTTACTTTTCTTTACAATAACGGCGGTCTACAAAAATTATGAAAAGTATGATATGCTGGTTTGTCTCATATATTCTCACGAAACTCCCAAGAAGTTTTGGAATTACATTTTTTAAAGGTAACGTATTTTAAGGATAGTTAGGATAATACTTTAATGTCATTTATCTTCAACAACACTATTCCCCAAGCCACAACTGCGCTTTTAAGGGCATTTTTAGACGATAGCTTTCCTCAATAATGGACTGACCCCCTTTTTTTCTTATCGGGGTATCATGCAAAATAAAATATATAAAATTCTATATCAGTATGTAACGGAGCTTCGGACGACTCGATTTAACTCTCCGAAATTTGCAAAAAAGGCCTATGATTTGTTTGAGGTAAGTTTAGGGTTACCTTAGTTACTAGGTATAACCAGTTTTTACCTGTACTACCTGTAAGCTGTGTTTTGAAAATAAAAGGAGTGCATTTATTTGTTACCAGCCAATTTGGAACAATGTTCCAGATTGGCCGGTGCACAAACACGTAGTTTCTGAATGCACTCCTTTTATTTAAAACACAGGTTACAGGTATCACAGGTAAACACTGGTTATACCTAACAATCGTAACCAAGGTAACTTTAAACTTGTCAATGTCATCTTGTTAACACTTCTAAATCTCAATTACAACTGAATCATATTAAAACAACGAATGAATACACGCGATGCTATGCCACTGTTTAACTGTCAAAAAACCAAGTCATATCCGGGATAATTTCGGAAATAAGACCAATGGGGTCCAATATCTAAGAATAACGAAAATGTGCCAATTTTGCAACGGGAAAATGGCCGTCATTTGAAAAACCACCTTTGAAAACTCTGGGGTAACTTTTTGACCTGACCCCGTATACTTATGCTAAAAGCGCCACTGAATTCTACGAAAAAAGTCATATAAGGAACAGTTTTGGCCTATTTGATCAGATAGCTGGTTTATGAGGGGTGCCTGAAAATGCAACTTTTTTAAAACGCCTTGTAACTTAAAAACCAAAAGGGTTATGAAAATTCTGCTGGCGCCGTCTTTAATTTCACATAAAAGTAGCACACTGTCGCGAAAATCGCAACCTTCTATCTTTAAAAATAAGGGAGATACTCCGCAAAAGGGCCGAAAATGGAATTGTCTTATATTTTGATCCCTTCTGTATTTCAGTTTTTACTGAAAATATTTAAAAAAGGCTTAAACGTAAAAGTAATTTATAAAATTCTAAATAAATTGCTGGATAGAACAAGCATTCCAAATAATATTTGTGGCAAAATTTAAAGTTACATAATTTCAAAACGAAAAAAAGGTTTAAAAATATTTTTTAGGATGTAATTACGCAATTCCTCTAGTTTTTTCGCTCCAAACCGTACTCGATACTACCGTGACTACCATATTATACAGAATGTTCTGTCAAACTTTAACCCTTTTGCTGCGGGCTAAATTGGATGTAGTATTACTATGTGCTATATTTATGATTTATTTGTTTTTTGTAAATCATATGTGCGTCTTCCGCACATTTTTACAAATCTTTACCGCTATGTGTGTTGAGTATATATCGCTTATTTATAGGACTAATATTAATAAAATTTAAGACTAAAGCATAGAAAACGTCAAAAAGAGAATACAACTGGTTACTCATAAAGAAAAAGTAACGAAAAACATTAACCTCTTCAGTTACTATGGTTCTTAAGCCGTATTAACTTCCAAGCAACAAATCCGAAAACGAACATTCATTTTCGTAAGTTCAAATGTTATATGAGGTTAAAAGTTCAGAGTTTTTCTAAAAATACGAGAGCCATATCAGCATTGAAAATTGTGTAAACGTACGACGCTCTTGCACGTCCTACGCTCATTACAGAGTCACAAGAAGACGCACATGTGCGGTCTCCGCAGCGAAAAGGAACCTTTAATGATTTTCAAGTGTGTGTCCCTCCCGAAAATCTGGGGTAATTGTTTTTAGAAGTCCCTAATCATACCAAACGATTGGTCTTCCATATTTGCTACTATATTTATTTATTTTTCGAATATGGGAGTTGATCGAAAATTTTAATAATAAATTTCTAATACTTGGTCGTTTTTTTTTGCGGAAAAAACATACTCGTAAATGGTTAAAACTTGAGTGGTCGAATATTTTGCTATTTATGAGCTCATTTCACTTAAAATCAATATCCAACAGTGCGTTAAAGTCCAATAGTTCGATTATGGGAAAAATTTTTATCTGAGACCTACAACCTAAAATTATTTTCGATTATATAGGGTCGAGGATAAGTTTGCCACAAACTAAACTTACATTTTTTAAATGGAATACCCTGTATATTGTTTTATTTCAGATTACTCCCTTGTTGGTCATTCACCCAATATAGATTTATGGCCGCTTTTGGAAAATATCAGAAGTACATTTGATGTCCTGTATTTTTTTTAATGCCTCTGCATAAATCATTTTAGTATGGTAAAAACTTCCAAATGTGGTCCTCTTTCAACTGCGGTATTTTTATCTAGTAATCTTTAATAACGGTATACAGGGTAAATAAAAATCCTGGATGCAAATTTTCTCTATTAATTGCATATTATTATATTTTCAGATTCCTCCGTTTTTGGGCCATTCACCCAATATAGGGTTTGTGGAGTCTATACAGAGTCATTCAAGATTTATGGCCACTTTTCGAAAATATTAGAGGTACATTTGACTTAAAAAAAAACACCTATTTTGACTAGTTGTGCGAGTAAAATGGGGTTTTTTCGGTAGCGTTATAATGAAAATTATGTGTATTGTAGTTTCTATTTTTGTGGAATGTTGCAGCAAATCTTGGCTCTCTTTGTATTTGTTTTTGTGCCCAGTGACAAAAATCTAGTGGACGTTATTTTTACAAATCAACTTAAACTATCAAAAATACAAATTTGAATTGTCAAGTAATGCTGGTGCTTCAGTTTTGTATTAAAAACTAAGTACAATTTCTATTGTAAGGCGCAAAGATGAATTTTGATAGCCAAGAAATGATCGATATGATTTATGTGTTAGGAGCAAGTGAAAAAATTGTTTGTTAGCGACAAGAATATATCACGAAAAAGTATGCTGATAGAAGACAACCACACAGAAGCGCTTTTGAAAGGTTTATGCAACGGTTTGATGAGACGAGAAATGCAGAATACACGAAAACTGATCGAGCCTGTTTTAAATGGACAACTTAACAACTAGCTCGATCAGTTTTATCAGTGTATTTTACATTTCTCGGTTTTGTCTTCTATCAGGATACTTTTCGTGATATATTTTTAACACTAACAAACAATTCTTTTTACTTGCTCCTAACACATAAAGCATATCGATCATTTTGTAATAACCACCAGTTTTTATTACTAGATCATTGTAATACTATCATTTCTATTTATGAAATTTTTGGGTTACATCTTTTTTTACTAGTGATAATTTTTGTTTTTTGAAGTTTTAAACTTTTTCGACCCATCCATCCTGGTATGAATAAATAAAGAAAAACGTAGATATTGAAAGAAGAACACTGCAATATTTTGCCATAATAAATTGAGATGTCCACCTCTAATATTTTCGAAAAGTGGCCATAAATCTTGAACGACTCTATATGGACCCCACAAACCCTATATTGGGTAAATGGCCAATAAGGGAGGAATTTGAAAATATAGTAATATACAGGGCGTTCCATTTACATTAACCGAGAAAATTTGCATCCAGGATTTTTATTTACCCTGTATACCAGTATTAAAGAATACTATAAAAAAATACCGCAGTTGGAAGACCACATTTACCATGCTAAAATGATCTATGCTAACGCATATAAAAAAAAATACAGGGCGTCATATGTACCTCTGATATTTTCGAAAAGTGGCCATAAATCTTAAATAACTCTGTATAGACCCCCACAAACCCTATATTAGGTGAATGGCCAAAAAGGAAGGAAAAATAAAACAATATTCCGGGTGTTCCATTTAAAAAAATGTAAATTTGGTTTGTGGCAGACTTATGAAAGAAATAAAAATGCTGTTGTTAAGAAAAAGTTTTTATTCCTTAAATGGATATTTTGATACTGATTTGAGTATCTGATTGACTAAACAAATATTGTATGTTAAATCAGTCATTTGAATTTTAAAAATAAAATAATAAAATATTAAAATGAAAAACCTATTTCGGCAAAAAGGTCCTTTCTACCCAATACTGGCATAGGAATGAAAATATTTTAATAATTTACGTCAAACTTGCAGACTAATTCTGGGATTCGGGAAAGTTGTAATTTTTTATTTTGTTTTAATTAAGTTGCTGATCATTTGCGTTTGGCTCACCTTATATATTATATTCGTATTAATTATGTTAGCGGCAAACACTCCTGGCTTTTTCCAAAAACGGCTGAATAGAAATTAATTTCCCCAGAAACGTTGCAATTTTCAATTACCCCCCATATTCGGAAAACAAATGAAGATAATAAAAATCACTTTCACAAAAAAATTTAAGGGTTTGACATAAGACTCTGTATAATATGGTAAACATGGAAAGTAAAAAATGTGGTTTCGAATGAAGAAACTAGAAATTGGGTTATCACATGGAAAAAATTATTTTAAGATCTTTTTTTCGTTTCAGTTTTACCAAAAATATTGTTTGGGACGTTTGTTTTATCCGGCAGTTTATTTATACAGGGTGTTCGGAAATTCCATTCCAATTTTTGGCCGACTCTTCTAAACATATAAATATTTAAAAAAACAAAATTCATAATCATTCATAATGGTTCATTTTCAGGTACAATTTTTTAAATGTTTTTTAATTTTCCTGATGTGCCTGGTCGTACATCTCTTAGCATAAAATAAATTGTAATTAATGTCTATAAAGTAATTACAATACATGTTTGAAAATTGTAAAGGGTCTAACTTTTTGCGGGTTACATCCGCTTGACCGCCTAGAAAAATTCCTTAGCGACACTGACCTAGATTGGTACTTCTAGTGGACTTCTTACTCTATTTTAAAATGTAATGTGTCTTTTATTTTAATTCAAAAGTGTTATTTTTCGCACCAAATATAGGAAATACATACAGTGTAGGCCAATAAGTATGTAACATATGGGAAACTTTTTATTCTTGATTTCTCAGAAAATTTTATTCTTGATGAAAGTTAGTGCATCAAAAAATACTGTATTAGCAGTAGTTAGTTAGTGCATCAAAAAATACTGTATTAGCAATTAGTCAAAATCGAAGGGCATACAGGGTAGGCAAAAAATGTGAAACTGATCAAGAGTAAAGTAGCCTTTATTGTAAAAATATGGCAAAATATTATTGAAAAAACTTGTTTAGAGTCAAAACCTGTGTTCAGATATGAAACTATAGCCTCCTATTTTTTTCTCAGCCTACTACCAACAAAACGTGATAATAAAAATAAGCTCATACAGTATTTTATTAGAGCTATTTTGAACAATGAATTAAAAACATTAGAATACTAAAATTTGGGACTAAGATTCCAAGTTTTTCTTTATGCATGCTAAATTGATTAGACATTTAACTTTCTATAACAATTACATTCAAAATTCTGACGATTAATTAAATGCCCTTGAACACAACAAATATATGTGTTATTATTAAAAACATTAAGTCTAAATAAGTTACATTAATTTAATCAATTTTCTGAAAATGTAGGAACAGGTTACTTGATCTTGCTTAGATTTAATACATGTTTTTGTTTATTGGACAAAAGTGCAATAATACGTGGGATATTCCAAATTTACTAAAACAAATTAAATAGGAGGCTGTGATTTCAGATCTGAACTTAGGTTTTGATTCTTTTCTCAATAACGTTTTGCCATATTTTTAAAATTGAGGGTAGTTTATTCTTGATCAGTGTTCACCTTTTTTGCTTACCCTGTATACCTTTTGACTTTTACTGGAACTAACTACTGCTAATACAGTGTTTTTTGATGCACTAACTTTTATCAATCACATTTTATGAGAATTCAAAAATAAAAACATTTCCTATATGTTGCACTCTTCTTAGACCACCCTGTATATTTGGAAACACTGGTTTCATGTTGTGAGTTAACTAGCTTCTCATCTGCTCGACTCACCTTTTTTTTTTCGAAATGGCGCCCAGCCGCCATCTTGAAATGTTTAATCACGTATGTCTATATGCAAGAAAAATCTATGCAAATTTCAAGTTCTCATCTAGACTGGTTCAAAAAATAAAAAACGGGAAACATTAAAGAGCCATAATGTATGCAAAATTGGAAATGGCGTGGGTATTCCACGTAAAAAGACATGCTTGGGTGATAACTTTTATTTTGGACACCCTGTACATCACAAAATAATTTTGAAAAGAAAATTATAAATAATTTTTAGTTTAACTTTTTAAAACTAAAACTAAACAGAATAGAGGGCGGGTCAAAATACAATAAGATGACCTCTGCAGGGTGATCCATGTAGCTGGCTAACTTGATTTTTGTTCCTCAAATATTGAGCTAAAACAGAACTTCAAAAACTACTTAGTCTACCAGAGCATCCTACTGAAAAAATATGTGAGTGTAAATCGCATAAAAACAATTTTTTTGAGTTTTTCTTATAAATAAAAAGGTTTTTTCCTGGATTCAGAATTATAAGCAGATTTAATAGTTGTAGTTTTAAGAATAACTTCTAATTAGTAGGCTGTGTAAACGTCACATTTTGATTTTCATAGCACATAGTTTCAATATTGCAGTTTAAAGGCGGACTCAAAACGACTTGTGTACTCGTACAGGGTGGTCCAATAATAGAGGACGCCGGCTATAGCTCGGAAACCAGAGAGACAACTTAAAGAAAAAAATATTTATAGGTAAATTGGCCAAGAGAAACCGCCGTAAATTATTTTCAAGTTCGAAAGTTGGTCGCTAAGGCTAATGACTTTTATATCACAATTAATTTGGTAGTTATGAAGGGATAGTGAAATAAAAAATTCAGGTCCGCATTTAAATTAAGAAAATTGATGATGGTCTCTTGAATCCGAAACGTCGGAGTGGAAAATTAACCTTGTTTTTTTGTTGAGGAGACAAAGTAACTATAACAAAGTGGAAATTATTAAGCTATTTTATTGCGAAGCTTGTGTGATTATGAGACTGTTTTAGTATTTTTTGTTTTGTTCCTTTGTTAAGTTGTGTTCTTTACAGTTATGCAAGATTACTGAAGTTTCTACTAAGCCTTGTTTTTCCAGTTTTCTGGTTCTAAAATTTTAGGATTAAATGAAATGATAGGTCAAAACTATTTCCACTTTGCCATTGTCACTTTTTCTCCTCTCCAATCTGACGTTTCGGATTCGAGAGACCTTCATCAACTTTCTTAAAGAGAAAATCGGCTTTATTTGGAGAATTTCGAAACAACACCATCTTGTGACAATAACAAAGTCATTACGGTACAGTTTATGGCTCCACGAGTAGAGCAAAAAAAGCACATTTTTTCGACACCAAGTTGAGTAAAATCGGTTGATCCAAAACAGAGATATCTACATCTGAAAGTAAACATGTTTGACCTTCTCTCACTACTTTATTTTTGATAATAGCCAAAAATGGTCTCAAGCGAAAAGTGTGTAATTGGTTGAAGAATACAATGCTTATGTTTTCAACATGCTTCAATTATGGAAATTTAAGAGAAAGAACACTTTTGTGTTGCTGTTACGCCCCCTAGCGCCCCACTTTCGAACTTGAAAATAATTTACAGCAATTTCTCTTGACCGATTTACCTATATTGTGTTCCTTAAGTTCTGTCATTAACGGTTCCCGAACTACAGCCGACGTCCTCTATTATTGGACCACCCTGTACAAATATTCGGTACTTGTTTATTTGCCATCGGTTGCCGGTAAATATGACACAAGTCAAAGGATGATGTGTAAGTGTGTTGAAATATTTTTCAACTACACAAGTAGTGTGATCGAGCATCTTTGAATACTTGCCACATGCCCAATTATTTATGTATTTATCAAATACGCAAGTCGTTTCAGTCCGCCTTTATGAAACATTTTTTATTAAGTAGGTTGGGACAAGAAATTTTGATTTCCAAAGATAGCCAGTTCCATCGAAGGCTACACCCTAAAAATGTATCAGTTTATAAAACTACAACATTCAAACGCAAATATCTTTTAAAGAATAATGACGATTGTTTTCTATTAAAAATGTATAATTTTTCTATTTCCACTTTATTGTTGTATTTCTCAAATGTTTGTAGGGTAGTCTGCATCCTAACAATTATCATTTATTTATTTTATATTAACCAACGTTGGGAACATTGACTAGAAAAAACTTCATATGTACAGGGTGAGTCGGGAGGATCGCCCCAAACTCCAGGAGTGTGTTCTATGAAAGATACTGATTTAAAAAAACTCATATGTTCTTATTCGATTCTCATTTGTTTTCAACTTACAGCATAAATTAGAATATAAACAAGATCTAACAAATTAACGTTTCAATCATTAGATTTCATCATATTAAATGTTCAAAAATGCCCCCATTGAGCTCTAAACATTTTCGGTTTCGTCTACGTAGGGCACCTGTTGCTCTTCTAATTGCCTCATGCCTTTCTTTAATTTCATCTGCAATATTTCTGATACGCTGAATAAGTGCTTCTCGAGTGTCCACTCTCACTTTGTACACTTCATTTTTTAACCAGCCCCATAAACAGAAATCGAGTGGAGTGAGGTCAGGAGATCTTGGAGGCCAAATAATAGGACCACCGCGACCAATCCAACGCCTTGGAAACCTCCCGTCTAAGTGTTGCCTGACTTGATGTGCGAAATGTGCTGGAGCTCCATCATGCTGGAAGTACATTTGCCTTCTGATGTTTAGGGGAACATCCTCTAGTAGTCCTTGTAATTCATTTTCGAGAAATTCACAATAGTAGTCCCCTGTGAGGCGATTTTCCAAAATAAAAGGGCCAATGACATAAATATTTATCATACCACACCATACGTTTACCGAGAACCTATGTTGAAAGTTGCTCTCGACTGTTGCATGCGGATTTTCCTCTGACCAGACATGGCAATTGCGACTATTATTAATACCGTCACGAGTAAATGTTGCTTCGTCCGTGAAAAGTATGCGCGATATAAGATGACGATTATTGTCTATCCACCGACAAAACTCCATACGTTTGCCAAATCTTCTGGCTGTAGGTGTTGGATTTTTTGTAAGTGGTAAGGATAGAAACCTTGCTCGTGGAGCGTATTTATCACTCTTTTTTGTGGAATCTCCAACTGAGCAGCCATTCTGCGTGAACTGATGGTTGCATCTTCTTCTACTAGGTCCAGAATATTTTCTACTTCTTCTAAAGTTTGTTGAGTAGCTCTTTCAGAAGTTGTGTTGGCACTGGGAAGTGTTCCGCTTTCGCATAGTTTGTTGAAAACTCTCATAAATACTTTCTTATCAGGATGACGTTGAAATGGGAATCGTTGACGGTATTCTTCAGCAGCAGCTGTAGCATTCCCATTGCAAAAACCATAAACAAATATCATATTCGCATACTCTAAGTGTGAGTAAAAATTCGGCATTTTGGAATATGTTCAACAGCTCGAATTCTGACAGGTATAGTACCAGTAAATGGAACATTAACTTATTTTGATTTCTAAGCACCCTATAATTATTATGTTGTATGTATGGAATTATGCTTGAAATCTTATTTTTGTTGTAAGTTGAAAACAAATGAAAATCGAATAAGAACATATGAGTTTTTTTAAATCAGTATCTTTCATAGAACACACTCCTGGAGTTTGGGGCGATCCTCCCGACTCACCCTGTATATACAAAATCCATGTTTACAAAAAATTAGTTGGTGTTTGGCTTTACTGACAAAATTTTTTTTAATTTAAGTTTTAATAGTAACAACATCTAGTTTTTGAATTTTTGTTTTAAGTCAATATTCTAGTTGTCTTGGAAACAGAGCCATTAGGAAGCAAGTCATTTTTTGTTTTTAAATGGTAGCTTTTTTGAACTAGCCATAGTTAACTAACAAGTTAAAAAAAAATGAAAAAACCCAGTACAAAGTTGGGCCTGGTGGCGTTATGTTTGGGACCCATATTCGTAATAATTCCACCAATGTCTGATGTCCGAAAATTAATTTGAAAGGGTAAATTTGAAATATGTGATAATTAGTTTTTACCGGCACATGCACAAAACGAAGCTTTAAAATAATCGAAAGAAATATCGTGATTTCCTCATTGAATTCATATATATAAAAAACGCTGTTTAAAGAAAAAAAAATCCGATTTTGACAGTCTTGAGAGATATTTAAAATTCTCAGCAACCGGAAAACTTCTAAGAAAGAAATCGGCAAATTTCCTTTACTCGGAACTTCCCTTGACATAAATTTTCCCTTTTACTAGAAATAGTGAAGTATAACCCAATTTAGTTCCCCACAATAACACATATACTGTCTTTTTATTTATTCGGCGCCATTTTATTCCACCATATTGGATTCGTACCACTAGTTTTGCCAATTTCTGGGTATTCACACACTTTATTTTTGGGCATAACTTAAAATAAATTGGATAAGCAGTTTTCGCACTGATTTTTTAAGAACACTTCATGTAGTTCCGTCATATTGAATTGGTACCACTTTACCCCAAAATCACATTTAAAGTCAACTGAATAAGATTTTTTTACATTGATTTTTTATATATTTTATTTGGTCGCCATTTTATTTCACCATCTTGAATTCGTACGATAACTTTACCAGTTTATCTCAATATCACACTTAATACTTGCACATAATGTGATATTAATCTAAGAAGTTTTTTCAGGTTGATTTTTTAAATATTTTATTAGGCCGCGATTTTGTTTTACTATGTTGGATTTATTCCAAAATATTTCCAATTCATTCTTCTGCAATATTTGATTATTGGGAAAAAATTTAAGGTTTTTTTTTAGTAATAATTTAGTATCAGGTCATCCCCGTACGACCCTTAATTTTTGACCAAAATTTGAAGTCCATCCGCTAAGTAGTTCTTTCAATTCCGTCGATCTGTCTAATTACCCGATTGAGTTTAATCAAAAATTATGGGGATGACCTGGTAACATTTTGATAAAAATCTAATATGGCGACACAAAATGGCGGCCTAGTTAAATATTTGAAAAAATATTACTAAATAAATGCTTATCCAATTTATCTCAAATTTTGCGCAAAAATCAAGTATTATATTTGAAACAACAGGTAAAACTTGGGTACGAATCCAAGATGGCGAAACAAAATAGCGACTTAATAAAATTGTTAAAAATTCAGCCTGAAAAACTACTTGGTGGATTGATTTCAAATTTTGTTCTTCTAATTGTGGTATAGAGAAAGTTGCGGTACTAATTCAAGATGGCGGAACAAAATGGCAGCCAAATAAAATGTTTGTAATCATAAAAAAATTACTAAAATAAATAATTACCCAATTTACCTCAAAATTTGCACAAAAATCGAGTGTTACAAACAAAATGGCTGCCAAATGAATTTTTTTAAAAATTAAGGTAAAAATTCTTATTCAATTGTCTTCGAATTTTGCAGAAATCTTAAATGTGATATAGGGATAAACTGACGTAACAAAATGGCGGTATGTGTCAATGTAAAAATTACTTGTGTTGTATAGCTAGGAACTCGTGAAATATTGATAGGAATCCAATATGATGGAACAAAATGGCGCCCAACAAATGAGAATGTACTGAACTAAATTGGGTAACACTTCCCTATTCCTAATAAAAGAAAAAAATCATAACGAGAGAAGTTCCGGGTAAATTAAATTTACCGATTTTTTAAATAATTTTTGGTGGAGTCAGTTTTTTTCTCTTGACAGATGTCAATTATTTTTGAACTCGCAAAAGGTTTAGTAATGTAAACCCTTACTCTCTCAAAGAGCTACATTTAAAAAACAAATGACGTGCTTCCTAATTTTAAGTTTTGATCCAGCGGCTCCAGGTACTGGATTATAGGGACAAAATCAAAATAGCTGTATACATGGTACGTAAGTTATAATGTTTAAGAAGTAATTCCAGTCCTATACATGCCGGAGAAAGAAATATGAAGATATATATAGTGGTCGAATAATAGTGAGTTAAAATTAAGATATACTGATGAGTTATCTAAAATGTAAAACTGTAAAATGTTAACCTATTTCCATGAATCGCACGTGAACACAGATGGGCATTGTTGCTTAAAAAAACCAACACTTTATCGGTTACCATTGCTTAGCAAGAAAAAAAATTACGACTAATTTTATTTCTTTAGGTTGATACCGAGGGGCGGATAACTCCAAAAAATTTGTACACCGACCTACAAGTCTTTGTGAATTATAAGTGTTTTCTGAATATAAGTCTTTTAAACGAATTATAAGTTTTTTAAATGACTTATAAATTAATTAAAAGTGATTTAGTAGATTTTAAGCGAATAATATAAATGCTACTACAAATATTTACAGAGCCTCCAAAGATAGGATTTTAAGTATCCACATCAATGACGTACCGATAACATTGGGGTCTGGTTCGAGAAATACATTTAGGACACTCGTATCACAATAAAAGGGGGGAGATTCTTCAGTATGTCAAGTTATACCAAAAAATTCAATTCGTCGCTATATTTTATTTAATCGTTTCGATTAATTTCGCTTTTAAGGGGTAGGTGGGGGACACTAAGGCGATGTAAAATTATTCTTTTGGTTCTTCGGTATGTCATGTTATACCATAATATTAATATCGCTTTTAAGGGGAAGATTGATGCGATGTAAAATTATCCTTTTGGAGGGGATTTTCAGGAGTTTCGTCGGTTTGATTATTGTTCCTATGTCATTAGTTTTGGAATTTTAGTTTCTTCGTGCTAGGTTAGTTATAACGTCATTTTTGTATATGTCTGTTTAAAGTTTTAAAAGTTTAAATTTACCATAATATAAATGCTACTACAAACTACTACTTACAAAGCTTGCAAAAAAGGGATTTTTAAGTATCCACACCAGTGGGGTATCGATAACATTTGGAGCCTAGTTCGAATCTGGAATTTCGTCAGTTTGATTATTGTTTCTGTAATTAGTTTTGGAATTTTAGTTTTTTCGTGCTAGGTTAGTTATACGGTCATTTTTAAGAGTTTTTTTTGTATCCGTCTGTTTAAAGCTTTAAAAGTTTAAAAATACCATAACATAAATGCTACTACAAATATTTACAAAGCTGACAAAAAAAGGGATCTGAAGTATCCTCATCAGTGGCGTACCGATAACGTTTGAGGCCTGGTTTGAGAAATAAATTTGGGACACTCGCATCCCATTAAAGGGGGGGGGGAGAGGTTCTTCAGTTTGTCATGTTACACCAAAACATTCAGTTCATCGGTATATTTTATTCAATCGTTTCTATTACCGCTTTCAACGGGTAGGTGGAGAACATTGACGCGATGTAAAATTACCCTTTCGGATGGGATTATCTGGAATGTCGTTGGTTTGATTATTGTTCTTATATCATTAGTTTTGGAATTTTACGGTCTTTATTAGAAGTTGATTTTGTTCTGTTTAAAATTTTAACCCCCGTAATCAAAAGGTTTAAGAGTTGGGCCAGGTCTAGTTGCCATGGTAAAACTCTTAGTTCGAGAGTTATGTTTCGCTTATGTCACTGTCATTTCGTAATTGTGACATTTAGAAAAATTATTTGTTCAATTGTTAAAAATATCATCTTAAACCTATAACTGTCAAGTTAGACCTGGTCTAAATTTATTTTTAGTGAATACGGGTGTCAAAGTTTAAATATACCATAATATAAATGCTACTACAAATGTTTGCAAAGAAGGAATTTGAAGTATTCTCACCAGTGGGTAGCGATAATGTTTGAGGCCTGGTTCAGGAAATAAATCTGGGGCCCTCGCATCCCAATAAAAAGAGGGGAGGCTTTTCGGTATATCAAGTTACAAAAAAAAATTAATTTGCATCTATGTTTTCTTAAAAAAAAACAATACTGCAGAAATATAGTCTAAAAATATCTTTTTGTCCCCCAGGCTATTTTAAATTCAAATTGTGTTTACTCAAAAAATACATGCTTATAACGTTCACAAGTCACAAATATGTAAGTAGTAAATAATAACAGGTAATGGTAAAAGAATTACAGCAAACTAAAATAACTAGTTGTTAAAATTATATTAACTTTTGTATACAGGGTGTCCGCTAATTAATGGTACACAGCAAAACTGCAGATTCTTTGAGTAAAAATATTGCGATTTAACCAAGCTTACCTCAGAAAATTGATAAAGGTGTCAAAGTTGTAATTGTCATTTCATTTTTTCTTAATAGTTTATCAACAGGGTGCAGAACAGCACGAAATTAGGAATACGGGGTTTTTTTTGAGACGAGAAATTCAAATCTTACGGTACATGAAATCTCTTTAAAATGGCATAATTTTTTTGTGTCACGGTGTATTAGCCTAAATGTTAAAGATTATATATTCTCCACTTTTTTTGCGCAAAAAAGGTATACTTTGTAAATGTCGCTCCGAGTGACCGTTTTCCTAATATCTGCGTATCAATTATTCAGTACACGTTTTGAAATTCCCAAATGTAAAAATTTTATTGAAATACATGGCTACAACAATAATAACAACGACACAAAAACAACAAGAACATTTAATAAAAAAAGAGGACATCTTTCGACAATAAATGTTCAAAGTAATTTCTGTTTACTTCAATACATTTAACAACCCGTTTGCTAACAATTCCACAGCATTCACAATTTTATTCCATAATTCTTCTCGAGTATTCACTGCTTCTTTATACACCAACGACTTCACATATCCCCATGCACAAAAATCAAGCGGATTGGTATCGTGGTTTTGTGGCGGCCAAGCCGTCTGTCTTTCATGGCCTATCCAGCGATGAGGAAACTGAATATTTAGGTAATCTCTGACAGGTCTAGAGACGTGTGCAGGGGCCCCATCCAGCATGAACAGCATACTTTGTCTTCTAAACTAATTCGAAGACATGATTATCAATAATACCACACTAAGCGTTAATTTTAAAGTAATTTCGGAAATGACTTTCAGCTATTAAATACCGATTTTCTAAATCATATACATGTTTATTTTTAAAGATGAAAATGCCTCTACGTGTAAACGTTGCTTCATCTGTAAATAATATTTTGTTTAAAAACAACGGGTCGGCATTGTGCTGGATGCGACAGAAACGAGCGAATGTCAGTCTAGCTGGCAACAGATTATGCACTAGCGTGAAATGAAATAGATACAGTCCCTCTTCATGAAGAATTTTGGAAATGGTTGACTTGCCTACACCACACAAAAAGAGTCTTGTACTTAATTCAGCGTTTTCGGCTACGGAGATCAGAGTGTCTTCTTCCTGGTCGGGAGTTATAGTCTTAGGGCGTCCTGCAGAATGTCATTTGGGACGAAAAGAGCCTGTTTCTCCCTGTCGGACATACATATTCCTGGACATTTTAAAATCTGGCTGCGTTGTGGATACCTCAAAAAGCTTTCCAAGAACCCTTATATCTTGCGTTTGAGTTTCTTAGACATTTTTTTTTATATCAATTTCCGTTAAAAATGGTATTCCGACTGCATCATAACCCAATTCGTCATCAAACATTATCTTCTCTCCAGGCATGAAAGGATTGTAGACACTGCCAAAGTATTAGGCAAGGTTGATACTATATCTAAAGGATTACCTAATCTTCGCTCGTGAAAAACCGTTTGAGTTGTTCTTATTTTGAGTTAAAAAATGTCAAAAGGACTTAGGGTCTTAGACTGGATTTTCTTGATAAATGGCAGAACTACATTCCTATCCTTTATACACGGAACCACAGACAAGATTGCAAGGTTACTGCGCCGGTCCAACATACGTACAATCTTCAACATACACAGGAAAATTGGACAATGTTTGAGGTGGTGATGTTTATATCGGAGAAACTGGACGATCCATTTCGACTAGGCTTAAGGAACGTGAACGATGTATCAGAAAGAAACAAATTGTACAATCTGCTGTATCTGAACATTCTACTGGGCATGTCATAAATGTAAAAGAAACCAAAGTTCTTGCATCGGTTTCGGGACTCTATAAACGCAAAATTAGAGAATCTATTGAAATTTATAAGCATCCTAACAATTTTAATAGAGATACAGGCTTCAGTCTACATCATACGTGGAAACCGATCGTTACACAGAGTCACGCTTCGGTAAACACAGGTCGAGTATAAATAGCCGGCCTGGGTCTCTCCGAGCTCATTCAGTATTCCGATCTCGTGAAGTGAAGATCTCTGAAGATGCCTTGTGCAATCGAAGGCGAAACGTCGGAAAGTGATTCCATTTTGACACGGTCTAATCTCAAGAACCATGACTTCTTAATTGACCACAGCCGTGAAAGCTTTCGTTCTATATATTGATTAATATTATTGAATCTTTTATATTTTTTTAGGTAATTTCTTTTCTTTTTTACCTTTTTAATAATAATTTTACCCGAAAGTTACCCGTTTTATTCATACGCAATGGTACTTACAAATTCAAGATACTATATAGGTTCGACTAATAAATTCTTTAACAAATCGACGTAAAAACTATTTATGAGATTGATTTCCAATTTGAAGAAGTGTGATATAGAGATACAGTGAAACCTCCCTTAACGGAAACCTCCGAACAACGGACACCTCTGCTAAACGGACAATTTTGAAGTCACCGACCGTCAGTATATGTATTCCTGTGTATTAAACCCTTTTGATAACGGACACTCTCAACAACAGACACGTAAAATTTGAAACTTTTTTAATAACAACAGTAAAATTTACCTCCTCAGAACGGACAGATGTTCAGATAATTTTTGTAAAAACCCACATTTATTGCCGGTATTTTTATTGCACATTATGGGCAACATTTAGATCTATGCGAATAAGCGGCGCGACGCCTAGCTATTGTTAATAGCACTAGTTTCACAATAGGCTGGCTTATGCTATCTGACTTGTAGGTAAATTGCGGTGAATTGCATAATAAATAGATCACCTTATTTTTATAAAATGTAGTCTTCATCAATAGAATATCTTAGTTTTGAGGTTACTCTGGTGCGATCAATATGTCTTCAAACAAAAGAAAGTTTTTGAGTCTTCAAGAAAAGGTTGAAATAATCCAGTAGGAGGAAAAAACAAACTTAGTGTTAGAGTATTAGCCGAAAAGTTTTGTGTAGCAAAATCTCAAATTAGTGATATTTCGAGGAACAAGAGCGATGTTAACTAGACCTGCTATAGACCCAATTGTCTACGACTGGTTTTGTAAAGTACGCTCCAAAAACATTCCAATATCCGGTACAATAATAAAGGAAAAAACACAAGAAATTGCAAAGAATCTAGAAGGTGATGGTCTTAAAGGATCAAATGGATGGTTGGAGAAGTTCTGTCAACGTCATAATATGTCTTTCAAATACATCTATGGCGAAGCAGCGGCTGTAGACTTGATTCAGTTAACTGATTGGCAGACGAAATTATGTGCTAGGAGGGTCCAAGGAGAGACTCACTATTTTACTTTGCTCCGCTATGAATGGACAAAAAGAAAATGCACTGGTGATTGGAAAAAGAAAAAACCCCGTTGTTTTAAAGGATCAAGTGTGGAAAAATTGCCACTTGAATGGTACTATAACAAGAAAACATGGATGACAAGGGATATAATGTCGGATTGGTTGATACTTTTATTTTTGGATAATGCTGCATCTCGCCCAAACCTGGAGTTACAAAATGTTAAAATAATTTGTTTACCGCCAAAAACATCACATTGCAAGCCATTGGACCAGGGCGTGATTCAAAATTTTAAAATCCACTACAGAAAGTTTTTATTCAAGGGACTTTTGTCGTCCATGGAGTATTCTGAACTATCGAACAATTGGAGAAATCCGTATGTTGTAAGAGCCTTGATTTGGATTGTTGCTGCATGGAAAAAAGTCGAATCCAAGACCAACAATAACTGCTTCCGCAAAGCTGGATTCGACGAAATTCTCAAGGAAAACGTTGACTACGATAGTGAAGATGATGTGCCATTATCGGAATTATGTAGAAACATCAATGTATTCCCTTCCGACTTAACTTCATATTCAGAAATTGATGAAAGTTTATTTACCGAAAATCCTAACATAAGTGTACGTGAGTGCATCAGTGAATTTCAAAATAGTGAGAAAGGTCAGATTTCATCTGACAGTGATGAAGAAATTATTTCTTCCAATATTAGGCACATTAAGGAAGCATATAAAATGTTATCTAGAGATTCTGTTTTAGGGGAAAAATGTTGCGTCTAAAATGGAATCTCTAATTATTAAAAATAAATTAGCTAGTTTAAGACAAACAACACTTGATAATTTTTTTAACTGTATCAAACTGTATAAATAGGTAGTATAATATTTTATATTAGGTAGTACATTTTTATTGTTTGCACATATGTATGTAAAAGATGTTTGTGTATACGTAGTAACAATTGTATTAATAAAGTGTACTAAACATATTATTTTTTAACTTCAAAATAAAATATTTTTTTAAATAAAATTACATTGGTATTTAACTTGTTCACTCTCCACAACGGACAGCTTGTGGCACACGTTGTTAAGAGGTTTCAGTGTATAGGTAAAATTTTGGCGGTCTAATGAAATTAAAAAAAAAATCAGTAGCAAAAACGGCTTATTCGATTTATTTTAAATTATGCTCAGGTCAAGTGTGACGCATAGGTAGAAACTGGTAAAATATTGGTATGAATCCAATATGGTAGAACAAAATGGCGCCCAATAAAAATGTTTAAAAAGATAGTATATACTATTATAGTGTTTTTAAATGATTATGTACTGAACTAAATGAGGTAACACTACACTATTCAAGTCCCGGTTACAAAAAATTACAGATTTTTTAAATAATTTTTGGTGGAGTTACTGCAAACTTGGTCAGTTTTTTCTCTATACAGGAGATTTCATTGCTAGAAAATAGCTTCCGATCGAATTGTCGCAGAAAGTATTATATTTTGGAAAAAAAAAATACAGGCCATTACAGACACATAAGCGTCCAATCTACGAGGGCCTTTCAACAAAGACTAGGACTAGTACTACCAAAACTTTATTTATTAATCTTAAACAACAATACTTTTATCACGCTCTATCCCTGTAATGCAATAACCTTATCCCAACGGTGCTGCCATTGTTCAAAGACATGACAGAAGCCATTCTTTGAGAGCTTCTTCAAAACCGCCTCTAAAGCCTTAACAGCATCCAATTCTGTTTGAAATCGTCGTCCTTTGAGGTCTTTTTTTGCTTGAGGAAAAAGTCGCATGGGGCTAAGTCAGGACTATATGGAGGATGCGGTACAAACCTGATATTTTTAGTGTTCAAAAACTCTGTCACTGTATTCGTTAAGTGAGGGCGAGCGTTATCATGATGAAGTTTCCACTTTCCAATCAGTTCAGGTCATTTTTGGAGAAGTTCTGTCAACGTCATAATATCTCTTTCAAATCCATCTGTGGCGAAGCAGCGTCTGTAGACTTGATTCAGGTAACTGATTGGCGGACGAAATTATGTGCTAGGAGGGTCCAAGGAGAGACTCACTATTTTACTTTGCTCCACTTTGAATGGAGAAAAAGAAAATGCTCTGGTGATTGGAAAAAGTAAAAAACCCCGTTGTTTTAAAGGATCAAGCGTGGAAAAATTGCCACTTGAATGGTACTATAACAAGAAAACATGGATGACAAGGGATATAATGTCGGATTGGTTGATACTTTTATTTTTGGATAATGCTGCATCTCACCCAAACCTGGAGTTACAAAATGTTAAAATAATTTGTTTACCGCCAAAAACATCACATTGCAAGCCATTGGACCAGGGCGTGATTCAAAATTTTAAAATCCACTACAGAAAGTTTTTATTCAAGGGACTTTTGTCGTCCATGGAGTATTCTGAACTATCGAACAATTGGAGAAATCCGTATGTTGTAAGAGCCTTGATTTGGATTGTTGCTGCATGGAAAAAAGTCGAATCCAAGACCAACAATAACTGCTTCCGCAAAGCTGGATTCGACGAAATTCTCGAGAAAAACGTTGACTACGATAGTGAAGATGATGTGCCATTATCGGAATTATGTAGAAACATCAATGTATTCCCTTCCGACTTAACTTCATATTCAGAAATTGATGAAAGTTTATTTACCGAAAATCCTAACATAAGTGTACGTGAGTGCATCAGTGAATTTCAAAATAGTGAGAAAGGTCAGATTTCATCTGACAGTGATGAAGAAATTATTTCTTCCAATATTAAGCACATTAAGGAAGCATATAAAATGTTATCTAGAGATTCTGTTTTAGGGGAAAAAAGTTGCGTCTAAAAAAGAAAATATAGCTAGTTTAAGACAAACAACATTTGATAATTTTTTTAAATAGAAACTTTTTATAAAGTAGAACTGTATCAAACTGTATAAATAGGTAGTATAATATTTTATATTAGGTAGTACATTTTTATTGTTTGCACATATGTATGTAAAAGATGTTTGTGTATACGTAGTAACAAATGTATTAATAAAGTGTACTAAACATATTATTTTTTTACTTCAAAATAAAATATTTTTTTAAATAAAATTACATTGGTATTTAACTTGTTCACTCTCCACAACGGACACGTTGTTAAGAGGTTTCACTGTATAGGTAAAATTTTGGCGGTCTAATGAAATTAAAAAAAAATCAGTGGCAAAAACGGCTTATTCGATTTATTTTAAATTATGCTCAGGTCAAGTGTGACGCATAGGTAGAAACTGGTAAAATATTGGTATGAATCCAATATGGTAGAACAAAATGGCGCCCAATAAAAATGTTTAAAAAGACAGTATATACTATTATAGTGTTTTTAAATGACCATGTAACTGAAACTGAACTAAATTGGGTAACACTTCACTATTCCTAATAATAGAAAAAATTCATAATGAGGGTAGTCCCGGGTAAAGAAAATACAGATTTTTGAAATAATTTTTGGTGAAGTTATTGTAAATTTGGTCAGTTTTTTCTCTAGACAGGAGATTTCATTGCTAGAAAATAGCTTCCGATCGAATTGTCGCAGAAAGTATTATATTTTGGAAAAAAAAATACAGGCCATTACAGACACATAAGTATCCAATCTACGAGGGCCTTTCAACAAAGACTAGGACTAGTACTACAAAAACTTTAATTATTAATCTTAATCAACAATACTTTTATCACGCTCTATTTAGTCCAACTGTAATGCAATAACCTTATCCCAACGGTGCTGCCATTGTTCAAAGACATGACAGAAGCCATTCTTTGAGAGCTTCTTCAAAACCGCCTCTATTCGCTAAGTGAGGGCGAGCGTTATCATGATGAAGTTCCCACTTTCCAATCAGTTCAGGTTGTTTTTTGAGGATGTGAACCTTCATCAACTAGCACAAAACTTGTTTATAATAACTGACAGTTACTGTACTATCATGTGCGTATACACCATGCCTTTGTGATCAAAAAATGTTATGCCCATAGCTTTAGCGGCAGATTTTTGCGCACGTGCTTTTTGGGAGGTGGTCCTCCTTTTTCTAACCACAGCGTACTCTATTTCTTCATCTCCTGATCATAAAAATACGCAAAGCATTGTTTCCAGTATTCACAAACCGCTACCCTATTCGCTTTTTGATCTGGTGTCAGAATACGCGGAATCCAGCGAACACAAATTCTAGACACGTTTAAACGCTTATGTAAAAGAGTAAAAGCAGTTCCAACAGATATTTTAAGAATATTTGAGGGTTGTGGGATATTCAGACGTGAATCTGTGCGAATAATTACGCTCCGGTATTGTACCACAATAGGAGCACCTGGACCGCTTGCAACTCACAACTTTCCCTGCCATTACTAAACTCTTTATACCTTCGAAAACAAGCAGATCTTGCCATAGACAATTTCCCAAAATCCATATTAATCCTCGAAAAAGTTTCCGTTGCTAGTTTCCAAGACGAACACAAAATTTGATCGCATATCTTTGTTCTTTCAATTCATCCATCTTAATTAAATAATTTATGACAACTGACATTTCGCAAAATGAAAGAAGCCTACTTGAATAATATTTTGTGATTTTTGGCGGTATGTAGTTCGTTGCACTGGGCCGTAAAAAATTCAGTCTTTGTTGAAAGGCCCTCGTACAATATTTTGGCAGATATTTGCAAATAAATAAATTACAAATATTTTTCATCTTGCGAAAGGTCATGTAATGTAAACTCTAGCTCTTTCAAAGAGCTACATTTAAAAAAAATGGCGTGCTTCCTAATTTTATGTTTTGATCCAGCGGGTCCAGATACTGGATTATAGGGACAAAATCAAAATAGCTGTTTACATGGTACGTAAGTTATATTGATTTCTTAATCATTCCAGCAGTCCCAGTACTATACCTGGCGGAGAAAGAAATATGAAGATATACACAGTGGTCGAATAAAAGTGAGTTAATATTAAGATATACTGACGAGTTATCTAAAAAGAAGATAGCTTATTTTTACTGTTTTGTAAAATGTTAACTTATTTCTATGAATCTCACGTGAACACAGATGGGCATTGTTGCTTAAAAAACAACACTATTCGTTGCCATTGCTTAGCAAGAAAAAAAAATACGACTTTAATTGTTTTCACTAGGTTGATACCGAGGGGCGGATAACTCCAACAAGACCTACAAGTCCTTGTGAATTATAAGTAACTTCTTAATGGATTATAAGTCTTTTAAGCGATTTATGAACGAATTATAAGTCTTTTAAATGAAATGAAAACACAGTATACAAACATTTTACTATACCTAACAAAAGGAAAGATTCATAACGAGGAAAGTTCCAGGTAAAGGAAAGTTAACGATTTTTTTAAATTGAAGGGTAATGTAAATGTTCAAAAGAGCAAGCCAAAAGCAACAATTTAAAAAAATTGCCTTTTTCCTAACTTTCTTATGATATGATTCTTGAGATACTGGACTATATATAGGATCATGCAAAGGCATTACAGTTTTTAAAGAGTGTTTATCGTAATTAGATTTATCGCTAAAAGAACAGATCAGGTCTAAATTGATATCTATTTATTTAAAACAATGATGTCGGTGTAGATTAGATAATGATAAAATTATCCATCATCCATTTCCAAACTGAGAGATAATAACATTGTACCCGATCAAAGTGATATGTACGGCTTTTGTGAATAAAATATTTAAAAACAAAATGAGTAGTCTGGATAATTATAACGCCTACAACAATAAGGCTTTTGACCATATGGAAGGTAAGATAGTTTTATTTTTTCAAGTGCAAAATTTAAATAAACAAAGGGATGTTTCATTGTTGACATACATTGATTTACAAAACATTGCTTAACCTAGGATTAAGATATAAAGTTAGTCCTGAAAAAAAATAGACTGTTCACGAGGTAAGCTTATCGTTGGTTGTTGGTTTTAAGTGATTCAGAGAAAAAAATTCTTTAAACAGGTGATATTTGCTAATCGTGATTTACATGGAAACTTAAATTGCGTTTTTAAATAATTCACATTTACGGTGCAATTTGTCATTATTGTGGGACTTTTCTGTTTTGAGTCCTCCATACAACAAACTTATAGATAAAGGATCTTCAGATATTTTTTCTTTCTATTTCTAGCAAAATATTAATAATTTTATTTTGTAAACATGCGTAGGTCTCAAGCATATATTCTAAGATTATTATACTTAGAATAAAAATAGTAAAATCAAATATGGCTGTGTTTGGTGACTCATGTTGTTTCATGTAAAGATTTTTAGTACTTAATAATAATGTTACATCATCAAATCGTCTTTTATATATGGAAAATTTGCAATTATTTGCAAGACCAGAAATCAAATAGGTCAAACGATGAAAATGGTTCTGTCTAATATAGTCAGTGTTAATATTGGAAGGTAGTATAACCTAAGCAATAGGGAACTTGCACACATTGTAAATATGGAAAAAATCGATATATTTAATTTAGCCGGAACTTCCTTCCGTTTTATTAGGAATACCATGAAGATGATTCTTTCATCTTTTTAATTTTTTTTGTATTTTTTATTTGTTAATTTATAATAA
Organism: Kuschelorhynchus macadamiae; assembly: GCA_030620095.1. Classification (NCBI taxonomy): domain Eukaryota; kingdom Metazoa; phylum Arthropoda; class Insecta; order Coleoptera; family Curculionidae; genus Kuschelorhynchus; species Kuschelorhynchus macadamiae. Next base: position 564,361 of record JAUTXW010004679.1, read on the forward strand.
AACAAAATCATGTTATTTTTCATTTATTCTAGTGAAAGAAAGGTGTGATTACGATAGTTTTACTCCCCAGTATTAAAATTTTACCAGTTCATCACGATATACTGATTTTTTAAAGATTTTATTAAGCTAGTTTGTTCTGCCCTATTGGATTCTCACCAAAATCTTATCAGTTCATTTCTATACAGGATGGTCCAACACTGCGATAAAGTCCAATAGCTCGATTATTGTGGGAATTAGAAAAAAAAATTATACCAAAGTTTTAGGGACTTCTGAGAGCTACATCCTAAAAATAATTTTCGATTATACAGGGTTGAGGATAAGTTTGCCACAAACCAAAATTACTTTTTTTTTTAAATGGAACACCCTCTAGTGTTTTATTTCAGAATCCTCCCTTTTTGGCCATTCAACCAATATAGGGTTTTGTGGGGCCTATAGAGAGTTCAAGATTTATGGCCAATTTTCGTAAATCTCAGAGGTACTATCGTCACCAAATGTAACTGGAACAGCATCATATTAGCTCTTGAACTGTTATATGATTGTTCCCGTTAAATTTTTGTCAAATTACGAATTTTAGGTTAAAGACAATGAGTTTATGCAGTATTGAATCGAATAGCTGGCAAAAGCATGTTTGGCAGCAGCAGTTGTTCTTATTTCTTATTTAATTTTTATTTTCTGTATAAAACACCTCCGAATCCTCAATTTAATTTAAATTCTATTTTATTTTACCTGCTGTATAAACCCATCTTTAGTAACACTCATAGAAAGTAATCTAATCACACATTTTTACGCTTTTCAACCAACAAAATTTTTAAAATTGAAATAAAACTCAGGATAACTAATATTTTTGCCGTAAAATTAAGAAATATATTTCACAAATATAACCTAACTATAAACTAATACTTAAATAAATAACTTAATACTTTGTCATGGAACCATTATGTTCGATAACGTTGCGCAATCTTTGAGGCATGCTTAAGACCAAGTCTCTTGTATGTTCAGAGGTTATTTCGTTCCAAGCTCGAACGATTGATTGTCGAAGATCATCTTGATTACGAGGCCGAAATCCTTCCTTATAAATTTGTTTGGTCATTTGCCCCCAGACGTTTTCAGGTGGATTCAAATCAGGGCTTTTTGAAATCCAGGGCAAAGTTTCCATATTATGATTTCGCAATATATTTTGCACTACTCTAGCTCTATGTATAGGGTAATTATCATGTTGAAGTACAAAATTGTCTCCAAAAATTGGCCTCACAGAGGGTAACATAATGTTTTCTAGTATATTGCAGTAAACATCCGCAGTAAGCCTTTCTTCAATCACTGCACATACTCCTAAACTCCTGATACTTACCCAAACCCCAGAAAAACGGCCACTCTGGTTTATTTTCCATGTATATCTCTCATCATACGTCATCCCTACAGGTCTATACACCTGCAGTGATTGAAAAGTTTCCTCGTCAGAAAATACCACATTCTCCCACAAATTATCTTGCTTTTCATATTCCCTTGTAAATTCCAACCTCCTTTGCTTATTAAATTCTGTAAGGAATATTTTATTAGAAGCAGCACGATTCCTTAGGTTTGATAACTGTATCCTTCTTGTAGTATTTGCAGAACTTGGGAAATTGATTTCTTCTTCAATCAATTCATGGTCTTGATTCGGTGTTGAAACTTTTGGACGTCCCGCCTTTGGTCTCTTAATGATACCACCATATTTTCCATTTTTTGTCGGTGTTTTTGGTGCAATTTCTCTAATTTTCTTCTATCCCGAAGTCGAGTAAAAATTATTGACTTTTGTTCCTCCATTAGCTTCGGCATGATTGTATAAAATGTGAACAAATTAGATATTTGCTTTCAACCAAAGATAAATATTGCTTTCAAATCAAAAGCACAAGACAGTGTCAAAATAAAAAAAAATGACTTTGACATTCCAATTTTAGGATAACTTTGGCATTGCCATTGTAGGTTAACGTGGAACAATAGTTCAGGAGAGTAAAATGGGTAATTTTTGTCCCAGTTACTTTTGGTGACGATGGTAGGTACAGATGACGCCCTTGTTTTTTTAAATGCGTTAGCATAAATCATTTTAGCATGGTAAAAGCTTCCAAGTGTGTTGTTTTTCGTTAGTATTCTTTAATAACGGTATACAGGGTAAATAAAAATCCTGGATGCAAATTTTTTCGATTAATTTAAATGTATATTATTATATTTTCATTCACCAAATATAGGACTTGTAGGGTCTATACAGAATCTTTTAATTCCACTTAATGGCCACTTTTCGGAAATATCACGTTAAGAGACCACCTATTTTGACTTCTTGTGCGAGTAAAATGAGGTTTTTTTAGTAATGTTATAATAAAAATTATGTCTATTGACATTTCTTTTTTGGTAGAATGTTGTTTCGTCAGTAAATAATACAAATAAGTCAGCAAATCTTGGCTCTCTTTCAATTTGTTGTTATGACTAGTGACAAAAATTACTCGGCCTTATTTTCACAGATGAAATTAAACTTTCAAAAAAACAAATTTAAATTGTCAAGTAATGCTGGTGCTCGAGTTTTGTATTAAAAACTAAGTACAGTTTCTATTGTAAGACGCAAAGATGAATTTTAATAAACAAGAAATTATCGATATGATTTAGGTGTTAGGAGCAAGTGAAAAGAATTGTTAACGACAAGAATTTATTCAATTATTTATTTATTTATCACGAAAAGTATCCTGATAGAAGACAACCACAGAGAAGCGCTTTTAAAAGGCTTATGCAACGGTTTGGTGAGATGAGAAATGTAGAATACAGGAAAACGTATGGAGCCAAACCTGTTTTAAATGAGGAGAACGAGTTAGCGGAAAACTTAAAAGTTATAGAAGACCCACATATTGGCGCAAGCAGAATTGCAAGGGAAACAGATGTAAGTAAAACCACTGTTCTACGAATTCAAAAAAAAAACAAGTTTCACCGATACCACATTCAATTCCTTCAAGAATTTTATGAGAATGATTATCACAGGCGACTAGATTTTTGTCACTGGGCACAACAACAAATTCAGAGAGAGTCAAGATATACTAACTTTGTGTTATTTATTAACGAAGCAATCTTCTACAAAAATGGAAAAGTCAATAGACACAATTTTCATTACAACGCTACTGAAAATCTACTACACTATATTCGCACAACTAGTCAAAATAGGTGGTCTTTTAACTTCTGGGGTAGCATTGTTGGACGGTGTCTCATATCACCATATGGCTGACGTTTATGCATTAATGATTTAACAATTTCAAGAACGCAGTATAGGAAGAGGAAAACCGATTGCCGCCTAGATCCCCTGACTTGACAAAAATGGACTTTCTTCTTTGGGGCTTTGTTAAAAATTTAGCCTATCAAACACCTCCGACTACAAGAGAAAACACGAAGGAAAGAATCCCAAGTGTATTTAAGAATATTAATTTTAATACATAATGTTGGCGTATCTTTTGAAAATCGTTTAAATATTTGTGTCGAACAAAACGGTGGTCATTTTGAACATTTAATAAGTAGTTTTTGCTGTTTTATACGATTTGTTACATATTGTTTTTTTATCGTTATTTTTTTATTTTGACATTCTAATTACTCTAGGGTGGACAACTTAACAACTAGTTTAAACCAAGCTGTCCTAACTAGTTTAAAACAGATTTGACTCGATCAGTTTTCATGTATTCTACATTTCTCGTCTCATCAAACTGTTGCATAATCTTTCAAAAGCGCTTCTCATGTTTGTCTTTTATCAGGATACTTTTCGTGATCTATTCTTATCGCTAACAAACAATTCCTTTCCCTTGCTTCTAACACATAAATCATATCGATCATTTCCTAATAACCACCAGTTTTTATTACTAGATCATTGTAATACTATCATTTGTATTTGTGAAATTTTTGGATTAAATCTTTATTTTATTAGTGATAATTTTTATTTTTTGTAGTTTTAAACTTTTTCGACTCATCCATGCTGGTATGAATAAAATTTAAAAAAAAAATGAAAGAAGAACACTGCAATATTTTGCCGTAATAAATTGAGATGTCCACCTCTAATATTTTCGAAAAATAGCCATAGATCTTAAACGATTCTGTATAGACCCCCACCAACTCTATATTGGGTGAGTGGCCAAAAAGGGAGAAATCTGGAACTAAAACAATATATAGGGTGTTCCCTTAAAAAAAATGTAAGTTTGGTTTATGGCAAACTTACCCTCAACCCTGTATAATCGAGAATATTTTTAGGTTGTAGCTCTCAGCAGCCCCTACAACTTTCTAATTCCCACAATAACCGAGCTATTGGACTTAAACGCACTGTTAGACCAGCCTGTATGTTTCGCACAAAGTAGTTTTTTTTATATTGATTTTTTAAAACCTTTTATTAGGCCGCCATTTTGTTCTGCCATATGATTCGTAAGAAGCTCTTACCAGTTAATCATTAAATCACACTTTTTTTAACATTCGATTCGTACAAAAATTTTACCAGCTAGTTTCTAGATGTCGGTGGTAAAAAATTAACTATAGTTTACGATCGATTTATTGCAAAATCAAAATATTTATTATAGATAACACAAAAAAAGTTTTCCACTAGTCACAATATACAAATATACATTTATTTAACAATACCTAAAACATAACGAACTCACATACATTATGATTACATTAAGGGAATTTAGGGGGATCCAATGTTTTATCTCCCAAATAAATAACAATCAAATAGTATAATCCAAATTAAACCAGACACCAACTAAATGACGTCATCCAGTTTTGCGCGCTTAGGGAAGTCGCTTAAATGCTTAGGAATCACATGAAACTGTACAATTATTATAGTTATTATTATTTATTTTTAACGAATTATATTTTGGGAATGTTATTTTTAGACGTAATCAAACATTATAAGGTTTATTATGCAATAAAAAATATGCACCAGTGCTTATTGCCGCGTTATAAACGTGTTATATGAGGGCAATTACAGGTAGGCTCGTATGAAACAGGTCCAAACAATAGATCGTCAAACTATGAAGGCTCAACTAACTAATCAATATATATTTTATTATTTATAGCCAAATAACAAAATCTTGAGCAAGGTCTTTAGTACAATGGCCTTTGTATTAGAATACACGTGTTATTAATATTAGTCCTTAAAGTTTTATTGTTTTTGTTTAATTGTAACAGTTCTAAAAGGACATCTATTACGTTGATAAGACGCCCAAAGAATAATGCTATATAACAAAAGAAATCAGATATAGAATATGTGTTTATTGTTATTAGATATTTCGAAATTTTCATTTTTATTTGAGATATAGATATTAATTACAAGTAGATTACCAGACTCGACTGAGCAAATATCTATAAAGATATAATAAATACCACATCGTATATCTCATTGCATATACAGGTAGTCCCAGAATAAGTGGGCAATCTCTGAGGTATAAATAGAACAAGCAAAAATAATGTTAGTTTGTCATATAAAATGTTCCCCTAAACTGCTCACCAACTGAGATATTCGTTCTTAAAACAGGGACCTGGAAAACAAACTTTTCCAAATAATTTTGGTATCGTTGACGTAACTATATTATTTGGATGATTAATGAAATAGCTTAAGTTACTTAGGAAAATGTTAAGAGTCAAAGGTTACGGAACGAAGGAGGGGGTCAAGAAGGAACTATTTTTAATTTCTTTACTACACAATTATTTTCATTAAAACAATCTTTTTTTGTCGCTGAGCCATTTTTAAAGATTGAACTTAAAGAAGAACTTCCTTAAACAGTGTTACCAAATTTAATAATGTATTTGCATTATTATTTTGTATTCTTTATTACTTGGTATAGATATCAAGTAAAAAAGACGCTAATTTCAGAACCACTGTATTCCATCACAATGTTTAAATGCAGTTTTAATACAGAGAGGATGAAATGATGATGTCCCAATTTGCCCATACGGATTTCGAACAAAATCAGTGTTTGCCTATCTAAAAGTCAATAAACAACTACTCGTATAGCAATAAACAACCTAATCGACCTGTAAGGTGAATTTTTTGACATTGTCAACTTAACTACAAAAAGTTAAAAATGCCTAGAATTTCTGCTTTAAGACGAGGCCGTATCATAGGTTTAGTGATGGGCGGTAGAAGTCTGAGGAATGGAGCCGAAATAACAGGGGTTAACCAGAGTGATGTCTCTCGAATTTATTCCAGATTGAGACTGATTCAATTGAAAATAGACTTCGAATGCATCGAAATCGCAAAACCACAGCAAATCAAGATCGTTTTGTTAGAATACTGGCAAGGAGGAATCCAACGACAACATCAACAGTTATAAAGGATCAAATTCGAGTAGCACTTACCCAATCGCAGAAACAGACAAGGTTAAATTGGTGTATCGAACTTCACCATTAGAACATCAATCAATGGAAAACTGTAATGTTTTCTGATGACACCAGATTAATTTAATGTCCGATGACCGACGGGCTCACGTTTAACGAGTTTCCAGGACGAGAAGCCAGGGCTGCTGCCAACTATAGAGAAGTGCTACTATATCAAGGTGGTACAACCATGTTTTGGAGTGGGATAATGTGGAATAATAAAACGCCTTTGATATATATATACCCATAACGATGACTGGTCAAATTTACATAGAACATATCCTGGACCCGGTTGTTCTCATGTGGCAGAGTGCTGTAGGTCCAAACTTTTGATTCATGGATGATAATGCTATCGCACATAGGACAAGAGCAGTGATCAAAGATAAAGAAGTAGAAAGAATATCAAGTTTGGACTGGGCTCCGCGGTCCCGGACTTAAATCCAGTCTAAAATGCTTGGCATATATTGGGAAGACGTGTAAGGAAAAAAAATGATTTTTTTGCAGGTTTTCTTAACTTACTGAAGCCGCTGTGGAGGAAAGGAACGCAATTCCAACCATATAAACAACCTAATTGAAAGCATGCCAAGAAGAAATAAGCAATGCATTAGAGCTGGTGGAGGCCCAACAGACTATTAACACAAATGTTACCTTGTCGTTTTATTTTTTTGCATTTCTTTTTTTAATCTTTTTTGTCGCCTTGTTGTCGCTTTGGTATAGTTTCTTTTGTATGTTCGGTAATAAAAACTCATCTATATTAACTGTGTATTTTTAATTAATCATATTTCTAAGTTATGGTTTAAAGTGTATATATTTTTATTCACCCTGTATTAAAAATTAAAGTTTCAAACTTGGTGATGTCGTACAGTGAACCTTTACGTATCCGTAGCAAATGAAAAAATTAAATCTGCATGGCCGTCTCTTTTTGGTAGTCATATTAAATTTGGGTTAATTTATATGCTCACCTAATTTTTAGTTTTCCCGTACAATTCAACAAAATTTTCAACTCTGTCTAGGGCTTCAGAAAGTAGAAGGACTGATCTATCAGGAAAAAAAAAGTTTGTTAAAATCTTTTGAATAGTAACAAAAATATATGCATTTGATTGATAACCTCCTCCTATTTTGAAGTCGGTTAAAAAAATGTAGACATTCCAAGCTCTCCAATGATACAAGATTTTAACGTGTAATGGTATCATAACTTCTGAGGTTTTTTATAGCGGTTGATATCAAGACATTTTCAAAAAATCCGAAATACTAAAAAGCAAGATGACCAAAGGTAATGATTATTTACCACCAGCACCCGTTCTATGTGGGGGGGAGCTTTTTTCTCTACAGCGTGTTACAAGATTCTGCTACTTATTCACTTTATTTTAAATTGTGCCCAAAAATCAAGTGGGGCATAGGTAGAAACTGGTAAAACATTGGTACGAATCCAATATGGTGGGAAAAATTGGCGCCAATAAAAATATTTGAGAAGACAGTATATATGTGTTACTAATTGACCTTGTTCGGAATTAAATTGGGTCACATTTCACTATTGTTAATAAAAGGAAAAATTTATAACGAGGGAAGTTTCGAATAAAGAAAATTTACCGAATTTTTTACAGATACAATACTAACGAAGCCTACAATGTAGAATGTGAAGCTGTCTGTACTAACATCGATTCTGCTGTGACCAAATGAACTGGCATATTTTATAAATTTTTATTACATTATATTATTAACAGCATTTCGAACAGATAGGTATCTTTCCCCGTCACCACATGAAAACTAGTGTCCTGTTGGTAGACTCATGAAACGTTACTATCTACAATTTTCATTTTTCAGATATATCTTTACCGGTATATTACCAAACGCATGTTGAAGATGAGTTAAGTGAAGTAACTACTACAGGTATGCCCATATTTTCTTCATATAACTAATAACTTTAGTCAATTTTCTTTTTCAGGCTTCAGCTCCCACAGCCTACCTACTTCAGAAACCATCACTTCCCACCACGTGATTTCATCGCAACCTTTGAGAAGCAATGGAGATATAAGTAAGTATATAGTATATATAGTCAGTATATAGTATATATAGTAAGTATATAGTTTATATAGTAGTATATAGTGTTGATTCTTAGTCCTTCACAGATGGAAAAATACAATGTGTTTTCATTCCGGGTGTACATACTACTGTCGTTCTGAAAAGAACAGTTTTACTGACGTTACGCCAAAATTACATTTGGCATTTTCGAAGCTTTCTTTCTCGCGTCCGAATAGAGACTGAAGTGTTGGTGACTACGACGCTTCCTTTTATACCCCCACTGCGCGGCCGTTGGTCGTTATTTATGTTTTCCGGATGGTGCTGTTGTTGTTGCGCTAATTGCGCTTGAGTTTTTGCGATTTTAGATTTGTCGATTATTGTCTTCCATACTGTTGGCAGTTTTAATGATTCGTCCCTTTTATTCAAATCACCTTGTTTTTCAATTTGTATGGCTTCTCGGATTATTCTGGTCTTATAATGTTCTATATTGGCAATCTCACTACACCCATCTAAATTGATTTTATGGCCGGTTTCCTGATGTGTCCTGAGGTTGTTTGTTTTTTTCTGATGGTGAGTTTATGCTCTTCCACTCTTGCTGATATTCGCCTGTTAGTCTGCCCAACGTACAACTTTTCGCAGTCCTGGCACGGAATGCTGTATACTCGGTGGTTTCCCAGTTTGATTTTTTTCTTTTGGGTTTCCAAGTAGTTTACCTATAGTTGTTTGTGGCTTGTGTATTGTTTGTATGTTGTGTTTCCTAAGAATTCTTCCGATTCTGTCTGTTGTGCCTTTTACATATGGTAAGACTACTTGTTGCTTTCCCGGTTCATAATTTTTGTTGTTCGTTGTTCAGGAACCCTGTGCATTAATAGCTTTCTCTATGGTGCGATTTGTGTAGCCATTTTTGTTTAAAGCACTAAATATTACCTTTTCGTTTTGTCTCGTCTGTGTTTTAGTTAATCGCACGGATCTGGATATTAAGGTATTTGCCACAGCTTGAATTTGTGCCGGGTGATGATGTGATTTTGCATTTAAATATCTATCTGGTTTTCTGTACACGGTGTATTCGAAATGTCGGTTATGCAGTTTTGTGACCAGAACATCAAAAAATGGTAGTTTGTTGTTTTCCTCTAACTCTAGAGTAAATTGTATTCTGGGGTGGATTGAATTTACGTGAGTCAGAAATTTTTCGAGTTCTGCATGACCATGTTGCCATATAATAAATATGTCATCCACATAACGAATCCATAATTTGGGCTTTAAACTTGCTTTCTCGAGAGCTTCTTTCTCGAAGTATATCATAAATAAATTAAAATATAAATAAACCCCGAAATTCAACAAAAAAATCATACCACGGGAAAAGTCGAGCAGATGTCCTAAACTCTATGGTTTACCAAAAATACACAAACCAGGGGCGCCCATCAGACCCATTGTTAGTGCTGTTAATTCGCCGCTACAAAAACTGGAGAAATATCTTTCTGAAATTATGCAACCAGCTATAGAAAAGCTGATTCATTACGAATTCATACGAGACATCGTTCTTGAAAAAGACGATATCATAGCAAGCATAGATGTCAAATCGTTAGATCCCAGTATTCCCATCGACGAAACGTTGGACAAGATTGCTATAAACGAGGATTTCCAGGCACATATAATATAACTCTCGGAGCATTGCCTTAAAAATACTTATTTTTCATTCAACGGGCAAATGTATAAACAAATGGATGGCGTTCCAATGCGCAGTCACCAGTAGTCGCGAATTTATTTATGATATACTTCGAGAAAGAAGCTCTCGAGAAAGCAAGTTTAAAGCCCAAATTATGGATTCGTTATGTGGATGACATATTTATTATATGGCAACATGGTCATGCAGAGCTCGAAAAATTTCTGACTCACGTAAATTCAATCCACCCCAGAATACAATTTACTCTAGAGTTAGAGGAAAACAACAAACTACCATTTTCAGATGTTCTGGTCACAAAACTGCATAACGGACATTTCGAATACACCGTGTACAGAAAACCAACACATACAGACAGATATTTAAATGCAAAATCACATCTTCACCCAGCACAAATTCAAGCTGTGGCAAATACCTTAATATCCAGATCCGTGCGATTAACTGAAACACAGACAAGACAAAACGAACTTAAGGTAATATCTAGTGCTTTAAAGAAAAATGGCTACACAAATCGCACCATAGAGAAAGCTATTAATGCACAGGGTTCCCGAACAACGAACAACAAAAATTATGAACCGGGAAAGCAACAAGTAGTCTTACCATATGTAAAAGGCACAACAGACAGAATCGGAAGAATTCTTAGGAAACACAACATACAAACAATACACAAGCCACAAACAACTATAGGTAAACTAGTTGGAAACCCAAAAGATAAAATCAAACTGGAAAACCCCGGAGTATACAGCATTCCGTGCCAGGACTGCGAAAAGTTGTACGTTGGGCAGACTAACAGGCGAATATCAGCAAGAGTGGAAGAGCATAAACTCAGCATCAGAAACAAACAAACAACCTCAGCTTTATTCCTACATCATCAGGAAACCGGCCATAAAATAAATTTCGATGGGTGCAGGGAGATTGCCAATATAGAACATTATAAGACCAGAATAATCCGAGAAGCAATAAAAATTGAAAAACAAGGTGATTTGAATAAAAGGGACGAATCATTAAAACTACCAACAGTATGGAAGACAATAATCGACAAATCTAACATCGCAAAAACTCAAGCGCAATTAGCGCCAACAACAGCACCATCCGGAAAACATAAATAACTACCAACGGCCGCGCAGATATAACCTTCGGCCCCGAGTGGGGGTATAAAAGGAAGCGTCGCAGTCACCAACACTTCAGTCTCTATTCGGACGCGAGAAAGTTTCGAAAATGCCAAATGTGATTTTGGCGAAACGTCAGCAAAACTGTTCTTTTCAGAACGACAGTAGTGAACGGATGTACACCCGGAATGAAAACACAGTATATAGTATATATAGAAAGTATCTAGTACATATACTAAGTAAACAGTATATATATATATATATATATATATATATATATATATATATATATATATATATATATACAGCGTGTAACAAAAGTAAGGAAACAGCGAAATATCTCAGCTACCGCCTACCTGAATGAATTGAAAATACGTACACTTAGGTATGAAATTATGCCGGATCCAATAGTGAGTTCCGCATTGCTGTCAAGTTTACCGTTTTTCTGTCATAAAAGATTTTTTTTTAATGGAAAACCCTATATTATATTACTTTATTAAAATCTGCGTAAAATTATCAATACTTTTTATTAAGAGCACTTTTTATGAAAGTCAACAGTTTTTGCGAAAATAAGGGTCTAATATCCATAATTTAATGTATTACCTTTTAAGTCCTAACACTAACACTAAACTAAACTAATCAATCACCCATTACTGAGAGGCTTGAAATTGAAGCATACGGATTATTTAAATAACTCTTATAAACTTAGTAATTTAGAATTTGAACAATGGTTAGATTTCCAAAGAAAAATGTTCGTAGTTATTGATGCTAAATTTTTAAAGAAAATGTGTTTTCTTTTGTAGAAAACCTTTCTTCTCAGTCCTTTGATAATAGAGAAATCGCCCTTTTGAATAAAGGTTTGAATTTTGCAGAGCCTCCAGTAAAAAATAGTTTACCAACTATTATAGCGAATATCGAAAGTTCTATTCAATACGTGCCAGAGTCAACTAAGGGATTCATTAGAGAGGCTTGCAGAAATCAAATCTCAAAAAACGTTGTTAACAAGTCAAAATATGTTTCTCGTAAAAATACTGAAGTTATCCAGGGACTGAAGAAAAAAGAATGTTTTTATTTAAAAGCTGACAAAGGAAATAAGGTTGTTATACTAGACAAAACAGATTACCTTGAAAGAGTAGACCATTTGATTCAAACTGGTCCCTACGATTTAATTGAGAAGAACCCGTTATCAAAAATGATAACAGAAGTAAAAAATACCTTAAAACAGTGTAAAAACCTTGTGTCCGATAAACTAAAATTTAAACTAACACATAGTAACCACAGTTATCTAAACTGTATTTCCTTCCCAAAATTCATAAACCTGGGAAGTCCATGAGACCTATTGTTTCAGCTGTTGGATCACCAACGTACAATATTTCAAAATGGTTAGTAGAAAAATTCAGCAAATTCGTACGATAACTTTAAGGTTACTAACTCGTTAGAATTTTTAGATAAAATTAAGAATGTTCACTTAAAAGAAGGTGAAATTTTAATATCTTTTGATGTAAGCTCATTGTTTCCTAGTGTACCCATACCACAAGCTTTAGAGTACCTAAAGGAACTACTTGAAATCAATAATTTGAAGAAAGAAATTATTCATGAATATTTACTTCTTACAAAATTATGTATGAATCAATTTTTTTTTCAGTTCAACAATAAATATTATAAACAACTTGAAGGAACTGCGATCAGCAATTGCTTATCTCCGTTCCTTGCAAATTTGTTTATGGGTAGATTAGAAACCCAGTTCAAAAAAGAACTCAAGTATTTTCCAAGGGTGTGGTATAGATACGTTGACGATATATTTGTTATTTTTGATACTAAAACAGAAAATTTGGACACTTTTTTAGAGACATTAAACAATAAATATCCTTCTATTAATTTTACGTACGAAAAGGAGAACAATGGGCAATTACCTTTTCTCGACACGTTAGTTATTAGAAATAACGATAAATTAGAATTTCATATTTATAGGAAATTTACTAATACTGATAGATATATAACATCCGACTCATTTCATTGCCGTCACCACAAAATGGCAGCACTTCATTTCTTAACTCACAGGTTAGTCAATTTTCCATTAAGTAAAGAACGTTTTAACAATGAAATGAATCGGATTAAAATATAGCTAAAAGTAATGGATATAATGGTAATTTTGTACATAAATTAGTAAATAGACATAAGCATAAGAAAATGTTAAAAGATGCCACTACTCTTCAAGTACCTGAGGCTCCCAATAAGTTCATAGTAATCCCATATGATCCCAGATATACGAGAGGTCTAGAAAAATTATTTAAAAGCGTAGGTTTTAGAGTAGCCTACAAAACGGAGAACAGTTTGAAAAATCTCCTTGGAAACCCTAAAGACAAAGTCGACTTGAAGGAGAGGAGTAGCATCTATGAAATTAGCTGTAATGACTGCGATCTAAAATATGTTGGGCAAACTAAACGCTCCATAAACATTCGTTTTAAAGAACACATGGCACATTTAAGATACGGAAGAACAGAAAAGTCAAGCGTTGCCCAACATGCTTTAGAAAACAATCACCAAATAGGAATAAATAATCTTAAGTTGATTAAAAATGTATCTAATAATAGATTATTGGATGCATTTGAGAGTATAGAAATAGTTAAATGTGGTAAGAAAGCACTAAATAAAGACAGAGGGTCTATTTCCTATAGTCCCCTCTATTGTTTACTTGACAACGCTGCAGTCGGGTGCAACCAAGTGTGACCAAATTAACCTATAAATAGTCTCGGTTAGGATAAGTTACTTTAGTTTATATCATATGCTAATGATGCTAACTTGGTTAGCGAAACGCGCGTCCAGAACGTTACAAGTTGTGGTGTAGTATGGTTAGAACTCTTGTATTTTGATCGTGATCATTCTTAGAGAGTTCTTGCACCAAAGTTATTTTATATGGATGAAACTTTTCGGATTTTAGAAGTCAGTCTACGGACATGTGTGAGACGTCATTTTCTCTTCCTAATGTTCTGGTAGAAAGGTGCGGATTTTCTTCTAAACTCATTAAAACATTCAGAGTCTTATCACCATCTTTTGCCCTTTTAGGTCTGCCAGAACGTACAGCATCTTTTACTTAGATTTAATTATTGAATTTCTGTTAGGATATTTTCATTAAAAATGTTACAAACATCTTGCAGGTTTCGCATTCTTTCCCCATAACTCGATATAATTCAAATTTCAATTCTTTGGGTTTCACATAAACGAACCATTTTTGTAAATCCATACAACTGACATTGTCAAACATATCAGGTAACCTTTTGTGTGCAGGCATGTTAATAAAAGGTAATACATTAAATTATGGATATTAGACCCCTATTTTCGCAAAAACTGCTGACTTTCATAAAAAGTACTCTTAATAAAAAATATTGAGAACTTTAAGCAGATTTTAAAAAAGTAATTTAATATAGGGAGTTCCATTAAAAATAAAATAATTTTCTTTTATAATTGAAAAATGGTAAACTTGGCAGCAATGCGGACCTGCCATTGGATCCGGCATAATTTCGTACGAAGTGTACATATTTTTATTAAGTTCAGGTAAGTTATAATATGTGTCCGTAAAACCTTCGTTTTTAAAATACAAGGTGTTATAGTTTTAATTTTTTTTCATGAACCTCGTACATTTCTCGAGATAAATCAATCAAATTTGACACAACAAAACATCTGACTCTAAGTCGAAGCCTTGAGTGAAATCTGTCCGCGGAAAATAAATATTCTTCAGATTATGGTAAACCGCCTTATTTTAAGAATATCTTGATTTTGATACGAGTCTAAGAAACATTTTCTTAAATATAGATTCTGATGTTTTTCGGTATATTGCTTTGAATTGTCGCTGCAGGGTTTTAAAGAAAACATGCGCTAGTTTTTATTTTAAGACTTTGAACTTTTGTGTTGTAACAATTTTGCTTTGAAAGGAAATAACCATGTACTTTGTTTAAGACCTCGACCACTTAATTTTAAGAAACGATTCTTAGATCACAACAAAGCAATACGATTTTCAATTAAGATATCTTTAATTTTACATAAAATATGCAAATGTCTCAATGCCAGAAGTTAGTTACTGGCTTGTTCATTGTAAAGGAAGGATATTTCTTTAACACAAACATTTAGTGTTTTTAATAAAATAGTTCAATATACCACATTTTTTTAAATATTTTATTTATTTAATGTCTCAATAATGAGTTGCAATAAAATGTTAAAATTATTTTTTGAAAACTGTCCAAATGTTTGGTAGTTTCTTTTAAGATTTTACAGTTATGGTAATTCTTCCACAAAAAAAAAACCTTAAATATATAAATGTATGGTATATGCAATTAGTTTACTAACGGATTATTTACTGATCCAAAAAGAGCGAAGAGTATGTTGTATATATTAAATCAAACAATTAGGATTACAAACACACATATATTAGTCTAAAAAAAAGTAAACATTTATAAAAAAACATATTTTACGAGTTGACTTTAAACAAAAAATCACACATAAAATAAAAGTATGGAGTATTACTCAAATGAAGGCGGAACCCAAGTAACAAAAATATGAAGTGGACACCATATTTAATGAGATATACAGGGTGTTAATTAATGTAGTGGACATATTTCAGGGGGTGATATTACTCGACAAAATAGGAAAAAAATGGCAATATATACATGGTCAAAAACGCACCGTTTTCGTTATACAGGGTGTCAAAGTTTCAATTTTTTTCTCATTTTTTGCGTTTTTTTTCAGTTCCTTCTGAGACAATTAGTTCAAATTTAGAATATATATTATTTTTAAGAACCTCTACGATAAAATATTAAAATCGTGGATGGTAGTATACAGGGTGTAACATTTTTTGCACCACCTACAAGTTTATCTTGCGGAACTTTTTTTTGGAGCACCCTGTATGAATTTTGATATAAAATTTAAACTCTTTGTTTATTTCTTTAGCTCTTTCGTATTTTGCATTATTCTCGTATCTATCACAGTTTTCGACTTATTTGCAATAATTGCCATAGATGCAAATTAAGTGTAGGCTAAATAATGAAAATGGAAAAAAAGGTAGTAGGCTGAGGCAGGTCAGTTAGTTAGGACTCCTGAAGTCGAGGAAGCAGTCTTGAATGCAGTAGAAACTGATCCTGCTACCAGTACGAGGAAAATTGCAGCAACACTTAACATTTCATTTGTGCTTGTATGGGAAATTTTATTAGACAACTTCATGTATCCTTAGCACATCCAAAGGATTCAGGCTCTTCTCCCACGTCTTTCCACTGCGTTTAAATTTTTGCCACTGGTTCTTACAAGTGCTAGCCCAAAATCCATTATTTGGAAACACGATTTTATTTAGCGATGAGGCAAATTTTTCAAGAAATGCCATACGTAATTTTCATAACAATCATTTTTGGGCAGAAGAGAATCT
The DNA here is from genome assembly GCA_030620095.1 of Kuschelorhynchus macadamiae. NCBI lineage: Eukaryota > Metazoa > Arthropoda > Insecta > Coleoptera > Curculionidae > Kuschelorhynchus > Kuschelorhynchus macadamiae. Next base: position 580,955 of record JAUTXW010004679.1, read on the forward strand.
GCATTCAATACATGATCCAGCAACAATTGTCAGTAAATGTGTGGGCCGGCATTATTGGAGATTATTTCTTAGGTCCATTTTTCCTGCCAGCAAGGCTAAACGGACGATATTATCATCAATTTCTCGAAGACGAACTCCCGGTATTGGTAGAAGACGTGCCAATTCTTCTGAGAAATCAAATGTGGTTCATGCACGATGGTGCACCAGCACGTTTTAGCATAGAGGTGAAGGAGTTCCTAAATAATAATTTTAACAACCGTTGGATAGGGCGAGGGGGACCTCAGCCATGGCCCCTTAGATCTCCAGATCTGAATAACCTGGATTTCTTTTTCTGGGGACACCTGAAAACGTTGGTGTATCAGACCCTAATCCAGACAGAAGAACATTTAAGAAACAAAATAATAGCTTCATGCGACATCATTCGCAATACTGGAATATTTGACAGAGTCCGTCAGACCATGAGGCGAAGACTTGATTCTTGCATTCTAGCAAGAGGCGGACATTTTCAACAACTTTTATAATTTTGTTTTATTTTTAATTTAACTGTAATAATTTTATCTGGTTGCTCATTACCATGTCGGTTGACTTAAAAAAAAACCCGTTTCTTAATTTTTTGCTTAATTTCGCCTACATGCCATCGATGCAATGCATCAATTATTGCAAATAAGTCGAAAACTGTGATAGATACGAGAATAATGCAAAATACGAAAGAGCTAAAGAAATGAACAAAGGGTTTAAATTTTATATCAGAATTCATACAGGGTGCTCCAAAAAAAAGTTCCGCAAGATAAACTTGTAGGTGGTGCAAAAAAATGTAATACCCTGTACACTACCATCCACGATTTTGATATTTTATCGTAAAGGTTCTTAAAAGTAATACATGTTCTAAATTTGAATTACTTGTTTCAGGAGGAACTGGGAAAAAACCCAAAACACGAGAAAAAAATTGAAACTTTGACACCCTGTATAACGAAAATGGTGCGTTTTTGACCATGTGTATATTGGCATTTTTTTCCTACTTTGTCGAGTACTATCACCCCCTAAAATATGTCCACGACATTAATTAACACCCTGTATATCTTAAAAACTATTCATACCAAAAAATTGGTCCGTTTCAAAGTAAAAATTGTTTGATATCAAGGGAAAATAGAACAATAATAATATGTATTATACAGGGTGTGTCAAAACTATGACAGCAACGGTTCCTTTTTTTTCAAATAGAACACTCTGTAAATAAATTTAGAAATTTTACCGGTCCCAATATATACCTAAATTCAACAGGTTTCAAATTTTGAATCACAGAGTCCGGCATTTCCCACTGTTTTAACAATTCTTTTTGTCATAAAAATCACAAAACGAACTAGGAGGTATATAGGAACTAATAGACTGGCATGGCGGGGGCACTTTTTTTTATAAAAATATAGAATACTAGGTCACGGTAGAATTAATAAGTGTTTGTATCGCTATTCGCTGATCATAGCATACAGTTGTCCGGGTTTTTCACCTAGACGTTGACTGAGAAATATGCCTATATGAATACGTTTATGTCGTTTGGCTTGCTGGTGCCGCCGTTCTACAAACAGGTTGGAGTTGAGTCACGTGCATTTTGAGGCAAGAGTGGTGGTAATCCGCGCGCATTTTAAAGTTAAAAGTTCCTATAAGGTAAATACTTAATTCCTTAAAAGGTGGAATTATTACCATTTGCGTACTTCCTGCAAGTCATTTAAGTTTTAAATAAAAATGTGAAGTATTTCAGTTGTGGAAATTGTTTTATTTGATTAAAAATAATCATACTCTTAAACTTATGACGCAATATTTTAAAAAGAAAACTTTGCATGATTTATTGAAATAACAGGGAAATTTAAACAAAAACACAAAAACATTTAAATTAAATAGCGGAAAATTTGATGCAAAGAAACAGCCACCTAAAATAAATTTACAAGATTTTAGACCAAAATATCCGAATTATTTTTATTTAGGAGATAATGTTTCCTCGTTTTAAAGATCTGATATCCATTTGGCAAAGCATTTAATCTCAGATTAAGTGAATATTTCTAGGAAATTATTTTTTCAATTTATATTTTTTATGTCCTTGTTACAATTAAGTTTGTTTAAATTATACTTACAGTCCCTTTATTTAAATACATATTTTTGAAGTCCTGGAACTCCTTAGTTTAAGAAAATTTTTTCCGTGTAGATTAACTTAGCAATTTTCTGTTTCAGATAGTTCATCCTCAGGGAACAGACGGCCGATCCCCATATCTGTCATAGACAGGGACAACTTCACAAATTCCTTTCAGGCACCTGCAAATGGATTAGATTTCATGCGGAATGCTGATCAGCTAATTATACAACAAAACTGTGATCTTACTGACTGTAAGTATACCTGGAGAAATAATGAATAGATTACTGAATATTGGCTTTGGACATAAATAAATACAAACTCTTAAAATATTTTAAATTATGCGGTGTTGCCGCTTCTACCTTAAACTATATTGCTAATTTGTATTATCCTGAACATTCTAAACACGTTTTGTATTATGTTTCCTGTACCTAAATTCTACTGTTTTCGAGAAAATGGCTGAATTTTTGACTGTTTAAAGCTTTGTAACTTCCAAACAACTTAATTTATAACAAAATGGATTGCACTTTCTTATCTTAGTTTTTAGTTATCTATCTCCTAACACCAATTTTCACTGGGACAGGAAATGTCAAATTTTGACACCTCCTGTCAAACCCGATACGGGAGTTGGGAAATAGATAATTAAAAACCAAGATAAGATAGTGACATCCATTTCGTTGCAAGTTAAGTCTTTTGGGAGTTTCAGAGCTTCAAAGAGTCAAAAATGTCAATTTTCAAGCGCCATTTTCTCGAAAACAGTTGAATCTATAATACAAAAATGCAATAATATACCGAGCATTCTATTCAGGAAACGGATGTTGCCAATGGTTTAAGATAGAAGCGGCAACACCGGATAATTAAAAACATTTTAAAAATGTAGTTTATGCTCATCTATAGCCAGAGTCAAATTTTCAAAGAAATTTATTCATCGGTTCTCCAGATACTCCTAATAGGCCACTGAGCATAAATAACCCTGTACCGAGTGGGCCACTAATAGAGGACGTCGGCTGTAGCTCGGGAACTGTTAATGACCTAACTTAAGGAAAAAAATATTTATAAGTAAATCGGCCAAGAAAAATCGCTGTAAATCATTTTCAAGTTCGAAAGTTGGCCGCTAGGGGGCGTAACAGCAACACAAAAGTGTAAAAGCCAATTTTCTCTTAATTTTTCATAATTGTGGTATGTTAAAAATATAAGCATTGTATTCTTCAATTAATTACGCACATTTTTGCTTCAGAACATTTTTATGTATTTTCAAAAATAAAGTGGTGGGTGAAGGTCAAACATTTCTTACTTCCAAATGTAGATATCTCTATTTTGGATGAACCGATTTAATTCAAGTTGGTGTCGAAAACGGGGCCGTTAAATCTATAGTTTATTTGTTGCTGAATTTGATCGATTATTTCATAAAAGAGGCATCTGTATGATGTTTGAACATCTCCGACCTTGTCTGTTCGAAGACGCTTGGCTTGTGGCTCTACATTTAACGTAATTGTTTTCTCGCAAAAGAGGTGATCTCTTTTTTGGCTTAACATGGACTTAAAATCATCCACTTTTTTTAGGCAAAAAGCAATATCATTTGTTTTAGTTTGTAATATATTCAAAACATTGTCCGAGAATGGAAATATTTCTGAAAATATGTTCAACAAATAATTAAAATTAAAATCTCGTTTCAAACAGTCCAAAAACCCCCTCGAACTATTTATTGCTTCTGAGTCCCGCGTTTCGTTATTTTCTATTATATTCTCAAATAGTTCAATTAGTGATTCACGATTTTCAGATACTGTTAACACAAGTCTTCCATTATAGTTCCACCTAGTAGCAGCTACTTTGGGCAATCGTTTGTGGACAATGGAGTTCAAAGCTTGTGTACGTTTTGTTGACTTGAAAAAAAAAGCAGCCATGCCACTTAAAGTAACGAAAAATACTTTACACTCTTTAATGTGATTGATGGACTGGGATAAAACTAAGACAAACACAGCACTTGGGAAAGTTTCTCGAACTTTACTTGCAGACCCCCTAATTGTCGTGCCATCACTGCAGCTCCATCATAGCTTTGAGCAACTAATTTTTTCTTTCCATTAATTTATTTAGTAAAGTTATAAACTACGATATATAATGCATCTGCTGTACGATTTTCGGACACATTCTTAAAACCTAAAAATCGCTTTTGAGTAGTTCCGTCTGTTTTAACGTAACGTATTACTATAGACAATTGGCTAAAATTAGTGATATCAGTTGTTTCGTCCAGAGCAATAGCAATGAACCGCGCCTCGCCAATCTCCTGCTTAATTCTTTTTAGAATAATGGTTACAACAGCGGTAATTAAATCTTTGTGGATTCGATTCGACGTTCCGCGAAAAACGCTAGACTGCTCTAAATGATTTTTTAAGAAATCATCATATTTAGCGATTAAACTAAGTAAATCTTGAAAATTTCCTCTATTTGAAGAAACCCTTGTTTCGTCATGACCTCTAAATCCCAATTCGTGCTGTCCGAGAAAACAAACAACATCGATAAGTCTTCTTAATATTTGCCTATTTTTATCGACTAGTTCATTGTGTTGGCGGTGACTAATTTTCAACTGTTTATTAAGGATGTGTTCAATTCTGGTTTTGCCGAAGACTTTTTTTTTATGACGGCCTGCAAATACGCTTTGGACATAATGTGTCTTTTTACAGCTTTATGGACATTGTTTAAATCGGAAAAACCAGTTTTATTCCAGAGACCTTATTCATTTTCAAAAAGTAAACATGGTCAACAAAATAATTTACTTATATTTTCACACCCTATTAGCCATTTAAATTGTTCGTATTGTTTTTCCCGATAAAAATGTCTAATACAGTTTTTCATTTTTGTGGTTAAATTTTTAATAGGCGGTTTTGCCCTTCCTTTGGAAATTATTTGAAGCTTATCAGCGAAGTTTAATGTTGAAAATCCCTATATTATTAAGACACACACCACACATTCACACACACTCTTCTCACTAAACTCTCCAATATTTTCAACGTTATTACCGACAGCCGAAGTTGACGGTATTTGCATATCCACGTCCGTATTATTGTCTTCTATATCGACCCATGCACGACGCGACGTACGTATCACACAACACACGGATAGCCGTTCAAACAAACAACGATAGCTTCCGCCCCCACTTAAAGCACGCGACTGAAATGAAAAAATTGCAAACAGCCGGTGGAAAGTTAAATAACCTCTGGCTCGATTCAAGCATACAGGACTTGGCTGCAGAGAAGCTAGCAGCCCGCATAGTTTCTATTCGATTTCTATTGTGACTCGGTCGGAGTCAAGGCGGCATTTAACATGGGCTTGATAATTAAGATAATATTTTAGCATTTTTAATATAAACTAAATGAATGGTTTCCTATTTCAAAAATTACATTTTAGAAGATGTTTTTGTATTTTTTTTTGGGGAAGCACCGCTTCCCCTGCTTCCATGGGCTGCACGCCCCTGTCAATTATGGAAATTTAAGAGAAAATTCGCATTTACACATTTGTGTTACTGCTACGCCCCCTAGCGGCCAACATTCGAACTTGAAAATAATTTACAGCAATTTCTCTTGGCCAATTTACCTATAAATATTGTTTTCCTTAAGTTCTGTCATTAACTGTTCCCGAGATACAGCCGACGTCCTCTATTATTATTGGACCAACCTGTATAGTATATCTGTTAAAACCAATGACCGATTATATACTCGAATAGACCGTTCGTCAGACAGTTACATAAATTCGCCCGTGTCGCAATTTAAATGCAAAAATAATTCCCAATTAACAATATTTAGCGCGGTGTTGCCAGTAGCGTGATTTATGACGAATCTATAAACGCATTTAACCAGCAGGTCGGAGGTTGTGCGTCGAGGACTGGCAACTCTGGCTGACGGTCTTTTATTTTTCATTTGTTGCATGCTCTGTTCGGAGTACAAGCGGTTCTTGGTATGACTTACTCTACAGACGCCTACAAGGGGTGTCCCATACTTTGACATTGTTTATTTATTCTTATCAGAGTGGTCCAGATAACTCTTTAAATGGAAATGTCTCGGTTATTTTCGAAATTAGAAAAAAATGTTCGAAACAAAAGTTGTTGATTCTATCTGCTTTTTCATAAGCTTATATTTTAATGTATACAGAGTGTCTAAAAAAAGCAAGGCAAGTACCAATTTTGTTATAATATATGGTATATTTGGTATTAAAAATTAACGTTTTTCGAAATACGGAAGGTTTTAGAATTACGAAATATTACGATACCTGCTGCTACCTGGAGATATAGGTTTATTTTTCGAATGTCATGACATTGATGTTTGAAGTCTGATTTACTTCTTGACTCATTTATATTTTGTGCTATTACTTAAAAAATGAGCTATTGGATAGATTAGGCCAACAATTAAATGAAGAACAAAAAAGGAGACATGAATTTGTTCAAATTATAAGAGCAAGTATTAATCAAAATCCAGATTATTTCAATACAATTTTATGAGGATGAGGCTGCCGGTATTTATAATCAAAACAACTTCACAAGCTATAGAGTCAATTGCTTTTCAAGTAGGAATCCTACTTTTCCTGGGAAAAATGCGTTTTTCAACATTCCCAATACCAGGAAATTACACTCGGGAATTCCCGGTTGACGGTAAATATAAAAAAATACAATTCCTGACTTGTTATCAAAATACAACAGTTCTAACCACATTACACCACAACGTGTTACGTTCTGGACGCGCGTTTCGCTAACCAAGTTAGCATCAATGAAATAGACTAAAGTAACGTATCCTAATCGAGACTATTTATAGGAAATGTGGTCACAGTTGGTTGCACCCGACTGCACCGTTGACAAGTAAACAATAGAGGGGATTATAGGGAATAGGCCCTCTGTCGTTATTTAGTGCTTACTTACCACATTTAACTATTTCTATACTCTCAAATGCATCCAATAATCTATTATTAGATACATTTTTAATCAACTTAAGATAATTTATTCCTATTTGGTGATTGTTTTCTATAACATGTTGGGCAACGCTTGACTTTTCTGTTCTTTCGTATCTTAAATGTGCTATAAGTTCTTTAAAACGAATGTTTTTGGAGCGTTAAGTTTGCCCAACATATTTTAGATCGCGGTCATTACAGCTAATTTCATAGATGCCACTCTTCTCCTTTTAGTCGACTTTGTCTTTAGGGCTCCCAAGGAGATTTTTCAAACTGTTCTCCGTTTTGTAGGCTACTCTAAAACCTACGTTTTTAAATAACTTTTTCTAGACCTGTCGTATATCTGGGATCATATGGGATTACTATGAACTTATTGGGAGCCTGAGGTGCTTGAAGAGTCTCGGCATCTTTTAACATTTTCTTATGCTTATGTCTATTTACTAATTTATGTACAAAATTATCATTATATTCATTACTTTTAGCTATATTTTTAATCCGATTCATTTCATTGTTAAAACATTCTTTACTTAATGGAAAATTGACTAACCTGTGAGTTAAGAAATGGAATGCTGCCATTTTGTGTTGACGGCAATGAAATGAGTCGGATGTTATATATCTATCAGTATTAGTAAATTTCCTATAAATATCAAATTCTAATTTATCGTTATTTCTAATAACTAACGTGTCGAGAAAAGGTAATTGCCCATTGTTCTCCTTTTCGTACGTAAAATTAATGGAAGGATATTTATTGTTTAATGTTTCTAAGAAAGTGTCCAAATTTTCTGTTTTAGTGTCAAAAATAGCAAATATGTCGCTCTACGTATTTATACCACACCCTTGGGAAATACTTGAGTTCTTTTTTGAATTGGGTTTCTAATCTACCCATAAACAAATTTGCAAGGAACTGAGATAAGCAATTGCCCATCGCAGTTCCTTCAAGTTGTGTATAATATTTATTGTTGAACTGAAAAATTATACATAATTTTGTGAGAAGCAAATATTCATCAATAATTTCTTTCTTCAAATTATTGATTTCAAGTAGTTCCTTTAGGCACTCTAAAGCTAGTTGTATGGGCATACTAGGAAACAATGAGCTTACATCAAAAGATATTAAAATTTCACTTTCTTTTAAGTGAACATTCTTAATTTTATCTAAAAATTCTAACGAGTTAGTAACCTCAAAGTTATCGTACGAGATATTTTATTTGCTGAATTCTTCTACTAACGATTTTGAAATATTGTACGTTGGTGATCCAACAGCTGAAACCATAGGTCTCATGGACGTCCCAGGTTTATGGATTTTGGGAAGGCAATACAGTTTAGATAACTGTGGGTTAGGACTTGACTAATAATATTAATTGTATATGCAGAAAAATTAATGGTTCGCTTGTTTCCTGGTCAAGAACAGACAGAATCAGATAGTTCCGAGTCCAGTCTTCCATTATCGGAAATCAGGTCTAAATTCGTACATACAAAAACATTTGAACATCAAATAAAAAAGTAAAGCGCATAGCAAACTATTGAATATGAGACTTATGTCAAAGTTTACAGAATTAATCGTTCGTTGAAAACTTTCTTTTGCATGTTCAAGGTATTATTTTATATATACAGTGTGTCTACTTAAGTTCTCTACATATGAGAAACTTTTTTATTAGTAGTTTTACGGAAAAAAGGTACTCTTTATAAAAAGTTCTGCTTTCTGCCAAAATAATATTTAAATATTCAAACTTGACATTGCATATACAGGGTGGTCAAAAATTCCAAAAAATCGAAATTGACTCAAGAGAAAAGTACCTTTAATTTTCATTTTATAGCAAAATGTAATTCAAAATCTTACTTAGAATAAAAAAATATATCTAGCCCTAGATTCGTTGCTTCCTATCTGAAATCACTTCTTAAGGAATGTAAAACTTTAGCTTCTTACTGGCAAGTCCAGTTTCTTACTTTTGTTCCTACCTACATACCAGCAAAATTTCCTTATTTATCGATTGTTGATAATGGCATTGTCACTGCCATTGTCAACCACAATATTGTATTACTTTATTGAAACATCAGTTTGAATATTATAGTAAAAAGAAATGCCGCTGAAATTAAGCAAAGAAGATAAAATTGAAATAATGTTAATTGTCGGAGAAAATTATAAACCATTTTTAACAAGAGACATCCCGATAAAATTATACATTTCACAACAGTGGGGAATATTCTAACCAAATTCAAGATTTTTCAAGGGTCAAGGGTTGCGAATGACGAAACTACAAATCAAGTAATGCTCTCTGTGATAGAAGACCCTAAAAAGTCTCTACGCAAAAGGTCAGCAACATTGCCAAATAACGTAGGTAAAGATACAGTTTCAAAAATATTGAAAGAAAAGACCTTACAAACCAAAATTGAGACCAGGAGACTTTGAGCGACGGTTCGAGTTTTGCTATCTGATACAAGGGGAGCTAGAAGATGATCCTTTTATGGCAAGGCGCATTATTTTTACCGATAAAGCAACGTTTACTTCGAATGGGACTGTAAGTTCGCAAAACTGTCGTTGGTGGAGTGATGTTAATCCTAATTCTGTTATACAAACTCGTGATCAGTATTCATTCAAAAGAAATGTGTGGTGCAGAATTTATAAAGATAGAGTAATTGGACCAGTTTTTTTTCGACATAATTTAAATAGTCAACGCTACTTGGATTTTCTAAATACTTACTTGTACGATTTTATTCATGAACTACCTATAAATGAGAGGTTCCAAATATGGTACCAGCAGGATGGCGCACCATGCCACGAAGCAAGGGATGTAAGACAATACTTAAATTTTATCTTTAATGGACGAGTAATCGACAGGTATTCTGATATTTTCTGGCCAGCTAGATCTCCGGACTTGAACCCTCTTGATTATTTCTTTTGGGGCTACTTAAAAGAGAAAGTGTATCTAAAGAGGCCATTTCAGAATGTTGATCATTTGGAGAGGGTAATTAGGGAAGAGATACAGGCCATAACGCCTGCCATGATAAGAAACGTTTTAAGAGAATTTTCTGTAAGAACGGTTACCTGTATGGAAAGAGATGGTGGATATGTTGAGGCAAATGTGCAGTGACGGAACAGTTAGTTTTTATTGTTAATTAAGTTATTTACATGTAATGTTTATTAGAATTAAAATTAATGAAGTTGTTTTCTACATTTCCAAAAGTCTTGAATTTAGTTAGAATATTCCCCACTGTATAATTTTATCGGGGTGTCTGTTGTTAAAAATGCCTGCAGCTTCTCGAAATGTTTTATAGTTTTCTCCGACAATTAAAATTATTTCAATTTTATCTTCTTTGCTTAATTTCAGCGGCATTTCTTTTGACTATAATATTCACACTGATGTTTCAATAAAGTAATACAATATTGTGGTTGACAATGGCAGTGACAATGCCATTATCAACAATTGATAAATAAGGAATTTGCTGGTATGTAGGTAGGAACAAAAGTAAGAAACTGGACTTGCCAGTAAGAAGCCAAAGTTTTACATTCCTTAAGAAGTGATTTCAGATAGGAAGCAACGAATCTAGTGCTAGATATGTTTTTTTATTCTAAGTAAGATTTTGTATTACATTTTGCTATAAAATAAAAATTAAAGGTACTTTTCGCTTGAGTCAATTTCGAATTTTTGGAATTTTGACCACCCTGTATATGCAAACTCAAGTTTGAATATTTTAATATTATTTTGGCAGAAAGCAGAACTTTTTATAAAGAGTAACTTTTTTCCGTAAAACTACTAATAAAAAAGTTTCCCATATGTAGGGAACTTAAGTAGACACACTGTATATGTATATATATATATATATATATATATATATATATATATATATATATATATATATATATATATATGATATATAATTCCCGATTCCCGGGAATATAAAAAACCAGGGAAATCGGAAACCCTAAGTAGGATCCTCAATACAAGTTTGGTGTGGCTTTTCGGGGCATAAGGTGTTAGGTCCGATTTTTATCTGTAGCAGCTTAAATGGGTTAAGATATCTGGAACTTTTGGAAAATCAAAATGAGCACTTTATCGAATCTACCACTTCAAACCCGGTAAAATATAATTTAACCACAAGACGGGGCTCCACCCCCTAATATTTTGGCAGTAAGAGACTTTCTTCATAATAATTATCAACTGTGGATGGAGAAATATGAAACAATCAGTTGCCCCGTGAACAGCCCAGATCTAACGCCTATTGATACCTTCCTTTGAGGCTATTTGAAAGATACAGTTTATAGAGAAAGAAATAATAATATCGAAGAAAGTTGCAGAAAAATTGTAGAAGAAATAAGAAATTTCAACGAACATGAGTACGAAGCAATTTTAATTGCACTGGAACGCCAAAAAAGAATTTACGATAAATGTGACGAGGTTAATGGAGTAATACCAAGGATTCCCGTAATTCCGCCGGGAAAATATGAAACAGTGTCCGGTAGACTCCAGTTTTGGGGTAAGAAAGGACTGACAGTTGGTTCCCGTATCGTGGGCGTCGTGTGGTACGACAAATAACCACTTTCGGCAATCCTTTCGGGTTGTGAGGCCCGGCTCGGAGACTCATGTTCCCGCTGCGGCAGCTCTCGAGGGAGTATCCGGACGAGGGTAGAAGCGTCGAGAGTCGTTTCGACACAGACCGAAGGGTTCAAGGAGAACGACGTTTTTCTCGCTCTCGTTGGTCGCGTACCGTCGGGTCCTGGACAGACTGACAGAGGGCTTCAATTGCAACACGGGTTGGGCACGTCCCGAAGAATATCCGGGCTTCTTAGAAATAGTGGACACTGGAGTACCACTCTGTCCTGTCGAGAGTGGTCATGGAGGTGAACTGGGACTTTCCAGGTCCAAGGATTGTCTTAAAAGGCGACTGTCTAACCCAACGTGTAAGGTGGAGTCTGACCTGGTCCTACGGACGATGACACCTGGTTTTTGGATGTTATAGATTGGGGGACGTATGGGGATGTTCCAGGAGTCTGTTCCGCTCTCGGAGTTGAAGAGTCCTCTAAACTCACCGTCGAGAATTCGGCTGGTTTTTATAATTCTTGTGTTAATCCGTTCTCGATCGTCTTGTAATTTTTATAAAAGGGTTTCTTATTCCCGGGGCGTGTCTCTGATACAGTCATGTATCCTTGCGTCCCTGCACATTTCTTGCAGTTCACGTTCTCTTTGACGGGCTGCCTACGAATCCATTTCTGTCGTCTTTTCACGACACGTGTGGAGGGAGCACAATTAGTACCATGTCTTTATCTCCTAGGTAGCAACAGGTATCTAAATCTAAAACCTTCCTTATTTCGAAAACCGTTAATTTTTTATGCATGGTACATTATTCAAAAAATATGCAGAATTTAATATAAAATTGAAAAACATTAAAAAATTTGGTATATTATATTTAAAAAAAACAAAGTTGACACTTGCTTTGCTTTTTTGAGACACCCTGTATACATTAAAATATAAGCATATAAAAAATCAGATCGAATCAAACTACTTTTGTTTGGAACATTTTTTTCTAATTTCGAAAATAACCGAGATATCTGGATCACCACGTACTTTATTACATTTAAGAAATGTTTTTTTTATTGTGTTTTAGTAATTGCTGACACAGAAAATAGATATACTGTGAAAATTCCAGCGCGGGAAAATGCTGAAGCTATTTATTATGCCACCGAAAGTTCCAAATCTTGCCACAGAATGTTCTTTGGGTCAGGGAGAGCGTTTAACATGAGACTGTATGACAAAACGGACCAAGAGGCGATATCTTTCAAAAGGCGCTTAGCTTGTGGATATTGTACATTTTGTTTTCATTTACAGGTAAACCTTTTAATGGCATTTAATAATATATATATCCAGAAATTCCGTTCCAATATTTGGAGGAATTCCATTCTATCCCCATATGTTCCTTAATTTTTTACTAAAATTTTAAGTCAATATGATAAATAGTTTTTTATATGCATATTTTTAGCAAATTTATTACTTTTTAAGTTTTAGTTTCATCTCTTTTTATACTAGTTTATCCTTGTTTAATTAGCTTTCATTACGAAAAAATTCTGTAAAAAGGGGTTTACCTATGTTTATAACCAAATACCCACAAATGTATCCTTATAATAAAACTGTCGTATTATTACAATTTATACAATATCAGTTATTGCTAAATCAATATATGTATACAGGGTTGTTCAAAAGAAACGAACAAAATTTATACTTTCTGTATGAGTTCTTTTTCACAAAAACGCTGGAACACATGAAGTGCTTTAAAAGGTTGTTGGTCTTTTTGTAATATTTTCAGCCCCCTCCCTGCAACCCCTTAATTTATAGGCACGTCAACTTTTTTTCCAAATGGCAACCTAGGTCATGTGGGGGCTCTATGAGACCGTCTTCTAAAACTGAATCCGCTACTAGCAACAAATTAGGGGTCTGCCAATTTTGTTACAGTAAAACGAGTCTACATAAGATTTTAATTAAAATTTAATCAAAGTAAATCCTTATGGTGTAATGTAGAACGACCTTGTTTACCATCAATTTATTAGACGTTGCTAGTATCGGATTCAGTTTTAGAAGACCTTCTCATGACCTAGTTTTCCATTTAAAAATAAAAGTTGGGGTGCCTACAAATTAATGGGTTGCAGGGAGGGGGCTGAAAATATTACAAAAATATGAACAACCATTTAAAACATTTCACGTGTTCCGGCATTTTTGTGAAAAATTACTCACACAGAAGATATGAATTTTGTGAGTTTTTTTTTTTGAACAACCCTGTATATAAACAGTATTATCTGTTTGTAACCAATTAACCGGTTTTTTTAAATTTACTTGTCTTTATATTCATTTTATACATATTCTCTACCGTGTTTGCAACATTTTTCTAACGGGTTTGTCAAGCCGAAAGTCAGCGTTCTTTTGAATAGATATATTGCTCATGCGCAAATAAGAATTTATGATAATGCATCTATTTTATTTACATATGTAACGTGCATACATACGTGCACACAAACATTAATTAACTTACCATACCTACTTAAATATGCTTTGATACTCTACTACACCATTTTTGAAATTTTGTTTTTATTTTTTGTTATGTTAATATTATTATTTTTTACTTTTTGCAAATTTACTTACATAATATATAAAAAAAATCAATTATAAGATTTATTATTTGACTCCATAGTAAGAAAGTCTATTTTATTCTAGAAAATAGATTTTTAATTATTTTACCGTATAGGATTGAAAAAAAATTACCAGTTCAATCCTGTTTCACACTCGATTTTTGTGCATAATTTCAGCTTAAATGGATAAGTAGTATTTTTATACTGAGTTTTTAAACATTTAATTATGCCATCATTTTGTTTCACCATAATGGTTCATCACCAAAATTTTACCAGTTTATCTCTATATTACACTTGAACTTAGTGTAAAATATGAGTTAAATCGGATTAGTAGTTTTTTAATAATCATTTTAAGATTTCATTAAGCCCCCAACTTGTTCCGCCATATCAGATTTTTACCAAAATTTTACCATCTCATCTCCAAATTTTTGACCAAAATTTGAAGTCAATTGGATAAGTAGTTTTTTAGCTATACACACAGACAGACAGACAGACCGAACCGTGAAGATCTGAAAAAATCTCGAAGGGTGATTCCTTTACGATTACAATATTTTCTTCTTACGAGGAACGTAAAGATGAATTTTTAAATTTAAGAATTACAAGCAATTCGATTTTGTGGAAATAAACTATGGGTTTGAGTTAAACTGTCACTCAGTTTATTTAATATGCTTGTTTTTTTTAGAGGATAGAAGTTTGGATTCCCCCAGGAGAATTGGTAGGAACGATTACGCAACAATGGAAGCCATTTCAAACCACTTTTGAAATTTGCAATAGGCATCAGCAAGTTTTATATATCATTGAAGGTCCGTCGTCATTTTCCTGTTTCCATAAAGCTGAAATGTTCCAGGTAATGAATATTTTGTCTTGAATATTTGTAAATTTATCAGTTCGTAGTGTAGAAACAGGCCATTATTAAATGTGGTGGCTATATAGTGCCAGGACCCGTAGTAGGCAGGGGCCCGAATACAGAGTTGGCGCGAGGTTTTGCGGGGATTTACCACTGAATTGCAATAAGGCCCATATGTGACGGAGGCATAGCAGCTTATTAGTGATGTACAAAACGGAGGACAATTTTTTGTACAGGGCCGCCTAGCAATACCTCGTTAAAGAGCGCCCAAATACTTAAAGCTCCAGGCCCCATAAGTCCTTAAGCCAGCCCTGTGTAGACCCGTGCGAAATATCGAAAGAGGGTTATTAATTTTCTCGATTATTGACGAGTAATCACCAATAAAATTGGAGGAACAGGCAAAATTCTTTGATTGTTTTGGAATAGTCAAGTCTTCTTGACACTACTGTCTGGATGAAATGGCGAATGTAAACTTTAGATTTAACAACGCGCTTAACTGTAGATACACTTCAACTATTTAAGTATAGATGTCGCAACAGTCAAAAATGGAAGATTGGAATGATCATTTTGTTGACTTATCGGTAGCAAGTGTATTAGTGTGTTTACTAAAAATGTTTCGTTTTTATTTTTTAATACGTTTACAACAGTTTTCATTTTTCTGGAAATTTTGTGGTTGTGTTGTTAGCTTTGTAAATTACTTTAGTAATATTAAGTGCTATTACTAATAATTCTAATAGTGTGAAGAAAAAAATCAAAATTTGGCACACTTCAATACTGGACTTAATCACAGAAAATTTAGGTTTTCTGTGACTTCATGTCTTTAAGGAAGACAGAGAAGAGAGATATTTGGAGGCAAAGGTTTCCTGTAAAAAAAGGTCGTTACTTCATACCATGTCTATAATTTTAACTTAAATAAAACTGGCCTTGGGGGGGGGGCTTAATCCCTAAACTCCACTGCCTCCAAGTCGTATAGAGAAAAAAACTCAAAAAAAACCCCTTTTTTGGGCTAAGCCCTCACCCCTGCCAGTGAAGTGAAGACGATGAAGTAGAAGCATTTTTGAAGATGAAAAAGTAAATTCAACAATTATCTTAGGCGACTTCAACACAAAAGTCGGAAAAATAGAAGGCTGTGAAAACAAATTAGGAAATCATGGACATGACACAAGAAATCACAGAAAGAAAAGGCTAATGGAATACTTAGAGGAACATATGTTATATGCCACGAAAAAGAAAAAACCAAGAGAATTGACATGGATATCACCCAATGGAAATACAAAAAATGTATTATTTCATATCCACTACACTTTAGATAGATTAACCATCGTTTGCCGAGAGCCAGAATAATCTTTGAAAAAAGACTATAGAGAAAAAGACAATATAAAAAGGAACCACATATTGATGCTTATGAATTAAGATCAAAAGAAGAGGAATTTAGAAGGAAATTATCGACGAACCATCAAATGAAAACAACGATATAAATAAAATGAATAAAACCCTGAAAAACCAACTAGACACAGGAATGAGAATAGCTACAGAGAAAATAAGAATTACACAAAAATAGGCGAAGAAACAAGGAAACTCATTACGTTAGTTCATTACTTTAGACCAAAAAACACTTTTTAATGAAAGAAAAAGAAAAACAGTAATATACCTAGAGTTTAAAAAAAAAAAAAAAAGTTGAAGATAATCTAAGAAAATACAACTAATAGAAAAAGTTATTGAGAGAAACAAGGGTATTAAAGGACAAACAAAGCGAAATAACAGAATTATTAAAATCCAGGATGAACAAGGTATAGAAGAATATAATACAAATAAAATATCACAAATAGCCGAAAACTTTTACCAACAATTATACAGAGTGTTTTTTAATTACAGGATGTACTTTTCTGGCAAATTCTGAGACTAAATGTTTATATAAACATATCTCTGAAAGACTTTTCTTTTTGAGATAGAGGTTGTTAAAGTTCTAATTTTTTTATCATCCTCGTAATTTCTAGAGATATGTCATTAAAATCTGGAACACAGTTTACTGTGAGTAATATCTACGAAATAGCTACAACAGGTCGCGACCCCTTTTGACCGATTTATCTCTAGAATTGATCGAATTTCATGAAAAAAAAACTAAAAAAATAGTAATTTTTAACATTCTATGTCTCAAAAACAAAGGCCTTGCAGACACATGTTTATATAAACTTTTACTCCCAAAAATACGCAAAAAATAACATCCTTCATTTTCAGCTATCAATTAAAAAACACCCTATATAACCCACAGAGAACTCCAGATATAACACTAGTGGAAACTTAAAACGGAAAATACAAAATACAGATTTAAAAGAGCTTCCCGATATATCTACCAGTGAAGTCGAAAAAACTATAAAATAATTAAAAAATAACAAGGTACCAGGTCAGGACGGAGTATTGGAAGAAATGCTGAAAGAGAGAAAACCAACCTTTATATTATAATTATAATATATGCTTACATAAAGGAAAAAAATCCAGAAGACTGGAACGGAAGCATAGTGGTCCTGCTCTAACAGAGATGATATAAAAAAAACGACCCATCTGCATACTATCGCAAGCCTACAAACTCATTGTGAAAGTCAACAACAACAGACTGACTCAAAAAAATGGCGTTTGCTCAGCGTTGATATATGGGCCATAGAACAGGCCGTAAATAATAGTTGGATCAACTAAAGATACAAACAACTCATTCAGAACATATACAACAACGCTACCATGAGAATACCGCTTGACCATCAAATACAAACGAATTACGTTCACCCTGGCCTTAGAACACGTGTTCAAGACAGTAAAATGACCAGAAAGAGGGGTTGATATTAACGGAAAGCGATTGAACCATCTCAGATACGCGAATGACTTAATTCTCATCACGAATACTTTTGAAGAGACACGATAAATTAATTAGCAGAAGCCTCTGACAAAGTAGATCTGAATATGAATACTCATAAAACCAAAAAATAAATGCTTTGAAAGAAACCACCTCCATGAAACAAGGATAAGCAAAGTTTGATGTCTGCATGGATCTATATAAAAGTTTTTGTTAGTTTAAAAGTATAACAAAGTGGTGGTTGATGTGACTTAAGAAATTTCGTTACTAGGTAAGAAAAATTTTGAATCATCGATTTTGTGGAAAACTCGGTAGCGAAGTATACAAGGAGGGTCAATACCTGCAAAAAAAAATTCTGTAAATTTGTACTGTAGAAAAAATTTAAGTAACTGAATTCTTTAGTTAAAGTATATTCAGAGGTATAAGAAAGTGAGTACCTGCCTTCAAGTAAGGGCGGTTTTAAAGGGCAATAAAAGAGCATTGTGAACTTATTGTAATCTACATAGTTAAAAAGACAGCTATGGGCCATACTTATTGTGGTAAGTACATAAACTATATTCACTTTGATCAAAATACAAGAGTTCTAACCACACTACACCACAACTTGTTACGTTCTGGACGCGCGTTTCGCTAACCAAGTTAGCATCATCAGCAGATGATATTTCTTCGGAAGTCGAGAACATTGTAGAAAACCTTCCTTCTCAGTCCTTTGAATAAAGGTTTGAATTTTGCAGAGTCTGCAATAAAAAATAGTTTACCAACTATTATAACGAACATCGAAAGTTCCATTCAATACGTGCCAGAGTCAACTAAGGGATTCATTAGAGAGGCTTGCAGAAATCAAATCTCAAAAAAAAAACGTTGTTAACAAGTCAAAATATTTTTCTCGTAAAAATACTGAAGTTATCCAGGGACTGAAGAAAAAATAATGTTTTTATTTAAAAGCTGACAAAGGAAATAAGGTTGTTATACTAGACAAATCAGATTATTTTGAAAGAGTAGACAATTTGATTCAAACTGGTCCTTACGATTTAATTGGGAAAAACCCGTTATCAAAAATAATAACAGAAGTAAAAAGTACCTTAAAACAGTATAAAAACCTTGTGTCTGATAAACTAAAATTCAAACTAACACATAGTATCCTACAGTTATCTAAACTGTATTGCCTTCAGCTGTTGGATCACCAACGTACAATATTTCAAAATGGTTATTAGAAGAATTCAGTAAATTATATATGTCGTACGATAACTTTGAGGTTACTAATTAGTTAGAATTCTTAGATAAAATTAAGAATGTTCACTTAAAAGAAGGTGAAATTTTAATATCTTTTGATGGAAGCTCATTGTTTCCTATTGTACCCATACCACTAGCTTTAGAGTACCTAAAGGAACTACTTGAAATCAATAATTTGAAGAAAGAAATTATTGATCAATATTTGCTTCTCACAAAATTATGTATGAACCAAAATTTTTTTCAGTTCAACAATAAATATTATAAACAACTTGAGGGAACTGGGATGGGCAATTGCTTATCCTTGCAAATTTGTTTATGGGTAGATTAGAAACCCAATTAAAAAAAGAACTCAAGTATTTTTCAAGGGTGTGGTATAGATACGTAGACGATATATTTGCTATTTTTGATACTAAAACAGAAAATTTGGACACTTTCTTAGAAACATTAAACAATAAATATACTTCAATTAATTTTACGTACGAAGAGGAGAACAGTGGGCAATTACCCTTTCTCGACATGTTAGTTATTAGAAATTACGATAAATTACAATTTGGTATTTATAGGAGATTTACTAATACTGATAGGTATATAACATCCGACTCATTTAATTGCCGTCAACACAAAATGGCAGCATTTCATTTCTTAACTCACAGGTTAGTCAATTTTCCATTAAGTAAAGAACGTTTTAACAATGAAATGAATCGGATTAAAAATATGATAATTTTGTACACAAATTAGTAAATAGACATAAGCATAAGAAAATGTTAAAAGATGCCACTACTCTTCAAGCACCTGAGACTCCCAATAAGTTCATAGTAATCCCATATGATCCCAGATATGTGAGGTCTAGAAAAAGTATTTAAAAACGTAGATTTTAGAGTAGCCTACAAAACGGAGAACAGTTTCAAAAATCTCCTTGGGAGCCCTAAAGACAAAGTCGACTAGAAGGAGAAGAGTGGCATCTATGAAATTAGCTGTAATGACTGCGATCTAAAATATGTTGGGCAAACTTAACGCTCCATAAACATTCGTTTTAAAAAACACATGCCACATTTAAGATTCGGAAGAACAGAACAGAACAAAATGCTTTGGAAAACAATCACCAAATAGGAATAAATAATCTTAAGTTGATTAAAAATGTATCCAATAATAGATTATTGGATGCATTTGAGGGTCTAGAAATAGTTAAATGTGATAAAAAAGCACTAAATAGAGACAGAGGGCCTATTCCCTATAGTCCCCTCTATTGTTTACTTGACAATGGCGCAGTCGGGTGCAACCAAGTGTGACCACATTTATCTATAAATATTCTCGGTTAGGATAAGTTACTTTAGTTTATATCATCTGCTGATTATGCTAACTTGGTTAGCGAAACGCGAGTTCAGAACGTAACAAGTTGTGGTGTAGTGTGGTTAGAACTCTTGTATTTTGATCTATCTTCCACCACAGGTTCCAGTGTTAGGCCCTATATTAACTTTATTTATCTGTAATCGTTCGTGCGAATCACTTGTGTTAAAATAACGTCCGAATGGTAAATATGTGCAAAAATAAGGGCAAAATAAAAATAATGGAAGACATAATTTAATGTATTACCTTTTATTAAAATACTGGCACATAAAAGGTTACCTGATATGTTTGACAATATCAGTTTTGTTGATGTACAAAAATAGATTGTTTAACTGAAACCCCAGGAATTGAAATTTTAATTATACTGGGTTATGGGGATAGAATGCAAAACCTGCAAGTTATTTGTAACATTTTTAATGACAAATATCATAAAAGAAATCCAATAACTAAATCTACCGTAAGTAAAATTAACAGCAAATTTCGTGAAACTGGAAAGGTAAAAATGCTGTACGTTTTGTCAGACCTAAAAGCGCAACAGATAGTGATAAGGCTCTGAATGTGTTAATCAGTTTAAAAGAAAATCAGCACCTTTCCTCCAGAACATTAGGAAGAGAAAATAACGTCTCACACATGTCCGTATAGACAGACTTCTAAAAACCGAAAAGTTTCATCCATACAAAATAACTTTGGCCCAAGAATTCTCTGAGGATGATCCCGATAGGCGCTTGGACTTTTGTCAATCATGAAAAAACAACTTTTTTTTTTGATGGAATATTTAACAGGCATAATTGTCGATATTGAGCCAGGGAAAATGTTCATTGGATACGTGAAAATCATACCCA
The DNA here is from genome assembly GCA_030620095.1 of Kuschelorhynchus macadamiae. NCBI lineage: Eukaryota > Metazoa > Arthropoda > Insecta > Coleoptera > Curculionidae > Kuschelorhynchus > Kuschelorhynchus macadamiae. Next base: position 602,243 of record JAUTXW010004679.1, read on the forward strand.
ACTTCCCCAAAAGATAAATGTTTGGTGTGGTATAAAGAGTGCAAAAACAATAGGTCCCTTCTTCATGGAAGACACATTAACTAGAGAAAGATATTTGAATCTTTTAAGGACCAAAATTGTTCCAGCTATTGCACAAGAATTTCCGAATAACCGTAAGTTCCTTACTTTACCTGCTGTATCAAATATATAAACTTGATTTTTTTTTGATAATGCTACACCAAATGATGAAATATGGTTTTAGCAGGATCGTGCTTCATCGTATTTTGCTCGGAATGTTCGGGAATATTTAGAATGTTTTTTTTTTGGAAAATGGATTGGACGTAGGGGTAAAATAGAGTGGCCACCTCGGTCTCCGGACTAGACCCTCCTCGACTGCTTTTTGTGGGGACACCTTAAAAATGTGGTGTATAAAACTAAACCCAATGACCTCGAGGATTTAAAGGAACGAATAGAAATCGAACGTAGACGAATCGAGGAGGTGGGTATTCATTTTAATGTATGACATGTTTTCCCATAGTATTTGACCTACTGTTGAGAAGTAACTGGACATTTTAAACACCTTACTTAGTTTCATTAATTTATTGTTTGTTGTATTGTGTATTTTGTTTTGTATGGTATTGTTTCTATTGTTTTTTACATCCTACTTTTAAAGTTGAGACGCTGTTTTCTCTTGCTAGTGGTTTGGTAGTAAGATGAAGAATTATTGTGCTTTCCTATTGCAGAACGTACATCATCTTTTATCTTTCCAGTTTCACGATTTTTTTTAAATTTTATTTACGGTAGATTTAGTTATTGGATTTCTGTTAGGATAGTTTTGCATTCAATCCCCATAACCCAATATAATTAAAATTTCAATTTTTTAGGTTTCAGTTAAATGATCAATTTTTGTAAATCAACAAAACTGACATTGTCAAACATATCAGGTAACCTTTTGTGTGCAGGTGTTTTAATAAAAGGTACTACATTAAATTATGGATATTATACCCTTATTTTTCCAAAAACCTTGTATAGTATTGAGAATTTTACGCAGATTTTAAAAAAGTAATATAATATAAAGTGTTCAATTTAAAATAATTCCTTTTATACCAGAATCCCTAAGTATACATATTTTTATTGAATTCAAGTAAGCGATACCTGAGATATTTCGCCGTTTCCTTACTTTTATTACACTCTGTATATTTAAATGTACTCTGCCTTCATTTATATCAAATTAATTGGGCTTTACTTTTACTAGATATATACATCGGATGGTTCAACGCAAATCGGCACAATCGTACACCAATTGGATCCAGTGTCTGTGAGGTACCAGCTGCTTTTACAGATGCCTAGTTCCATTACTGACAATCGCCACAAAGCTCTGCTGCTTGGATCTGCATTTTTAGTGGTAATATTATCTTACTTCAAGCAATTTTGATTTCATATATTTTTTGAAAAACTCGAGAGATTTAAAAAAATATGTTTCAGTTTTTGTGCTCTCTCTTAGACTATGTCACAATTAATCTGCAACCTTTCCAGCGTCGACACTTTGGTATATACAGGGTGGAATATGTCAGTTTTACCCCTGAAAGAGTGGGGTAACCATAAAGTGTGATCAAGAGCATCGATAATAAATATTTTCCAATTTCTACCTATGTCACACTTAATTTTTTTTGGGCGCCATTTTGTTCCGCCATCCTGAATTCGTACCACCACTTGACCAGTTTATTTCTATATCGCACTTAATGCTTGTAAAAAAATTTGAAATAAATCTAATAAGTAATTTTTCAGGCTGATTTTTTTAAATATTTTATTAGGCGCCCATTTTGTTTTGCTATCTTATATTCATACTAAAATGTTACCAGTTCAATCCTATGTAACACTTGATTTTTGTGCAAAGTTTAAGGTAAATTAGATAATCAGTTTATTTAGTAATAATTTTTTTAACGTTTCACTAGGCCGTCATCTTGTTCCGGCATATTGGATTTATATCAAAATATTAGCAAGTCATACCCATACGACCCTTAATTTTTGACTAAAATTTGAAGTCAATATGATAAGCAGTTTTTAAGTTATACTGTGAAATGACAGACAGACAAACCAACAGACGGACCGACAGAATTGATAAAATATATTTTTTGGCATCAAGAACGCTAAAACGTGAAGATATGTAAAACCACAGAGGGTGACTTTTTTCGCGATTACAAACATTTTATTTGGCCGCCATTTTGTTCCGCCATCTTGAATCAGTATCACAGTTTTACTAGTTCATCTTTATATCTCAATCAGTTATGGCACACAATTTGAAATCAGTCCATTAAGTAGTTTTTCAGGCTGAATTTTTAATTATTTTATTAAGCCGCCATTTTGTTCTGCCAAGACAACAAACAAATCCAAAGCATTCGATCTAGAAAAATGTCTGATAAAAATATCCTCATTCGAATAAAATATTCTAAAAGAAATAAAAAATCTTAGGCAAGATTTACTTAAGAATGAGAATAATTTTTTAAGCTATAAGCAAGAAACAATGCTCAACTGCTTAGTTATCAATGACATCCCTGAGGAGCAAACGCACACCGTAAATACGCAACAGAACTTACGTACAACCATAAAAACCCATTTGCACATTGACATTTCCATCAGTGATATTAAATTAAATATTAAAATTACTTAATATTAGTCATAGTGAAGTAAATAATACTTATAATATATTCGAAGCTTTGGGACTAACTCAGATGATAAACGAACCCACACGTATAACTTTTTCTAGTGCAAACTTAATTGATATGGCTTTAACCACACACGTAGAAACTATTGTCTCCACAGGAACCAAAAACAGCGAGGGTGTAAGTGACCACGAATTAATTTATATAACAACAAATTTTAACTTAACTGCTAAATCACCCCTTTTTAAAACAACTAGAGATTTTAAAAATAGTAACCTAATTCAGTTTAATAGTGATCTTCGTGCTATTCCCTGGAACAATATCTATGATCTCAATAATGTAGACGAAAAGGTATCTTTTATTAGTGAAAATATAAACACACTTCTTAATTTACATGCTCCTTTAAAAAAAAACCCTATCACGAAACCCTATGCGCCGTGGCTAACAGACACCCTTAGAGCTATGATAAAAGATAGAGACAAAATATTAGCTAAATATAAAAAGTCTAAAGATATTAACGATTGGAATGTATACAAACAAATGCGTAATGCAGTGACACTTGCAATTCGCAGGGGGAAAAGGGCATATTTAACTTTGCAAGTAACTAAATCTGCAAAAGATATGTGGTGTTCTTTAAAACTGTTTAATATAAATAATAAATAAAAAAACACTAGTTTGCCAAACGCACATGATGACGTAGAAAAAATTAATCAATATTTTAATGAATGTATTAATAAAACCACACCCGCCAATGAATTAATTTTATTCTATTGTAATAACAGAAAAAATGGAGTGTTACCAAAGTTTAATTTTTCACAGGTTTCCCAAATCGAAATTCTTAAAATAATAACGAATATTAAAGCAAAAGCTACAGAGTTGGACGGAATTAACATCTTAACTATAAATGTGTGCCTTCCATTTGTACTGCCTTACATAACACACGTTATAAATTTTTGTTTGAAGAACTCCGCATTTCCCGCCGAATGGAAAAAAGCCCGTGTTATGCCAATACCAAAAGTTTCGACTCCTACAAATTTTAACAATTTACGTCCTATAAGTATTCTTCCTGCGTTCTCAAAAATCTTAGAAAAGCAATGGAAATTCAACTTCAATATCATGTACAATCTCAGTCAGTTCTCCCAGTAACGCAGTCCGGTTTCACAACTGGACATAGCTGTTGTTCCGCTTTGTCAGCGATCACAATATTGATAATGTTAGACTACAGCAAAGCTTTCGATACTTTAAATCATAAGGTTTTGTTGTCTATTTTAAGCTTTTATGATGTAGGAGAAGACGCATGCGCTCTTATCTCAAACTTTCTTGAAAACAGGTCTCAAACAGTTTACTATGATGATATATTTTCTAGTTTTCTTAGTATGGGTGTCCCTCAAGGATCCATTTTGGGACCACTGCTCTTTTCCATATACACCTCAAATTTTCCTAGTGTATTCATGTCGTGTCAACAACATTATTATGCTGATGACACACAAATATACCTTTCGTTTTCTCCCTCCGAGAGCTTACAAGCAGTTTCCGCTACAAACTTTAATCCACATAATCTGTGGGAATTTTCTAATAGGCACTGCTTACAGCTTAACTCTTCAAAATCGGCTGTTATGGTGTTTGGGAGAAAAGGCGATAGGGATACATTTTTAAACATTTGTAAAAATAGTATTTTTATAAATAACGAAGAACTAAAATTTCATCAACAGTATAAAAATTTAGGAATGATCCTGGATCAGGACTTAAGATTTTCGCAGCACGTAACCAAAAGCATATAAAAAGCGTTTTTAAACTTAAAATCGATTTTTCAACAAAGGCATGTGCTTACGAAGGAAACAAAAATTTTGTTGTGTGAATCGCTGGTGTTATCCCAGATGAACTACTGTGATGTGGTTTATGGTCCGTGTCTAAGAAAATACGATTGCTTGCGAATTCAAAAGATACAAAATTCATGTTTAAGATTGATTCATGGGATACAAAGAAGGAACCCTATACAGCATACTCTTGAAATAACTAAATGGTTAAATATGGATAACAGGAGAACACTACATGCTTCTATTTTCTTTTTTTCAATAATTAAATCTAAAACTCCCCCATACCTCTATAAGAAATTACGTTACAGTACTGATATTCACAGTGTTAATACTCGCTTTACTTTAATACTCTAACCCCTCTCCTTCACTCTACAGAATTTTTCAAAAGATCATTTTCTTACCAGATTGTAAAGATAATGAATCAACTATACGATCAGATAAGTACCATAACATGCTACTTGCTTTTTATCTAACCTTTGGCGTCGTGTAATGAGATTTGTAAATAGTACAGTTAGATCTTATTAATATTACTAAGTGTGTTTGTATGTAGTATTTTAGAATAATAATTTCTTTCTTAACTTTAGCGTTATCTACTGGACTTTTTAAGGTTAGGTGGAAGAACAGACCTTGAGTGTCTAGTTTTTCTAGGCTTGAAGGCACTGAATCTCGGCCTTTTCATTTTTTTTATTGTCATTGTTGTCAAGTGTGAAAATTATTTACAAATAAAGACCTTTATTACTATTATTATTATTATTATTATTATCTTGGATTCATACTAAAGTTTTGCCAGTTGATTCCTCCATAATACATGATTAACTCTAATAAGTATTTTTTAGTAATATTTTTTTTAACATTTCACTAGGCCGCCATTTCGTTTTGCCATATTGGATTTTTACCAAAATAAACCCAGGTCATCCCCATATGAGCCTTAATTTTTAACCAAAATCGGTTCAATTGGGCATGTAGTTTTTAGTTGTACCGAGAACAGACAGACGGATAAACACACAGACCGACCGAATTGAGAGAACACGTTTTTGGGCATCTAGGAACCCTGAAACGTAAGAATCTCGGAGAGTGACTTTTTCACGATTACAATACTTCCCTTTTAGGAGGGAACTAATAAATCTAAGTATTCAAAAAATTTAAGGGAAGTGTTTAAATAGGGAGGAAAAACATAATAGAAACATTCACCTGCACAAAAATTTTACTGGACATGTAACTATGGCTTGTGCCTGCGTCGGTCTTGTAAGCCCTGTATAAGTAACAGTTCTCAAAGTAGACATTCAGGTTGTTCTTATCTTAAAATAATACGAGATAATGCAAGTCCAAGTGCCATTTCATTGATCAATCTGTTTTTTTTTTTAGGAATATATGTACTTCGAAAGCTCACAGAAGAAAACGTGTTTGGGATGTATTTGCTGATAACTCTGTATCAAAATAGAAGACTACAATGATAATTGATATCGCTGCGCAGCTGCAAGACGTACACTAATTTTATGCTCCGAGTTATAATGCAATAAGTTTTTTTATCAAACTGAGATTTTAAACAGTTCGCTGTGATTTTTATCATGAACTTTCAGTATTAGTTAGGATCCACATTGCAGTAAGATAATCACTGGAGATATTCTATTAATTAACCAAAATGTTATGACTAACATGGCTGAAAATGATCGAAATTTGTTATATTGGTTATTATACTGCTGACCATAAATAAGGCAAATAAATGAATAAAAAATAAATATTAGAATATTTTTAGAGAAATTTGTCCTCCAAATGTGTGCGTTTATTTTAGGGCATCCATTAGTAATATGTTTATTTTTTTAAAAATCCTGGCGGCTTAGATAAAACTATAAAATGTTTGTATTTAACTTTTTTCTTCTATCTGTCAAATAGACCCCGTTGAAAATATAGTCAAAAACTCCGAGCATCATGTGTTATGTTTATTATTAATATTAAAAATCATTTTTAGAGGCGCAAAAACCATATTTAAGCATAAAAAACCAAATTTAAATCTAAGATCATCAAAAAATGTAAGAAAGACATGTTCATTTCCTGAAAAACACTGAGATGTTCTAAAAACGATCCTAAACTCCGTAAATTTTTGCAAAGCCATTTTAACATGCAGTCTTTAGTTCTGGGTCCACCATGAAGGTACCCGAGGAACGACACTGAAAAATATCTATTTTTTCGACGTTTCGAGGGAAAGTCTACCCCCGGTCTTCAGCAAAACTAAAAGCAGTATATTACTTATGTTTAGTATCAGAAATATAACCGGAATGGCTAATCTCTGACAGAATGGCAATTTAAAGGTGTTATTTTTAATTGTGAAAATAAGGTGAAAAACTATATGTACCTAGAGTATGTTCATTTTAATTTATTGTCTATTGAGGTGTCCTCTTTGTACTTCAGTATTTAGCATATTTAACCATGTGTTATTAAAACTGATTCAACAAGATGCTACACAGTTATCTTTATTTAACAATATTAAAGCAGTTCCTTTTATTTTACGTTTTCTTGAACATGGATCGTTTGCCACTAGAAACATTCAAATTAATTTTATGATTGTTATCTAGTGCATGTTTGATTTTTGGAATTCCCTATTTTTTATGTAAGTTTGGTGTTTTTTTAATTCTTTTGGCTAATTGCCTGGATGTTACACCTATGTAACATTTATTGCATTGACACGAAATTTTTTAAATAACATTTTTTTTATTTTCTTGTTCACTGTTAGGTTTTGTTTTTATAAGTTTGCTTCTAAGCGTGTTTTGTGTCTTACGTTAAACGTTTACCTTTTGGTTTTTTTTTATCTGATACGTTAGGTATGTAATATGTATGGTATAAAGAGGTTTGGAATTGTTCTATTTTGAATTTGTTTGACCTTTGGATTCCCAAATTCATAAAAACATTTCTCAATGAAATCATTAGGATAATTATTTTGATTTAAAATATCTTTTATATTTTTTTTTTTTCTTGTTTCAAAATTTTGATCTTTGCAAATTATTTTTGCTCTATCATATAGACTTTTTACAACTCCCTTTTTAACCATGATTGGATGATTTGAGTAAAAATTTAAGTATCTAAGTATCTGTTTGTGTGTGTAGGTTTTCTATATACTTTTGTTTCAAAACTGTGTATGTCTTTTTTAATAAGTATGTCTAAAAATCAGAAGCAAATTTATAAAAACAAAAAATGTTATTTATAAAATTCCATGTCAATTCAATAAATGTTACATAAGTGAAACCTCCAGGCCATCAGTCAAAAGAATTAAATAAAGAACATCAAACTTACATAAAAAAGTGAAAATTCAAAAATCAAACATTTGCCAACACGCACTAGATAACAAGCATACAATTAATTCGAATGCTTCTAGTATTTTGGCGAAAGAATCATGCTCCAAAAAACGTGAAATGAAAAAAAAAATATTGTTATATAAAGATAATTGTGTAGCATCTTGTTCACTTAATTTTAATAACACATGGTTAAATTTGCTAAATACTGAAGTAAAAAAAGGACACCTCAAAATACAATGACGCGGGTAATTTTCTTTTTTGCAAAATTCTACTTTCGCAAAATACTGGTACTTAATACTGCAAGTGGATTTTTAAAATAAAATACTTAATACTGGTTACTTTAAGCACTTTTGCTGATTACTTACCACAGCTCTGCTATGATACTTACAATGGCAAAAATTGTGGCTCAATAAAATCCGTGGAATAATCTTTCACATACGTGAGCAAACTCTGCTTGAATGACTTTACGTATGCGTCAATGTATTAGGAATTTTTGTTCTAGATATTACTTATTTTAATGCATCTTTATGTAACAACGGCCAGGAGTAATAATTATAAATAACTAATATACACACATCCAGTATTAATATATTTCTGTCAATTTTGGAACATATATAATCCAAGTTAAGGTTATTGAGGAATTATTTATGTATTTTATATAACCATTTTGGGATTCATATAAAAATAAATATTGTTTTTTAGTAATCGTGTGTTTTGACTAATCCCTAAAAAAATATATGCTGTGATGTGTTACGAGTTTAAGTAATACACCTTTTTACTTCCCTCATAAAAAGAAAGTGTTATAATCATTAAATATTCAGACATTTTTACAGATCTTTGGGTTTTAGGGTCCCTAAATCCCTAAAAAAAAATTAAGCGTGAAACAGGGATAAAGCAGTAAAATTTTAGTGAAAATTCTAGACCCATAATTTATTCCTCGAAAAAATACTTGAAATAGCAAACAAGTTTTCTAATTTAACTAGTTCCTTCACCATTTTGTCTAGATGTAGTAAGAAAGATATTTTCTTTAAATGAAATTTGCGAGATACTAACAGTCGTTACTCGTATTGGAAGTACTACATAATAGAGAGAGATATGTGTGTGCGGATGTCATGTTTTAATTACTAACAAACGGGATACACCCAATCGTCAAATGTACTGACATCGAATCAAAATTTATTTTAATTTAAAGTTTTTCAAGAATAATCAAGCAGTAGCTGTATGCCTTTCCTAGAGAGGAAATAACCTATTTAAAAAAACTCATACAAAGTGGCAACGGTTATACTAAAAAATAATTCATTAACTTATTTTCCAAATATCAAAGAGTAGGAAGATGTACGTCTAATTCAAGACGAGTCAACTCTCTTATAACAGAATTCGGTACGTCAAAGGAATGTCAGCAGTTTGCCTTAAACAGCATAGAATGTCTCCTACGCGCCGAAGCAATCCATAGCGACCTTACGTAAAAAATATAATTTAGAATCATTTTATGCTTATTAGCTCGGACTAGGTTTTATTTCATCTAATATAGGCAACTAAACTTACATATACCAAACATCATCCCTAAACAACATAAAAAAAGGTAATCACCCAATGATATTAATTCCAAATATTGTCCTTTATTTTTAAGCAACTTATAAGAGTTTTAAACTCAGCGTCTATGCCAAAATTTGACGATTTGTACTGGCTTGTACATGAGTAAATCATCTCAAGCTCTATGATTATTAAAGGGCTTTCGTAGACCGCTACAGAGACTAACATGGAGGAGAAGATTTGGACTTTATGTAGACGGGTGGGGGGCAAATTGCACAAACATAGCCACGCAATCCAAATAAAGAATATATATGAATTAAATTAATACATTCATTCGCCATTATGTTCAGAACAAAATATAATTTTTAAAGATTTTTTTGTTTCTTCAATTTAATTAATAAAATATTGAGATTTTAATGTTTCTTAAATAGAACTTAAAATTGTAGTAATAGAAGAAGAAAAATAGGCACTGTCTATCAACCTGGTCTTAATCTCCTAGATTGTTCAGTTCTAGCAGTGTATTTGAAAACCTAGTTAGTTATTCAATCTGGAATTTTTGATCCGGATTTTGTCAAAGAGAATGATCAGCAGTGATTCTAATAGGTATTAATTTTATTGGAAAAGTCACCATTGGAATTCAAAACGTTAAAAATTTGTTTTTTAGAATTATTTCGTTTTTCTTACTATCCAATTATCAAATAAACAATTCTGTAGCAAAATCTGGGAGACAATTTTTTTCACAAAATCGATGATATAATATGTAAACTTCAAAAAACTGTCTACAATTCACTTAAAATCGTACCATCTTCTCGAATGTGGACAATGAATTTCTGCTGTCAAAAGTTGTGAAAAACTATCTAACAAATAATCCGCCGCAAATACGTGAAAATGAATGTCTTTTTCGTTCTCTACACTACCGAATTGCCTAATAGACAATTTCTTAGGAAAATCTAAAAAGAATTTATTTTGACAAAATCACTATCTAAACTCTTTTTACAAAAAAAATATATCTTTCTATGATGGCGTTAAAATCGTAACTTTTCGAATGTGGAGTCCCAGTGCCTTTTAACCAAACAAAAAGAAACTATTTGTTTAGAAAAAATGAACTACTTCTTTATAAGATTCTCATACATACCTTGTATCTATTTTTTAGCCCTTCCAGGGCTAGTAACGTTTGTTATTACCCCTTGTAAAACTCCATGTATTCTATTCTAGACAGAATGGTGAAAGATTAACTAAAAATAGAAACAATAATTTTATATTTCTAGACAAAATGGTGAAGGATTAATTTAAATTACAAAAATTTCAGTTTTATTTGTTAGAACATTTTATCATGGAACAATTATCCTTCTTCTTTATTACTGATAGGTCTTATAGCACCCACGTTCCCAAACAAACGTTAAAAGATAAAACTTTTCGTTAAAATTATTTATATAATTAGAGGGGAAGACATTTTTAGCGCGAAATTTAAATATTGACGGGAAAATAGAGTAAAGTTTTTACCTCTTTACATTTCTGTGAGCCTGTTGATAGAATAAAATCGCAGCGCACTTCAGATTTTGCTTGAAACTGGACGATTTGCGTCTGTCTGTCTATCCATTAATTAGACTTAAAGAACCTGAAAGATTTTATAATAAGCAAGAAACAAATTGTTTAATCTGCTACCAAGCAAAAGTAAAAAATCATTATTAAAGTCAAATTTAATATAAACACACATCAGAGCTTTTCATTATTATACAAAGTTTTTAGAGAAGAACTAGTTCAAACTGTAAATGGGGTCCCTACAACGCAGGTCAAACAATTTCCTTGTAAAAGATTTCAAATTTGAAGCTGTTTTAAGTCAACAGGTTGCTGTATATTTTTAATGGCATAATGAATATAAGAAACTTTAAGCAGTGACAGTCAGTCAAACAGCAAGTAGTATATCAAAATTTTTTCTGAGCGGATAGCAATGGGGCATATCATCAACCAGCAAGGAGTTAAAATGTTTAAGAATATAAAAAGCAGACTGCGTTATATAAATTGAGACAACTGACAATAAACTGAATTGACGAGTTGGGAAAAGTGAGCAACAGGATTCCTTTGAGCCCTTGAAAAGAATTGTTCGAATATCCCTCTTCTGTGCAATTAGAACTTCATCCACTCTCGAACAATTACCCCAGGCCACTATAGCATAATTCAACAATGAGTAGATATAGGCGGAGTAATAAGGCATCATAATCCCTCTGTCAACTACCGCTCTCAACTTAAAAAATTACTATTCATCACTCCTAGAAATCTAGTTGTATTCATATGGCTTATATTGTTACCACAAATATTTAAATTTAGACTGGTGTCATTTTGTATGGGTACTGAATGTTTAGAAGAGTTAAGTGTGTTTTTTGCAAATTCAGAACAAGGTCATTGTTCTTGCAATAATCAAGCACCCTCTCAATGCAGACTCCAGCCAATCTTTCTATCTCAATGAAGGAAGTACCTTTTATGATTAGTTATATCATCTGCATATATGGTATTGGGGCCGATTAAAACTGACTGAGCAATATAGACAAGGAATAACAAGGGTCCTAGCACACTTCTGTGTGCGACACCAATAGGAATGTCTGCTAAAACAGACTGATACTTCTGGCCATTCAACACTAGCACAAGTTTTTGTTTTCTGTTAGCTAGGTAATAGGTATGTCTTGATCCATTTGCGTGGAATACATCTCACACCATAGCATTCTAATTTACATAATAAGATTTGGTGATTGACCAGGTCAAAGGCACATGATATTTTATCTTCACCTAAATATCCTAAAATTATACAACAATCAATAAATATTCAATCTGATCTCATTGACAAAACATAAAGGAATAATTAAATTTACTTGCAAAATTAAAAAAAAAGAATCTCTTAAACTACGTATAAGATTAAGTCTTGATTTACCCAGGTTATTGGTTGATTTAACCAGAAAGAAAAATAACAGGATACATAAGTGTTTAAAAAAAATGCTCATCAATTATAAAAAGCGAGAAACTTATCCCTATTTTTTAAGATATAATCGACAGTTAGTTTAGTGAATTTTTTTATAGGTTTAATTTGTTTTATTTCAATTGGCAGCAAACTATAAAACTTAGGAGCTAGACAAAAAATTGAATGTAGACTTAAAAACTTTTATTTTACTGCAGTGTAACAATATGTTTATTCATGTTACTTCTGGTCTTATGTTTGTGGCTTACAAAAGTCTATTTTTTAAAGTTTTTCTGAATGTAAGAACAATTTGTCAGTATATAAAGAGTCTATATATCACATATCTCTTCAGAATAGAGTAAACTTGTGGAGCATAATTTCGGCCCTCTTATATTATTTTCACTATTGAATTTTCTATAACTTTAAGCATTTTTATATTTGTCACATAGACTCATCCCTAGAGCAGAATTCCATAGCTTAATAAAGGTTCTATTAACGCTTTGTAGAACATGATTAGCAGTTTCCTAGAAAGAAATTCTCTAAAAAGTTATAATTTATGTAGGAGTGCCCTAATTTTTTTTTAAATATATGCTGGTTCCATTTATTTTTGTGTACTGTGTCCGATTTGATAAATAATTCTTGAAAAGCTCCAATACATTGCCACGTTCAGATACCTTCATTAGCAGAGAGCAAGGAATGTCTACTACACCACTAGAGTGCTTACCTAAGATTAAGTTCAAGTATCCATGCATCTCAAGTTCAGAAACCGGCCGGAGAAACATCGATTCACCATCAAGTCCAAGACTGCTCGACTGACTATCAGACAACTGCCTTACACTTTCAACAAAGTACTCATCAAAATTCCCCAGATGCAAGATTGTACTACCATTAAAATGTTTCTAAATGAAGTGGGAAATTTGGTGAAGTTTGTGTCACATAAAAAAGTGTGGGCCCTAAAAGGGGTCATGACTCCCCAAAAAAATAATCACCGTCTAGATTGTTCCAAATATCAGTGATACTGTTTTATAGCTTCTACAAAAAGTAATAAAAGTTTCAGTTTTCTTTAAAAATGTAGACTTTTTCACAAAAAACTTTCTAAAATTTCCTTAAAATCGTTACACTCCTATCTTTCGAATGTGGACAATTTCTTCTGTCAAAGTGGTGTAAAACTATCTAACAAAAAATTCGCCTTTGATACGTAGCATAGACACGTGAAAATGGATGTCTTTTCCGTTTTTCTACACTACCGAATTGTCAAATAAACAATATTTAGGAAAATCTGAGAATCTGACTTTTTACCAAAAAAATTATTTTTCTAAAATCGCGTTAAAATCGTTACTCTCCTAACTTTTCAAATGGGGACAATCCATTTCTGCTGCACATTTTACCGAGAAACTCGTAGTTTCCTTAGAAGCTCAGAGTTTAAATTCTGACTATTTTTTAGCCCTTGTAGGGCTAATAATATTTGTTATTATCTCTTGTGAAACTGCATGTATTTTATTCTACACAGAATGGTGAAGGATTTATTAAAATAGAAAACTAATTATATATTTCTAGAAAAAACGATGAAATGTTAGTTTTCTCCATCTAGACAGAATGGTGAATGAAAAATTTAAGTTAGAAGATTTATTTGTTAGAACAGTTTATCAGTTTTCCTTCTTCTTGATTACTGATAGGTATTACAGCACCCATCTTCCCAAACAAACGTTAAAAGATAACAACTTTTCGTTAAATTTATTTATATTATTAGGAGGGCAGACATTTTTAGCGCGAAATTTAAATATTGACGAGAAAGTAGAGTAAAATTTTTACCTCCTTACATTCCTGTAAGCTTGTTGCTTGAAACTGGATGGCGAGTCTGTGTTCATTAGACAGACTTAAGGAACATGAAAGATGTATAAATAAACAATTTGTTTATTCTGGTGTCGCTGAACACCAACACTCAACAGGACACATGATTAATGTAAAAGATATTCAAATTTCTTTATTCACAAACCAATCACAATGTGACATCAGGGATGTAGACAGGGTGGGCCTGGGGGGCCGCGGCACCTCCTTTTTATCCTGTGGCCCCCCACTGCCCCCCCCCAATTAGTCTATTAGAAATAAAATACTAAAAGCACAATAACACAAAATATCTCTACCAGTAAAAAATCCCAAATATAAGCTGACTCTTACCTAATTAAAACAAGGAAAATAAAACATGTGAGCGAACTTTCTCTTGTTTAAGAATAATAAAATCATTTTTGAGAAATAGAATTGGAAATGACACGACTATCAAACTTGGCTATTTTATCAATTGAGAAGTCATTGGTAAAAAAACAAAGCTGTAAAGAGCAAAAGATATTTTCGCGGAAAATAAGATAGTAAATTTAATTTTATGAATTGTTTTTTTTTTGTATTTTTTAGTTGACGGTTTATATTATTCATATTTATTTTTTATTAGTTTTAGTAATACTTCGACAACTGCAGGTTAAATAAAAGCGAAAAAACATGTTTCTTCAGATGTGTTTAATTAAGTTACTTTTGTATAAAATTTGTTATTTAATTCAAAAACCTAAAATACATGTAGAAAATTCGTTTTAATTTTTTTACTGGTACATATTTGTTACAGGATCCATCATTAATGTAAAAAAATCTTTAGTAGGAAAGTATGCTACTTTGACACACTAATGGCAGACCCTGTATATAGGCCCCTCTAGAACTATTTGTGCCCCCAACTGCCCCCCCCCCCCAAAATTAATTTTCTGTCTACGTCCCTGTGTGACATGTGTTTCGTCAGAGATTATAAAAAATACAATAATAGCTTAAGAACAAAAAATTACACAATACTTAAATCAAGCAAAAGGAAAGCAAAAATCATATAAAATTCAAATATAAATACAAAACACAAATCAGAGCTTTTCGTTATTATACAAAGTTTTTAGAGAAGAATTGTCAACTACCGCTCTCAACTTCCAAATTACAAATGAATGAGTATCAAGTTTTTTTAAGAATTGTATTCATATGGCTTATATTGGTACCACAAATATTTAATTAATTGTTCTTGCATTAATCAAGCACCCTCTCAATGCAGACTTCAGCCAATCTTTCTATCTCAACCAAGGAACTACCTGTTAGGACAGAAGTTATACCATATGCATATATGGTATTGGGGCCGATTAAAACTGACTGAGTAATGTCAGTAATATAGACAAGGAATAACAAAGATCCCAGCACTCTTTCCTGCGGGAAACCAATGAGGACATCTGCTAAAACGCATTGATACTTCTAGCCATTCACCAGTAACACAACTTTTTGTTTGCTGTTAGCTAGGTATGTCCTGATCCATTTGAGTGAAATACCACTCACATCATAGAGATCTAATTTACATAAAAAGATATGGTGATTGACCAGGTCAAAGGCACACAAGAATCTAACTCATTTCTTATTATATCCCAGGAAGCTTTCATCTTATTTGAGGAATTATTGTAAAAGTTTGAATAAACATTTTTTTTGCTGTTTGTAATGAGTTCTCCCTTAATTTTACCCTATAGTTTCCCCACATTTGCTCACTTCGAGGTTCTTGCATCAGTCTCTGGTTTTATTACAAATGAAAAATTAGAGAATCTATTGAAATTATCAAGCACCCTGAAAAATTCAAGAGACGCGGCCTACACGCTACATCATGCAATCATTACAGTGAGTCACGTGTCGGTGGGGATAAAGTCGGGTATAAATACCTAAACTTTGCTCAGCAGAGCTCATTCAGTATTTTGATCTTGTGCAGTGAAGATTCCTGAAGATGTATAGTGCAATAGCCGGCGAAACGTCGGAAAGTAATTCCAATTTGACACAGTCTAAACCCAAGAACCATGATTTCGAAAAAGTATAAGAGCCAAAATTTTTCTAAATGGAGTGGGAAGTTGGATGGAGCTACTAAGTTTGTATTACATAAAAAAGTTTAGGGCCCTAAAGTAGATCACCCCCTAGATTGTTCCAAATATCATTGATACTGTGTTATAGGTCGTACAAAAGGTAATACACGTTTCAGTTTTCTTTAAAAATGTTGAAAGAGAAATCACAAAACCTCAGATTAGCCAACTAACTAGCATATCAAATTTCATTAGAAAAGATGACTAATTCTAGAGGCCGAGATTTGACTGGTTTCTTGCAAAAATGTTTCTTCATCATCCAATTCTGGAAATATTTTAACTTAGAGGATCAGAAAGTATATTCTCACACGGTACACCTACCTTTTTTTACTGACGTATCTAGACTTTTGTGGATCCATGTGCAAACAAGTCATGCCCATGGACCTCCCTCATGAACTCTAACCATACTTTATTTCTTTACAATTAACGGCCTACATTACTATTACTGTTTATACATCTGGTCTCCCTATTAATTATACAGGTACCTAAAACAGAACTACAAAATTAGAACTTATTATTTTTGTACACATAAATCAAATCAAAATACAAAGAGGTATACAAATATAAATGCAAATACTGACCTAAAATTGGCTTGATCTACAACTAGCAAAATATTTACAAGTCCATATAATTTCTAAGGATTCTAAGGTGAATATCATCAATTATTTAGCCTGCCTGTGATATACTCTACCTCTCTTCTCCCATTCCCAGAAGGCAGTCAATATGCATATTCAAGGGTTATATCTTTTATTTATTTACTTATTGAAACACCCAACAGCATTGACAAAATGAAAATAAATTACAAAATATAACAAAGCCACATACAGCCAAAATTTCGATACTCTAACTTACTTTTTGAATTCTCTACCATAAGTAACAATTACAACCTTTCTATGCAATAAGACATGACAAGGGCTTTAAAATTGGAGGGCTTCAATATAGTAAAGTCACTAATGGATTATATTTTGTTGAAGCAATACCATTTCTAAAAGTTGGAGATGTGTATTTAATATTGGTGCTTGCCGTGGGAAGATAGAACAAATCAGGGCTTCTACTAGAATTTCTAAAATAACATAAAATGACAGTTTACTCAGAAGTTCAATACAATCAATGTTATTATTTAATATTTTATATAAAAACATACAACACATATAAAATCTTCTAGATTTTAATGTCAACACAACATAGGTATTCGTTATCAATGCCTCGTATGGGATACACACCATCCATTTTAAAACACAAAAATTTTAAAAACCTGCGTTGGATTCTCTTAATATCACATATATACTGATCGTAATAAGGTTACCATAATATGATGTTAGCATATTTTAGTATACTTCAAACTAGGGCAAAGTATAGTGATTTTAAGCATGAAATACTTAAATTAGGTATTAGGTACATATTTCTATGCTGACATTTTAATTGAAGGTTTTTGCTCTTTATTCTAAACGTTGGTCTTAAGTAAAGTCATAAATTATTTATGTTTTACTTAGTAGATAGAGATACTAGACGACCCCCTCATTATCTATTTGGTTGTATCTATCCACATTTATATTTTTATTTATTGTTATTTTGTATTTGTTTATGTTTCATGTTTATCCTTAATTATTTTGTATTGGATTGGGTTGAAAGCGATACCATTGCTATAATATATTGATATTGTCATGTCTTTTTTTGGTATGTGACCTATTACACAAAACTTCTTGTGACAGTAAAGCATTTTTAAATTTGATTTGAAATGTTTGTAAAATCTTTACAATTTCTCATCAGAAAGCTCAAAATGCGGGATGCTTCAGATGTAACTTTGGCAATATGTTCTGTAAACATAAGTTCAGAGTCAACCCAAAGGCCGAAATCTTTTACTGAATTGTATCTGGATACTAGTGAACCGTTGATGTTGTAGAAAAAGTTGATATATTGATCTGCAAACAGCAAATTATGAATGTCCAATACATTGAACAGATCATTAAACTCAACATACTGACACCAATATATCGCTTAAATATGAAATGAAAAAATTAATGATGACAATTAGAGAATGATTGATCCTATCAAAGGCCTTTGTAAAATCTGTAAAGATAATGTCTACCTGAGAATTAGGGTAGTTTAACTTCTTTGATAAATATTCAACAAAGTAACCTAAAATAGTGATTGTTGACTGGCCCTCATAAATCAGTGCTGATGTGTTGATATTAAATGCCTTGTAAGTAGATACAGATAACTATGGAGTAACATCTCTAGAAGTTTTGAGAAGCCAGATAAAAGGGCCACATGACAAAAAGCCCTAGCTTACTTGGTCATGTGACTGTATAAGTAGAGACATCATTTGAATTATCAATGTACTATTTCAAAGCTAGGTTTAGATCTTATTTTCTAAGTTTGCAGGGTTGGTTTGTGTAAAGGAGCAATTTGTTCTCACTTTGGGTATACTTATTATCCAATCCCTTAGTTATAGTTTGTGTATATCTCTGGACATTGCAGTGATTTGCTAGTAAGTAAATTTAGTATCTTCATTGATTATTGTTGTTTCTTAAGCTTTGCACCTACAAAATTGTAAAATTAGTTGGAGGGACTCTTGTTGGATCTGTAATTTATTGAAACCGCTTTATTGTAAATAAATAAATAAACTTAGGATAATAAAAGTCTGAGTAGCAAATTTTATTCAGGATCTTCTACTGTCTAAGTCCATTTTGTGCATATTAAGTTGTTGTCTCTTTTGTAATTCCAGTCAACCTTTTCCTTTGTAGTTTAAGTGTTTCTCTTTTTAGGACAACCATTATGCACATATAACACTGTCCGTGTATTATTTTCTATAGAGCAGGACAAATGTTTGTTAAATTAATTAAACATTCTAACAAGTGGAGAATTTTTAGCAGCATTGGTTTTGCGGATGGGTATGGAAAAGAGTTCATGATGTCTAAAAGTTCTATGAAAGATGTTAAAGTGTGCTCCAGAACAAATCTGTCGAGTGAGCACTAAGCCTTTCATAATCTTGAACAACGTAACCTAATCTGGTGTCTTCTGTTTCCCAATGTTAATAGTTTATATTGATTCACAATATTAGTATAATCTCGATCCGATTATATTGATTCACAATATTAGTATAATCTCGATCCGTAGCAACTTGTGTTGCAGAAACTTCAACCTATTTACATTCACTTGGTATTGCGGGTTCCAAACTACTGATGCAAAACAAAGTTTCCTAAATATATATATATATATATATATATATATATATATATATATATATATATATATATATATATATATATATATATATATATATATATATATATATATATATATATATATATATATATATATATATATATATATATATATATATATATATATATATATATATATATATATATATATATATATATATATATATATATATATATATATACACTTCCCCAAAAAATTAACGCACCACCAAAAAATAACCAAAAGTTCAAAGCAAGATTTTATCAAAACTACTTGTCCGATTTAGACGTTTTTTTTTAATGACAGGTTGTGCCATCCACAATGTTAGTATACTAACGGTATTCTAATAAAAATCTTTTTTTTACTAATACCGGGTGTAGCAATTATAGCGTGTTTTTTTAATAAAACTTGTAACACCCTGTAGAGTTGATCAGTTACAATATCAAGTTGGAATTGAAATCACGCCATAGCCTTATCTTTTTTTTACATTTTGTTTTTTTTATTTACTCCATTATCTTTCTTATTAAACGAGAAACAGCATTTTATAGCATAACATGATTTTATTGGTTTTAATTTACATTTTTCTCACTAAAGTAAGTAGCAGGCTATGGAAAACCAAAGTAACAGTAATTGTCAAAAATGCAGATGCTTTTTGTCACTGTCAGTCCGCTTTGTATGAATGTAGATCAATATGCAACGTGAAACAAGAAATCTTACTCGCGAAGAATGTGCTCAAGCATTAATATTGTTTGAGGATGGTTGGAGCTACCGAAGAATTGGTGAACGATTTATGGTAACTCATACAACCATTTCACGAGTTATACAACGATATAGATAGACTGGAAGTAATTGTCGCAGGCCGGGACAAGGGAGGAATCGAAAAACAACTCCGATTCAGGAGCGTTTTTTGAGACTCGCAGCATTAAGACAGCGTTTTTTAACAGCTCGAGCCCTTCAAACTCAGATTCGAGATGTTAATGGTGTACAAGTTTGTACAGAAACCGTTCGTCAGCGACTCAGAGAGCATAATTTGAGACCTAGGATTGCTGCTCGAGGTCCAGCTTTAACTAGAGTTCATCGGAGAGCAAGGCTAAATTTTGCTATGGAGCATCGTAACTGGTTGGAGGCTGAATGGCAACAGGTATTATTTACGGATGAGTCCCGATTTTGCTTGTTTAACAATGACAGGCGTATACGTGTATATCGACGTCCTAACGAAAGGTATGCTCAGTGCAATTTTTCACATACAACATTATTTGGGGGAGGATCTTTGATGGTCTGGGGAGGCATTTCATTGACTGGTCGCACGGAACTTGTTATTATAAATGGAAGCCTTACAGCTGAAAGGTACATATTGGAGGTGTTAGATCAACATGTGCCATATGCGCCATTTATTGGGCAAGGATTTTTGTTAATGCAAGATAATGCCAGGCCTCATGTTGCTCGAGTTGTGAGAAATTACCTAGAGGAAGTCGAAATCGCTACCATGGCATGGCCTGCTCGGAGCCCGGATTTAAATCCGATAGAAAATCTCTGGGACACTCTTGGGAGGAGATTACAAGAGGAACGTAACGTAAACACTTTGGAAGACGTACGGCAGAGACTTATTCGCATATGGGAAGAACTGGACCAAAATGACATAAGGTCTCTAATTTTAAGTATGAACCGTCGTTGTCAAGAAGTTATTCGTGCCAGAGGCGGAAATACTCGCTACTGACATTTTGGTGTAATTTTTAGTTGCGTTTTGTTTCGGTTTTTCGTTATTAATAATTTGCAATAAAATCATGTTATGCTATAAAATGCTGTTTCTCGTTTAATAAGAAAGATAATGGAGTAAATAAAAAAACAAAATGTAAAAAAAAGATAAGGCTATGGCGTGATTTCAATTCCAACTTGATATTGTAACTGATCAACTCTACAGGGTGTTACAAGTTTTATTAAAAAAACACGCTATAATTGCTACACCCGGTATTAGTAAAAAAGAGATTTTTATTAGAATACCGTTAGTATACTAACATTGTGGAAGGCACAACCTGTCATTAAAAAAAAAACGTCTAAATCGGACCAGTAGTTTTGATAAAATCTTGCTTTGAACTTTTGGTTATTTTTTGGTGGTGCGTTAATTTTTTGGGGAAGTGTATATATATATATATATATATATATATATATATATATATATATATATATATATATATATATATATATATATATATATATATATATATATATATATATATATATATATATATATATATATATATATATATATATATATATATATATATATATATATATATATATATATATATATATATATATATATATATATATATATATATATATATATATATATATATATATATATATATATATATATATATATATATATATATATATATATATATATATATATATATATATATATATATATATATATATATATATATATATATATATATATATATATATATATATATATATATATATATATATATATATATATATATATATATATATATATATATATATATATATATATATATATATATATATATATATATATATATATATATATATATATATATATATATATATATATATATATATATATATATATATATATATATATATATATATATATATATATATATATATATATATATATATATATATATATATATATATATATATATATATATATATATATATATATATATATATATATATATATATATATATATATATATATATATATATATATATATATATATATGTATATATATATATATATATATATATATATATATATATATATATATATATATATATATATATATATATATATATATATATATATATATATATATATATATATATATATATATATATATATATATATATATATATATATATATATATATATATATATATATATATATATATATATATATATATATATATATATATATATATATATATATATATATATATATATATATATATATATATATATATATATATATATATATATATATATATATATATATATATATATATATATATATATATATATATATATATATATATATATATATATATATATATATATATATATATATATATATATATATATATATATATATATATATATATATATATATATATATATATATATATATATATATATATATATATATATATATATATATATATATATATATATATATATATATATATATATATATATATATATATATATATATATATATATATATATATATATATATATATATATATATATATATATATATATATATATATATATATATATATATATATATATATATATATATATATATATATATATATATATATATATATATATATATATATAAATATATATGTGTGTGTGTGTAATAAAGGCTATATCAAGACTTTTGGATTATTGAAATGTTTAGTGTTTCTTTTTATAAATCGTAGCTGACGATTTTCTTTTGACTTAAACTACAAAGGGAAAGGTTGACTAGAATTATAAACAAGGCAACAAGATAACATGCACAAATTGTACTAGGAAGAAAAGAAAGCTGCAGACAATAGAATATCTTGAATAAAATTTGCTACTCTGTCTTTTATTATCCTGAGTTTATTTATTTATTTATTTATTAACAACAAAGGGGTTTCAACAGATTACAAATCCAACAAGAGACTCTCAAAATAATTTTAGAGTTTAGTAGGTGCAAGGCTTAAGAAACAACAAAATAAATAAAAGAACTAAATGTACTTACTAATATTGAGTAATTTCCACAAAAAAGCACTAACAAATCACGATGTCAAGACATATACACAAACTATAACTAAGGGATTGATAATAGGTATACCCAAAGTGAAAACAAAGGTAGATTTAAGAATCGAAACATTGGCGGGTGGTGACTGAGGGAGGGTCTGGGGTAGACTGAAAGGGTCTTATAGGCCTACCAGTCAGGTCTCTAGACCTCCCTCCAACTACTACTAGAAAATAAGACCTAAACCTAGCTTTGAAAGAGTACATTGATAATTCAAATATGTCTCTACTATTATAATGTTTGTCAAATGAAGCATTCTAACAAGTGGAGAATTTTTACCGGCATTAGTTCTTCAGAAGGGTATGGAAAAGAGTTCATCATGTGTGAAAGTTCTATTAAAGATGTTGAGTTGTCCTCCAGGTTGAATCTGTGGAGCGTACACTAGGCCTTTCATAATCTTGAACAATGTTACCAAATCTGATGTCTTCTATTTTCCATCAATGTTAATAGTTTATATTGATTCACAATATTAGTGTCATCTTGTCATCTCTATCCCTAATTAAAGCATTAGTTTTAAAGGCAACATACTTTAGAAACTTGTGTTGCACTAAGTTCAACCTATTTACATTCACCTGGCTTTTTCATATATATATATATATATATATATATATATATATATATATATATATATATATATATATATATATATATATATATATATATATATATATATATATATATATATATATATATATATATATATATATATATATATATATATATATATATATATATATATATATATATATATATATATATATATATATATATATATATATATATATATATATATGTTAATAGTTTATATTGATTCACAATATTAGTGTCATCTTGTCATCTCTATCCCTAATTAAAGCATTAGTTTTAAAGGCAACATACTTTAGAAACTTGTGTTGCACTAAGTTCAACCTATTTACATTCACCTGGCTTTTTCAATTTCATATATATATATATATATATATATATATATATATATATATATATATATATATATATATATATATATATATATATATATATATATATATATATATATATACATATATATATATATATATATATATATATATATATATATATATATATATATATACATATAAATAGAAAATAGTTCTCGTTTCACAATAAGAAACAAATGAATTCAAACCTTCTTTCAATAGCAAGCAATCTTTTCGGTTTTGAATTGTATGATAAATTGAAAAATTGTCTACATACAACAGGAATGAACAATGCTTAAAGCACTGAGATAAATTATTTAAATCCAGAATACAAGATGGCTGCCCTGTGGAATGCCAGAAGGTACTTGAAAAGGATTCGAGACAAAACTATTAACCGTAATCAACTGACTCTGGTCCTTCAGATATGACCATATCTACTTAAGCAGGAAGTCAAAAACTCTAACCTCAGCAAGACGATCAACAAGTACTCGATGATTTATTTATTGATTAACATATCTACAGTACTTTCAATTTACAGATACTACTTATATAATGTCAATACTTGGGCTACAAACAATGATATAAACCTACAAGTAACTAACGTTAATATCTAAACTAGAGCCTGAGCTTGGGCTTCTAAAAGTTTCCGGTTAATAATCAATATAGAGTGCTCAAGTTGGTAATATCTATAACCAAATCAGCGGCATATTTGTTGAACAAAGAACCCATACAATAAGCTGCAGAATTTTTGTGAACATTAATTCTGGGAAAGTTTGAATAAAATGGATTTTTACTTCTTGTAATTCCATTGACAAATTTTAATTCTGCCATTTTCGAGAGACAATCTATCAAAAAGCTCTAACAACTGCTGGTAATTATATCCTTGAGGTAGATAATAATTAGATCTTTTGTAATAAAACATGTACTTTAAAAAATTATGATGTACTCTTTCTATTGATTTGGCCCATACCTCATATTGAGGAGACCAAATTATAATGCCATACTCAATTTTAGACAAAACAAGGCTATCAAATAATTTCAAACACACATTCACATGAAAGTGCTTGGTTGATCTTATTTTAGTTGTGATGTGAGGAAAAAATTTAAAGAATTATCAAAGATAACTCCCAAGCTACTAGAAAATAAGACCTAAACCTAGTTTTGTAAAACATTAACATTAAAGTTATATTCTCTGGTAAAGTTTAGTTTTTTCAGAGAGAAAGTCATACAAACACATTTATTAATACTTAATTAAAAACTGCTCATTTCACACCATGCATTCACCCTATTAAGATCATCCTGTAAGCCCTTATAACATTATGTTATTTCAAAATGATAAGCTTAAGCCTTGAGATACATGATATATGCCTCAGCACCTCTCTATCGTGGCTATTTATAGAGGGGTTCTTTCTTACCTTTTCACCTACGTGTTGGTAGCCTTTGTATATTGCATTTGTCAGTTGAATCCAATTCAAACAAAATTGGTTAAGTTTTGGGTGCCATTCATGGTACATTAAAATAAATTTAAAATAGACTCAACTGCCAACTCGGTCCCATGAGTAACCTTTAATATAAATAACACAGTCTGAAATATTCAACTAAATACAAATTTCAACTGTTAAAGATGGTTAATTCCTTTTAAAAAAATATGTGTAATGTTATTTTTAGAATACATATAAATACATGGTAAATACCAATGGTAACCTCTTATAATCGCAATTATTTACATGAAGAGGAAACATTTATGTATTAAAAAAACACTTGAGTGTGTTCTCACTTACAAAAAATGGTTTAAAACAATGTGCTTTTAGTTTTAAAAATTAAAAAACGAGTAACGGATCGTTACACACTCACAATCAGCCCTCGTGATAACTTCTATGTAGTAGTAGTAGTAGTGACAAATAGAGCATCTTACCCCACTCGAGATGTTGTAATTCTTCCTTAGAGAAGGACTCAACGCCGAAAGTATTCCAGCATAGTCTTGCGCACCTTTCACACGTGCCAACAAGATGATAGGGATCCTTATCTTTTGCGCCACAGTTAGGGCAATAAGGGTTGTCTGCTAACCCCAGCTGGTACATGTGCCTGTTTAGTTGTCTGTCAAAATGCCTATTAGGTCCCCAATTACCTGTTGATTCCTTGACATCAACCAAGTTGCCTTACATCCGTATGAGTTGGGTAGCATTTCTTTTGCTAGTCTACAGTAGTTCGTCCTTAACCAATTCTCCTTTGTCTTTTCCCAGGCCCATCTATTCAGGGCCTTCCATGTACAACTTAAAACCATTTGGAAATAATAATGCTTTAGAGTTTTTAATAAATTTACAAATACCATTTAATGATATTAGACTTAATAGTGGCCCCAAATTGGAGCCCTGCGGAACACCTGTGGTAATATCATATGCTGCAGATTTAGCACCTTATAATTCTACTTTATTTGAGTTAAACACAAGTTTCAATCAAATTTGTATCTCCGATTCCTGATATTAATCAAATGTACAGTGGTTTATAATGGAATATTTCATAGCATACAAATGTTATTAATCGAATAAATATTTATACCTATATAGACAAAAAAAAAATGTCAAGAACATAATTTTAGAGGTTTTTGATTACATACTTTCAATAAATACATACCTACAATTTGCGTAGTTACTCTTCATTCTTTGGATAGACTTAGATTTATGTGCCAGTTGCAAATGAAGTTCAAACTTTGTTCCTCGATATGGATTTGTTTTCAATAATTTTCTTGCTTTTAGTTGCCAATATGAGTTGAATTGAGGCAGCAGCACATAAAAAACCTTATTTAGGGTAATTTGGAGATCTGGATTGCATTTTGTCCCTTCAAATAAAGAGTGTTATTTCAAAAGATATTTTCAGTTTTCTCTAGTTTGACATTTAAAAAAAATTAATTTTTTCTGATACATTTAATATAAGTATTATTACAACATAAAAAAATGAAGTAATTTTTTTTGTAGTTTCCTTTTGATCTCGGACGCTTACATCATATGGCTAATTTTTTTTAGTTGCCAAATCCCAATTACAGGACTTCAGAAAGCATCTAATATTTTTACGTTAGTAAATATTATCACTAATTCGAACACTTTTTTTTGCTCGTCCTTAAGACATTAACTATTGACGAAAAAGGGCTATTGTTGTTGTTGCACGAAACAAAACTGTAAACACATAAAATAATACTCATTTTCATTTCTTATTTACCAAATTTGAATCTCCCTCTAAAACCATAGATAGCGTTCATTCACCTCCTTATTTCTTCTAAGCTCCTAATCGAAAGATTTAATTTTCAGTTCTTCTCTTAAAAAACAACCTCTGTAGCAAAAATGTCGAAAGTGCTTCTTCAGAAATTTAAGAACATACGTAGGACACCAGAAACCTAAAGAAGTCAACGAGTGAACTACTTCTGTTGTCACTTGGCAAAATTCAGTGTCAAAAAAATTCCTCCTTGAATTTCTGTGCTCCGGATACAAAACTGATTCTGCCATCTATGAGCTGGTAGTCACTTCAACAAGTTTTAGCTTCAAACAACTAGAGGTTAAATCTTAAAAAAATCCATGATTGTAGCGCCACTTTCCGACGGGCGACGATTTTTATACGCAGTTCCTTTTTAAAATATCGGGCTAAACTTTTAATTAACCCTAGCTAACCCTTTTTTTTGGGTTGATGTAAATAGATTTTGTTATTCATAAAACGTTACGGATTGGTTTGAAATTTAACCACTCGGAAACATTGAAACTTCCGTAAACTTTTAACGCAAAAATTAACCGATGAAAAATGAAGTACATACACATTTATGGTACAAAAATGGGTGATAATTTTGACGTTGGTATTAAATATAATCGTTTATAACCTATATTTCAGAAAAGTATGTAAAAAAACATCGAAAATACACAAAGGAAAATGAAGTTTGAAAATGCACGGAAACGAATGACGTAACTGTGTTCCACGCTTAAGGCAGCAGAAGTGCAAAGATGTGATGTGAACTTCCCGGACTCCCGACTACCCCTAATAATTTCTGTCTGTTTTTTACTTTTTACGAAAAAATTACTTAAAAATAATTATATGACGATTACTGACACAATTAATTTTTTTGATTCTATTGGTAGATCTTGTTTTATTTGTGACAATTTGTAGATTTTGGAGCCCTTATCCCCACCAATATCAACTTTTTTTGCTATTATTAATTTACTTCTCTTCAAAGTTTAGCTCTTAGACAAGGAAAGAGAGCTGCTTTAGTTTTAACCTCACTTTTTAGATTTCACGACTCGAAGTATTCTTTCTTTTTGAAGAAAAAAAATATTGTTGCACGAAAATAAAACTGTAAACACTTAATATAGATTTTTCTATTGCGTTTTTTTATAGTAATGGGAAAAACTAATATAAAGTCGTATGCTTTTACCTGCTTCCTGCTTTCATAGCGGCAAAGTTTTAAAGTTTACAGGATCCATACAATATAATTTAAATTACCGAGCTTTGCTATAAATAAAAGTTTATATGGAGCGGTATCTTCCGTTCTATGTAATCATCCCATTTAGTAGGCAATTTTATTGATAATTCTTACTTCCCATTATAACATTATTGACCAATACGTTGGACCACACATTCATTTTTTGCACACAAAAATGTCCTTCATTATTCACCACTGATTTTACTTCTTTATGTTGAACTACAATTCTACAACAGTGGACAGTGGCGTATTTAACTTAACGCAAGCAAAATGTTTGAAGGTAAAAACTATTAAGTACGTATATAAGTGTAAACAATTTTTTTTAGTTAGGTATTGTCGCTAATTTCATGAGAAAGCAAGCTTATGTTGTGTAAATAAACAAAAAACGACTTTTTTTTAGTTACCAAATGTAAATGCTTGCCCCCTCCCCTCACCCAGGAAGGCATTCTAATTCTAAATACGAAATACGCCATATTGTTCTATCACCACAACATCATTATTATACTGACTACATATGACAGCTGTTCCTTTCTATTTTTTTTTCAGATATGAGGCAAAAAATACAAGCAAATGAAAGAGTTTGTATTTTTAGCAGAGGTAATAAATAATCTTAATATAGAGTACTAAACACCATTACAGACTTGAATTGTTCACTTCCTCGACTTTCTGCATTCGTAATAAAAGGGTGCAATTTTCAATCAATCAATCCTTTCTTCCGTTCTGCCTGCGCCTTTTGCAGAAAGAAAATAACGAAAGTAAGCGAAACCATATTTATCAGGACTCCAGAAAAGCAGCAAATATAATACAATTTTGCACAATAAAACCAATGTAAATGACTCACCATTAAATCTTTCTGTTATCTCCATAGAAGATGTAATTTTCGAATATACCAATCACGTAGGCACGCGTACTGCACGTATGAAATACATGTGAAAAATACGATTTACACCAGGCTTACAGAACTATGAAGAGGTCTTTTTTATTCAAATATATCATATGATGTGTGACATCTGTTAATGATCTCATAAACTGTTTAGTTTAGGTGGTCGTTAGTAGATGTCAGGACAATTTTTCGACCTTAAACGGAAGAGTTGACGTCATAACAAACAGGCCATTAATCAACAAAATAATTTAAGTTGGAAAATGTATCCCAGGAATAATTACTTTTGGTACAAATTACATATAAATTAAATGCAATCCACGTAAATTGTTAAAATAGTGAACAGCTACAAATGGGTAAAGTAGAAATATTTTTAGTATTGTATTAGTGATTCGATCTATCATGCAGAATAATCATAAAAGCGGGGGTGACCGATTATTGATAAGCGGTCATGCAAGAATCAGCTAAGTGCATTAATGGTGGAGTTGAATTTATTAAAACGGATATCATTCAAGGGGATGGGCCAGTAATCATTCGTCCCCCATTAAGAGAGACATTTCCCGATTTCAACATGCGTCCCCAATTTAAAAATGTCATCCCCCGTCGCACTTTCAAGTCTCTAATTGGAAATCAGACTAACATTTCTAAAAGGTGGCAAGCCTTCATTCATTTATTTTTGATCCATATATATTTTATAACACTATTATTGTCCCCAATGACTTTTCACAAATCTGGTCACTTTAGGCGTAGCTGATCAATGGCGGTTTAAAGCCAAAAAGTTGAGGGACTATTTTATTAGGCCGCCATTTTGATTTGCTACCCTGGAATCGTACCAAAATATTACCAGTTCATTCCTATGGAACACTATATTTTTGTGCAAAATTTGAGGTAAATTGGATGATTAGTTTTTTTAGTAATCATTTTTTTAACGTTTCACAAGGTGGCGGCTATGTTCCGGCATATTGGATTTTTACCAAAATATTACCAAGTCATCTCTGTAGTGCATTAATCATTTTTAGGGCCCTAGGCCCGAACATATTTACGTGGGAAGAAGTCAAGACCAAAAAAAAGGAAAAAAAGGTCCTTACTCTCATATAGCAGAAGCTTCTTATACCCTTCTTCAATATAATAAGATATAAAAATTACCTACTGTATTGATAAAATGAAACAAGATAAATTATATAAACGATTTTTGATGCAGTGAGGCGGCGTGCCCTTCTTTGAGTTTGAGGCCCGGGCGTATAAGGGGTAATGCGGCTCTGGTCCTCCCAATATGACATTAATTTTTGACTAAAATTTGAAGTCAATCTGGTAAGTAGTTTTTAAGCTACGCCGCGAACTGACATACAGACAGACAGTCCTACAGACGGACAGACGGAATTGATAAATCATATTTTTTCGGCATTTATTGCCGCCATTTTGTTCCGCCATCTTGAATTAGTACCACGATTTTACTAGTTCATATCTATACGACAAAAAGTCATGAAACCCAATTTGAAATCAATCCATTAAGTAGTTTTTTTCAGGCTGAATGTTTAATTATTTTATAAAGTCGCCATTTTTTTCCGCCAACTTGGATTCGTACCAAAATTTTACCACTTGATTCCGAGATAATATTTGATTTTTCTACAAAGTTCGAGATAAATTGCATTAGTTTTTAGTAAGATTTTTTTTAGAGTTTTTACCAAATTGTTACCAGGTCTCCTATGACACTTAATTTTTGACCAAAATTTGAAGTCAATCGATTTAGTAAATTCTGTAAAGACAGACAGACGGAATTAAATAAATACTTTCCTTTTATAGCTCATTTGGCTTCAGAAAGAAAATGGCTTGCTTGGCTTGATTTAATTCAAATCAAACATTTCAAGACATTAAGTATCCTATTAGGACAGCATAAAATTAAAGATATGAACTACTCACGTTGGCACTGGGTAAATTTGGGACCAGAAATTACTGGCGCGAAAGTTTATTAGAATGTTTTAGCTCCTTGAACTTCTGTGCTCCGAGTATAAACCACCGCACATGAACTGGTTAGTCGCCGTCCAACGAATTTTCGTTTGAACAACCACTCCATTCACGTTTTACTAGGACAGCAGAAATGCAAAGATATGATGCTACCTTTAGCAAAAAAATTAAATGTAGGTTACTGACACATACAGGGACACTTTATCTGTTAGGACAATTAGGTCATGCCCTACGGGCCACTGAAGATAGGAGGCCAGGCGACAGGCCAGCTTACTGCTGATTTTTATAACATATAATTAAAATATAGTACAGTTAATATATTATAACATACAATATTAAAAACATCTACCTAGTAGCACATTTTTTTCTAATTCATAATATTACCTAGGAGGCTACGGGCCAGAGAAAGGTTAAAGCGTCACTGGAAACATAATTCATTTTTTGACCCGATTAGCAGATCTTAATTTTACTTTTTAGAAGATTTTTTGGTCCTTATCAAAGTTTATTTGCTCCAACCTCACTTTTTACATTTCACAATTTGAAGTCACTTTTTTTGAAGAGAAATTACTGTGGCACGAAATTAAAACTACTAAGACTACATTCTCCTTTTAATTCTTGCGTTTTTTATAGAAATGGGTAAAACTAACATACATTTGTACGCTCTTATACCCAGTAGCGTAACTACAAATTTTCAGCCCGAGTGCAGTTTTCAATAAAAGGCCCCCTTACTCATGATAACCTCGTACGTAATCCAATTATAAATAAATGTAACACCAAAAAACGGAGCAGGATTCAGGAAATATAGGGTCTTCTGCACTCTTTAAAAATAACTGATGACAAAAAAGGTCCCCTGTCTTGTATTTAGTAAACATAGATTTCCTTGGGCTCCATTATCACCATGTCCCACCCCGATGCGGGGACTAGCGGGGATATGGCTACGCTTGCCACAGCTCCTTACATGGCGCTGCCGCTATGCTCCTTTATAAGGAATCATCCCTTTATAATTGATAATTCTTACTTCCCAGTTCCCACTTCCCATTATAAATATTTATTGATCAATATTTTCTACCACACATTTTCTGCAGACAAAAATTTCCTTCATATTCACTACACAACTTCTTTATGTTGACTGATCCAAAACCACAACAATCAACATAGTATTATGGAAATGCTATTGCTTTTTTTTTCTTTTTGTTTCTCAAAATTCCACAATCCCTTAAGAAAATCACGCGAGAGACCGTCTGTATCAGGAGTACAGAAAAAGCAGCAAAAGAAATAATTGTGTATTAAATAAAAGTAATGTAAATGTTTCACCACCAGATTTTTCTGTTATCCCGATAAGAGATGTAATTGTCGAATTTACAATCACGTACGCGCGCCCGTACGTATGTACGTACCAATCACATGCGAAAAATATGATTCACATCAGGGTTACAGAAATATAAAAAAATGTTTCGGTTTAAATCATCTTATCATACGTCGTGCCATCTATTAACAATCACTTAAACTTTTTAGTTTTGTTGAACGTTAATAGATGTCAGGACATTTTGTCAATTTAAATGTAAGGTCTGACGTCAAAACAGGCCATCAAGCATCAAAATGTTTATAATATTATTTGGAAAATTTATATCGGAAATAATTACTTTTGGGTACAAAGACGTTAATTTTGTAAGTAATTATTATATGTCCTAAGAAAAATATATTAATTGCAACCTATATTAATGGTTAAAATGTGTGTATTGGTACAAGATGTCAATTCGTGTGTTATACTATTTATATTTAATAAGTTATACATGTCGACATGTATCCAATCAAATTTATTTAATTGATCATAGGGCATTAAACTAACCTATAAAACCAATTGAGGAAATGGGTATAGTTCAAATATCTCTAGAATTTTCAATACATGTAATGATTCTATATATTAATCAGAACAAAGAGCAGGGGTGCGTTGGTTATTGAAATTTTATCTTGCTATCATGCAATAATCAGCTGGATTGAAGCTTATTAAAAAAGATATAAGGGATGGGCTAGCCATTAAAAAAAACTTCCTATTACACATTGAAATCTCCGGTTTCTAATTAGAACCAAAGATGACTAAACATTACAAATAGCGCTACAGTCACGGATTGGTTTGGGATTTAGTCGCTCCTTTGAAGAGTTTTTTTGTTTCTACCACCTCATAGATGGCGACACAAGTTGTAATTAAATTAAAGATGTAAATAGTATCAGGAGTATTATACGCACCTCTTGATTATTCTGCTCTCCTGATAAGACTAGAAATTATTGAAACGATTTGTTTGACTTAAATGGACTCCTTTCTTCCTCCTACCTACCGTTCCTTGCTTGTTCGTATCCGACAGCAGCGTATCGAATTCTGATGGACCATGGTTAATTATTATGCTTTTTTATGAGGGTAATTATTAATAATAACAATAACATTGTATAATGGGGGGGCCCTTGTTCATACACTAGCGTAGCCATAGGGACAGAGGGGCAACTCCCCACCCCAGACCCCACTTTTTAATTTAAAATGTTCATTACATATTACAATATTCTATTAAAAATATAAACACACAACGGAAACTAAAAAAAATTAAGGCATAAAGCTAAAGTCGTATTTTTTAAAACTAAGGAGTGTATCAAAATCATTGGGGTTAAAAAATTATTAAAACTCCCTGCAGAAACTAAAAAGGAGGGGTTCGTTCACCTCCTTGACTCTCTATGATTCTGGTGAAAGGGATGGATTTCTGTAACGGAATTTACATGCTGTCTGTAACAAACAAAATGGCGAAATGAGGAAATACAATCTGTATCAGGATCACAGAACAACAAAGTAGTAAGAAGAGATTGCCCCTATTATTTTCCGTTTAAATTTAACTTCAATTTTCCCGCTAAAAACTAACAGGAGTAGTTCATCCTCTATTCTCTCTGTTTTCCTAATAAAAAGGTGTAATTTCTGAATAATTCGAATTGTAACCGAGCACATACCCTTTACATGATTTTATTTACTTATTCATTTTACACCAAGAGAAAGAAATAGTTGACTTCGTATATTATTATTGTCGTCACCTTAAGACTTAATCCACAGATTAATTTAATAACTAAACTCTAATTGGCACTGCTTTATGGCAATTTGCCTGTGGGAGGAGCTAGATTTCAGTAGTTGTAAACGCAAGTTAAATCCTGTAATTTGATTGATTGATGTTGGCAAGAGCCGGTGTATAATTAATTTTCGTGGAACTTTAATTAATGTGCTTCCTATCTCGTAGGTAGGATACCGGGCTTTGGATGCGGTGCATATGTGTTCGAATCCCCGCTCAGACAAATGACTTTTTTTTAAGATTTTTTTTTACAAAACTTATAATTAATAAAAAAAATTGGACCAGGTTAGGTTGGGATTAGTTAGGTTTACTATAAAGTCTATATAAAAACAACTGTACCAGCAATCTTTCGAATCGTCTCGTGGAAAGCAGACCCCTGTAGTTTTAACATAAGTGGTTCCACGTTGCTGATTTGCTTCGGGGGGAGGCGGAATCCTTAACTGTTCAGTGTGGAAACTAACGACCCCGCTAGAAAGGGAGCAGATGTTGCGAACGTATGAGGCCTAGATCCTGTTCGTCTGCCCAGTTCTACATAGAATATTAGCGTAATGGCCGCTATGAGGCAGGAGTAGGAGGAGTGAGAGGATAGAAATTTAAAAGTGACTCGTAAGGGGAACGCTCAAGTGGACTAACGGTTATATTTGTTCATAATCGCTGCAACTGGAAGAATTATATAGTGTTGAGCTTGCATAGCCAGTTTCCGTTAATTCCTCCAAAAATGTCCCCACCCCCGCACCGAAACAGTTTCTGCGTTTCCAAATGTCGTACCAGTATTGCCAGAGTAAATTCCCGGAAAAACCAAAAATCTTCACATACGCGGCAACTGGATTCTTTCTAGCAGCAAGATTATTCACTCCGAGCTTTTTTTTTTAACAAGGATTTTAGCTAAATGCTACATATATATATATATATATATATATATATATATATATATATATATATATATATATATATATATATATGTGGTATGACATCACAAGTCTATAGAACCTTGTATCTTATTGGCAACAATGCGATATTGTTGTAAAATGGCAACGTCTGCTGTTATGTTGGCGATTTGTGACAACTTGGCACCTTACCGCACATGATTCGTGGCTATTTTAATTTTGTGATACTTTTAAGGTTCATTTTAATTCAATCTGTTAAACAAAAAGGTGAGTGAAGCGTATATAAGCTTCACTATTATTGTTTAAGTTCTCAAACGTTTATCAAGAAAAAATATATAAAAGTGATATTATTTCCATTAACAGAAAAATGCTGAACAAACTGGCAATTCTTTTTGCAGTTTTTACTGTGGGTCTCTGCGCTGAAGAAAAAGTAGCAGAAACACCTAGGGCCAGATTGTTAGTTTCCAAACATATTCTTAACAGATATCTTGTAGAGGGCAAAGATATTGAGGTACGATATACCTTACACAATATTGGAAAAGCTCCAGCTGTAAACGTACAATTGAGGGATTATGGTTTTCATTCAGATGCTTTCCAACTTGTGGGGGGACATCTGTCTATTAGATTTGCAAGGATACCACCAGAGTCAAACTTCACACATGTGGCAGTCGTAAGACCTAACAAATATGGATACTTCAATTTCAGCAGTTCAGAAGTCATTTACAAAGTGTCTGATGCCGCAGATGCCAAGGTATGTATTTTTAATTCGTTTTGGAGAGTATTTAAATGATGTACATGTAACTGTAAGATACTTTGTTACTGTTATCCAGTTCCTCTATTAAAAGTTAGTCAAAATTTGTTTACCCTTTTTCCTAATCACACAATATGTTGCACTGGCTATTAGCCATATTCAAAGTTTTATAAACACAAAGTGAATATTTAAACTCCTATCTAAATTCATTTAAGGCAGTCTGGAAGCAGGTTATATGCCACTTATTTTCAAAATTTTAAAAACAAATGACCAAATTTCCACAGGAATAATGCAGTGATGTGTTATTTCTATCTAAATGTGCTGATTGGATCATATTTAAATCTTAACACTTTAGTGTTACAACTTTTAAATATAAAAAAATTGCTGGACACAATTGTTTTATTCTAGTCATCTCCGTATCAATCTGCATTTTAAGTTATTGTATTAAGTCATGCCAAAGAATTATAGTAGGTATCGTCGGCACATATTCCTGCTATTGAGGGGTGTGGAAGATCATTATATGGAAGAGTAAGGGACCTGAGTAGTGAAACTATTACAGATTACCTTGGTATACCAATGATGATCATACATACTTATTTCTTCTAGGAAACTAGTACTTGAGACAGTAGAATACATAATAACACCTTAAATGCACATTGATATAAAGAAATAACATTTATCATCAGAAGTACTTAATGACAGTAACAATTCTAACTTGTTGAATCCTTTTCAACTGATTACTTCCATAATTTAAAAGAAAAATCTTTAGTTTAACTCAAGAAGTGTTTATAGTACACACAGAAGGACTATACTATAACTGATACCACAATCAAATTTGTACTCAGTATTAAAAGATTTATGATTACCGTAGGTAACTTTCATTCACCTTAAATGGGCTATTTGAAAAAAAATCATTGCCTTCTGAAAACCCTCCTTACCAGTGGGAAATAAAAACTTACATCGTTTCCACACTTTAGAACACCTGAAATCAGTTACATGAATACTTTGCTTTGCATCTGATTCCAAACACTAAAATACCAAAATGTTCCACTTTAGAATATCTGAAATAAGTTAGGTACATAAAAAATATTCTTTCATTGGATTTTAGAAGCCCTCCTTAACAACAGCAGATTTTTTTTGTGTGGAAATGCATCATATATATCTGAAACTAGTTACATGAAACTTTGCTTTGCTTTGCATTCTAAACATTTTTCTGAACACAAAAATGTAAAAATAATCTTGGGGAAATAGGCCATTTCTATTTTCAGAGGAAATTTCATTTCCATTTTCCAGACTTTAGAATAGCTAAAACCTGTTACATGGAAACTTTATTTTGCTTTGCATTCTACACATTTTTCTGAGCATAAAAAAAAACTATTACGTCATTTTCATTTTCTGAGGGCATTTTGTTTATTTTATTTATTTATTTATTTATTAATAAGAAGCACACTACAGAGTACAATTCTAAATGGTACTAAGGTATATAACACAGTACAAACACAATACAGAATTAAATTAGTTGTAGATATAAAAATAACATAAAATAAACAGTAAACATAAAAAAGATTGGGTGCTGAGAATACAATTAAAATAGGAACAAGTTACTGAGCTAGTAGCTTCGTCTTTAGGGTAGTCAAACTTAATTGAAAAATATCAGAATTGGAATAATGTCTATTATAATTATTCAAGATACGGTGCATGAAAAACCTGTAAAACCATAGTTGGTGCGATGCGGTGGCTCACAGAAAAAGCATTGTTGTCTTGTGTTTCTTTGAGGGGCAAGGATTAAAACTGATCCTATAAGAGAAAAACAATCAAGCATCCCATTCAATAATTTATGCAAGAAAACCAACATGGCTTGTTTTCTTCGACACTCAAGGCTCTTTAGACCACAAAGTAAAAGTCTGGTACAGTATGGTATATCCTGGTATGGGAAGTGATGTTTAAATAGTAAATATTTGGTAAATCTCTTCTGAACTCTTCCAATCTCTCAACATTTTACGTCTATATGATGGGCACCAAACAGTAGAACAGTACTCCAAGATACTTCTTACAATACTATTATACAGGCACTGTATAGTCTATATATTTAGTATGTTGTTTTATGAAACCCAGCAAATGCAAGGCCTTTAGTGTTATATGCTCAACAATTTTGTAAACTTTAGCTGAGATGTCAAATATCCACCAAATATTTTTTGAGCTTCTATAAAGCCTCCTGAAATAAACTCAAAATTTCTCTATGGAAACTCTCAATTTTTATTTTATCTATCTATTTATTTATTTATTTATTTTTAACCGTATTCTTCACTGAAAACACATTTTTTTTTACTTCGATAAAACCTTCTGAATGTGGAATATAAAAAATTAATATGATTTTATAACTTAAATTATGGTTTATGGCTTTAAAGATGGTTTTATTGACGAACCTAGGCTAACCTAACAACTAACGGGATAGACCCACTTAACAAAAATCCTTGTTTTAATATATACTCAGAATTTTGTTGGCCCTCTACCGTGCACTTTCTTTAAAGCAAACTTAACCCATCCTAACATAACTTAATATAGATGTATTTACATTTTTATATTCAGAAAAATGTTAAGATTGTGAATCAAACTAAAATATCTATATGAATCTGATTTCCTAGGAAAAGCAAAATCAAAAAACGTTTTTGCATTTTTATGTTCATAAAAGTGTTTGGAATGGCAAACAAAGAAAAATCTCCATAGAACCACTTCTTCAGGTATTCCAAAGTATAGAAATTTCCTTGGAAAATGGAAATATTTTTGCATTTTTATGTAACTGATTTCAGGTATTCTAAAGTGTAAAGAATTTCCTTGGAATATGAAAATAAAAAATTTCCACAGAAATATTTTGATATTTTTATGTTCAGAAAATATTTTGGAGTGGCAGCCAAAACAAAGTTATCATGTCATGTAACTGATTTCAGGTTTATTTAAGTATGAAAAATGAAAATTATGCATTTCTGCAGAAAAATTCCTATTGTCGACTGTTAAGAGAAGCTTCTAGAAGACATAAAACTAGTTGGTTTCCTTATAACTGAAAATTCATAATTTCACAATACTGCTTACTCTCACACATTGGATGTGCTATCATATTCCCCACAACTCCATAGTTTTTCTATATTTTGTGCTTGTTTATTTATAAGTGTCTAGATAAAC
This sequence comes from Kuschelorhynchus macadamiae, assembly GCA_030620095.1. Lineage (NCBI taxonomy): Eukaryota > Metazoa > Arthropoda > Insecta > Coleoptera > Curculionidae > Kuschelorhynchus > Kuschelorhynchus macadamiae. The sequence continues at coordinate 641,605 of JAUTXW010004679.1, forward strand.
CCTGTAAAAAATGTTTGAATATTTATGCTATATGTCATTGAAAATGTAACACCTTGATTTTTTCCATTGGCGTTACATTTCCAATGATACACAGTATATTTGGTCATAAAAATATCTTTAAATGTGTTCAGATTATTTGTTGCGTTTAGATTGACAAACAAAAATCTTTTTTGGCTTTTTCGCAACTGAATAAAAATATTTATCTTCAAATTAATTGAAGCAAATATTTAATATAATTACATACCTCAACATTTAGACTAGTCTTTCTACGGAATGTTTCGATACATAATATAAACAATATTATAATTTCTTATGCTTGCTTAAATAATATTGTTTATATTATGTATCGAAACATTCCGTAGACAGACTAGTCTACATGTTGAGGTATGTAATTATATTAAATATTTGCTTCAATTAATTTAAAGTTAAATATTTTTATTCATAAAAATATCTCTTAAAACACTCCAGATTTCATATTACAATTTAATTTTTCTTGTTTTCAGTCACAAGTAACTTTCAGCAGCGAACCAGGCGAAGGTGGTATAATCGCTTTCCGAGACTATGACAAGAAGTTTTCAGCTCATTATTGGGACTGGCTCGCATTTTCTCTCATGACATCTCCGTCTTTAGTTATTCCATTACTTCTTTGGTACAACAGCAAGAACACTTATGAAAAACTGAACAAGCCATCTAAAAAACACTAGCATTGGTGGAAATTAACTTATTTTTTTGTCGTGTTGAACTTAAAAAAAGAGCTTCATCGTCACCATTTTTTCTATAAAAAAGAATCAGTTTGTACAAAAATAACATCCTAGCATCACCAATTGTGTCTTTGTTTGGAAAATAATTAAATTAGAAATACATAGTTTCATTTTTATATATATATTTTTTTGTATTTAAATTGAATCAGTTTGTTGTGTGTACTGTGTTACGTTAAACTATGTTAGTTCAATTATTTCCTGTGTATATCCTTTTTTAACATTTATTACTATGGTTAGAGTTTTTGTTGATGCATTCCTCATGTTCGTTACAAGTCCTCAGTTTCCTACCATTTATTTAATAATAATTAATTTAATGATAAAAACAATAAACTTAGTTTTTTTAATAAATATTTTTTGTATTATTTTTGTGTGAATCTAAACTGCATCTTCTTTCAGCTGATTAACATGCATGTGGTAATTTTTGAGTTGTTCACTACGTGGTATGTATTGTCTATAAAATAATCATAGTATAGCATGGAAAATGTTGAGTAAATGAGAATTGTTAAGATCTATTTAGTCATGAAGTAATAAATTTCTATCTTTTAAGCAGTCTATTTCTAAACTTTCCGATACATTTAATTTAGGGCCTTAATTCTCTATATGAAGGATCTTAAAATCGTTGTTAAACACATGATCCTCCCTGATCATATGCCTTGCTAATGTTGAGTCATGTTTATTGTGAATAAAACTGCGTTTATGTTCATTAATTCGCTTTTTAATAGTTCTACCCATCTGTCCAATGTATTCTTTTGGTCATGAACCACATGCTAACTGATAGATCCCTGACTTTTCTTCTCTATTACTTTTAGGTTTTGTGTTTTTCAGAAATTTTCCTAGGGAATTATTAATTTTGAAACCAATTTTTCCATTCTTCCTGTTAAGAAAACAGTTCATTTTTAAAGAGGATTTTCCCAGTATGTTATTATTTTAAAACATTTAATATCATCTCTACGATTGGGGTATATTTCATTAATAGTTTTGTGTCTTAAATTGTTATTTTTTATTTGTTCTACTATTGAAACTGGGTAGCCATTATTAACTGCAATTTGTTTAATTAAATTAAGTTCATCATTAAAACTTTCTTCTGATAACGGGACGCTAATCAATCTATGGACTGTGAAACGCTTCTTCGTGTGATATTCAGGTAATAAAAGCTGATTAAAACTGCCCATGATTTCACTAGTAATGCCACAAGAGGTTGAAAAATTTCCCGATTTAATTTTACCTGCAATGGTATTCGTTAAGAAAATTTTACACCAAATTGTGTTTAAAATTATATTTTTTTTCACAATGTCTAATTTTTTTCCTCTGGCAAGACATCAGCAAAACAAAGAAAGTTCGACTTAGTAACTCAGTTGTTATTGTAAGTACATAAAACTTTAACTTGCAAAGAATTTGAGTTTGAAAGCTGTCAGTTTTGTAGCAAAAGCTCTGTGATTCGTTTCGGTAAAGGAAGTATTCGTCAGTCATTCAACACTCGCGAATACTAAGAAATCCAAGTCAAGTATATGGAAACAAATATTGAACTCAACTAGCTGTTACTTGATGGAAATCCATTTTAACTCAATAAACAAAAAACGCTTGGTTTAAATTTTCACTTAATTTATTTTATTTTACAAAAATAAAAAACATGACAATTGTTTCGCCAACACTGTGGCTTCATCAGATGTTTGATCTTAAATGACAATGCAACACAAACAATATTATTTAAGTACTTTAACCTATTTTTACAATTACGATTATTACACATACAGGTGGAGTGTTCTCAAATTTTAGTTATTGCTTAATAAAGATTTAACAATGGGGAACTATTTAGTTCCAATTGATCATTTAATAATATGCTGTTATCTTTATGTTTCTTTATTTCCATACTTTCTAGTAAATTAAGTTTTTTACTTTTTTGTTCTATATGTAAAATTTCAAATTTCTCATTAAAAGTATGGTTTTCCTGAATTAGATGTTCAGAATAATTAGAATTATCTTTATGATTTCTGTAACTTGATTTATGTTCATTAATTCTTTTTTTAAATGTTCTTCTTGTTTGTCCTATATAGAATTTTGAACAAGTTTAATATATCTACTTATATGGGAACAGTTTACAATTTTTGTAGATAAAATACAGCAACTTTTCTGGAGTGGTCAAAGGGGTTGTGTTGTGACCTGAAAAAAAACACTATATAATTGTAGTAATGTGTGGTTGGTTTCATTCTTCTATCTTTAAAGACAACTGAGAAAGTTGATAAAATTTCTGCTATAAGAGGTAATGTATTCCAATGTGTAGCAAGAATCTTCCCTCACTAACGCCTTGTTTCTTATTACCGAGTTTTTGTCAATTTTATCGGATGTTTTTAAAAACAACGGTATCACGTTAAAAACGTCCGAAGCAATATCGAGTTAGAATATCGACCGCGCGACCTCTCAACAATTGAATTTCCGCTTGCCGACGTGATGCAGCGACCGATCGATCGAATTATGACAACAGACCGGCTGATGACGCAAATCGCGATTTCATATTCCATTTGCTATCACGTTCGGCTGTCGCTCGGTAGCTGTAAAATCTTCGGGTACTTTCGTCAAGCTTTAAGGTAATCAGGACAATTCGGACTGCCCAACCTAGCTTAGTATAGCGTATTGTATTATGCTTAAGGAACGCATCGAGACCATTCGAATCGCCGCGCGTGGCTAATAGTGTAGCGTATTTAACTTTTCCCAAGATTCGCGTTTTATTACAACTATTAGGAGGTATGGTCAAACGAATAATTTATTTTCTGAAATATTTTTAGGGGTTCATTGACCAAATGGAAGAGCCGCCACTGATGCCTCGCCTGAAAAAAAAATTAAAATTTTTAAGTTTGTTTTTCTAGGGAGCTGCTTAAAACTCTTAGAACAAGAGTCCGAATAAAGACAGTCTCTATTCGGACGCGAGAAGGAAAGCTTCGAAAATGCCAAATGTGATTTTAGCGAAACGTCAGCAAAACGGTTCTTTTCAGAACTAGAGTAGTGAACGGATGTACACTCGGAATGGAAACACATCATATATATATATATATATATATATATATATATATATATATATATTGAATTTTGAAACCACGTTTTTTTGTTTGTTTTCTAGAATTTTCAACAACTTTCCTATATCTTTTAACTTGGTTAAACTGCAAATACTGCTTTGCTGATGAAATCTAATAAGACTGAAACACGTGTGGCGCGGTTACCAAACTTCACACCTTTTTTTTGCCGACATGCACACGATTTATTTCTCTTTTTCTTTTTAATATATATAAGAGAAACAGAAATTTCTGTGCGGTTCTTGGTCGTAAAAAGTTGGTACAAACGAAAAAACTAACGGTAACTATTACTCCTTCGCCATTTTGTCGAGAATCGACCAAAACATGACGCTATGTTTGTTTCCAAGCCTAAGGTGCCATCTGCGCAGCATGCCCATATCAAAATATTTTTTTACAGTTTTGAGGGGGCCCAGACCCCCAGTGCCCCCCCTATTTACGTGTCTGGCGCCCAACGAAAATTTTTGAAAAGGTGATACTAAATGATACTATGTTCGGAACTAAATTGGGTCACACTATTTCTAATAAAAGGAAAGATTCCCGTGGAGAGAAGTTTATCGATTCTTTTGGAATCTAGGGACCTTGGCCGTGGAAACAAACATAGCGTCACGTTTTGGTCGATTCTCGACAAAATGGTGAAGGAGTAATCCTTACCGTTAGTTCTTTCGTGTATATATATATATATATATATATATATATATATATATATATATATATATATATATATATATATATATATATATATATATATATATATATAAATATATATATATACATTGTAGCACGAGCCCTAGATTCAAGGGCCGGTGAGATTAGAGTCTTATGACACGAGTATTTTAATAATGTTTTTTCTATTTTGTGCACAATATTTTAAAAACGCAATATTTAAAAACAAAATGGTTACTATTGAGCATTTTCGAAATAACAAATACATGGTTTTTCAAATTTGAGACGCGACCACTTTGAAATTCGATATGATCACGACTCAGTATCGCCATCTTTGCTGAGAAACAGAAACAAAAGTAAGGCGCGCTATTTGTTGGCACCGCTCACTATTATTTCCTTGGTGTTTTTTAGCTGAGAGGGCTTACCCGCTCCTGAATAAATCGATTAAAGTAAACATACATTCCTGTCTTGACAAAATGGCGAATGATACTTAAATTTTTTTATCGATTGCTTAATACTACTATTTTTACTTAGCTTATTCACATATTCTATCTTTTAAAATACAGATACCGCTAGGAAACCCAATAAAGGAAGAAGTGTATTAAAAATGACAAAGAAGTGAAATGAGCCCGCCCGAAAGGCTCGGAAAACTAAAATAAAAACTAAAGAATCAAAGTCAGTAAGTGAATTACCTTACTAAATATAAAAATGAAAGTAAAATAAGTACTTGAATCAGATTCTTTGAGCCTAACAACTCCACAACTCATCTTTTTTTTTAATATTCACCATCCAGTGCTTTTTTTGCATTGATAATGTAAAGTACACTATAAAGTTATAGATAATATAGATAGATAGACAGATATATAAATGTAAAAGCCTGAAATTCAGAGGGGTCCAAACCGACATTCATTTCGAAGGGGGGGGTCCTAACAGTCAAATCTCAGGAAAATTAGGAAGAAGCATGCCTATATCAAAATATTTATTTACAGTTTGGAGGGGGTCCAGACCCCTAGAGCTCCCCCCCTATTTACGTGCCTGGCGCCCAATGAAAATTTTTGAAAAGATGATACTAAATGATACTATGTTTGGAACTAAATTGGGTCACACTATTCCTAATAAAAGGAAAGATTACCGTGGAGAGAAGTTTATCGATTCTTTTGGAATCTAGGGACCCTAAAAAAATGGCGATTTTTTCACGGTTACAAACAGTTTCCAGTTCATCTATATCAGACTTAATTCTTAAAATTTGAAATTAATCTGATAACTAGTTTTTCAGGCGGATTTTTTTAAATAATGTTATTGTGACGCCGTTTTGTTTAGCCATCTCTAATACTTGTTTTTTTTGTGCAAAATTTGAGGCAAATTGAATAAATACTTTTGACCATAATTTGAAGTAAATCGGGTAAGTGGTTTTTAGCTATGCCGCTAAAAAAAAGACATACCGACAGATCAACAGACAGACCGACGGAATTGAGAAAACATGTTTTTTTGGAATCTAGGGACAATAAAACGTGAAGATCTGTAAAAACCTGTGAGGATGATTTTTTTTTACGTTTACAATACCCCCCTACGGGGAAAGTAAAAAGTGTCAGAAGTCTCATTTAAATTTAAAAAGATATTTTTTAAAAAATAATCCTAATAAATTGATGTTGTTTCATTATGGTAACTCCTTAAAGTGGTCGGGAGTGAGCTACCCTTACGTTTTTATCCCCATTTTCAAAGCACATATCATGGCTAAGCTGATGAAACTAGCTAGCTAGAGGGGGTTTCAGCTTCATGTGGTATACCATACTTTTGGGCTGGTCGGAGGGCTACTTACCATCCCCATATGATGATTTTTTGACCAAATTGTTGTAACAACAGATATTTTTAGGTAATTTACAATTACACACGAAAAAATTTTTCCGGGAAAATGAAATAGTTACCTATGACATAAATGCTAAAAGTGTTGTTTTATTTTGTGATAAGGGAAGATTATAGTCCCAACAAAATAAAATCACTTTTAGCGAGTATTTCATTCACTCTTTTTTCTACAAATACCAAACCCAAATGAACGCATTTTTTATGGTAATAAATTGATAAAATTTCTTCAACACTATCATTTTTAAATCTAATTTATCCATGAAATACGTTGCTAAGGTGAAAAATCGGTAAATTTCCTTTACCCGGAACTTCCCTCGTTATGGATTTTGTCCATTTATTAGGAATAGTGAAGTGTGACCCAGTGTAGTTATAATGTTTATATGTGTTATATATACTTCCTTTTAAACATTTTTAAATAAAATTTTGATGGAAATATTGGATTCCTGTCAATATTTTACCAGTTTCTTTCTACCTATGCCACACTTGACTTCTAGGCATAATTTAAAACAAGTAGTTTTTACATTGTTGAATCCAGTTTATCCCATTTTCTGCAAAATTTAAAGTCAATTGAACAAGATTTTTTACGTTGATTTTGTAAAAGATTTATTTGGCCGCCATTTTGTTTCGTCATCTTAAATTCGTATCACATCTTTACCAGTTTATCTGTATATCACAATTAATTCTTGCACAAAAACTGAAATTAATTTAATAAGTAGAAATTTCAGGCTATTTTTTAAATATTTCATTAGGCCACTATTTTGTTTTGCTATCTTGGATTCATATCAAAATGTTACCAATTTTTATGCAAAATTTGAGGTAAATTGGAAAATTAGTTTTTTAGTTATAATGTTTTAACGTTGTTCCGCCATACTGGATTTTCACCGAAATATCAGTGGTGTGCCAAAAGGGTCCGCAGGGCCCGCGGCGCGAGGGGGCCCCGGCTACTAAAGGGGCCCCAAATTAAACAGGGTATTCAAATAAACTATTTTTTTCCATAGTTAAAAAAAAATCAAGGATTTCGTAATTTTTTCAACCATCGGATACATTAGAAATGATAATGAAATGAAACATTTGGAAGTGACAGTACTTAATCATATTTAGATGTCATAGCAAAGTCTACTGAATAAATATATGAATATGAATTCTGTAAACTTTGGTAATAGTAAGTCAGCTAGATGAAAGGTTTAATAAATAATAATAAATAAATGCTTTATTGTCAAAAAAATTTTACAATTTTGTGGACAAAGCTGTTGTAAAAAAAAATAGTTTACAAACATCAAAATTAGCAAACAAAACAAAACAAAAACACATCATAAATATTATAGAAAAATAATATTTAAATCAAGAATTTAGAATATTAATATAATAAAATCCTAAAAGAAGTACATTAGAAATGTACTTTGTCAGTCGTACTATGTTATAAACATTTTCATAAATATAATGTAAAAAAAATAAAAAAGCAAAGTAAAAAATAAAAAATAAAAAAGTACGAAACAATTAAAAAAATACATATACAAAATTCGGTAAAAATGGTTGGTAATGGCAACTATCACACTAGGGGTTCATAAGGATAAATTTATGTGTTGTAAAACTCGTTCACGGTGTAGAAGGCGCTTTCCAGTAAGAATGACTTCAAAGCCTTGCGAAATGAAGTCAGAGATATTATGGATTTGATGTTAAATGGCAGGTGATTATGCATTTTTTTGCATTGTAGATTACTGATCTTTTAATTAACTCTGAGTGTGGGGTTGGAAGATAGAGATCGTGCTCAGTGTTTCTGAGAGGGTAGTTGTGAGAAGGTCTCTCTAATAGAGCAGGTGCATGCTTACGAATTAAGCAAACCGATTCCAAAATGAATAAGCAAGGAAGGGTTAGTATTTTATATCTTTTAAAGAAATCTCGGCAGTGAGTTCTACTGTTAAGTCTCAGTAGGTAACGAACAGCTCTTTTTTGTAGTATAAAAATTCGATCAAATTGAGTCGCACAACATGTACCCCAGAATGGAATAGCATATCTGAGGTGCGACTCAACAAGAGCAAAATAAACAGTTCTAGAGGTAGAAAAGCTAAGCTCCTCGGAAACAGATCTTAACGCAAAGCAAGCAGAACCCAACTTCCTTGATAAAGCGTCGATATGTGGATCCCATTTTAAAGAATCATCTACAAGAAGCCCTAGAAATTTTACAGAGTTTACGACATCAATAGTGGTGCCATTAAGGTCAAAAGGTTGCAGCGTGTTTTTATAAGACAAGACTTTCGTTTTAGAGATGTTCAAACATAGGAGATTAGAATCGCACCAGGATTTAATGGTGATTAGGTCATTAGATACAATCCTATGTAGGTCCGTGACATCTGGGTGGCTCCACGTAAAGCTGGTATCGTCCGCAAAGAGACATATTTTTCCACTAATGTTTAAATTAGCCATGTCGTTTATGAACAGAAGAAATAAGATAGGGCCTAGTACCGAGCCTTGAGGCACTCCATATTCCATTGGCCTACAAGAAGACATCCTGTTGTCAACTTTCACAACTTGATTTCTGTTGCTAAGATACGACTTAAACCAATCGAGAGGAGCCCCTCTAAATCCATAGTACTGCAGCTTGTTAGTTAATATATTATGATTCACACAATCGAAAGCTTTGGAAAAATCACAGAAAATTGTTGCCGTAGCGTGATGGTTGTTTAGGCTGGAGTAAACTCTATTAAGAAGGGAAAACATGGCATCTCTTGTGCATTTGTTACTTAAAAATCCAAATTGATGTTTTGTAAGTATTTCATATCTAGACAGAAATGATAAAAGCCTTTTTTTAACCAGTCTTTCGATGATCTTAGATAGCGTAGGGAGAAGTGCAATTGGGCGATAGTTCGAAGCTTCTTCTGAAACACCTGCTTTGTGAAGAGGTATGATTATTGCAGTTTTAAGGCAGCTTGGAAAAGTACCATTTTGGAAAGACATATTTATCAAAGCAGTCAGATGCTCTAGAGTGCACTCCGGCAGACTTGAATACATTTTTAAAGTAAGCCCATCAATTCCCGAGGAAGATTTATTTTTGATATCATTAATTGTACTGCGAAGTTCTGATAAAACTACTGGTGAAAAGAAGAAACTGTGCAGGTTTACCCTATGATTAGAGAGATATGAAATTGGGTCATTAGATTGAGATACGGATTTAGTCAAATCTTTGGCTACATTTACAAAATAATTGTTTAGGTCCTCAGGAGAGGTAAGGATAGTGTTGGATAAAGGAGTTTTGTTTCTTAAATCATTTACGATAGACCAGGTTTCTTTAGCTACATTTTTGACGTTAGAAAGTCTATTATTGTAATAAATATCTTTGGCGGCTTTAATAGTCTTATGATAAATTTTTCTGTATGATTTTACATAATTATGAAAAAAGACACTGTCCGAAAATTTCTTTAAATGAGATAGTGACCGCATGTTCTTAGAAGATATACGTAAACCTTTAGTGGACCAGGGTTTACTTCTTTTATTTTTGATAGGCCTAAGAGGAAAAGATTCAGAAGCTATATTAGTTAGAGTTTTTATAAAACGAGAAAATTCAGTGTCGACATCATAAGTGTGAGAGTCCCAGTCAGTTATTTGACATAGGTGTTTGAAATTAATGAAATTTCTAACCGAAAAAATACGGCCTACTTGTCTAGAGGAATTTTTGGCTTTGGATGTAATTGAAAATTTTGTGAAAATTGCTTCATGATCGGAGAAACCTGGACTTAAGACATTACATTCGACGGAGCTAGGATCGAAAGAAGACACAACGTAATCTATAGTACTGGCACTTGTCTTAGTAATTCTGATTGGTGAGTTGACGTGCATGGCAATTCCTAATGACTCAAAGATGGACTGAAGACATTCCTGAGCAGCACACACACTGGAAAAGTCAATATTGAAATCGCCACATAAGATTAATTTGCTTTTTACAGGAAGGGACTCGAGCAAACTTAGAAGGTTATGGCAGAATAATTGCACATCAGCATCAGGTGTTCTATAAATACAAATAATATAAAGGTCATAAGTATTGTGATAAACGATAGAAAATTCAAATACTTTTTCAGATAATAAATGATTATACTTTGATATTTCGAAAAAATCGTTGTTTAAAGACATTATCATGGTGCCTCCATGAGTTAAATTAGTTCTATTAAATCTGGCAATTGTGGTATAGTTTTTAATAAAAACAGGTTGATTGATATTTAGCCAGTGCTCAGTGATGGCAATGACTTCTGGAAAATTTAGTTCTTCAAACATATATATATAATTCGTCTGTTTTATGTCTTAAGGACTGAATATTAAGAAAAAAAAGATTAAAATTACTATTGGTCAATTTTCTAGAGGGTGCTAGATCCTCTTTTCGCGTCATATTGACTAAAAATTTTTACTTTTTGATGGTGAACCACTAGAATAATATTTACCAGTACTTTCACGAATTTTTTGGAGCCGTAAAATTTTTTCCGAGGAGTAGAAAGATCTATACGCTGCAAGATCTGAGTCCACTTCAGATGAACCAATCCCATAGGCATCGTGGAAGCGATAATACAACTTGCGCAGGGAGTCCTTGTCACTGGGAAGGCCTTCTGAAGCTAGCAATAATTTAATGCTAGTACTTGTATGCCCCTCAAAACACACACTAGATGGCTGGTCGTGTAGATAAGCAAGAAATAGCCTTAAGGTCTTTAGTAAGGAAGGATCCCTTAATCTGGCTAATATATAGCGACCATTTGCTTTATCCGAATCTTGGGACAGCCGCACTCTTGGTGGAGTCATTGGATCAAACTGCAAAAAATCATCTTTCCTTGCAGTTTTCTCCATGCTTAATTTAGAACCCTCCAGTGCCAATGACCTACAAGCTGCTATGGCCTCCCTGTCAGAGCCAATCATGACTGACTTATCCTCCTCAGGCACAAATGTCACTGGTGATTCCAATAATTGAGGCTTTGGTGGAGACAGCCCCCGGCTCTTTGGGATATCTATATTGACATCTTGATGACTAGAAGATGAGACATTATGGGCTGTGGAAGTGGGCGGCGTTTGGATAAGGGTTGGTGAAACTGAATCATTGGTAGGATCAATTATGGTACCAGGTGGCCACAGACTAGCGTTCTTAAGCTGAATTAAGTGATCTTTATTTTGCACCCCAATTTTAAAATCGGAGCGCAAAGTGTCTGCATTCTTAAGCATAGGAAAACAACGCACAAAATTCGTGGTTCCTAATTTTTCTTTGATGTAGTGTACAAGCTGATTTGATTTATACGTGGACGGAATTAAGGATACCACTACATAATGCCATTTCTCTATAATGGGTGTTTTGTTGGGCTGGAAGGAAACAGCTTTTTTTGGAGACCTATTGACAGGCATTTGGACATCTGTTGTATCGGTTTGGGTTGATATTGCGGTGGTGTATATCTTCTTTATTGATTGTTGTTTAGGCTTATCAGCAAGCTTCTCCAGGGTAAGTGCCATTTGTTTTACACTATGCCTCAGCTCAGCCATCTCTTTAGTCAACTGCTCCTTCGATGAATCATGCACCTGGACTTTGACAGATTCATTTTGAGATTCCATTAAAATAGATGATAGATTGAAAGTATCCTGCCTAATTTCTTTAATGGATTTAAATAAGGATTCTTGTATACTGTCAGATATTCCAGAATGGAGGCTGTGAATATCCTCAATTTTTTCTAGCAGTATCTTCCATTTGGAGTCATGATTGAGTAAGATGTCGTAAATTTCGCCAATGATCGGAAGGATGTCGTTGTTTTTCTTTAAGCAGGAACCCAGGGCTTCGAGATATTCTGAAGAGATTTGAGTCTTTTGAAGATCTGATATTTTATCATGCAAATATTTCAGAGTTGGAGAGTCGCAAACAGTGCAAAAAAATCTTATGTTGTTGAATTTTTGTTTGTAGAGCACTTTTGTCGTGGATTTATCCAGTCCTGTACAGACCATACAAAAATCTCTTCGGCACTCCCCACCACTTTACTGCGTTTAAAACAGTTTATTCAACATTTTCAATTCTAAATCCTCAGATATTGGTTAATTGAAATGAAAAAGCTTAGTGGAGAAATATTCAAATGATTTAACTTCTCATCTAGCAACTGAGCTAATTCAGATAAAATCATTATTGTATAACAACGTTGAAAACCTTAATACAACCAGTGAATTCGCAAACCATATTTTCGAAAAAAATTAATTATTGTTAAGTAGTATACCAGAACTGTTTTCTGCATTCCAATTATTTCTTGTCCTTCCTGTAACCGCAGGTCAATCGGAAAGATCATTTTCAAAGTTGAAATTAATTAAAAATGTCCTCAGGTCGACCATGACTCAAAGTCGTCTTATTTCTCTAGCTCTTATCTGAATAGAGACGAAAGGGCTAGAGAAGTAAATATTGACGAACTAGTTTATAAGTATTTATCTAGTAGATACAAAAACAAAAAAAGTCTGGTCTACCGCCAAAGAAAACGGTTCTTGTACTATTGGTTTTTTTATTATCTTTTAGTTTTGCTTGAACCAGAGTATTGTTATTATATTTTAATATTTAGTTATTTTTTTTTGTGTTTATTAGTTTACCCATACCTATTAATCTCAAAATGTATATCGTTCGTTCCATTTTTGTATTTTTTATTTGTTTTTTTTTTATTAAAGTTATTTTATTGTTTTATTAAGCAGTGGCGTAACTACACCCCCGCTAGCCCCCGCAACGCGGGGGGGCCCGCTGATGTAAGGGGCTCGGCCGGCCCGGTGTTAAACTTTAATTTTTACCTGCAAAAAACCAATATGCGAAAAGCAGTAAAAATCGTTTAAAAAATTGTGCCAAGCCGATAGAGATAACAGAAGGCATTAAGATAAGCAAATATGCGTAATAAATACCTGTCCGAAAATTAGCCAACTGCAAATTTTTGGTCAGGAGTTTACTGGGCTTTGTTTATTTTGATGCCCTCTAGAAAGCCTATCAGTTTGGCACAACAGTAATTGTAAAACACGCTGTATATTATTATTATTATGTGTTATGTTTTATTTTAATTTTATGTTTTGTATTTTAGTAATATATAGATGTATACCTACCGAATTGAAAGTTTTTTGTGTTGTTGGTTTAAATTATATTTGACTATATTGTAGGCTGACCATATGTATACAGCGGTATTGTACAGCGTTTTTTCCTTTGTACACCATTTTAGTGGTAATGAACCATATTCATCTATTTCCATATCCAGCTTTCAATCATATATTGTTTAAACAGGAAATCATCACATACAAATTAAAAATTTTAAACTTTTAATAGAGTATTTTCTAATGGTGAATGCGCCGGGAAAATGATGGCCTGCGGCGCTTATTTGATCAGCCTATTGGCATTGGGGGGCCTTTTGTCGATAACTGCGGGGGGGCCCAAAATTTGTAGTTACGCCACTGATTAAGCCGCCATTTTGTTCCGCAATCTTAAACTCGTACCAAAATTTTACCAGTTGATTCCAACGTAATACTTTATGTTTGTTTAAAATTTGAGATATACTGGGTCTTTTTTAATAATAATTTTTTTAACGTTTCCCTAGGCCGCTATTTTCTTTCTCCATACTGGATTTTTACCAAAATATTACCAGGTCAGCCCAATATGATTCTTAGTTTTTGGTCAAAATTTGAAGTCAATCGGGTAAAGAGGCTTTAAGCTATGCCGCGAACTGAGAGACCAGTGGCGGCTCTTCCATTGAGTCATTTGGTCAATGACCCCAAAAATATTTCAGAAAATAAATTATTCGTTTGACCGTCCCTCCTAATAGTTGTAATAAAACGCGAACCTAGGGAAAATCTAAATACGCTACACTATTAGCCGCGCGCAGCGGTTCGAATGGTCTCGTTGCGTTCCTTAGGCATAATAAAATACGCTATACTAAGCTAAGCTGGGTAATCCGAATTGTCGTGATTGCCTTAAAGCTTGACGGAAGCTACCGAGCGGCAGCCGAACGTGATAGCAAATGGAATATGAAATCGCGATTTGGGTCATCAGCCGGTCTCTTCTCATAATTCGATCGATCGGTCGCGGCATCACGTCGGCTTGCGGAAGTTCAATTGTTCAGAGGTCGCGCGGTCGATATTCTAACTCGATATTGTTTCGGACGTTTTTAATCGACGAAACTTGATTTATATACTGTTTTTTGTAATATATATTTTTTTATTTTTATGATCCATATGTGAGTTGGAAATATACAGGAAATAAAATGTTGGTAGGGACTAGTGCAAAAAAATAAACAACTAAAAAGTGGTTACGAACTTAATTTTGCAAAAATAACCAATTTCTAGGTGGTCTATATTTGAGTTGTGAATGTAGACAAAATAAAATGTCGGTAGTGCAAAAAATTAAACAACTAAAGAGTGCTAACGAACTTAACTTTGTAAAAATAACGGAATTCAAGGTAAGTAGTTGCAATTTGCCAGAACTTAGCATACGACAAACTAGTAAAGACAAAAATAAAGAGGTTCATATAAACTTTTGCAAAAGTATGTACGATTTAGCTAACTGGATATGTGGCTGTGAAGTCTCTAACTCATTTTACTGTTATGTTTGTTGTTTTCTAAGGACTCGTCGAACTCATTATGGTTCAAAACCGGTGTTAAAGACTTAAGACACTTAAGAGAAAAAATAAAAAAACATGCCTTTTTTCCAGATCACATGAAATGTTCGGTGAACTATGCTATGGTCGGAAGTGTTGATATTCGCACTCAGCTAGACACAGCTTATAGAAAATCCCTTAGCGATTTTAATGAAAATGTATCGTTATATTTGAAACGAAATTATTTTGTGGGGCATTCGAGCTGGCACCACGTGGCCAAGATGAAACGGCTTTGTCTGAAAATCCAGGGTTTTTTCGAGGGCTTATACATTTTGTTGGGCCAAGATAGACTATCCGCTTTAGCAATGTTAAGTATCGACAAATCGTTTATAAAAGGAATGTGCGTGCAATTTTAACGAACGTGTCATTCAGCATTTTTCCAATTCTAAAGAATGGAAGAGTAGACCTGAACTTCAAGAGAATTTAAAGCTCAATTTAAAGATAAGATATTTATTTTTATTGTTTTATTTTAAGTATGCCTATTTTTAAATTGTTTATTGACCTCCCAATATAATTCACCACGAGCCGCCACTGTGAGAGACAGACCGACATGCGGACCGACTGAATTGATAAAACATATTTTTTGGCATCTAGAGACGCTAAAACGTGAAGCTATGTAAAACCTGAGAGGGTGACTTTTTCACGATTACAAACATTTTATTTGGCAGCCATTTTGTTGGGCTATCTTGAATTAGTACCCCCATTTTATAAGTTAATAGTTGATCCCTATACCACAATTAGTTATGGCACACAATTTGAAAACAATCCATTAAGAAGTTTTTTCAGGCTGAATTTTTAAATATTTTATTAAGCCGCCATCTTGGATTCGTACCAAAATGTTACCAGTTGATTCCAACATAATACTTGATGTTTGTGCAAAATTTGAGATATATTGGATAAGTAGTTTTTAATAATAATTTTGTTAACATTTCGCTAGGTTGCGATTTTGTTTCGCCATATTGGATTTTTATCAAAATGCTACCAGGTCATCCCCAAATGATCCCCAAATCAGAGAGACAGGCAGAACAACAGACAGACCGACCGAATTGATGAATTGTGAAGATATTTATAAACTAAAAGGGTAATTTTTAACGATTTCAAACATTTTATTTGGCCACCATTTTGTTCCGCTATCTTGAATTAATACCCCCATTTTATAAGTTCATTTCTATGACACAATCACTTATGACATACAATTTAAAATCAATCCACTAAGTAGTTTTCAGGCTCATTTTGTTCCGCCATCTTGGATTCGTACCAAAATATAACCAGGTATTTTCTACATGATACCTCATTTTTGTGCAAAATTTGAGCTAAATTACATAAGTAGATTTTTAGTAATAACATTTCACTAGGCCGCCATTTTGTTTTGCCATATTGGGTTTTTACCACAATGTTAGTAGGTCATCCCTATATGATCCTTAATTTTTGACTAAAAATTAAAGTTAATCGGGTAATTAGTTTTTTAGCTACGCCGCAAAGAGACAGACAGACAGTCCGTCCGACGGAATTGAGAAAACATGTTTTTCGGCACCTAGGGACCCTGAAACGTAAAGTTCTGAAAACATCTCGGAGGGTGTTTTTTTTAGGATTAAAATACTTCCCTTTTACGAGGGGAGCAAAAAGTGCCAGATTATCATCATGATATTTAAATAATTTAAGAGATCCTGACCACAGGAAGTATCAAAAGGTCTTTTTTAGTATTTTTCTAGAAAATTCAGAATTTATAAATATTTATATTTTGGTGCCCCATCTAGATATTTCATTTCATTTATTAATTCAATAGTAATACATATCATCACAATATTAATAATAACTCTTAACGTAATATCAGGTGGCACTATCAGAAGGCACATAGCGTATTAACTTAAACTATAACAATATGCAAGAAGAAAAAAAAAACAATTTAATAATAAACTATTACAGGTTTTTCCTTTTTTTTATAACAAAGTGATAAATTTTGTGTTATTTATAAAAATATAGTTCCTACAGGCCAAGTTAAACTTTTTTAGATTTTTTATTTCCTTAATATTACCTGGTAATAGGTTATAGAATTTTGATCCTAAGTATCCAATAAATCTTTGGTTAATATTTTTATGACTAATAGGAACTTGCAACTTATTAAGTGTTCTACTTCTAGTTAAATGACAGTGATTTACATACTTCCTAAGACCTTCAATCTTATGGACATAGGAACAAACAGAATGAATATATAGGGATCTGACATTAAAGACTCTTTCACTGTATAGAAGGTTTGTCGAGAATAATTTTTCTTTTCTGTTTATGACTTTAAGAATGTAATTTTGTGTCACATTGAGTTGTGTCAAGGCAGAAGAATAAAGTCCTCCCCAAACAAACGATTCCATACTTAATTAAAGATTCCACCAATGCCTTATAAACAATGAAAAGCTTTTTAGAAACGATCTCTCGCAAAATATAAAATTTATATATAAGTTTTTCTAAGGCTATTTGTTAATTTTAAAATGTGGTGATCCCATTTTAAATAGCAGTCAATAATTATGCCCAGATACTTTACGTTAGAAACCTCTTTTATTGTGGTGTTTGACTCGCTTATTTGGATGTTGGAAAAATTAGGTCGATTTACATTGGTAGATGTGAAGGCTATATAATGGGTTTTATCTAAATTTAAAGTAAGTTTGTTAAAATCTAGCCAACTCTTAATAATAGCTAAGCCGTTGGCTACCTTATCCCTAGTACTGTTCCAGAGAAAACTAGAACAGTATCGTCCGCATATGAAATGATGGAACCCTTAATATTAAGCAATGTCATTGAGTTGATGTAAATGATAAATATTATTGGCCCTAGTACGGTTCCCTGTGGTATAGCAATAGTGGTTTTAAGAGGTTCACTTAATGAGTTACTTATTTTTAGAAATTGGTTTCTATTTGTTAAATATGACCTAAAGATGTCCAACACGGAGCCCCTGATACCACTTTTTTCAAGTGTTTTAATGAGCATTTCACGGGGTACCGTGTCAAACGCCTTAGCTAGGTCCAAAAAAACTGCAATACTTTTTTCACCATTGTTGAGTTTTGAAGTTATTTGATCCACTAATTCATACATCGCATCACAAGTGCTGGTTCCACCCACGAAACCAAATTATTTTTTAGACAAGATTCCTAAATCGGAAAAGAATACCATTACTCTTTGTTTAAGACATTTTTCAAACAACTTCCCAAAATTGTTAATGACACTTATTGTTTTGTAGTTATTAATATTATTTTTATTACCCGCTTTGTGGATAGGGGTTATTACAGCAGTTTTAAATCTTAAAGGTACAATGCTAGTTTTAAAAATTACGTTTATTATATGTAATAAAGGATCCAAAATATAGGCATGCAGCGATTTTACAATTTTTACTGATACCCCGTCCTCGCCAGGAGCCGAACTATTTTTGAGTGAGTTTATGTGTTTTATTAACTCATTTTTATTTACCGGTTTTAAGAAAAGTGATGATGATGGTTCTTTATTAATACATTCCGGTTCCCTGGCTGGCGGTATATTTTTAGCCATATCATTACCGACTGATATGAAGAAGTTGTTACAAAAGTTGGCCATGTCTTTGTCTGTTTTAAAAGTTTTGTTTTCTTTGTCCAAAATATTTATTATGTCATTGTTTTTAACTTTTTCGTTTGTGGCTTCAGATATAATTTTATAAATTTTCTTAATGTCGCTTTTATTTTCATTAATTTTATTTCTGTAATAGTCAAGTTTACATTTATTTAACTGGTTTCTATAATGCTTATACTGAGTTTTTAAAACTTCATTATTTGATTGTAAAACTTTCTTTTTTAGTTTATCTCTTTGTTTTATGGAGTTTATAACACCAATTGTAATCCAAGGTTTGATTTTTTTTGACTTGTTCATTGGTACTTTTATTGATTTTGCTTTATTTAGTAAGGTTTGAAAATTTTCATAGAACATATTAGTGGCTTCTTCAGAAGTCGATCAATATCATATTGCCAATTTTGCATTGCAAAAAGGTTTGATAAAGCAATATAATCAATTTTAAGAGTTTCTTTATTTATATGGCCCCGGAGTCTCCCCCCGGGCCAGTCGGACCCTGAACTCAAAAGTGGCTAAAATCAGAATTCAGATTTAGATTTTAATTTAGATCCTAAACAATTCCGGGGAGGAAAAAACTGCATATCAGTTGTTGAGGGCAGCATAAAGAAACATGGAACATCGCTGGATGCATATTTATTTATCTAGGGGAGGGGAAGCGATGCGCCACAAAATGGCAAAGATGAAAAATGTGCTAAACGACTCTAACGAAACAGATATCGCTTTCCGATCGATAAAAAGACGACTTGCGTTGTGCTGTGAAATTAGCGTCTGGCAAAACGCGGCGGTGAGCGTCGGCGTCGTCGGCGGCCGGAGGATGTCCTAGACGCGGCGGCTGTAGCTCTACACTGACTGCAGCGAGCAGTATTTCCAACTACGATAACAGGATCATGAGTACACACCACCGCGTGACTGAAATAGACTTGTGTTTATTTTCGTATTAGTTGTGTCGATACGTGTAAGTGGTGACTGTGTTTTGGCGGTTCGTCTCGCGCCGATCACAAGAAGTGGTACAGCAACATCCGTAAATCAGCTGGCCGCTCTGACATTTGGTACACTGTGACAGTAGGGCCCCGCTTACTTTAAGGGGGCCTATGAGTGAATAACCGTAAACACGCAGCGGGGTTCGCAGCTGGACTTGGCCCTTAGTGCGAAGCGGACAGCGGACATTCCTCCGCACAGCATGGCCTCGGTCGCCGCTTGGCTGCCATTCGCGCGGGCGGCGGCCATCGGATGGGTCCCCATCGCTACTCACCCTCTTCCGCCGCCCCCGATTCCCAAAGACCGACGAAAAACGGACGACGAAAAACTCCTCATCAACGTCTCCGGCCGTCGGTTTGAAACCTGGAGAAACACGCTGGAAAAGTACCCCGACACTCTATTAGGTTCCAACGAGCGTGAGTTTTTTTACGACGAGGATGTTAAAGAGTACTTTTTCGACCGCGACCCTGACATTTTTCGCCATATCTTGAACTATTATCGCACGGGCAAGCTGCATTACCCCAAACACGAATGTTTGACTAGTTACGACGAAGAGCTGGCATTTTTCGGCATCCTTCCAGATGTTATCGGAGACTGTTGTTACGAAGACTATAGGGACAGGAAGCGGGAAAACGCCGAAAGACTCATGGACGATAAATTGTCGGAAAATGGAGATCAGCACCTGCAACAGCTTACGAACATCAGGCAAAAGATGTGGAGAGCATTCGAGAACCCTCACACGTCCACGGCGGCACTTGTATTTTATTACGTTACCGGGTTCTTTATTGCCGTTTCTGTGATGGCTAACGTGGTGGAGACGGTACCTTGTGGCAGCCGGCCAGGTGGTGCGGGTTCCCTTCCGTGTGGAGAACGGTACAAGATAGTATTCTTCTGCCTAGATACTGCGTGCGTTATGATTTTCACAGCAGAATATCTCTTAAGAATGTTTGCCGCCCCTAACAGATATAAGTTTGTTCGTTCGGTGATGAGTATAATAGACGTAGTTGCTATTTTGCCCTATTATATCGGTTTGGGAATAACTGACAATGATGATGTGTCCGGAGCTTTCGTTACTTTAAGGGTATTTCGCGTTTTTCGAATCTTCAAGTTTTCGAGGCACTCGCAAGGGCTTAGAATCTTGGGTTATACCCTCAAATCTTGTGCTTCCGAGCTAGGTTTCCTGGTGTTTTCATTGGCCATGGCAATTATCATCTTCGCCACAGTTATGTTCTATGCCGAAAAGAACGAGGGCAAGACTTTCACTTCCATTCCAGCTGCATTTTGGTACACCATTGTGACAATGACCACACTAGGGTAAGTAAAAATATAGCATACAATTATATACAGGGTGATCCATTACAAAAATATTAAATATGAGAACTATAGTGCCCAATTTATATTTTTTATTGAAATATTTTTATATATACAGGGTGTAACAAAAAGCGATGCTGCGCAAAGTTTTATTTTTTTAAAAGGAACATAATATGTAAAATATATTACATTTATTTTAAATATTATTAATAAGACTAAAAAAAATACAGAAATTGCAATATCACTTAGGTGGCCATGGCTTATTTAGCCAACATTTTTGTATAGGCGCCTATGTACAGGGCCCCATTTTGGAAGCAATTGCGGGGTATCTTGTTTATTTTCTTAGTTTCTTTCTTGTGAAACGAAACAATATAGTCATAGTCCTTTTAGTTCCTGAGCTAATGGGCGATATTGAAAATATTGCATTTTCATGTACCTCTTCTATCTCAGTTGTCTGACAACTTGTAAAAAAGATAAAAACGAATCCTTTTAGAACTTTTTACGCAGATTCTAGTGGGGTAATCAGTTTTTTCTAAATATTACTGTTTTTGAAATATTGACAAAGCTTGGTTTTTTAAAATAGGACATCCTGTATATTTGTCAAGAAATTAATTTGTATTTTTACAAGCTTCTCGAAAATATATAACAGTATGAATCTATTTTAATAAACAACAACAAAAATTATAATTTTCATAATTCGCATTCAAAACTTGGCAGTAGGCCATGCAAAACACTGCTGCAGTCATTAACAGTAATCTATATGCTAACAATAAATGAAGAAAATTATTTATTAACAGCTATTTATCAATATATCTATTGATAATTTTGCACAAAAAGTGCTACCTAGAATTATGTAACAAAAAGAAAAAAACATTAATAAATAAGGAATTAAGCAAAACAGTGGGATGATTTCCTTTCTCTTATTGCGTTTCCTAAATCTTGATTATTATCATAATGACCTTTGTAAATTTTATTCTGCAGATATCCCTATAGAAAGCAATCCAATATCGACAAGTCTGGGGACCTAGGGGGCTATCTTATAGGCCCATTCTTTTCTATCCATTGATTGGTAAAATTATTTTCCAGAAATAACCTCTCCATTCGAGAACTGTGTGCAGGAGCCTCGAGCTGTTTAAAACGAATTTCGATTACATACACTAAAGGAACATCATCAAGCAAATCAGATATAACGACGTCTAAAATTTATACGTAGCGATTGGCTGTTAGATTTTCCTTAAATATATCAAATTTTATCTGTGTTCCTTGTGTTCCTAATATGATGCAAGTCACATTTAGACCAAACCTGCCTTGCTGTCTTCTGAGAAATATTTGGTGTTGTTTTCCTATGACCAGAATCTGTTATTGTACCTATTAAGTTACCAGAATCACTAAAATGTGCTTCGTCTGACCAAATAACTTTAATTTCAAAATGTCTAACCATATCACATCTTTCTCAATACCAATTACAGAAGACTACCCCAAGGTGTAAGTGTTTTACAAACTTATCACATCTTTTGCGATACTAATTACAGAAGACTACGCAAGGGTGTAAGTGTTGGACAAGCTTAAATTTGCATTTGTATTTGTGTTTTTTGTTAATGTTTTGAACTTCAGTTTTTGGAATCCCTACGCTTTTTTCGCTGACGCTACAGGAGTTTGTTGTTTGTAAAAAAGGGAAAGATTTTGCCCATATCACCAACCTTGTCACTTGCACCCCCTCGCGAGGGTGAGTGAAACCTTATTTTAAGGGCAATCAAATTATCTTTTCAACGCATCTTATTTCTTCAAATTAGATGCAGCCGTTTTTAAAAAAATAAGGGTAGAGCAATAAAAAGAAAAAAAATCATTTCTCGGTGAAAAAATATTGAGATCCGTCGATTTTTGTATCGAGAAAAAGTTTTTTCCGCTTATTTTTAACTCTGTCACTTTAACCTACCGCAGGGGTAAGCTCAGTGGCGCAACTAGGGGGGGGGGCTAGGGGGAGCTTAGCCCCCCTACCACAAAATTAGCCCCCCCGCCAGGAGATTGGCGAGGGCCCACCAAAACACTTAAATTCCATTTGGTTTGTAAAAATGGGTAAAAAGGTATTCTTCCGTAGCATAGTTTATTTTTCTCTTCCGTTTTTTAGTTACGAAATAAACAAGTTTTTTTCTAATTTAGCATCTTTTATGCTTTGACCAATTTAATTGGACACTATCTGGGCTTACGAAATCGTAAGGGCCCGCTTATTTTGAAGTTATGGATCACAAAAATTTGAGAAATAGTGAAAACTGTAAGCGATATTTTTTAAGGGGTTTAAAAGGGTAAAAAAAATCATATTTTGATTACGCAAAACCGATAATAGTCAAACTAAAACGGAAAAAAATAGGTGGGGCAAATGTTCTAACATTGAAAAATCACGGAAGTTATTGATGTAGATACTTAATCTTTCTCGACTATACATATTTAAGATAAAATTGAGGTGATATTCCAAAAAACGGCGAAAATTCTGTTATTTAATTTTTTTTAACAAAACCATGTTTGCTCCCAAGTAGCACAAATTAGCTGATGAGCTTTTTTGCCTAACAGTTATCCATAAAAAACACATAAAAACTCGCTTCAAATTAGATTTTTTGGCTCCAAAAGTAGCAGTTTTTAATGTAGATAGCATAATTACTTGGCCAAAAAATATCTTTTATAGGATAGCTAAACCTCCAGCTTTTTTTTGTAATATTGGTCGGCCAAAAAGTAGAAATATCTGTCAATTTTGATGCCACAATATAACCAGATATATTCTAGTAGTATTGAAGTTAAATTATAGTAAGCATAGCTGTTTAAAATGCCAGAATATGGCATTTTTAATCAATAGAAATCGAGGTCAGAATATAATTCTGAACAGGTCTGTTAATGAAATGGTCAATATTTTTTATGAAGTAATATATCTATGTATTGATAGTATTGTACCATTTTTCTACTAAAAAATTTCCAGTTTGGTTTTCCACTGAGTTGAAGGCCATTATAATTGAGAAAAAAAAATACATAAGCAGTATGTTAACACAAAACTGTATTCTGATTATGTCAAATTTTGT
Organism: Kuschelorhynchus macadamiae; assembly: GCA_030620095.1. Classification (NCBI taxonomy): domain Eukaryota; kingdom Metazoa; phylum Arthropoda; class Insecta; order Coleoptera; family Curculionidae; genus Kuschelorhynchus; species Kuschelorhynchus macadamiae. The sequence continues at coordinate 665,526 of JAUTXW010004679.1, forward strand.
AATGTTAGGGCTAAGTGTAAAACTTTAAAAGACAATGTTATAGTGACTATGTGTATATTTATTAGTGACGACTAATAGGAACTTTTATATAAGATTCCTAATGTGTTGTCTTACAGGGATGCTGTTGGCTCTTCTGGTGAGGCTATGATTTGTTTATTACTTTTAATGTACAACAGCAAATCATGTGATATGATGATGTAACTCTTAATAATCTTCATATGTCCCACTTAAAAGTGTCCTTGTCTGATATATATATATTATGGCTGGATTGAGCAAGGGTCCTTGATGGTTTACCACCAATTTTCCTGAGACAGTGCAGTTTTCTGTTGGCTCAAACCCCTTTTCATTATATTTAACTTATTAAAATTTCCCAGTTACTGACTAGTTTTATTTATTCCTAAGACCGGAGACAATGCACAGATACAAAATTATAGACCCATTAGTATTCTTTTTGTTTGAGAGGCTTGTGTGTGAGGTCTTGACATATTTTCTTCGGGGTCAGCTCATTGGCGAAAAACGCAACAGAGTTGAACATTTTCAAATATACGTTTATAATCTATAAAACTATACTTAACCAAACTGAAGATTTATTTAGAAAAACGAAATATAAATTATGGCTCCTGGATCTTGAATTAGCCATTTTTTAGCGAGTACTAAAGACAAACCATGTAGGCATTTTTATTTGCAAAATTTTAATAAATGTTGCTACATTTCAAAATTATTCCCATTTGATAAGTATTTGCTTACAAGATGGCCAATTTCAAGGAATATTTGCATAAACAATTTGGCCATAATTCTTTTCTGGCAAGATCTGTTAGATTGGCTAACCAATATTCCCATCTTATTGACTGCTTTGAGGGGCGCGCAAGCTTTGCCAGGAGCGTGTACTTCCTTCCAGTTATTAGTTATTAGTTTTAATTGTTTTTCTTGTTAATATAAATAACCCAAAGCTTTTTATAATCTGTCATGATTGAAATTAAAATTAAACTAATTCCTAGCAGCCATTAATTGATCATTTATCATATAAACGAAGAAAAGGCAAAAAATGAGAAATTATTTAGGTAAATTTCGGAAAAAATGTTACTCAAATTTCGGCTAAAAAACAAATCAGAATTCAGCTAAAAAAGCTCAATTTTCAAGTCAAAAAGTAGCTAATAAACCCAACCATAAAATCCAAAGAGTGGGTAGTATAATTGCCAATTGGCCATTTTACCCCATTTATACTGTAATAAAACTGTTATTTTGGCTAGCAATTTTAGCTAATTAGCCAGAGATATTAGCAAATATCACAGCATTTTCGGAAAAAAGCCCATATATGATTATCTGTGCTACTTGGGCTGGTATACAGGGTAGACCAAAAAGGAGGAGGCACTTTGGCAGGTTTCCTGTTAACAGTAAAACATATGTTATACAGGAGAAGTGATAACTTTAAACTTCCTAAAATTTTTATATACGAGTTTTATCGTTCTATGTAACTTTAAGTGTCGTAATTTATTAAAAAAATATATGTTTTTTGACAGCTGTCATAGATATTAATCAAATCATATATAGCCGAAACATAAAAACTTAGACAATATCGAGAGTTTATAATTAAATCATAGCCGTACGAAAAAATGGTTAAAATTGGTTTTATGCTATAATCAATATTATCTTATAAGTGTCAGGGCTTGATCCCCCCCAAAAGTCTATGTCTAGTTGCGCCACTGGGTAAGCTGCAACTCTTAAAATATTAAATGGGATTAAAGGTCAAGTGATAGATCATTCCAAAGGTCATTAAATTCTCTTTTCAAGGCCTAGCAATTTTGAAAAATTAAGTAGGTAGTTAAGTAGTTAATAAGTCATCACTGATAAAACCATAAATTTGTATCGACCTTTACGTTAATTTTATGTAATAACATTGTTTATCTGGAAAAAATAGTTCTTTTTGAGCTTAGCTGTACGGTATGGGTATGCTTTAGGTTTACAAAGAATGATGAGACACAAGATGTAAATTTTGTTTATTCATTGTTCATGATAATAAGTGCTGAGAGTGTTGGCCTCCTGCAACCATACAATAACAGAGATTTTGTTCAAAACGGTCCTAAAAATTATGAACCATTTCTGGTGTAATGGCCCAACACATTTATCAACGATCCGCTGACGTAAATGGCCATGGCTGAGTTTTATAAATCTTAATTTTTAAGTGACCCCATAGAAAAAAATCTAAGGTTAAGTCAGGTGATCTTGCAGGCCACTCTATTGCTCCTTTTAGGTCGATTCATCTACCAGGATACATCCGATTTAAATATTCACGAACAGCAAGGCTATAATGAGGAGGTGCACCATCTTGTTGAAATGTCAACTCATTGGCATTGTAATTGTCATTATTTTCAAGCGTTTCTCTCAATGCAGAACCCATAGGGTCTTCTAATAATTGCAGATATATTTCTCTATTTAGATTTCCTGGGAGAAAAAAAGGACCAATTAAACAATCGCCAGAAAGTATAATCCGGACGTTTAATTTCTCAGGATGTTCAGTCAGGGACGTAGACAGAAAATTCATTTTAGGGGGGCCAGTTGGAAGCACAAATAGTTCTAGAGGGGCCTATATACAGGGTCTGTCATTAGTGTGTCAAAGTAGCATACTTTCCTAATAAAGATTTTTTTTTGCATTAATGATGGATCCTGTAACAAATAATATGTGCCAATAAAAAAATTAAAACGAATTTTCTACATTTATTTTTTCGGTTTTTGAATGAAATAACAAATTTTATACAAAAGTAACTTAATTAAACACCTCTGAAGAAACATATGTTTTTTTCACTTTTATTTAATGTACAGTTGTGGAAGTATTACTATAACTAATAAAAAATAAACATGAATAATATAAACCGTTAACTAAAAAATACAAAAAAAAAATTCATAAAATTAAATTTATTCTTCTCTTATTTTCCGCGAAAATATCTATTACTCTTTGAAGATCTATGTTTTTTACTAATGACGTCTCAATTGATAAAATAGCCAAGTTTGATAGCCATTTCCAATTCTATTTCTCAAAAATGAGAAAGTTCGTTCATATGAAGCACTAGAGACCGGGATTGTTACAGCGATTATTACTGTTTATATTTTCTTTGTTTTAATTAAGTAAGAGTCAGCATATATTTGGGATTCTTACTAGTAGAGATATTTTGTGTTGTTGTGGAATTCTATTTCTCAAAAATGAGAAAGTTCGCTCATATGAAGCACTAGAGACCGGGATTGTTACAGCGATTATTACTGTTTATATTTTCTTTGTTTTAATTAAGTAAGAGTCAGCATATATTTGGGATTCTTACTAGTAGAGATATTTTGTGTTGTTGTGGTTTGAGTATTTTATTTCGTTAAAAATATCGTGCTTGTATGGGCGAACCGTAGAATTTATTTTGACAGGCTAATGGGGGTGCAGTGGGGGGCCACAAGATAAAAAGGGTGGCCGCGACCCCCTCCCAGCTCCCCCCTTATCAACGTCCCTATGTTCAGTGTGAATGGAATAGATGTGGATTTTCGTCAGACCAATATAGACAATTGTGACCATGAACAGTCCCATTTAGAAAAAAACGAGCACTCATCGGAAAAACAAATGTTGCAAAATTCCAAACGTCTGTCAAAGGTATCTTCCTTTAATTGTTGTACAAAATGAATTTTGTAGGAATGAAATTTATGTGTCTTTAAAATTCTGCGAATACTCATACAAGATATGCGACACACTAAATTGACGTGGCTCAAAACAGCAAGTTCCATTGCGTCGTTTCCCACTATCATTCGATTTGGAGCGATTGGTTTTCGGTTTGCCACTGATCCTGTCTCCCTAAACTTTGCTACCAGTTCAATTATATATTTTCGATGAATAAATTCTATGGAGTTGGCTGTTACTTGATGAAAATTCATATTTCAACGTAAAAAAACACGAAAATTCGATTTCCACTACCGTATTTTAAAAAATACTGTGACAATATTGTTTCCCGACACAGTAACTTCTTCAGATAGAATGTAATATTCAAACTTTTAGCGTATATATATATATATATATATATATATATATATATATATATATATATATATATATATATAAAAAACCAAGTACCTAGGTGTAATAAAATTACAAATGGCTATAGAGATATATAGTCCCTATAAACATTGCCGCAATCAGACATATCAGGCGCCATTGTTTACAGGTTTACAATAAAGTGTAAATAAAAAAGTACTGTTAATATAATCTTCCGCTATAAAAACAAATGTTGAGTGGTTTGTTTGTAAGAGTACATAGGTTAATAATAAATAGGTACAGTTATAAATTTAAGTTTAATAATGGGGAAGTGTTTAAGTCCAGTTGTTCATTTAAAAGATTGCCCTGTGTTTAAGTTTGTTAATTTTCATACCTTCTAAGAAATTTAATTTCTTAGATTTATTTTCTGAATGTAAAATTTTAAAGTTGTCATTAAAAATATAGTTTTAGATTAACATGTTTATCTGGATTCATTTGATTAAATACCTGTGCTGTACTGTTAGCACATCCACCATTTTCATAATAGAGTTCAACGATATTCTTTCTGCAGTAGAATAAACCTTTTTAGGTCAAAATAAAATTACAAATATACATATAAAAATACAAATAGTCACAGACAAAACCCTACGAGATACTAAAATTAAATGTAAATACTCTTTGGCCTCTACTTCTAAGGAAGATAAACAACTGCAATATTTATACATTTTGTACACAAAAATAGAATTTCACAGCACAAAAAATTATTAAGATTTGACGAATTGCAAAAAGATTAGTACTTATTACTTTTTATCTTTAAATGATAAAATTGAAATTTAGATTAACTTTTTTGAATGATAAATGTAATGAGGAATGTAAAAAGCATTTCCTTATTTTTATGTTTGATCTATTGAAAACAGAATTTGATGACCATTAAAATTAGGTATCACGTCATGTTTAACCCCATTTAAATTAAGGGTTGAATATCACCCCTGCGGACGGTTGAAGTGAAAGAGTGCATAAAAGACTTCTTCGAGATAAAAATCAACAGGTTTCAACATTTTCTTTATCGAGCAATAATAATGGGAAACCGTATTTTTTTTCATTGTTCTTCCCTTATTTTCTGCATCAAATTTGAAAAACTAAGATGCGTTGAAAATTACCTTTAAGATAAGGTCCCAGTCGATCCCTATTCCCTTTTAAGATTTTGGGGTTGGAGCTCACCCTCCGCGAGGGGGTTGAAGTGACAAGGTTGATAATATGCGCAAAACCTTTTTTAAAAGGAACGGTATATGAAATATCGGCCTTGTTTCGTTTTGATTTGCCTACCCTGTATATTTTTGAGAAGCTTGTAAAAATACAAATTAAGTTCTTGACAAATATACTGAATATTCCATAAAAAAGTATTATATTTCAAAAACATTAATATTTAGAAGAGTAAAGAGTTCTAAAAGGATGCGTTTTTATCTTTTGACAGGTTGTTGTGGGTTCGTGAACCTGCGCGAGATATCCCACAATTGCAAACAAAATGGGACACTCTGTATATATTTATTACATTTATCTAACGTCTAACAGTATGTGAAATAAAAATGTTATTCATTTTGTGTTTATGAATTTAATCGCAATAAAACTCTAATTTTATTTAATTATACTGGCATTATAAATATTTAATTTCGAACGTTTTTCAAAAATTTTATGAAGGCGCATTTCATACCAGTCTTAACAAATGGGGTATGTAAACATCCGCAAAAACGTGAAAATTATATATAAATGTTGCCACTGGCAATAAAACATCCATAAACATCAATTCAGTTTCAAAACACATTTTGACGAACTTTACAATTTCCAAAAATTGTTTACAAAAACACAAATTTAAACGCTTAAGCACATGTTGCTTATTTTATGTCTGACGATAAACTTTATTTAAAGGAACTTATCAAAAAGCTTATTTCGATAGATTTTTTTATTACTTTATCGATTAAAATTTGCATTCAGTTTGAACCAGATGAATCATATTTGTTAATTATTCACTAGAAATTTAAACACATTTTGGGTACCAAAAAGTTAAGCTGTAAAATGGAAATCATTTATCATTCGCAATTTGGTAAACCAGGGGCAAGAAATTGTAAGCTGAGAAAATCAGTAAATTTCCTTTACCCGGAACTTAAGTTTTTACCTATGTCACACTTGATTTTTGGGTACAATTTAAAATAAATTCAATAAGCAGTTTCTATATTAACACACACTGCCATTTTGTTACGTCATGTTGAATTTGGACCAGTTTGTCCCTATATAACATTTAATTTTTCTGCAAAATTTAAAGAAAATTGAATAAGATTTTTCTTAAGTTTATTTTTTAAAAATTTTCTTTGGCCGCCTTTTTGTTCTACTATCTTAAATTCGTACCACAACTTTAACAGTTTATCTCAATCTCTTAAAACTTGAAATTATTCTAATAAGTAGTTTTTTCGTGCGGTTTTTTTATATATTTTATTAGGCCGCCATTTTATTTTGCTATATTATATTTGCACTAAAAAGTTACCAGTTCATTTCTATATAACACTTGATTTTTGTGCAAAAATTGAGGTAAATTGGAAAATAAGTTTTTTCATTAATATTTTTTTAACGTGTCACTAGGCTGCCATTTTGTTCCGGCATACTGGATTTTTACCAAAATGTTACTAGGTTATCCTCATATGAACCTTAACCTTTGACCACAGTTTGAAGTCACTCTGATAAGTAGTTTTTAAGCTATGCCGTGAACTGACAGACAGACGGACAAACCGACAGACGGACCCACGAAATCGATAAAACATCTAGGGACGCTAAAAAGTAAAGATATGTGAAACCCCAGATGATGATTTTTTCACGATTACAAATATTGTATTTACCTGCTATTTTATTCCGTTATCTTGAAATAGTACCACAGTTTTACTAGTTAATTTGTTTACAACAATTATTTATGGCACACAATTTATGTTCGCCAAGTCAATCGGGGTAAGTAGTTTTTAAGTCATGCCCAGAACTGACAGACAGACAGCAAACCCACAAACGGACCGACGGAATTGATAAAACATATTTTTTGGCATGCAGGGACGCTAAAACGTGAAAATATATAAAACCTGAGGGGATGTTTTTTTCACGATTATAAATATTTTATTTAGTCGCCATTTTGTTCCGCCATCTTGAATTAGTACCACGGTTTTACTGGTTCATCTGTATACCACAATTATTTATAGCGCATAATTTGAAATCAGGCCATTAAGTAGTTTTTTAAGCTGAATTTTTAAATATTTTACTAAGCCCCCATTTTGTTCTGCCATTTTGTATTCGTACCAAAATTTTACCAGTTGATTCGTACATAATACTTGATTTTTGGAGATAAGTTGTATAAGTAGTTTTTAGTAACAACTTGTTTAACATTTCACTAAGCCACTATTTTGTTTTGCCATATTGGATTTTGACGAACATGTTACCAGGTCATCCCCATATGCGTAGTTTTCAATTTTCAAATTATTACCATTGACTCGAACTAAAAGATAGATATACATACCGACAGACAGACCAACGGATTTGATAAAATATATTTTTTGGCATTTGGACAAAACGTGAAGATATGTAAAACCTCAGAGGGTGATTTTTCCACGATTATAAACATTTTATTTGGCCGCCATTTTGTTCCGCCATCGTGAATTGTTACAACAGTTTTACTAGTTTAGGTATCTCTATACTACAGTTAGTTTTGGCATTTGAAATCAGTGCATTAAGTCGTACCAAAACTTCACCATTGATTCCTATACTTGATTTTTATGCAATTGTGGATAAGTAGTTTTTTAGTAATATTTTTTTTAGCATTTCACTAGGCCGCCATGCTACCAGGTCATTCCAATATGACTTTTAATTTTTTACCAAAAGATGAACTCAATCGGGTAAGTAGTTTTTTAACTATGCTCTGAACAGACAAACCGACAGACTGGCAGACAGACAGACAGACATACCGACGTAATTGAGAAAACATGTTTTTTTTGCATCTAATGACCGTAAAACGTGAAGATCTGAAAAAGTCTCGAAGGGTGATTTTTTACGATTACAATACTTCATTTTTATGAAGGAAGAAATAAATTGAATAAGTAGTTTTTACACTGATTTTTTTAAGACCGCCATTTTATACCGTCATATTTAATTCGCATCAGTTAACATTTTATTTGGCCTCCATTTTGTTTAGCCATTTTGAATTCGTACTACAGTTTTACAGGTTTATGTATATATAACACTTACAGCTTGCCCAAAATTTAATTTTTTTTATTTTTAAGGCTGATTTTTTTAAATAATTTACTAGGCCGCCATTTTATTTTGCTGTCTTTGATTCATACCAAAATATTACAGGTTGATTCCTATGTAACACTTGATTTTTGTGCAAAATTTGAGGTAAATATATTGAATTTTTACCAAAATATTACAAGGTCATACACACATAGCCCTTAAATTTTAAGTCAACAGGTAAGTAGTTTTTAGCTACGCCGCGAACTGACAAACAGACAGACAGACCAATCGAATTGAGAAAACACATTTTGTTGTTAACTAGGGATGCTAAAAAGTAAAAATATGTAAAACCTGCAATTTTTTTCATGATTACAAACATTTCATTTGGTTCATCTTTGTACCACAATTAATTCTTGCACAAAATTTGAAATCAATCTATTAAGTAGTTTTTTCCAGGCTGAATTTTTAATTATCTTATTAAGCTGCCATTTTGTTTTGCTATCTTGAATTCGTACGGAAATTTCTTCGTAATACTTGTTTTGTGCAAAATTTGAGGTAAATTGGATAAGCAATTTTTTAATAATGTTTTTTACAGCCGCCATTTTCTTTCGCCATATTGGACTTTTACGAAAATGTTTCCAGGTCATTCCCATATGATCCTTAATTTTTGACCAAAATTTGAAGTCAATTGAATAAGTAGTTTTTTACCTATGCCGCGAACACACAGACAGACCGACGGAACTGAGAAAACAGGTTTTTCGCCATCTAGGGCCCCTAAAACGTAAAAATCTCGGGGGGTGATTTTTACACTATTACAAAACTTTCCTTTTATGAGGGAAGTAAAAATATAGTTTTTTTTTCGCATAAAGTAAATATCGTTCAGCATTTGCATCCTGGGGATGCCGAACGTCGTTTGAATTTTTGTGATTGGTTCGCAATGAAAAATAGAGACAATGTAAAATTTGCAAGATTGGTAACATGGTCTGACGAGGCATACTTCTCAAGTGCTGGTATGGACAGACATAATACCAGATACTGGCATCAAGAAAATCACCACTTAATATTTGAGCGGGAACAACAGGGACGATTAGGTTCCACTGTTGTCTATTTTATTTTGGGAAGTCAACTGATTTATAGAATTTACGAAGGAGGCCTATTAGCAAATTGTTACTTGGAGATATTGCAGGTTGTAATACCAGAATTGCTAGATGTTCCGTTGCTCAATTAAATAATATCTACTTCTAACCAGATGACCCCCCTGCCTATAATTCTCAAATAATACGCCCGTTTTTGGAAAATTATTTTCCTCAAAAATGGATAGAAACTTACGGACCTGTAAGGTGACCATTGCGGTCGGCCGATCTTTCTGTACTCGGTTTATTTTTAAGGGGTTACATACAAAGTAAGGTACATAAAATTCGACATCGCATTCTCAGATTCTATACAAAAAAATTTATAATTACCAGTTTTTACTTTTTCGCTAAGTTAAAGAATAACCGAGCGAGTCCCAGAATGTAATATATTTAAATTCACCCTGTATCTCAAAAAGGACGCGGGCTATTAAAATTTTGTTTACGAAAACAGCCATCCTGTATATTCCTAAATAACCGAAATACCCCGCAAAAGTCTAGAACATTGGACATCCTGTACATATTATTATTATCATTATTATTAAAATCCTGCAAAATGATCTAATCGCATACAATTTTTCAAATTCTACCGGCAGTAAATGTTTATCAGATGCATCTAAGAATAATCAAACTTTAAACTAATTGTTTTTTGAACTGATGTTTATTGGTTTGAATCTTTTCATGCAATACACTTACAAAGTGATGAAGCATTTATTGAGGAAATCTATTATTGAAATTCCTGAAAGCCATCGACAACGATAGGCTGTAATTTGCAGTATAGAATTATTTCGGATATTTCAATTTTCATAAGTCAAAAATCGCTTTATTTGTTATAAAGAGTAAAACTTCCATAAAATTACAAGTCATTCAACTAATATGGTCTAAATTAAACATACATAAATAGTATACTAAACAATATTTAAATACCCAATTAACACTAGAATACTTTTATAAAAACAATTAAAATTCTTTTTACCCTGTATGAATGTTTACCGTGTATATTTATAAGCTTTTATGCGGCTTGCTTGGATACCTTTTCTACCAAAAAATCGTAAAAAGCTAATAAAGGGTTAATAAGTTTTTCCTAGCAATTCAACTAAACTTTGTAAAAATCGGGTTTTTTCATAAAGCGTAGCGTTGTACCAAAATGATTACACTTATTAATAGGTTATTTAGTAACTTAAACAGAGAGAGAACCCTCATTCAACTTTTCTCCTTTTCCACAGATTCGGTTAAAAAGTAGTCAATTTGACATGACTCCGTACTTATTGACTTTCCCAGTATACTAATAATTTTTTAACTCTTTCTAATATCTCCTACTAGTAACCAGGGAATGATCTTTCAAACAGCAAAAAAAAATTTATATCGATCTATTAATAAGAAAAATATCGAAGCTTGAACTTGACCTATGTTTTTTAATATTCCATAATTTTGGAACGAAGTTATGGAATTATATATATATATATATATATATATATATATATATATATATATATATATTATTGTGAATTAAGTGGTTTCTTGGGAATAAGGCACATGAATATACTAAATGTTTGTTATATTTTCTTCATAACTTTGACGTTTCGGTCGAACGTTGACCTTCATCAGAAACACTACAAAAAGGAACGATTCGAAAAAAATTTTTTGTTTTACAAAATTAATAAAATATTTAACTTACGTAATTGGAAGGTTTCATGGATAACATCCTGTATATGTCAATAAATTAAACACAAACACTCAGCGACTAACATTTACATTTAAAAACTTGACATGCTGTATATACATTTACATTTGTCGAAATTATAAGAACACATACAAGCAATATACGAACAATACTGACGAATGGTTTGGTGTATGGACGATGAGATTAGGTCTATGTCTGTAAAAACTTAAGATACTATTTTTTCTTTTTGTTTTGGAATTTAAATGCGGACTATTGTTGTTATGCAGTTGCCATTATAGGTGTATTATTTTATAATATTATTGTAAATTTTACTGAGTTGTGTTGTGTCGGTTTTGGAGTTTATGCAATGGGGTCTTTGTTGTATTTCAATCATTTCCAAAATTTCACGTCTTTTAGTGTGACTTTCTGTCTTTAATATTTTTACTGCATTGAAATCAAAACTATGTTTCTCCTCGAGAGCATGGTTGGTGAGGGCTGTTTTATTTTTTTTGTCATATTTATGGCCGTTAATTCGGTTTTTATTGTATTGGCTTGTTTGTCCAACATACACACTATTGCAATCTTTACATGGGATTTCGTAGATTACGTGTGATTTCTTATCTTTTGGAATTTCTGATTTGATTTTGGAGAAATTTGTTTTTAGTAAATTGTGTGCTTTGTGAGCTACGGTAATGTTGTATGGCTTAAAAATGTTTTTAATGTTTTCAGATAAGCCCGGAATGTATGGTAAAGTAAGAAAAGTATTAGTTTTGTTGTTATTATTTTTTCTATTATTATTTGTTTGGTTGTAGAAAATATATATTCGATTTTTAAAAATTTTATTAATTAATATGTCGGGATAGTTATTCTGTTTTAGTGCAATTTTTGCTTTCTTAATCGCATTTTCACGGTACTCGTCGGACAACCTTATGGCACGATCGGCAAGACCTATAATAACTGATTTTTTTTGGGGTAGAGGGTGTTGGGAATGAAAATTTAGGTAGCGTGATGACCAAGTTTCCTTGGTATACCATTCTGATCTAATTTTGTTGGAGTGGTGATGTAGGGTGAGGTCCAGAAAGCTTATTCGGTTTTGATTTTCAGTTTCGATAGTGAATTGCAATCTGTTATTATAGTTATTGAACGCCTCGATTATTTCGTTTTGTTTGTTAATGGGGATGGCTGTTATGCAATCGTCCACGTACCTGTAAAAAAATGGAATTTCAAATGGAATATCACTAAGAACTGTTTCTTCTAAGTCTTCCATTACTAATTGCGCTATTACGCTTGAAATGGACGCCCCCATGGCACATCCTTCTATTTGTTTATAGAATTTTTTATCGTAAATAAAATATGTTGAATTTAGTGTAAGTTCTACTGCTTCTAAAAAGTAATTTAAAGGGATATCTGTAAAAGGTTTAATTTTATTCCATTTTTTTGTAATTATGTTTTTTGCTATATTTATAGGAATGCTAGTGTAAAGGGATATTACATCTAAAGAAACGAGGATATAGTTATTTGGTATAGTTAAATGTTTTATTTTATTTTTGAAATCCATTGAATCTTTTATATAGTATTCATTCTGGAACACAATTTTTTGAAGAATGTCTTTGAGAAATTTTGAGAGATTTCAACACAACTCAGTAAAATTTACAATAATATTATAAAATAATACACCTATAATGGCTACTGCATAACAACAATAGTCCGCATTTAAATTCCAAAACAAAAAGAAAAAATAGTATCTTAAGTTTTTACAGACATAGACCTAATCTCATCGTCCATACACCAAACCATTCGTCAGTATTGTTCGTATATTGCTTGTATGTGTTCTTAAAATTTCAACAAATGTAAATGTATATACAGCATGTCAAGTTTTTAAATGTAAATGTTAGCTGAGTGTTTGTGTTTAATTTATTGACATATACAGGATGTTATCCATGAAACCTTCCAATTACGTAAGTTAAATATTTTATTAATTTTGTAGAACAAAAAATTTTTTTCGAATCGTTCCTTTTTGTAGTGTTTCTGATGAAGGTCAACGTTCGACCGAAACGTCAAAGTTATGAAGAAAATATAACAGAAATTTAGTATATTCATGTGCCTTATTCCCAAGAAACCACTTAATTCACTATATATATATATATATATATATATATATATATATATATATATATATATATATATTACACTATATACAAAATAAAATGCAACGACTGCCCAAAGGTCTATATAGGGCAAACCACACAGTATCTTAAAAATCGTTTGAATGGACATAAGTATGATAAAAAAAATAAAACAGCGCTTACAAATCACGAAACAGAATATAAACATACTTTTAACTTTCAAGATACTACTATTCTAAATACGGAAATTAATCAAAAAAAGAGAGAGTTTCTGGAAATGTTATACATAAAACGGGAGATCGACGCTATAAATGACAAAACAGACATAAAGAATTTGAGCCAAATATATTATAACGTTATCAAATAACTCTAAAACTGACTTCATATATACATTTAATTAATATAAAAAAAAACAAACTAAATTAGCCCCCTTTCTTCTAAATTCAAAAGTAAATAAACAATATATCACCTTTTAAATAATAAAACAGTTCAAAACAAATCTAATTATCTTTGCTTTTTTAAACTAATATGTATAAAAAAAAAACCCATAGAATTCCTTAACCCACGTTTTACATGAATGCATTCTGCCAGTTAAAGCAGTGTCGCTCGAAGATAGACATACTCGTAGCAATTAATATGTAGCAATTAATATTATAGTAATTTTAATCTGCATGACGTTCTTTTCAATGTTTTTAAATGTGCTGTTTCTGAGTGTTGTATGGAAAACGTGCTGTTTTTAAATGTTGCATAAAGATGAATTCTGAAAGATCCTTCTTATGGTAAGTCATCTAAAATGTTAAAATAATATTATTAATAATTTGTCCATACAATTTATAATAGTCTTTTAAGAAAAATATCTTATCTCGGTTTTCTATTGTTACAGACACACAAAAAAAATACTGATTAAGACCAACCATAAATGGTCGAAACGTCTATAAAAATGTAACAAAAATGAAATTAAATTTGTTTTAATTTTATTCCTACTATCGAACCAAAATACCCAATAAAACAAAATTATATATATATATATATATATATATATATATATATATATATATATATATACAGCAGTTATAAAAGCTAGAGGGAGGGCTGACACGATAGTCATTTGATTTGTCCTATTCCATATTGGTTTTTATTTTTTAAATTGCTGATAAATTTATTTCTGAAGTTTGCCAGTTTTTTAATTTTTGTATAAAAAACAGTTATCAAGTTTCTCCTGATTCCTCTTGAGTAGCCTGGAATAACTCTTTTAAATTATCCGGTTGATTAGGGCGGTCCCTCTGTTGCCGTTTTAGCATATCCCATATAGTATGCTCTATAGGATTCACATCTGGAGATTATGCTGGCCACATTAATGTAATAAGAAATTTTGTTGGCCACATTCGTTTTTTGCAGGCCAGGGTTGTTTTTGACATAGTGCAAAAGCCAGCACAAAAACTGAAAAAAAGTTGTAAATATATTGAGTCGTTTAAAAAATATTCAGAATATATAAGAAAATATGCTTGGAAACTTTCGAATGATTCTCACTTTATTTACATAGTATAGTGTACCAAAAAACACATTTTTACAAATATTCCAAATATTTTAGAAGTAATTGTGAAGTTGTTTTATAATTGTGAAGTTGTTTTATAATTACTCTCAGAATCTGGATTGTAGAAGATATTAACAGAACTTAATTTTGGCAACCACGATCCTAGTACTTAAGCTTCAGCTATCTTAACACAATTATTGAACAAAATTTTACTAAAAATAGCAATTCACGAATTTCCGCATCGATCAACACCTGCTCGGTCATTTTTCAATTTAAATGTTTGTTTTACAGCGTCGGACTGGGCCAGATGGCCCCAAAAAAAACATAAACAAGTTTATTGGTAAAATTATTCTTTCTAGTATTTCAAGTATGCCAAAATCGAAAAAAAAAAAGAGAAAGAAATAAGAGCCAATCCAGCAAACGTAAAATTTATTAAGATATAAAATACTTAAGCAGAGTGGAACTGTTTACGAAAAGTTTTAAAATTTTGTCTTAATTTTCAGTTCGGCTTTCATCGGAATATCTCTAACATGACTGTCATACATCATTTTCATGAGACGCTTTTTGAGCAGATGGAGCGAGGCGAATGTCCTGTTGGAATCTTTTATGATTTCAGTAGGGCATTTGACTACATAAGTCATCAGCTATTCATTCTATCATCTCATATTTGATTGTTGCACACATTTTTTTATTAGTTCGCCATTTTGTTTTGCTTTGTATAATTCGTATCAAAATCTTACCAGTCCATCGCTAAATTATAGTTGAATTTTGTGCAAAATTTTATTTAAAATAAATTAGTAATTTCTTACATTTTATTAGACCGCCATTTTGAACAACAATTTTACTAACTAGTTCCTATGGTAAAAGGAAAGTATTATAATCGTGAAAAAATCACCCTTCGAGATATTTTCAGATCTTTACGTTTCAGATGCCGAAAAACATGATTTCACAATTCCATCGGTGTGCCTGTCTGTTCGCGGTATTTTATCGCGGTTATCTCAAATTTTGCACAAAAATCAGGTATTATGTAAGAATCAACTGATAAAATTTTGGTACAAATACCACATGTCCGAACAAAATGGCGGTTTAATAACATATTTAAAAATACACCTTTAAAAAACTACTAATGGAATGATTTCAAATTGTGTGTCACAACTAATTGTGGTATAAAGATGAACTAGTAAAGATCTGGTATGAAAAAATCGCCCTATCTGGTTTTACATATCTTCACGTTGTAGCGTCCCTAGATGCCAAAAAAGCTATGATTTATCAATTCTGTCGGATCGTCTGTCGGTCTGTCATTTCTCTCATCAAATTTTACTCAAAAGAGGGGGGGTTAAGGGTTAAACCTCCCCCAAAGGCACTTTTATTTAAGCTAAAATAAGTTTCTTCGGGATTGGTGGGTAAACCCCCACAGAGCCAGTATTCCTTATAACTAAAATAAAGTAATGATGTTTTTTTTACTCATCATATTTACGCTCAGTTAGGTAGAAAACAAAACTGATGACCTTTTTTTTTTGCTGGTTATTTTCATCGTCTCAAAACCTCTTTCAGAAGCAATATCTATTTATTTTTTGAATACAGGCTTTTTTTAACTATGCAGCTAAAAGATAGACAAAGAGACAGACAGACCGACCGAATTGAAAAGCATGTTTTCCGGCATTTAGAGACCCTGAAACATGAAGATCCAAAAAAAAAGGTGATTTTTTTATGATTACAATTCAATAAAAATCGGCAAATTTCCTTTACCCTGAATTTCCCTCGTGAATATTTTCTTTTATTAGGAATAGTGAACTGACTCAATTTAGTTCAGTACATAGTTATTTAAAAAAACATATTTGAAACTGTATTGACGGATGAAATTTTTGAGTCATATAAACATTATTTGACCCCAGAACAGCAAGGGTTTTTTTAAAGGACGAACAACGGTACAAATTTAGCTGTATATCAGACTTCCTTGTTCAGAATATCGAGGAAGGATGTCAAATTGATGCGGTCTACACTGACATATCTAAAGCCTTTGACAGTGTGTGTCATAACTTACTTCTAGAGAAATTTAGAATTTATAGAATGGGTTATACATATCTGAATTTAATCAGATTTAACCAATCGGAAGCAGTATATTAAGATAAATGGTGTAACATCGAAACAAATCAATGTCAAATCTGGAGTACCACAAGGTTCTCCCTTAGGACCAATATTGTTTTTGCTTTTTGTCAACGATATAGTCAGGATTTTTAAAAAGTGTAAATGTCTTTTGTATGCAGATTACCTCAAGTTCTTTTGCGTAGTATTAACTCTGAGGAGGACTGTCAGATGGTTCAATATGAATTAAATGAGCTGATCCATTGGTGCAAAAATAACAATCTCTCTTCTCAAAGCAGGCAAATGTAGAGTAATAAGAATGAACTGGTCATTCTTATGTAACACTTGATTTTTGTACAAAATTTGAGGTAAATTGGATAATTAGTTTTTTAAGTAACAATTTTTTTAAGGTTTCACTAGTCCGACTTATTGGATTTTTACCAGGTCATTCTCATATGTTAATTTTTGACTAAAATTTGAGGTCAATCTGATGAGTAGTTTTTAAGCTATGCCGCGAACTGACAGACAGACAAACAAACCTACAGGCGGACCGACCGAATTCATAAAACATATTTTTTGGCATCTAGGGACGCTAAAACGTGAAGAGATGTAAAACCTGAGAGGGTGATTGTTTTCACGTTATAAAAAATTTAGTTGGCCGTCATTTTGTTCCGCCATCTTGAATTAGTACTACAGTTTTACTAGTATAGTATTTTTCAAGATATAAGAAAGTGACTTGCCTCTGTTGATATAATGAGATGCCATAAAAGGCTTCAGAGTGAAATCGTGTGTTGAGTGTTTTCAAAAATTTGATCTGTGATTTGGTATAGTAATATATACTAGTTACTTAAAATGACGGAAGTCCTTTGCCAAAGAAGCCGCAAATGCTTGCCCGTTGAGGCAAAAATGATAGGAGTGTTTATTCAAAATTAGCGAGGCCTCGAAAAGCACTTTTCATTGAAGGAGACCTCAGTTTTAACAAGCATTTCTGAAAGTACAGTTTGGAAAATTGTTAACAAATCCATAGAGCCTAGAAAAAAACGAAGTGACAATGCTGTTCAAAAAAGTATTGATTTCTGTCAAAAAGACCTAATCCGTCGCAAAAATTATGAAATGTATGCAGACCAAAATGTCCCTACGTTATTGTCGCTTTCACGCAAGCTATCTCAAGATGGTTTTGATATTAACTGTTCTACTACAACTTTGTGGCGTTCTCTACGTGGTTTAGGGTTTCTATTTAAAAAACTGACAAAAGGCAAGTTATTAGAAGCAGCTAGATCGGAAAATCGGACAATAATCTATTTAGATGAGACTTGATACGACACCCATGACACATCGTGCAAAGGATGGATTGATGCATCGAAAAAATGCTACACGAAGGCTCCCTCAAATAAGGGTAAACGAATAACTATTCTACATGCGGGATCAGAAGAAGGCTGGATTCCAGAATGTTTATTTTTAGCAGCCAAGAATATTTCAGATTCCAGTTTGGACTACCATTGTGATACCACTGCTGAAGTTTTTAAAGACTGGTTCAAAAATAAATTAATTCCAAATATTCCACCTAACAGCAGTATTGTCATGGATAATGCATCTTATCATAGCCGTCAACTGAACAGGGTACCAAATTCGACCAGTAAAAAAAGTGACATACAAGACTTTTTGTATGAACGTGACATATATTTTCGTGAAAGTTATAATGTTAAACAATTGTTGGAAGTGTTAAAATGTTACAATTTTTCAAAGCAATATGTTTGTGATAACATAGCAAAGGAAGCAGGTCACGAAATAATTCTGCTTCCACCATACTATTGTATCTTTAACGCGATCGAGTTGATTTGGCCTAAAATAAAATCTGATATAGGAGCTCACAATAATACCCCCACATTAAACAGTAGTTTGATTAAGTTAATAAAGACCGAAGTTAATAATGTAAGTGTTGAAAATTGGAGAAACTGTATTCAACATGTCAAAAAAATTGAAAACTCGTATAAATGTATATATTTAGAACCAAAACCACTTATAATTTATTTGCAAAATAGTAGTGATAGCGAAATTGAAAAAGACAATTTAGATCATTATAACTAATAATTATTATTAATAAACTTGTAAATACTGTATTATATTTTAATATATTTTTGACACATTATATATGTATTTATATATAAAAATAAAATTCAATTTTTTCATAACTGTTAATGTTTTTACCCAGTAAGCATAATATACAATTAAGTAAGTGGGTGCACAATGGTTTGCCATTAAGTATTTATTTCGGGTCTCGTCGAATTATGTTTATGGTTTAGGTGGCTAAGTCACATTCTTATATCTTGAAAAATACTATACATCTCTATACCACAATTAGTTATGGAACACAATTTGAAATCAATTCATTAAGTAAATTTTTCATGCTGAAATTTGAGGTAAATTGGTTAAGTACCTTTTTAGTGATAATTCTTTTAACATTACACTAGGCCGCCATTTTGTTTTGCCATATTGGATTTTTATCAAAATATTATCAGGTTAACCCCATATGACCCTTAATTCTTTATCAAAATTTGAAGTCAATCGAATTAGTTTCTTAACTATGGTGCGAAAAGATCGACAGACCGACGGAATTGAGAAAACATGTCTTTCGGCATCTTGGGACTCGAAGGGTGTTTTTTTCACGATTACAATATTTCACTTTTACGAGGGATGTAAAAATTGTTAGAAAACTTATGCTAATGGTAGTAAAGAGTCAACAAAATGATCATTCTATTAAAAATCTATATTATTTATAATTTATATATTTTCAGGAGTGCTAAAGCGGTTTATTTACT
Source organism: Kuschelorhynchus macadamiae (assembly GCA_030620095.1). Classification (NCBI taxonomy): domain Eukaryota; kingdom Metazoa; phylum Arthropoda; class Insecta; order Coleoptera; family Curculionidae; genus Kuschelorhynchus; species Kuschelorhynchus macadamiae. The sequence continues at coordinate 685,146 of JAUTXW010004679.1, forward strand.
TTTTTTATTGAGAATTTACAATTATGAATATTTGTGATTTAAGCCAGTGATCCAAATTTGGTTCCCCGGGTCAATCCAATCCTGCGGCTTTGTAATTGCTACACGTGTATAGTCCTAATTTCGTATCGTTTTTATTATACCGCAACAAATCAAGTTTCACGAATTTTCAATTATTTAATAGCAATATTGCATGTTCGGGAAACGAATGAGTTATGGAACAAGCACTTTAAAATGAATATATCCTGCAGTTTTACTATAAAAATAATTGCTACATTAAACTCGACGCGGTCCTTTCCTGAAGAATAATTTAATGGGAATTACCAAACCAGCCTGGATGACTAACAGCTTTCGAAGCAGTACATGCATCAGTTTAATTTATTATTTTGGTAACTTTTAATATTAAATACTAAAATACTGAATTAATAATATTATAAAAATTGGTAAATGGGAATTTACCAGAACGTTTCTCGTAACGGATTCCACCACACAAGGCCGTAGCTGGGAAAAAAATATTGGAGGGAGGGGTTAAGTAGTACGACTATTTCATATATTAAAGCAGTGGCGGCTCGCGGATGAAAAAGTAGGGGAAATGCAAATGAAGCAAGAAAAAGCACAAAACAGTCAAGTTAACTACAAAAGAACTGACCGGTTGCAGCGAAATCTGCGAAAATAGAAGTAAACCACCACTGCAAACTGAACGATACGTGGGTGTAGTGTACTGCGCCTGCAATTCACCGAAAGCGTTGTATGGCGCTGGGCTCGACGTCATCACGTACGCGTTGTCATGGCAACATAGTAGGAAAATCTTAAACTAAACATAGCACCTCCAGCAAAGTCAAAGCGATTTGCGCCACTGTTATAGTTGTTATAATAAAGTTCGATTCGAGAGACATGCCGCCAACGGTCAAGTAAAATATTTATTCGAGATGTACAATTTATTTTTTACCGATTAGGTGAATAAATGAATGTAAAAACTAAAATTTTAAGAGATATATAATAAATATAGTTAGATGTTTGCTTGTTTATTTTTCCTGGTGAAGTAGCCCTTCACCTACTTCACCTGAATAGCCGCCATTGTATTAAAGGAAAGTCAATGAAAAACAGCATTTATACTTTTCCAACCAATCAAATTGTGATTATAGCGATAAAACACCTACAAGCTGTTTTGTCTATTTCGTTTTACAGCTGTAATTAAACGACTTCAAAAGGAAAAAGGATTTTTTTATGTTTCTTCGCGTATATTGTCTAAACGGCTTGACCGATTTTTATGAGTCAAACGCCAAGTTGACTTCTTTGGTGGCCCTGTATATTTTGATTTGAAATCCCATATTTTTTGTAATAATAATATAAAAAAAACACAGGTATTAGGGTGATAACGGCAGCGAGTTTTATAATTAAATTTACATTTTTTTAAACAGTTTTCCATTGATTTGAGCAATTTCCATAGGGTCATTTGGTCAATGATCCCCCAAAAATATTTAAGAAAATAAATTATTCGTTTGACCGTCCCTCCTAATAGTTGTAATAAAACGCGAACCTTGGGAAAAGTTAAATACGCCACACTATTAGCCGCCCGCGGCGGTTCGAATTGTCTCGTTGCGTTCCTTAGGCATAATAAAATACGCTGGACGAAAGTACCCGAAGATTTCACAGCTACCGAGCGGCAGCCGAACGTGATAACAAATGGAATATGAAATCGCGATTTCGGTCATCATAATTCGATCGATCGGCCGCGCCATTACGTCGGCATGCAGAAGTTCAATTGTTTAGAGGTCGCGCGGTCGATATTCTAGCTCGATATTGTTTGGGACGTTTTTAATCAATGAAAATTGATTTATATACTGTTTTTTGTAATATATATTTTTTTATTTCTATGAGCCATGTATGAGTTGGAAATATACAGGAAATAAAATGTTGGTAGTGACTAGTGCAAAAAAAAATAAACAACTAAAAAGTGCTTAAGAACTTAATTTTGCAAAAATAACCAACTTCAAGGTGGTCTATGTTTGATTTGTGAATGTAGATGAAATAAAATGTCGGTAGTGCAAAAAATTAAACAACTTAAGAGTGGTAACGAACTTAATTTTGAGAAAATAACCGAATTCAAGGTAAGTGGTCTCAATTTGCCAGAACTTAGTATACGACAAACTAGTAAAGATAAAAATAAAGAGGTTCATCGCAACTTTCTCAAAAGTATGTACGATTTAACTAACTGGATATGTGGTTGTGAAGTCTCATTTTACTGATATGTTTGTTTCTTGTTTTCTAAGGACTCGTCGGACTCATTATAGTGGAAAACCGGTGTTAAAGACTTAAAACATTTAAAAGAAAAAATAAAAAAACATGGATTTTTTGCAGATCACATGAAATGTTCGGTGAACTATGCTACGATCGGAAGTGTTGAAATTCGCACTCAGCTAGACACAGCTTATAGAAAATCCCTTAGAAATTTTAGTGAAAATTTATCCAAAAATCGTTAAATTTTAAACAAAATTATAGATTGTGTAAAATTTTGTGGGGCATTCGAGCTGGCACTACGTGGCCATGAAGAAACGGCTTTGTCTGAAAATCCGGGGGTTTTTCGAGGGCTTATAAATTTTGTTGAGGAGTTGGGTCAAGATAGACTATCCGCTTTAGCAACGTTAAGTATCGAGAAATCGTTTATAAAAGGAATGTGCGTTCAGTTTTAACGAAGGTGACATTCAGCATTTTTTCTAAAGAACGAAGAATAGACCCGAACTTCAAGAGAATTTAAAGCTAAATTTAAAGATAAGATATTTATTTTTATTTTAAGTATGCCTATTTTTAAATTTGTTATTGACCTCCCACGAGCTGCCACTGTTTTTAAATACCCTTTTCAAACTAAAGCATTGAGGTGTGTAACAGACATGCGACCCCATTTGCTAAAAGGTATCTCTTTTGTTATTATGTTATGTAATTTTATATATACAGGGTGACCATGAAAATGTGCAACCTCAAAAGCTAGTATTTTACTTGAGGTTTTCGAAAAATGAATATTCGGTATGAATAAAACGTTATTAACCGACTACCCTATTATAATTTTTATGTACGTATATTTTTATAAAATCTAAGCCCAATGATCGACTGTTGTGCCTTTTAAATACTTCACGGTTCGTAATCGGAATTTTCATTATACTTCCTAATATACCACTCACAGAAGCGTAGTCGTCTTGGAAAATCAATTTCTTTAAGTCTTTGATCTATTATGGGTTTGTATGGATGGTACTTATTCTTTTTTAACACTCTCTGTACCTTTGATTTTGGCACATAAATTTCCTGTTCTACAGTTCTTACCGATGCACTAGGGTTTTCGTTGATAGCTTGTAAAATGTTTCTGTCCCGATTTTCATTGTCAATATTGTATCCGCTTCTAGGTTGTTCGAAGGCCCCATGGTTGATTAAATTAACTACGACCTTTGTGAATTGGGTTTTATGAGGCTCCCGTCGTCGTTCAGGGGGACATCTCCAAAAACCTTGCTGAGGTAATGTCGGCGTTTCTGTGTGACTGCAAGAACAGCGCTAACATGTTAAACTTTTCTTCATTTGAATAGGGAACACCGGCCATTTTCAACAGGTCTCGACAATTTGTGTGTCAGATTTATGATTTTATGGAGAGAAAAGCGTACTACTTATCGAAACACAACTTTGATACTTTGAATTATTTAACGTCAAGGTGAAAGCACACTTTTGTTACAAATAAATCATGGCCCCTTTGCCAGGGTTGTACGAAAAACAGTCACCAAATGTCAAAAGTGTCTCGAAGTAGTTATTTAGTCGTTATTTACGTTCATGTTGTATTGAAAATTCAATGCGTTTAATACATTACTTATTAACGTAATCTTGTGACAAATAAATCATGAGACCTAACTTTAGGAAGCGTGATATTTCGATGATACTCAAATGGTTTATGCACTTGTGAATATCACTAGACTGGAAATTTTACGCTCTTTTCAAAAATCGAAAAATCCAATATGGCGGCCATAAGAAAAATTAACGTTGAGGCGGGTTGCGGAATAACAAAAGATGATGAAGACATGTCGTTCAAGCCATCTTATTTTTCTTAAAAAAGTTTCCAATAATGTAACATTTTGATAGCTGTCAAATTTACCGTTTTGGATTTACTGGCGAAAAAGGAAATCCGCCATTTTCGGTTTTTCGCCGATATTTCCAAAACCAATTGACAATCGTAAATCTAAAGCCGGATATCGAATGCGCTAAGTTTTCCCATTTAACTTTTGCTGTAGGTATAAGAGGAGCCGAGATCCCAATATAGAGGAGCAAATCTGGACACCCTGTATAGCGATTTCAGCGGGAATTGAAAGCAGATCTCTGAATGATAAACATCATAAATGACATCTAGTTTATAAGCACGTAATCTCAATATTAGCTTTGGTTTGCATTTGATAACACTAGAGATACTATACCTATTCGAAACCTTGTGAAGAATAACAACAAAGGCAATGCAAGGCCGACCACAAAGTTCTTTTTTATAAACATACATTATCTATAAGTTTTTAGTATTGTTTGTACTATTATATTGACTATTTCGGATCCTACCTTGTAATCGTAAGTTTAAAATGTTCGTATTGACACAGCGGAAAATTAGTAATTGTGAAATTGTTTAGGTAAAACTGAATAATATTATTTCAACTCGTTGAAAACACATTTCTCCATGAAGTGAATTTATTTTCCTTACTATTCGTATTCGTTCTCCTTTATGTTTATTATTATCACACTCATCATCTGCATCTGCGAATGTAAACCATTTATGCCATTTTCTATTAGTAACGAATTGCAAAGGATGCTTGAGATGCTGCAACAATATGATACATAATCAATACCGTTACAGCTTTGAATCCCGTTTATAAAAGCTCGTATTTCCTTTCAGAATAAACATTACCTGCACAGAAAGTACATGATGGTTTTATTTGTTGTGTTTAAAGTGTGAAATTGTGACAATTTATATTTTTCCATTAAGCTTGTCTGAGAGAAATAATAAGTGATTAATACCAAGTCACTACGGATGTTTAGCGGTCATCATTTCTATATATTTTAACAGCTAAATGTTCTATATAACTTATCTGTAAAATTGTTTTAGTAGAAATAATCCCTACAATACCAGGGATATATTAACGAATTATTGGACTTGGGGCTTTGGTGCGGCTAGAGTAACTAAGCCCTGAGCACATTGGCTAACTACAAATTTAAAAACGTTTATGAGACAAAGAGATTCGGCTTGTCAAAAGTTTAAAAAAACAAAAAATATTAATGATTGGAATCATTACAAATTCTTACGTCATTTTACTTTATCTATGGTTAGAAGAGAAAAAATGATTATATAGATTTGCTGCAAATAGACTTAAACCCCCGAAAAACTTGGTCAGTTTCAAAAAACTTAAATATATGTCCAACAAACAACATACCTGTCCCAAATAATTTAAATGATCCCAACTAAATAAACAATTTTTTTCGTACCTATGTTCAAGATGTCTCTGACTGTACAAATAAAATTAAGTTTATAGCAATAATTCATTTAAAAACAACTTTTTTCTTTTGCTTTAGCTGATATTTCAGAAATTAGTAAGATATTAAATAATATTAAAACAAATGCTTGGGGTCATGATTATTGACAAGTACATAGCTCACGTCATTAACTGCTGTACTGAGAGACATTATTTTCTAAGTCAATGGAAATTGTCAGTGGGTCGACCTTTGCCGAAAATATCTAATCCCACATGTCTCAATGATCATAGGATTATAAGTATCTGACAAAACAAACAAACAATCAAAAGTATGCTTTATAGTCGCAGGAAAATTGTTACAACTTTATAGACAAAGTGAAATTTACCTTAAAACAAGGAAAAAAACGAAATATTGATCGAAAAAAAATCATATTTTTCGATAGGTCAATGCAAATACATAAATTATAAATATAACATTTGTAACATTGCCGTAAAGCGGTTAACGAATCCAGGTGACCTAAAAAAAGGAAATAAACAATACATATGCGAGGTAAATAATTTCGATGACATCGAAATTAAAATTACGCGACCTTAAACTCTATTTTGTTAAATAAGTGAAGTTAACAAAAAGGGTACTGAACTAATATAGTAATCAAAGTGTATTAAAAAAAAAGAAAATGTATAACTTTAATCTAATATATAATAAAAATAATTAATGTTATGAATATCAGACAGTTCATTCCTTATAAAATATTTTCAAATGCCTTGCAGCAACAAGTAAACAAGCAAATAAAAAACATTTTGATGAGACTTATTCACTATAAAAATCAATAGCACAGTAAAAAATTCTTTCAATGAGGTACGCTTTGGTTTTTTTCCGAAAAGTGCAAACATAGGGATTGTTTTTAAATGTTCTGGGAGATGATTGTAAAGTTTTATGGCGTTGTAAATAACTGATTTTTTTATTAATTCTGTGGAAGGAATGGGAAGTATATGTCATGCCTAGAGTTTCTGGTAGGATATACGTGTTGTGGCTCTTCCGGGCAGAAAACATATAAGCACATGCTTATATGTTTTCTTATCAAACGGTTTCTAAAATAAATAATGCAGGTAGAGTTAATATTTCATGTTTTTTGAAATAGTATTGGCAGTGCGCTCTATTATTTAGACCAAACAAGTAGCGGATTCCTCTCTTTTGAAGCCTAAAAATACTAAGAAATTGCTCGGTGGTACAGCAGCCCCAAAAGGGAAGGCCATAGCGCAGATGGGAATCGAATAGAGAGAAATAATAAGTCTGGCAGAAGACACGTCCAGTTCTTTTGAAACTGATCGAATGGCAAAGCAGGCGGTAGAAAGTTTTTTAGTTAAGGTGTCAATATGCTTAGACCATTTTAGGTTGTTGTCTATATTCAAACCCAGGAATTTAACTGATCAACGTATTTAATATTGCTGTTAAGTAGCTGAAGTGGTTGTAAAGTCCCTTTATAAGATAAGGCCACCGTTTAATCCACAATGAAGCAAAGTAGATTGGAATCGGACCACCAAGCCTTAATCATAACAAGGTCGTTGGAAATATTAGAATGTAGAGACGTTGTATCAAAATCACTCCATGTTATGCTTGTGTCGTCAGTAAAGAGAGAGATTTTTCCATTAATTTTTAGGTTGTTGATATTATTAATGTATAACAAAAAAAGACCGAACCTTGAGGGACTCTACTTGTAATCAATTTACAATCAAAATCAGAACGATTTGCCCTTACAAATTGTTACCTATTCGCTGCCTATTCATGACTAACACAGTCAAAGGCTTTTGCATAGTCACAAAAAACTGAGGCGGTGGGGTGGTTGTTATTGAGGGATAAGTAGCCGTTGCTAAGCAACTAGAACATGGCGTCACTGGTACACTTGTTGGATAAAAATCCAAACTGTTCCGGGGATATTATCTGATGTTTAAGGAGAAATGGCATAAGACGATTCTTGAGTAACCTTTCAATGATTTTTCGTAGCACTGGTAGTAGAGCAATTGGGCGATAATTGCAAGAGTTAGTTTCCCCCTCCCCCCCGGAATAATTATAGCTGTTTTAAGGCATTCAGGGTATATATCTTGTATAAGGGATTCATTTATTAATGTTGTAAGGGCCTCTATGACTGAGAGCGGCAGGTTCAGGAATTGATAGGCCATCAGTGCGACACGTAAATTTGCATTCATTTCTTTCAATAGTTCCATGTTGCTAACAAAGCTTAAGAAAAGGTTATAGCGACATTTTTCGATGGCGGGAGAAACGCTTTGTCGAAAATTCTTGAGAAGATTTTACATAATCAGATGTTTACATATTGCACAGCTAATGAAATTATTCCAGATTTTCAGTGTGGTTTCCGAAAACACTTCATTGCAGCTATTGCTTTAACAAATATTATTGATGATGTTTTGCGTGTCTCGGATAAAAAACTTATTACTGCTCTGGTCTTGTTAGACTTTTCTAAAGCATTTGATGCAATTAATTACCAGCTCGTTGTATCTAAATTGAGATATTACGGTTTTGATGAGTCTTCGTCTTTCCTAATTTCATCTTTTTTATCGCGTCATTTTCAAAGAGTATTTTCCAAATGCAAATTTTCTGAGCAGGTGTAGGTATTATTAGGGGTACCACAGGGTCAACATTCATTTAATGATTTAAGTACAATAATTTTAAGTGATTATATATCTAAATCTACAAAAAGCTATTAGGTCGAACCTTAAACTTTGACAACTTACAGGTAGAACACACACAGAGCGTTTGACGAGGGTATGTCAATGTAAAATGTTATGCCCTTTAATACCAAAGAATCAGGCAATTACACGCAGATCCATTTTCCAGAAGAATCGTGTAGAGTCGTTAGAAAAACTTCTGTGGTGCCTACACGATGTTGACGGAATAGTATTTAATTTTAGAAGTTTTAATAATGGGATAATAAAAATAACGGGAAAATAAAAATAATGGGAAAATAAATGCTCTAAAGAAATCTATACTAATATATAAAAGACTTAGTTGACTGGTTCACTCATCACGCTCCAGCTCAAACCACTTGAGGTAAAAGGCTGAATTTTTGGTATACAGGTTGATTTTAGGGTGTAGAGGTTCGATACGAAGGGATTTTTCAAAACACAAATTCCAAGGGGGTGAAACCACCCCTTAAATCTTACAATATTTTTTATTTAAAAAACGGTCAGTGCTTCGGAAAATCGCCTGAACACGTGTATTTTAATTTATTTTTTTACATATTTTAGGAATTTTAAAAAATTCATACAATTTGTCCTAAGGGGTAAAACGATTCCTTAAATATTATAATATATTTTATTTAAAAAAACGTTAGTTATTCGGAAAATGCTTAAACATAATATGCTTTATATTTTATTTTTTTACATATTTAATTTTTTTTTAAAAACCGAGAGAGGGTGTCCAAGGGGCTGAAACCACCCCTTTAATATTACATTTTTTATTTAAAAAACAGTTAGTCATTCGGAAAAACACTTCACTTTGTTTTATTTTAATACATATTTTAAGATTTTTTATAAATTCATAGAGGATTTTTGAAAAGATCGGGTCATTGATTAATTTTTGCGACCTTTCTCAAATAGTTTACCCGAGAAAGCTGAGCTTGTGCAAACAGCTTGATTTTAGAGTGCAGAGGTTCGATAAGAAGGGATTCTTTAAAACTCAGTTTCCAGGGGTGTAAAACTACCCATTAAATGTTTATAGTGGACTCTAAAGTTGTCAAAATAAAAGCGCTTCTTGGTTTAAAGAACGAGCTATATTAATTCCAAAAAATAGCGCTGCAGATTAAATAAATCTTACTGCTCCACAATTAACATACTACTCAATAGATGTAGTTATAGACCAAGAAAATGCGGTTAATTATCCTGTCGAGTCCCTATACTCTCTAAACCCTTCAGGAATCCCTCCTCAAACCACCAAAATTGTGTAATGGAACTCGGCTACATGTAATAGAGTCTACTATTATTTCTGGCCCTGGTCTGACAGAAACAGTTTTCAGTTTAAACGTGTACAGTTTCCTTTAAAGCTTTGTTGCGCCATGACAATTAACGAAGCTCAAGGGCAAGCTGGAGTAGACTTGCGCTACGATTGTTTTCTACATGGTCAACCCTATGTCGCATGCTCTAGACTAAGTTCGCGTAGTAGCTATGCCTATTTTACAGCCAGATAATGCAACAACAAACGTGGTTTATAAAGAGGTACTCAAAGGAGGCGATTTAAGTACCTCTTTACATCCCTTTCAATATAGTCATATACGCGAACGAAGTCGCGGGTACCCGCTAGTATTTTTATTACATTGGTTATTTAAAACACAAATTTCACAAACTATCCTATATGAAAACTTATTTGCTCTGGGTGCTCGTGCCCCATAGAATCGGCGCCTTTGCAATGAAAATAGCTCATAAATATGAATCATGAAATGCTTCGTTTGGGTTTTTTATAATAATTAATTTTTGGACTAGCAATTGTCTCAACAATAGTAGTAAAATTTTCCAAATCGGGTCTTTTATTTGTATCAAGTCTTTTATTTGTATTGACTTTACTACACAATTTAAGACTGCGTATCTTTTTAGAATCAATATAACCTTTCAAAAAACGTCTTCACTCCAAACATCAATACAGAAAAAAACCTCTCACATTTAAAGGAAGTTTTTAGCTTAATTTTCTCATCTCTCTCTTTGGCATTGCAAAGCGCGTTTAGGTGAAGAACATTAATTTCTAAAGCTTCGGCTAAGATTAATTATTACCAAAGTTAAATAGAAATCCCTCTGCAATGCGGAAAACAGGAAATTGCGGCGCATTTATAGCCTAAATTAGCGAGGAATTAAAATAAGTATTTTATACAGATAGATACAGGGTGACAAAGTGAAATTTTTATTTTTATTTTAAGTGAATAACTTTTAAGATAATCGGGACATTTGAATGAAAATTTGTATCTAAGGGTTTTTTGATATGAGAAATTAGTATTCCTCTAACTTCTAAAATCACCCTTTCAGGTTTTACATATCTTCATGTTTTAGCCTCCCTAGATGCCAAAAAAACATGTTTTATCATTTCCTTCGGTCTGTCTGTCGCTCTGACAGTTCGCGACATATCTTAAATACTACTTACCCGATTGATTTCAAATTTTGACAAAAAATTAAAGGTTATATGGAGATGACCTGGTAATATTTTGGTAAAAATCTAATATGGCGGGACAATATTAAAACAAAATTGTTAATGTGGTGTATTATTTGGGGTTAAGGTCCAGTAAAGAAAAACAAGTCTTTGTTTAAATTGTCGACGTTTCGCAACTTAATTTGTGCATCCTCAGGACACATATATAGATCCTATATCCTGCAGGGATCTCATATTATCAGTCTGTACCCACTCCGTTGGTCCACGGATATTTCGTAGATATTAAGTTTCCGAAAAATTTTGAAACCTCTTGTTGTTATGTTACAGTGGTGTATTAGGTATTTGGGGTTAGGGTCCAGTGAAAAAATAAAAGTCTATCCTCAGGACACATATATAATTAGCAGATATTTCCCAGATATTATGTTTCTATGGTTTTCGTTAACGATCCTCTTGTGGTTATTTTAGAGTGGTGTATTATTTGGGGTTAGGGTCCAGTAAAGAAACAAAAGCCTTTTTTAAATTGTCGACGTTTCGCAACTTTATTGTTGCATCCTCAGGACACACATAAATTCTATATCCTGCATGAAACTGATATTATCAGTCTTTACTTGTTTCGTTGCAGTGGCGGCTCGTGGGTAAAAAAATAAGGGAAGTGTTAGAGAAAAGTAGGACAGATAAGGTCTAAAATGGGTACCACATGCAAATATCCACTGCTACACAGCTACTTAAATTCAGAAAACCAAGAATTTTTGAAATGTATATTGTAGGATTTACCAGAATTTTAATGTCTTTTTTAGCACTAATTGTCAGCACACTTGTTTGTCGACCCGTAATTAAAAGGTCCTTTTTGTCTTCATCTTTTCAACGGGAAAATGTAGTTTTTAACAAACTACAAACAATGTCACTAACGGGCCCAAATGAATTAATTTTCAACCACACACGCGCTACTCCTCCAAAGAATGAAATAAAAGACCGCCTATAAAATACTCAATAAAGCGCCATCGCCGCGATCTACTTTACGTACAATACTAACGGAAGCGTTAAACTGCAGCTCTTCCCTAGAGGCGCGGTCTTCGTACATGCGATACTCTCGTTGTCATAGCAACTCATTATTTTCAGCCATTGTTTTTATTTCTCGCTGGAAGATTTTTACCGAGCTCGCACGTGGCTCTTCCGTTGGTGGATCGACACAAACGAGTTTGCTGCCGGTGCGGTGGGCGCACATACGGGTTTGCTTAATACGCGCAATTATATATTTCGTTTTGTGTTTGCCTCTAGGTTTCTGACGGGCGGCAGCGGTAATACTAGGAATGCACTAAATTTAACATTGGAATTATTGATAATTTTTAATGAAATTAATTAGATTTAATATTGAAAATTAGTATATTGTATTGATTTTTAAAGTGTGTTAAAAATAATTTACCAGGTTTTTTTTTGGGGAAGAGGCACTTCCCCTACTTCCTCCGAATAGCCGCCAGTGCTACGTTGGTCCATAGATATTTTCCAGATATTATGTTTCTAAATGGCTTTCGTAAACGATCCTCTTGTTTTTATGTTAGAGTGGTGCATTATTTGGGGTTAGGATCCAGTAAAAAAAATAAGTCTTTTTTTATATTGTCGACGTTTCTCAACTTTATTGTTGCTTTTATCAGGACACATATATAGATTTTATATCCTGCCCATATTATCAGTCTTTACCTACTCAGTTGGTTCGCAGATATTTCCCACATATTAAGTTTCAAAACGGTTTTCGCTAACGATCTGCTTGTTGTTAGAGTGTTGTATTATTTGGGGTTAGGAAATATCTGCAGACCAACGGAGTAGGTAAAGACTGACAATATGAGTTTCGTGTTGGATATGAAATCTATGTGTCTTGAGAATGCAACAATAAAGTTGCAAAACGTCGACATTTTAAAAAAGGACTTTTGATTTTTACTGCAGACCAGCGGAGTAGGTAAAGACTGATAATATGGGTTTCAGTTTTAGATGGCGAAACAAAATGGCGGCCAAATAAATTTTCTAAAAAATTAGAGTAAAAAAATCTTGTTCAATTGATTTTGCGGAAAAATTAAATGTGAATATGACATAAACTCGTACGAATTTAATGTGACGTAGCAAAATGGCGGTATGTGTCAATGTAAAAACTACTTATTAAATTTATTTTATTATTCCCAAATGTCAAGTGTGGTATAGGTAGAAAGAAAACGGTAAAATATTGGTAGGAATCCAATATGATGTAACAAATAAAAATGAAAAGACCTTATATGTAACACAGAGATACTGTGACTATGTACTGAACTAAATTGGGTCACACTTCACTATTCCTAATACATGGAAAAAAATCATAGTGAGGGAAGTTCCGGGTAAAGAAATTTACTGATTTTTTAAATTGTATTCCTTTTTTACTAGAGTTATTTTTTATTTTATGTTATGGTTTTATAAGTTCTTTAATAAATTTTATTGTTTACTTATTTTTTACGAGGGAAGTAACAAAATTTTTCAGCACGCTTTATACTATGCAGAAATGTTAAATCAATAATATCGAAACCAGTGGCGTAACTACAATGGTGCCAGTGGTGCGGATGCGCCAGGGCCCGAGCCTTTTAAAGTCCCGAGCCCGGTTAAAGTCTACAGAAAAAAGCTTTGTATTAGAACTTTCGATAGAACTAAAAACTATCTATTTATAAAAGCACACATTTAAGTAAGGAAATTACATTTACAAAACTAGGCGCCTTTTATCGATAGGCGACAAAAACCGTGTCGCCGGGTGTATAGACTTTTACGCGCACCAAACAGGCAAACAGCCTTGTAATACTTGCTCTTCACTAACAGGTTCATTTCTGTCGCAGCGGAGCGCTTTACGTCGGTAAAGATCAATCGATCAAAATTTCTATGGGGATTAGGTAGGGAAGATGCAAAATAATTACTGAACTGATAGTTCATTTTTAATTTATTTGCTATTTGCTTTGGGCAGGGCCGCATTACTATTAGGCACGGCCTAGAGCCCGCCGCCGCCTTGCTGCAACAAAAATCGTTTACCTAATTTTCCTTGTTTCATTTTATCAGTAAGTAGGCAATTTTTATATATTATTTTATTAAGGGATGAGATAAGTGTCCACTATATGGAAGAGAGGACTTTTTGGTCTTCACTTTTTCCCATGAACTTGGGCCCCGTAAATACGTTTGGGCGAAAATAATTAATCCGGCACTGGCTGTAATGCTTTTAGGAGATAGGGCCGATAGAGGCCCGTAATCTCAAGAGGGCCTAGGGCTCCCCAAAGTTGTAGATGCGGTAATGGCTTTAGGTGCTAATTTTCTGTATTGAGTGCTCGATTAAAACAGGCATATATTTGCAGTGATACTGATTTTATATTTTGTTTTGTGAGTATTCAGCATTGTAGTTCGGAGACAATGAATTACAAATCGGGAGCAGCTAAAGGAAAAAAAGGCTACGGAAAACGAAGCAAAATTGAAAAAGTATGAAAAAATAGACATTTTTTTCAAGTTATAGACAAAAGTAACACCAGTCGGACGTCTAATCGTAAGTCGGTGGAATTAGAATTATTATTATAATTTAGAATGTTGTTTTGTTTATTTGTTTCTTAATTTTATTTAGAATAGTTTATATTGAATATATTATGGTTGATATATAACCTTATTTAATTTTTCTGTGACACCTATCCGATTGGCTGCAGCTATTCTGAATATTAAAACAAGATTTCAATATTTTTTGCGATTATGAAATCTCCTATTTGTTTTTTATTTATTTGTACTTATTATAGAGAGGGGAGGAGGCCCTGTTTTACGTTTTTTCACCAGGGCCCCACGTTGTATTATTACGTCACTGATCGAAACTGATTCAAAATAGCACAGAAACAAGCTTTCAAATTAACAAAATACTAACAAAATCGGCTTATTCCTTTTCGAATTATAGACATATAAAATGAATGCACCGTAACCTTTTTAACGAGCAGTTTAAAGGGATTTAAAAACTGAAGGCCAATATTGGAGTAAAATTAAACTATAAAGTAGTTCTAAATACTTTAAAATTAGAAACAAGTAATTTAACCCGAACTGATTCTAAATAAGCTGCAACGCCAATTTTCCATAAAACAATTAACAATAGAGTCATATGTAAATTTAGATTAAAAAATGTAAAATCGATAACCCTTGTTTCAAATAAATGTTTGCGTATGCTGTGAATGCTAAAAATACACTACTTTTAACTAATTGTTCTCGTTGGTAGTATATTTATTTATTATTCCTAAATTTAACTTTGTTTCTCTTATTTGCGTGAGGATTTTAAAACTTCTGGAAACAGTCTTGGCTTATTTATTACACTACTGCACATCAGTGACGGCTCCTCAGGGGCGGCAGGGTCGGCTTGGCCGTACAAGAAAATATACAGGGAAAATTCTGTTTTAAAAAAATTAAATATTTTTTAAAAGTAATTTTGCAAACATCTCAAAAACGCACAAAACCAAAATGTAGTTTATTATTACCTGGGCACATAGCAAAATAGGTAGGTATCCCTATTATCGTTGCTTGACTAACATATAAATAACGCCATTAACAGCAATTCGCGGGCCACCGTCCACAGAGATTCTAATATATTTATTATTTTATAGACGGTGGCTCGGCCCTTAGAGTAAAAATTAAAGTAGAGATAACAACTCATTCATAAATCACGTTAGAGGTATGCGCCAACATGGTTAACCTATTTTTTACATTCTATCGACCAATGTTTACGATAAAACAAGAAGTGGGGATGGCCCATGCCCAAGCCGTGGTCATTTGTTGACGAATGCCAGTGACGGCGTGAGTTTTCACTTCCCGCATAAGGAAATATCATTAATCGTTACTGTCGGTCGGTCGGTCTGTTCCAGTATAGCTAAAAAATCCACTTATTCTATTAACTTTAATTTTATTTAATTTTCCACAAAAATTACATCTGATATAAAAAAAACTGGTAAAATATTGGTATGAATTCAATATGGCGAAACAAAATGACGACCTGTTAAAATATATGATGTAAGAAAATGAAGAAATGAGCCATGCTTCATTATCGTTGACAAAAAGAAGGATTCTTACCTATTCCTTAATGAGGCAAATAGGTATTTTTACAAACTTCAAAGATATAATCGTTTTCTACTTCACTATCTAAAATCAAACCATTAAGTTAGGTAAGTTTAAAAGGAAATTAGTTATTTATATATTATTAAACTTTAGTTTTTAGTTATGTTTGCCTTATGTCACTATCATTTTGTAATTGTGACATTTCGAAAAATTATTTGTTCACTTGTTGAACATATCTTCTTAAACCTGTAACTGTCAAGTTAGACCTGGTCTAAAGTTAAACCTTTTTAGTGAATACGGGTGTTAGAGTTTTAAACTAAAATCAATGCTTTTAATTGGCTTCCTATTCATCTGTATGTTTGTATGTCTGGTTCAAATCTTGTAATGGATTTGTCAGCACTTCCATTACCGATTATTTTCAAATTTGACATGCATACACTTTCGGATATAAAAAATCCGATTTTTTTTAGTCAACGGTTAGAAATCCAAAATGGCAACGCCAATACGGCAGAAGAATTTTGTTACTTGTGTAGCCAAAACTGAAAATCAATGCCTACGAAAATTTAAAAGTGTCAGTATTTAAAAATTCAAAGTAGCGGTCTCAAAATGACAATGTCAACAGGTCGGACGAATGTGGGGATTATTTAAGAATGCACAACAAAAATCAAAATAGTGGCGCCAATATAGCGAACGAATTTTGTCATTTGTACAGATTTGGCTGAAATATCAGTATCTAGAAGTATTTAAGAATAAAAAATATGACATTTTAGTCAATATTTCAGAATTAAAATGGCGGCACCATAGCAGACTAATTTTAAAATTTTTCTAAATTTAATAAAAATTCGGCATTTAGGGGTATCTAAGACACATAATGAATTTTTGTCAACATTTTAAAAATTCAAGATTTTAATGCAGAAATGGCGGCGGAATTTTAACATTTGTGTAGATTTGGCTGAAAGAAAGTAGGAATCTGGGGGTATTTGAAAATACATATCATACATTTTTAGTAAATATTTAAAAAATGAGAGTAGGAATGGCTAGAATGCGAGCGAATTTTAATATTTATACAGATTTCATTAAAAATCGATATTAAGTGAGCAATTCATACATTTTTAGTAATAAATATTTAAAATGGGGATGTCATCAATCAATCAATCCGATATGTACTTTTTTTAGATATTTTTAAACATTCAATTAGGCCACCGTTTTGTTCCCCCATTTTGAATTTGTCTCAACATTTTTACCAGTTCATCCCTATATAATATTTGAATTTGAACATAATCGATGCAGTAGTTTTCTGCAATGACACATAATATTTTATTAGGCCGCCATTTTGGATTTGTAGTAAAACTTATCAGTTGATGGTCATGTCAAACCTAAGTTTTCTGCAAAATTTGGATAAAATGGATAAGCAGTTTCTTAGTAATATTTATAGTAAGTAATAATACATATATATATATATATATATATATATATATATATATATATATATATATATATATATATATACATATAGAAGAAGACACTATGTGTCGAAACAATTATCATAAGTTATAGGCGTTTTATTCAGTAGTTAGTATATCTCTTTCACTCCACGGTTCTAATGAGTTTATTTCCTTGATGATATTTGTAATTTAAGTTCCTCAAAAAACTACTTTTACATATTGTGCTTGTTTTTAAACTTTAGAAACACTCCACTTAAACAATGAAAAGAATATAAGACTGCAAAGCTTCTTGGCGTCGAGAAACAATGAAAGATATTACAAAGCAATGCTTTTATTCAAGCCTCCCTTGCAGCGAGAATTCTAAAGTGACAACATTCCATTAACTTCGGATGATTAACGCGCCCAAAAACAACTTTTTAAAGCGCCTCCATGTTTAGACGCCTAAATCATTTATTTCCTTTAAGGGTGACTCTAATTTTGCTTGAATAATAAAAAATTCGATTAGGCACACGGCTAAAAATATATTTCTCGATAAAAAAAGGTTGTCGGTATTGCCTTGATTGTACCTGTTGCCTACTCTGCCTATATTTTATTCATGAGTCTACACTGTTTTACTATGTCATGCAAAGTAGAAAATTTTGATAAATGCATGAAATAAACTTAACGTCACAAAGAACGACACGCCTTTAAAAAGCCGGCTTCAGTGAAATTCCCTGATTGTATATGTTGCAGCCTTCGCCTCCTGTCTGAACAAGATACCGTGGGCACCTCAAATCATACGAGATGTTTTGGGAATATAGCCTTTTGAAGGGCCCTTTTTACTTAAAGGGAAATATTGCTATCGTGAAAAAATTACCCTCTGAGATTTTTCAGATCTTTACGTTTCAGGGTCCCTAGAAGCTGAAAAATACGTTTTCTCAATTCCACTGCTCTGTCAGTTAGTTTGCGGCGTAGCTAAAAACTATTACCCAGTGGACTGGGTATGTGGGGATGATCTGGTAATAGTAAAAATTCAATATGGCGGAACAAAGTGGCTGCCTAGTGAAATGTTAAAAAAATATTACTAAAAACAGATTATACAATTTACGAAATTCTACTTATAGAATTTTCTCATTGTTGACCTTAGTCCAAATGGTTTATTTTATATCTGAGGACACAGTTACAGATTTTTCAGAGATGTTGCCATTAAAAAAAACACTAATAAACAGTTAATATAAATTAGTTTTTATTACCAAGCATACAAAAGATACTATAACAAAGCAATAACAAGGCGACCAAAAAGATTAAAAGAAAAATTCGAAAATATAAAATGACAAGGTAACACAAAAACTGAATAGTCTATTGGCCTTCCACCAGCTCTAATGAATTGCTCAATTCTTCTTAGCATACTTTCACTTAGGCTGTTTATATGGTGGTGTGGAATTGCATTCCATTCCTCCACAGCGGCTTCAATAAGATTGCGTAAACCTACAAAAAATTCATTTCTTTTCCTTACACGCCTTTCCAATATATTCCAAGCATTTTCTACTGGATTTAAGTCCGGCGACCGCGGAGCCCAGTCCAAACTTGATGCTCTTGTCCTATGTGCAGTATCATTATCATCCATGAATAAAAAGATTGGACCTACAGCTCTCCGCCACATGCGAACAACCAGGTCCAGGATATGTTCTATGCAAATTTGACCAGTCATGGTTATGAGTATAGATATTAAGGGCGTTTTATTATTCCACATTATCCCTCCCCAGAACATGGCTGTACCACCTTGATGTGGTAGCACTTTTCTATAGTTGGCAGCCCTGGCTTCTCGGCCTGGTACTCGCCAAACGTGAACCCGTCGGTCATCGGACATTAAACCAATTCTGGTTTCATCGGAAAACATTACATTTTTCCATTGATTGATGTTCCAATGGCGATGTTCGATACA
Source organism: Kuschelorhynchus macadamiae (assembly GCA_030620095.1). Classification (NCBI taxonomy): domain Eukaryota; kingdom Metazoa; phylum Arthropoda; class Insecta; order Coleoptera; family Curculionidae; genus Kuschelorhynchus; species Kuschelorhynchus macadamiae. The sequence goes on from JAUTXW010004679.1 coordinate 704,226, forward strand.
CCAATTTAACCTAGTCGGTTTCTGCAATTGAGAATTCGCTGGGGCCTTCTGATTCTCACGCCTATTTCATGTAGCCATCTTCGAATTGTTTGAGTTGATACCTCGATGTAATGCGCTGCCCGAATTTGTTCCTTTATAACTGTTGATGTTGTTGGATTCCTCCTTGTCAGTATTCTAATAAAAAGAACTTGATTTGCTGTGGTCTTGTGATTTCGATGCTTTCGAAGTCTATTTTCAATTGAACCAGTCTCAATAATATATGGAATAAATTCGAGAGACATCACTCTGGTTAACCCCTGTTATTTCGACCACATTCTTCTGACTTCTACCGCTCTCCACTAAATCTATTATACGGACTCGGTTTAAAGTAGAAATTCTAGGCATTTTTAACTTTTTGTAGTTAACTTGACAATGTCAAAAAATCCACCTTACAGGTCGATTAGGTGGTTTATTGTTATTCGAGTAGTTGTTTATTGACCTTTAGATGGCAAACACTGATTTCCTTCGAAATCCATGTGGGCAAATTTGGACATCATCATTTCATCCTCCCTGTATTAAAACTGCAAATGTTTAAACATTTGCAGTTCTGAAATTAGCGTCTTTTTACTTGATACCTATACCAAGTAATACAAAATAATAATACAAATACATTATTAAAATTGGCAACACTGTTTAGGAAAGTTAAAATTAGGAAAACTTTTCTAGGTATTCAAAAAAGTTCAATGCCTAAGTGTATTTTCAATTAACCTAGTTACGGTTTAAAGTGTACATCTTTTTATTCACCCTGTATTAAAAATTATAATTATAAAAGTTTCAGACTTGGTGATGTGGTACAGTAAAATAGTACGTATCCGTAGCTTATGAAAACATTAAATCTGCATGATACAGGGCATTTTTTGTAGTCATATTAAATTTTGGTTTATTTACAAGCTCACGTAAGTTTTAGTTGTCCCGGTACAATACAACAAAATCTTCAGCTCTGTCTAGGGTTTCTGAAGTAGGACTGACCTATCAGGAAAAAAAATGTTAAAATCGGTTGTATAATAACATAAATATATGCATTTGAAATTATGGTTAAAAATCAGTAATGCATTATAAGTGTTGACTAGTACGAATCCAGTATGGTGGAACAAAATGGCGCCAAATTAAAATGTTTGAAAAACACTATACTAAGTGAATATGTGCGGAACGCGGAACTAAATTGTGATACACTTTACTATTCCCATTCTTAATTAATAACGAGGGAAGTTCCGAGTAAAGGAAATTTACCGATTTTTTTATGTTGTTTTTCTAAAATGGCAAGTAAAGTAAGTATCGACCAAAATACTATTAAAATTTGCAAATACTTACGGGAGTACATCGTTCTGAAAAGAACAGTTTTGCTGACGTTTCGCAAAAAACACATTTGACATTTTGGAAGCTTTCCTTCTCGCGTCCGAATAGAGACTGAAGTGTTAGCGACTGCGAGCTTCCTTTTATACCCCCACCCAGGGCCGAAGGCTATATCTGAGCGGCCGTTGGTAATGGTCATAATTAGTTTTCTGGATGTTGCTGTTGTTTTTGCGCTAATTCCGCTTGATTTTTTTTTATTTTAGAATTGTCGATTATTATCTTCCACACTGTTGGTAGTTTTAATGATCCTTCCCTTTTATTTAAATCGCCTTGTAATCTCACCATATCTAAAGGGCACAACAGACAGAATCGGAAGAATTCTTAGAAAACACAACATACAAACATTACACAAACCCCAAACAACCTTAGGTAAATGACTTGGAAACCCAAAAGACAAAACAACATTGGAAAACCACGGAGTATACAGCATTCCAAGCGAGGACTGTAAAAAACTGTATGTAGGGCAAACTAACAGGCGAATATCAGTAAGAGTAGAAGAGCATAAACAGCAGGAACAAACAAACAACCTCAGCCCTATTCCTACGTTATCAGGAAACCGACCACAAAATAAATTTCAATGGGTGTAGGAAGATTGTCAATATAAAGCATTATAAGACCAGAATAATCCGAGAAGCCATAGACAAACAAGGTGATTTAAATAAAAGGGACGAGTTATTAAAACTACCAGCAGTATGGAAGACAATAATCGACATATATATATATATATATATATATATATATATATATATATATATATATATATATACCCTTGCCTATAGCCATTTGAAACATTTCAGCACGTTATAAAAGTCATGCCCAACACAGCAGCATAAAAAAGTGATGCTTCAAGCCATTCCGCAATATTATAAATAAACAGCTTTAAAATGATCCTGTAATGTCCTTTTTGACAACCCGTGTGACTAGATCACGTACAAGAAGAAAAAATTCTTATGAGCATACACTTTGATTTATTATCTTTCTAGCATTACAAATGTATACATATAAAATGTAGGCCATCTCGTGTCAAGAAATATAAATAATGGCTAAAATGATAAAGTGGAATGTTAGGAAAAGCTATATTCACTCAAAACTTCCTAGTTTTAGAACGAAATATAAACGGACGAAGCACAAAAGCAGCATTTTTTTACATTTCTCTATGTAAAAAAAGGCGAAAAAGAAAAGGCTTTTAAAGTTAATGGCGCTAATGGTTGACAGTCAGCTATATAATTTAAGTACATATATAAAAATACACTGCTCAAAGGAAATAGTGGTAACGATGTTCAATTAAAATATTCAAATTTTTAGATACACATTTTCTCCTAATAAATGTTTAAATGGTACATTTAGCTAGAGATTTATTCCTACGATAACGAATCTATGTATAGCGTTGCTCTAGTTCCCCATCTGTGAATTTCAATATCCCCTAACAGCTCGAATAACTTCGTGGCATCTTCTAGCGATTCACCGAAAATCTGTTTGTGGTGTACTTTTTCATTCTTCTACTAAAGCTTTAATCTAGCACCAGGATAGGCTGAGGGGTAATTGGACGCCTTTAAATACGACTGGGTAACAAATCCCAGGCATACCCCATTGGGTTTAGGTCGGGGCTAACCGCAGGCCAATAATTCATAGTATGAATACTTTGTCCTTGTAAAATGTTTATGGTTTATGGTACATGATAATAGCTGCAGTATGTGCTTTTACATCCCCTTGCATTCATGTGAAATTTTGAACTACACCATAAGCAAAAAATCGGTAAATTTCCTTTGCCCAGAACTTAGGAGAAATAGTGAAGTGTGACCCTATTTAGTTTCGTACATTGACATTTAGTAACACATATCTAAATTACGTTTTCTTTCACTTTTATAAACAAAAGGGAGGATTCAGGAGGAAATTTTCGGCCAAGTTGCTTTACGGTTTTAGCAATTACTCTGAAATTCACTTAAAAGAAATCCTTCCTTTTGACTAGAAAAGTGGGCTGTTGTTTGGTTCCACCATGTTGAATTCGTACCAAAATGTATGAAGTGTTTATGCAAAATTTGCGTTCAGTTGAATAAGAACGTTCTTTCAAGATTTTATTTGGTCATTTCATTCCTTCATCTTGAATTCGTACCACGTACCAGTTTATCTCTATATCAATCAATAGTCTTTTCAGACTGAGTTTTAAACATTTTAATAGGCCGCCATTTTGTTTCGGCATCTTGGATTCGTACGAAAATTTTACCAGTTCATCCCTATGTTTTGTACTGATTTTTGTCCAAAATTTGAGGTAAACTGGGTAAGTATTTTTTTAGTAATAATTATTTTAAAATTTGACAGACCGAGGGACAAACAGACAGATAGACATACACATAAATGTTTTTTTTAAATGTAGGGACCCTAAAACGAGAAGATCTGTGGCATCGGGTGTCCCGCAGGGTTCGCATGTTGCTCCAGTTCTCTTTTTAAATGATGTAGTATCTTGTTTCGAATTTTCTAAATGTCTTTTATATGCAGACGATTTAAAATTATTTTCACCAGTCTCCTCAGACTTCACTCCTCTGTAGTCTGACATTGAAAGGCTTTTCAAATCGTGCAGTACTAATTATTTCTCTCTTAACATCTCGAAATGTAAAGTGCTCTGTTTTCACAAACGTATTAATCCATTACCTTCCATCTACTTCATAGATAACGTAAGTCTTGCAGTTGTTAGTTCTTTCACGGACCTAGGCGTTATTTTTGATGAAAATCTAACTTTTAATCTGCGTATTGATAACATTGTACTAAAGGGTTTTAGACTACTGGGTTTTATAAAGCGATGTACGAAACACTTAACTGATTCCAAAGCCATTGGGTGTCTCTATAACTCATTGGTTCGTAGCGTTTTAGAATATTGTTGTACAATTTGGAGTGTATCATACCAGTGTCACATCGACAGAATTGAAAGAGTCCAAATAGGTTTTCAAAATACCTCTTACATACATTTCATTTCCCATATCAAAGTCTATCAATCTAATACTATAGCTCTTCTTTGCGGCTTTGAAACTTTTGAATTTAGAAGAAAGAAGGCACTTCTGGTCTTTTTGCACAAATTGGTCAATGGGGGTATTGGCTGTGAAGTGCTGCAGCGATCAGTCCTGTTTTTAGTTCCTCTTAGGAGAACAGGACAATCGCAGCTGTTTGTTGCAAGGTACCACCGAACAAATTATGGGTTTAGTGCATTTGTTGACTGACTAGTTTACAATTACAATCGTCACTTCTCAGAATATAACATGTCCAGACTAAGCACTTTGCAGCTAAAAAGGCAGTTTTTAGCCCGTATTGATGTTCGTTTTTGTTTATGTAGTTGTGTAGTTTTATTATTATTCATGTAGTATTTTACTGAACTGAAAATCTTTCTCCTTGTTGGCAATTTGTGTTTGCTGATCTGACATATTTTTCTTAGAGTTATTGACTTCACTATTTATTTATTTGACGTTGTTTGGGAATTCGTACCATTTGGAACGTTTAGCATTCTGTAGCGTACGTTTCTGAAGGGCCACTTGTCCGATGCGTGCATCGGCTATGTCTTTACAAAAAACAAATCTGTAAAAACCTGGGAGGGTGATTTTTTTTACGATTACAACACTTCCAAAGATATACGTGAAAAACCGAAAATCGTTATTTTCACATATATAGGTCGAACAGGTAGATACCTAAATACAAGAATGTCTGAACATGCAATAAGAGACTGCCAAAACTTTCATATAGCAAAGGATTCTAACAGCACTTTTCGATCACTTTCATAATAATGGACATACTTTCGATTTTGAAAACGCAGAGGTTTTAGGGAGTCAAAATAATCTTAAAAAACGCCTGATCTAAGAAATGATTGAAATTAATAAGAATTCTAATTCCATTAATAAAAGAACAGACATTGAAGGCCTAAGTACATCATATTACAAACTAATTGAAAAAAAATTAAAAATGTAAACAATTTATATTTTTATCAGAATTACCGATATTCAGTTGGCTATTGTATTCCGACCGATATACTGTACCTATTCATGTCCTGTTATTGTATTCAAAAGAACTTTTTTGTGACATATAAAACCCACCCTAATTGTAAATATTTTTTTCCATGAAAATACAATTATTTATTTAAAAAAATGGCTGATCTTATAAAAAGCTAGTTTTTCTTAACGATGTATATATTTGTGTCTTTTCTTATAAAAAAACCGACACTGAAACACGAAAAAGTATAATATTATTTACTCTGTGATTATGCATGTTTTGTTCTTAAAAATATATTTTATTAAAAAAATCAAAATTGAAAAGACTTCTCTTGGTTTCAGAGCCCTGAAGAAGAATATATATTATTCAAAACGTCGGCTTTTAAAAAAAAGTATTTTATTAAACTTAGCTCCTACCAACTCATCAAAGTCAACAAAATCTTCCCCTTCAAGGCTTATTTCAGGTTGCCAAGTAAATTATTTGTTTGGAGCTTATTAATATAAAATAAAATATGATGTTGAGCTTTAAAACAGTTTATTCTTAAACTTTGAACTCAGGCTTTGGACGAGGGGTTCAACCCCCCCTTTTATACGCCACTGTTATAATAAAAGTGATTTTATTACATATTATTTCAAAAGTTTAAATATACTAAAGTTTAAACTTAATTAAATAAAATTTATTAAAAACATTAAATTAATAGAAGCGAGTACCCGTGACTTCGTTCCCGTATGGCGATAACGAAAGGGATATAAAAAGGTACCTAAATCCCCTTATTTAAATTCCTCGTTTATTTGTCGCATTTTCTTTCAATTTTTATCAACAGGGGCTTGGGAGATTTTACTTCATAAATTATTTCTGATTTTTTGGAAAACCCTGTATACATTTTTAAAAGATATATAAAAAAATAAAATAAAATATACCTGTTCACGCGTTTTTTTGAAAACACTTTTTTAAGTAAAAAATATTGTAATATTTAAGGGGCGGTTTCATCCCCTTGGAATTTGATTTTTGAAAAATCCCTTCTTATCGGACCTTCACATCCTACAATCAGCCTGTATGTCAAAACTCAGCTTTCTACGTCAACCGGTTTGAGCAGAATCGTGATTAATCAGTGGCCCAATTTTTTGAAACACCCTGTATACATTTTTAAGAAATTTTAAAGTATGTAAAATAATCAAATAGAATTCACGAGTTTAAGCATTTTTCCAAAAAACCAATCGTGTTTTAATAAAAAATATTGTAATATTTAAGAAGCGTTTTCACCCCCTTGAATTTTGAGTTTTGAAAAATCCCTTTTTGTCGAATCTTTACATCCTAAAATCAACCTGTATGCCAAAATTCAACTTTTTACGTCAAGCGGTTTGAGCAGAATCGTGATTAATCAGTGACCCGATTTTTTGAAATATCCTGTATAAATGTTTAAGAAATTTTAAAATATGTAAAATAAACAAAAAAAATACAGAAGTTCTTCCAAAAAACCAACATTTTTGTAAATAAAAAATGTAATGCATGGCGTGTGAAAGTACCTGAGTGAGCCTCTAATTTTAAGGAATTTTTCCTTTTATTATTGTTATTTATTTTGTCTTTTTATGTTGTTGTGGTTACCTTTTTGTTCGTATTTATTTGTTTTCCATATGTATATGTTTTATATTTAAGTAAAAATGTATTTAAAAATAAAAAATAATAATTCTTCAATATCGAATAATTATATTTCCTAAGATTAAAACAAACACTGTTTTTAGATTAATTTAAAAATATTCAGTTATTGTTAGCCTGGTTATGTTTTATTAATTTTTGTTTCTATCCTGAGAGCGGTCATTCAGCCTTGAAGAAGACGACTAATAAATCGTCGAAACGTCGGCCATATTTCAAAAACTGAGGTTTGATTTATGTCCCTAACCCGCTAAACACCATCTTGAAAGGAAAACATGTAATATTTTAAGGGCGGTTTCACCCCCTTGAAATTTGAGTTTTGAAAAATCGATTTTTCTTCAACGAGTTCAATGTTTAGTTTCCACTTAGCAGTAAATTATTAAAGTAAAAAGCAACACCTTTCAAAGTTTGATTAGATCTTTACTTTTTAAGGTTCTTAGATTCCGAAAAATGTGTTTTCTTATTTCCATCGGTCTGTCTGTCTGTGGATCTATCGGTCTATTTGTGGTATAGCTCAAATATTTCACAAAAGTCAAGTGTGATATAGGGATGAAACAGTAATATTTTGGTACAAATCCAATATGGCGGACGACAATGGCTACCTAAAAATGTTCAAAAATCGTAATTCCGTATAGAGGATGTTGATAATTAAGCCCGCACTAAAGATCATATAATATTTTATTACTTTTACAAGCACAGCATAATAGTAATTTTCATCATCATATGCTTCACTTAACCAATATATGTCATAATTAAATGTATCATCAAATTCAATTTATTCATAATAAAACGTTTTTATTGATTTTATTATAAATAACTTATGATTTTACTTATTTTCATAAATTATAAGGTATGAATCATCAAAGGAGTAATAAAACTAAATTTAAATTACTTACGTTTTGACGTCGTAACATTCCCTAGTGTTTTTGCTATATACAAAATGATAATTACAGAGTGCATTTAGCTATCTATAAAACCCAAATATTTTGTTATTGCGAAAATGTATATTAAATTTGATCATTATTTGCCTGATTGCTCAAAGTTGGTCATAACAGATTGGAATTTGAAAAACAAGAGCTTTCATCAGTTTAACAGCTCCTTTTTTGCCTAATGCCCACGTAGATAAAAACGAAAACAATCGCAGTATGTGTACATGGATGTGTGTGGATGTACATCGTGTTCCACATAAAACTACCCACTATACATCAGAAAATCTGTAACAAAAACAAAAAAGTTTTATGTGAAAGTTTCTTTAAATTTCAAGTTCTTTTAAAATGTAATGTTTCCATGTATACAGGTTGTCTCAATTTTGCTGGGACGACATCAACTATAAAATTTTAAATGGGATACCCTGTATTTTTGTTGATTAACACATAACATAGCTATCAACATAAACAACAGATAACATAACAACAGATTACATGGAAATAGGAAAACAGGAAAAATTTAAAACAAATGACTATATAACTGATTTCCACATACTGTCTGTTTTCTGCTATACACAGTGTATATCGCATTTGAATGTTTGCCACAGCGTTTCGGAAGGAGTCACTTAAGACTAATAATTTCTTCACAATTTTTTTGTTTTATTTCACTTACGAAATAATTGTTGTGATTTTTATACACTCTATCTTTAATGTGACCCATAAAAAATAATCTGAGGGTGTCAAATCGGGACTTCGCGGCGGCCATGGAATCTCACCGTTACTATTTAAACTTAAATTAAAAATTGAACCGGAAGAAACTTATATGGGGATATTTTGTTTTCTACTACTAGATGTATGCTGGTCATCGAAAAATTCAAATCCCTTTGTGCATCTCTTAAAGAGTTGGTAGGATATTCAATGAAATATAATAAAACCTCCATTTGAAAATCTTCAGAGACGATGGAACGGGCTTTTTCCATATTTCAAAACACGATGAGTTGGCAAAACACTAAAAATATTTTGAAAAATTTTCTTCTTTGGTATCCTTGCGATGGGAAATATTCGGCGATACTCTCAAGTGATGGACTTTTATTATTTTAAATGTAACAGTTATACAAATTTAGTCGCTCTTGACTTGAATATTGAGCCATTTTTTAAAATTCAACAAGTAAACACCGATACAAGGAAATGTTTTTAAAGTCTTAATATTTTAAATTTAAATGATCTCAATAAAACAACAACGACTAAAAACACAAATAAATTGAAAAACTGTCAAATTTAAAACATAAAATAGTTATATTATCCATTCAGTGGCCTCCTATAGTTCTTTTTTGAGCATGCAGCATCACAATATTTAAGAAATAATTGAGATATATATATATATATATATATATATATATATATATATAAATATATATATATATATAGTAGAAAATTTATTCTTTGGGATGACCGCTAAAGCAATGAAATTTGGCTAACCATAGACACTTGTTTCTGACTTAAGGTCTTCATCAGTAGGGTAGAGCGGGACGCTTTTTTTGAAATTCCAGTATCAATACATTAGTTGGAGATTGAGTTGTACTTGATACACTGGTGGATGTATTGATATATTGGTCATCTTTTAAATTGATTTGAATAATAAAAAGGACAGTCATCTATCAAAAAAAATATTAAAAAAAAAAATTTATTTTGTCCGGAAGTACCCCACTGTGGGGCAGTTTCTGATAGGCATGGGGTACTTCCGGATAAACAAAGTTAGTACTGTTATTTGCTGAATTACGTGATATTTGCAGTAGCGAATCAAAAATATTAACAACTAAACATTCTTTCAATAATATAAAACAATGTAGGTATCAAAATGTGAAATTTTATTCAACGTTATAATTATAAAAACTAACATTAAATTTTAAAAAAGAGGACAAACGTGCTGTGCCTGGTGCAGAGGTAGGTGCAGGAAGTTTGCAAACAATGTCGCTTCTGTGAACGGAAGAAATATCGTGAATTTCAGGAAAATGAAAAAGAAACCCGGTCTTGGACTTAATTTTACTGAATATTCATATTCGTCAAGTTGCTCCATGATTTGGCCGACATACTGGACGACTTTCTTTTTTGTAGGAAATCTTACTAATAAATAATCGTTACAGGAAATGGTTTCGTCATCCAAAAGTGCAGTGCGTCAGCATCATATGAATCGATATCCATGTCCAAATTGTCGATATCAGAATCCGAACAATAATTTGAAAATTTTCCTTTTTTACTTGCCAACTCTACTTCTGATTCTGAAGATGTAGTGTCAGAGGCTCTTTTACACTTCTTTGTTTTTTTCTGTTTGGCTTTCCCTATATTTTAATTTCTTTTGTCCCATTTAAAATTTTATAGCTGATGTCCCAGCAAAATTGAGACAGCCTGTATACATGGAAAAATTATAATTTAAAAGAACTTCAAAATTAAAGAAACTTTTGTATGAAACTTTTTTCGTATGTATTGCGAATTTCCAAACTTTTATGTGGAACACGGTGTACAAACTTTAGTCGTAAACAATGCATTTTGGAAAAAATCAATTGTGTAAAATATGAGCCTAAAACTAGGAGCTAATATAGTAGAGTCGTGTACAATGATGCATGAAAGTTAGTCTACTTTTTATTATATTTTTGAAGTCTACATATAGTTCTAAGATCATTTCGCTAGATCTCTTGAAACGAATCTGGATCTAGCCCAATAGTTTTTGTTGTACTTTATTTGTTTATCTTTATTTGAAATCCTTTAAATTATCTTTATTTGAAATTTCATAGTTAAAACAAAAAAGTAAAGCAATTCTTTATCGAGACTTGAACTTGAACCTTTGCCAAATGGTGTTCTTGTACTGATTACATAGCCCGCAACGTCTATAAGCAGAAAGGGGTAGTTTAATAGGCCATAAAACTTTCACATTAAATATACGCCGCTGGGCCATTTTGTCGAGAAACAATGAGTAAAGCACGGCTGTGTTTAATTAAGCAGGGTAGTGTTTGATTAATCCTAAAACTACCGTACAAAGTGTCAACAGTGAACTCAAATGAGACCTTACGGTATCGGTAATTATTTATGTAATATTTGATCCCATTTTGCCCCTTACATCGTTAGTTTACTATTAAATATGAGAGGAATTGGTTAAATTGCATTAACTTACAGGAAGTGTTGAATTCAGTGTTTCTTCTGGGGGGTCAAAAAATATTATTTTCTTCTTTTTGGGGGAGGGGGGATTAGGGAATACATATTATGTTAAAAAGTGTTGTATTGATAATAACCATATAAACGATCGAACCACAAATTTACCTCTATATCACGCTTAATGCTTGCACAAAATTTGAAATTAATCTAATAAGTAGTTTTTCAGACTGATCTCTGATCTGAAATGTTTTATTAGGCCGCCATTTTGTTAAAATATTGTGGAAATATTACCAGATCATTCCTATGTCACACTTGATTTTTGTTTAAAATTTGAGGTAAACTGGATAATAAGTTTTTTACCCATATTTTTTTTTAACGTTCCGCTAGGCCTCCATCTTGTTGCGGCTTACTGAGTCTTTACCATCAATGTTTGACCAAAATTTGAAGTCGATCGGGGTAGTTTTTAAGCTATTACTCGAAATGACAGACAGACACACAGACCGACGGAGTCGATAAAACATACACCTACACTACCCTCACTAATAGAACAAACAGTATTTTTGAGACCAACCACCGAAGAAGAGGTTCGGAACATTATTATGAAACTGAAGAATACAAGATCAGTTAGAATTTATGGTTTTCCTACAGCGGTCATCAAAGGTATCTGAAAGAAAATAGTAAAACCTTTAAAAACACTTATAAGTACATCCCTAAAAACCGGAAGTTCTTCCTCAACTCTCAAGGTGGCCACTGTCATCCCAGTTCACAAGAATGGTGATCAAACTGAGATTGACAACTACAGGCTAATTTCATTATTAAGTGTGTTCTCTAAAATTGTCGAACGAGTCCTTCAAACCCGTATAATGAGGTTTCTCACCGATCACAACATTGTGGACAACACTCAACATGGATTCCTTCCGGGCAGATCAACTAAAACTACCTCATTCCAGATGATGGAGTTTGTACACCGGTAGCTAGAGGCAGATCATGTTCTGGTGGCTATGTTTTTTGATATGTCTAAAGCCTTTGACACCCTCAACATCAAATTTATTCAAGATAAACTTTATCAGCTGGGAATTCGAGGCAATGCTCTCTCGCTGATCATGTTCTCCTAGTCCAGTTCGGAGATATCACACAATATAAGGATTAGTACTATCTTATCTTCTTACTTTTTATTAATGATTTAAAACTCCCAGGCCTCTCCATCAAAGCCGCAGATAGATATGGTCTGTAAAAAACTAAACGGATCCTACTTTGCACTGCTGGGACTAAAACAATCTATTCAACTTTCGTGCCTTATAAAAACAAATATCTTATCTTTAAATTTTCTTGAAGTTTCTACTCTTCGTTCTTTAGAATTGGAAAAATGCTAAATGACACGTTCGTTAAAATTGCACGCACATTCCTTCTATAAACGGTTTCTCGATACTTAACATCGCTAAAGCGGATAGTCTATCTTGGCCCAACTCCTCAACAAAATATATAAGCCCTCGAAAAACCCCTGGATTTTCAAACAAAGCCGTTTCATCATGGCCACGTAGTGCCAGCTCGAATGCCCCACAAAATTTTACACAATCTAAAATTTATAGATTTTTCGATACATTTTCATTAAAATCTCTAAGTGATTTTCTATAAGCTGTGCCTAGCTGAGTGCGAATATCAACACTTCCGACCGTAGCATAGTTCATGGAACATTTCTTGTGTTTTATGTCTTTAACACCGGTTTTGCACCATAATGAGCCCGACGAGTCCATAGAAAACAACAAACAAACATAACAGTAAAATGAGTTAGAGACTTCACAACCACATATCCAGTTAGCTAAATCGTACGTTAGCACTCCTTCGTTGTTTAATTTTTTGCACAACTCAAACATAGACCACCTTGAAATTGGTTATTTTTGCAAAATTAAGTTCGTAAGAACTTTTTAGTTGTTTATTTTTTTTCACTAGTCACTACCAACATTTTATTTCCTGTATATTTCCAAGCCACACATGGATCATAAAAAAAAAAATTTACAAAAAACAGTATATAAATCAATTTTCATCGATTAAAAACGTCAGAAACAATATCGAGTTAGAATATCGACTGCGCGACCTCTGAACAATCGAACTTCCGCATGCCGACGTGATCCCGCGACCGATCAATCGAATTATGAGAAGAGACCGGCTGATGACCCAAATCGCGATTTCATATTCCATTTGCTATCACGTTCGGCTGCCGCTCGGTAGCTGTGAAATCTTCGGGTACTTTCGTCAAGCTTTAAGGTAATCAGGGCAATTTGGACTGCTCAGCCTAGCTTAGTATACCGTATTTTATTATGCCTAAGGAACGCAACGAGAGCATTCGAACCGCCGCGCGCGGCTAATAGTGTAGCGTATTTAACTTTTCCCAAGGTTCGCGTTTTATTACAACTATTAGGAGGGACGGTCAAACGAATAATTTATTTTCTGAAATATTTTTGGGGGGTCATTGACCATATGACCCTATGGAAGAGCCGCCACTGAAGTTGACGTCATTAGATCTACTACAACAAATAATGGCTATAAAATATCTGAAATCAACAGACTAATTTTTAAAAAACGTAAACCTTTAATAAGAAGAAAATTGCAGCATAAATAAAGGGAAGAAAACGAAAAGAACAGAGCACATGTTGTGTTGTTAATAGCAAGGTTTTAATGGATGGCTCTATAAAAGTATCTAATGATAATTCATCTGGTTTAAGTATATCAAATATTAGAAATTGTGTATTTAATATTTATAAAAAAAGCAGTTTTAACAATTACTAATGTGTTATTTACATTATTTCTTACAGAGTGAATGAGTGCGAAAAAGTGGACCATTTCGACACTTAAAAAGAGTATCAAAATGAATGCATTATAACACTATTTTATAAAAATACCTATGCTTCTCTAGAATTGTAACCTCAGCCCCTTGATTTGCGCCACTGCTCTTAAAAATTAAACGAATTCCCGGACGTTCCAGCAATATCCTCACAAATTGCCCTTTTCTAGCCGATTATCAAATAGAACCAGGCAAGGCAAAACATTATTTCGTAAGTCATGTAAAATCGATGAATAATTAACATGAAAATCCTGTAGGACGGGATATGGGTCATGAATTTTTCATTAAACTCCATAATAATAAGGCAAACATTGTCTTTGTTCATCGTTTCTAAGGTTGAGAAGACAGTTTTGTTCTGGAATTATTTAACCTTTCTTTTGCATATTTATCCTTTACGAGGTTTCGCACTACAGTATAAAAAACGTAATTTATCATTCAGTGGTTAATGGCTGGAATTATTCAGACAAATTGATTTATTAATTACCTTTTAACAGGCAACATGATTGCTTAGTGTTCTCGTATTTACCAGCCCTAATTACTGGCACTTTACACAGTTTTTTCCCTATCATCCCTATGTTTATATAGCGTTATTTGTTCAAATACGAGACACAGTTTATATTTACCGAGCAAATGTTAGCATTAGAAATACTCGGAAAAATGTGATTTATTTAGCAGTTTATTAAGTATTTAATAATAATTAAATATTTTTTTGATACAAATGTTTATAAAAAAATTGGTACATTTTCTTTTTCTCGAAACTTTCCTAGTTATAAATCTTTTCTTTTCTTGGGGATTTTTTATTATTTATTATCACATATACATAAACTGTCTTTCCAAATATTCCACCATATTCGGACCAATAATTTACCAGTTTCTATTTACGCCACACTTGACTTCTGGACATAATTTAAAATAAATTGAATAAGTAGTTTTTAGAGATAATTCTCTTAAAATTTCACCAAGCCGGTATTTTGTTCTGCCATATTGGATACTTACCAAGATATTACCAGGTCATGTACATAAGACGTTTTGACTTTTGACCAAAATTTGAACTCAATCGGGTAAGTAGTTTTTTTAGCTATGCCCCGATTTGACAGATAAACCGACAAACAGACCGAAGAACTTGAGAAAACATGTTTTTAGGCATATACAAAGGCTAAAACTTGAAGCTATATATGATAACAAACATTTTATTTGGCTGCCATTTTGTTCTGCCATCTTGAATTCGTAACACAATTTTACCAGTTCATCTCTATATCACGTGCAATTCTTGCACAAAAGTTGAACTGAATCTAATAAGTAGTCTTTCATGCTGATTTTTTGCCGCCATTTTGTTTCGCCAGCTTAGATCCGCACCAACATTTTACCGGATGATTTCTACGTAATACTTGATTTTTGTGCAATTTCGGGTAAATTAAGTAAGTAGTTTTTTAGTTAACATTTTTTTATATTTCACCCGGCCGCCATTTTGTTTGGCCATCTTGAATTCATAGCAATATTTCACCAGGTGATGTCGACGCATATATATATATATATAGTGGGCCAATCAAAACAAAACAAGGCGAATTTTTCGCATACCGTTCGTTTTAAAAAAAGTTTCTCGAACCCGTCGATTTTATTTCCCGTGGGGGGAATATATATATATATATATATATATATATATATATATATATATATATATTATATAAAATTTAGCTGTTGATTTTAGGGTTAGAGGTTCGATAAGAAAGTAAAGAGTAAAACTCAAACTCCAAGGGATTGAAAATACCCCTTAAATATTACAATATTTTTTATTTAAAAACACTGTCAGTTTTTCGGAAAAACGCTTAAACACGTGTTTTTTAATTTACTTTTTTTAAATAGTTTAGGATTTTTTAAAAATTCATACAGGGTGCTCAAAGGGGTGAAATCACCACTTAAATAATACAATATTTTTTATTTAAAAACCGGTTAGTTTTTCGAAAAAAGGCTTAAATACCTGTTTTTTATATATTTTAGGATTTTTAAAAAATTCATACAATGTGTCGAAAGGGGTAAAACCATCCCTTAAATATTATAATATGTTTTATTTAAAAAACCGTTAGGTATTCGGAAAACGCTTGAACATAACATGCTTTATATTTTATTTTTTTACATATTTTTAAAGTTTTAAAAACCCATACAGTATGTCCAAGGGGCTGAAACCACCCCTTTAATATTATATTTTTTGTTTAAAAAACGGTTAGTTATTCGGAAAAACACTTGAACACGTGCTTTTTATTATACACTAGCGGGTACCCGCCACTTCGTTCGCATATATGACTATAATGAAAGGGATGTAAAGAAGTACTTAAATCGCCTCATTTGAGTATCTCTTTATAAATCACGTTTGTTGTTGCATTCTCTGGCTGTAAAATAGCCAAGCTACTAAGCGAACTTACAAGGTTTTTGAAAAAATCGTGTCAATGATTAATTTTTGCGATCTTTCTCAAACCGTTTGCCGTAGAAAGCTGAGTTTGTGCAAACAGCTTGATTATAGAGTGCAGAAGTTTGATAAGAAGGGATTTCTCGAAACTCAGTTTCCAAGGGGGTAAAACTACCCCTTAAATGTTTATAATAGACTCGAGAGTTGTCTAAATAAAACCGCTTCTTGTTTTAAAGAACGAGCTATATTAACTCCACAAAATAACACAGCAGATGAAACAAATCTAGCTTTATTGAAAAAAAATTACTGCTCCACGATTAACATACTACTCAATAGATGTAGTTATAGACCAAGAAAATGTGGTTAATTATCCTGGCGAGTTCCTACACTCTCTAAACCCTTCAGGAATCCCTCCTCATGAGTTAACTTTAAAAGTGGGGGCACCAGTGATGCTTATTCAAAATTTAAAACCACCAAAATTGTTTAATGGAACTCGGCTACAGGTTAAAACATTACAAAACAATGTAATATAGTCTAATATTATTTCTGGCCCTGGTCTGGAAGATACAGTTTTTATACCACGTATCCCTTTAATTCCTTCAGATTATCCTTTTCAGTTTAAACGTGTACAGTTTTCTTTAAAGCTTTGTTTCACCATGACAATGCAACAACATACGTGGTTTATAAAGAGATACTCAAATGAGGCGATTTAAGTACCTTTTTACCTCCCTTTCGTTATATTCATTTACCAGAACGAAGTTGCGGGTACCCACTATATATATATATATATATATATATATATATATATATATATATATATATATATATATATATATATATATATATATATATATATATATATATATATATATATATATATATATATATATATATATAAATATTGTAGGAAAAACAGTTTTTCTTATAGCAATATATATATATATATATATATATATATATATATATATAAATATTGCTGTAGGAAAAAGCACTAAGAGTTACTTCTCTGCATTCGTTTATGCAGTTTTAAAACCATGTTGGCTAAAACTTATGAATAAATCACATCATGTGCTTTAGTGTTTAGTTGTGTTGGTTCATACATTAATTAATTTAAATTCTACAGTATCACCTCTGTACCCAGTACAATTAGTATTGTACTGAGTATAATAAGAATTTAAGTAGCAAACAGCGAAATTTGTTTAAAGTGAACAGACTATTAGCACAAGGAAAAAAATAAGCTGTAAATATTGCGACAAAGTTTTATATCGTTCTATATTTAACATAGTCGCGCGTTTTTCGCATCTACTATTGACATGCTAAAAATTTACTACGAGTTTCATTTCTATTGAGACTTGCCAGCAGGCCAAGTATTAATTTCCCTCTTATTTTAAGAATTTGAATTGGATATCTCAATTATATTCCCATTTTGCAAGCTTCGCTATATAAAATTGATAGGTTACATAAGATTCCTTTGCTTTTTCTAAATATAGCTTACTTTGTACAAGGCTTTAGTATTTTCTTCTCGTGTCTCTCTTTTTCAAGCGTTTGGCTCTTGCCCTTTTAAATAAGGGCTGTATCTATATTTAGACATATTATTGGTAGTTAATTGGACATGTCTTGACAATCACGTGAAGCAGGTGTAAAGTATGATTTCGTAATCTAACGAATAGGGAAATTCTAATTTAATGATATTTTGTACCTTAAATAATATTAACTAAGAACTTTCGTGTATCAAAGGAACAGAACCTTCAAACTTTTTATCCATTTGAAAACCACACCGATTTTATCCTATAGTATATATTCACCAATTTTACGTCGCTAAAGCCACAAAAACCCAGCTAAGACGCGGCCAATAGGGAACGTGCATAAAAACTAAAATTCTTTTTTCTTTATTGCAAGCAGAGAATTGAAAAAAAATCTATACATGTTCTTTTATTTTTTCCTAGCTCAATTATCTGCACAAGGTTTTAGTTTTATATATAGATGTACTCGCTATGGAGTGACCTCATAACGTATGTAAGGTATGACGTCATGAACACTTTTCAAAGCGTTATATCTCCGTTAAATTTTGACGTAGGACAAAAAGAAAAAATTCGTGTCTGTTTATTTTCCAACCACTATCAAAATCAACAATAATATTTTTTTAATGCAAGGTCTCAATTCTCCTCAGTTTATTCGGAACAACCTTTGTATAGTCTACTTCCAAATTTCTAGGAGCACACAACCTCATTAAATATTCAAAAATCGGTAAATTTCCTTTACCCGAAACTTCCCTCATTATGAATGTTTCCTTTTATTAGGAATAGTAAAATGTAGCCCAATTTAGTTCCTCACATAGTCATCAGTTTCTGCCTGTATCATACTTGGTTTTTGGACACAATTTAAAACAAATTCAATAATAATTTTTTACATTAAGACACACCACTATTTTGTTACGTCATGTTGAATTTGTATCAGTTTATCCCTATATCACCTTCAACTGAATAAGATTTTTTTGCGTTGATTTAAAAAAAAATATATTTAGCCGCCATTTTGTTCGCCATCTTGAATTCGTATCACAACTTTACCAGTTTATCTCTATATCACACTTAATGCTTGCATATATTTTGAAATTAATCTAATGAGTAATTACTGAATAATACCATCTTATAATGATGTCAGAATGTTACCAGTTCATTCCTTTGTAACACTTGATTTTTGTGCAAAATTTGAGGACATTGGATAATTAGTTTTTTACTAATATTTTTTTATCGATTTACTAGGCTGCCATCTTGTTCCGACATGTTGGATTTTTACCAAAATATTACCAGGTCATCCTCATACGACCGTTAATTTTTGACTGAAATTTGAAGTCAATCTGAGGAGTAGTTTTCAGGCTATACCGCGAACTCAGAGACAGACAAACTGATAGATGACGGAATTGATCAAATATATTTTTTAGCATCTGGCGACGCTAAAACCTGAAAATGTATAAAACCTGAGAGGTTGGTTTTTTTCACGATTAGAAATATTTTTTTTGGCCGCCATTTTGTTCCGCCGCACATAGGGGCCAATGATGTAAAAAGTTGGCAAAAAATATTTAATGCTGGTTTTGTATTTTAGGTTAGTTAAATATCTATATTAGATGGTAATTTGACTCTTAGATACAATAAAATTGGATTTAAATATACAGGGTGTTCATTCTAAAACGTATACATTGGATATTGGATTTCTCAAAATTTAAATTTAAAAATGATCGCCCAAATTTGTAAAAAATATATCAAGGACAACTTTTAAAGCCAAAGATGCTTCTCTACCTTTAACCCTCTGCCCCTAGGATCCAACCCCTTAAAACTCCTTAATTGATAGAAGGTCGAGGTCGGTCGTGCGGTATCTCATTTTAAAGGTCATTTCACTTATATTATGACTGTGAAGTTTTTACTGTCATCCCCTTTAATATGATACTGTGGATACTTAGTTATTTTATTAGCTTAAATCCAGCAAATTGTCATATTAAACAGAATCACAGCAAAAACTATAATATCAGGTCGAAAGGCCTTTAAAATGTGGTATCACATGACATATGACCGGAAACCCCCTTCCTATATTAGGAGGGTAGCTCTTGGTGGCAGGAGATAAATGAGGTAGAAACAATGTTTAGGTTTCAATATTACAAATGTATTTTATAGCAAAAAGTCCCTACCAATTTTTAAATACAGGGTATAATACCATTAGTATATTAAGATATAAAACTTACAGTTATACAAAAAATATGCAAAGCAAAACCCGCATGAACGGCACTGGTCAGAATAATTGAATTCTTGATGCATCAAAAAATACGTATTAATGCCTAAAATACATGACCCAAATTTCATACAGATATCTACAGTAGTGACAAAGCTATTGTAAAAAAAGTATTTATTTTTTAAAACTTTGACACCCTGTATCTAAAAAGTTAAGGCGTTTAGGACATACGTTCATATGAACTTTTTTTCTTAAAATGAGCCCAAGAATCACCCCCTTTATTATTAGCTTGTTATTC
Source organism: Kuschelorhynchus macadamiae (assembly GCA_030620095.1). NCBI lineage: Eukaryota > Metazoa > Arthropoda > Insecta > Coleoptera > Curculionidae > Kuschelorhynchus > Kuschelorhynchus macadamiae. The sequence goes on from JAUTXW010004679.1 coordinate 724,586, forward strand.
TGAATCACCCTGTATTACTACAAGTAAAAAAAAAGAAAAAATGTTGAATCCACTAAAAAAACTTCAAAATCACAAAATATCATGGGCCAAATGATATAATTTTATTTTGTTGATGAAGATAAAGCTGGAGTTAAACGTATCAAGTAGCTAAAGCAGGTTACTAAATCAAGTAACTAAATTTAGTTACTTGTATGGTGTAAACTGCTTGATTTGGTACGATTTATTACTTGCGCTGCTGTTCACACCATACAAGCAAATAAATTTAGTTACTTGATTTAGTAACCTGCTTTAACTACTTGATACGTGTAACCTTAGCTATAAATTAAATATTTAACTTGCGTACATTCTGAGAAGAGATGTGTATTTTATGATTTTTAAATATGCGTGTGTGTAAAATCTGTAAAATTCACACCTCATTTCAGATTTGGTAAGACCAAAATAGCACTGAAAGAGCAATTTATTGTACGCTTGTTAAATATGATACTATTAATCAATCTTCATCGTTATCTGAAGATTCTTCATCGCTCCCTTCATCATTATGGATCATATCCTCAGATGAAAAATTGAAGTCAGGACACTCTAGTAAATTTAACACATCTGGATCAAAAAGGGATTTGCGTTTTAACGGTTGATGCATACTACTTATCAGAGGATCCGATGAAATTAAAAGACGATGTAAAATATCTTCATTTGATTTTTCACGACAAATTCTACGTGAAAAACCCTCTCTATATCTTTTAAACATTTTGTTATTAGCTTCCTGAGCTTCTTCGCTCAACTGCCCTATGGGCAACACCGCTTTTTCAATAATAATTGGCCCATGAATTAATACTTTGTGAATAGTAGGGGGCATACAGTACCATGGGTACTTTTCCACAAACAAATTTGCTGTTTCCAAAGCATAATCCTTAAATTTAAGGATATTTATATCAAACCCACTAGAAATTGTATTTAAAATTGTGCCAAATCTCTTTAAAAAAAAAACCGCCTAGCGGTGTTCCCGTCATTGCTATTCCCAAACCCTGGTTTGGGTTTATCAATGATTAGTCCTAGTTTAGCCCTAAATTCTCTACATATTTTGTTTTTAGTGGATTCAACAATTTTTTTGTCTTCTCCCCGAGCTTGCCATTTTTTCAACGGTAATTTATAGGCTACTTTTAGTAGACTTTCCATGAATCGAATCCATGCATGAAGAGTTGAAATGCCAAATTGTAATCTGGATTCGTCTACTAGCACTGTGGTTTCCATGCACTTTTGGATGTTATTAAAGTTCGTTGACGTTAAGCCACACAGATAGCATCTCATGGTTGAAGCCGTATCTGTCAATAAATTGCAGATTTTGCCGTCAACCATTGTAAACAAAAGTTTATGTTTTATTTTAATTAGGCAACCATTGATTTCACATACTGTCGGTACCAAGTTACGAATTTGAACTTCAATATGATCGCGTTCCTTTTTAGCTAATTCCGTTGTTTCGTGTGCAAACTGAAATTTTATTGGACGGCAATATCTCGTCGATGAAGGTCGTGGGTTACTCCAATATACAATTTGTTGGCCTACTGGGCTTTCAGGATCACCATGTATAAGTCGCAAAGGTTCTAATGACGACAAAAAAATACTTGCATCACTGGCGTCTCCACTTGCAAATACTTGCTTGTATTCGGAATGACCGGATGATCCATCAAACCCCCATTTATATATTAAAAACAGTTCACTTATTTTTTTTTTCATTTTTAAAAACTATGTTTTGCGCTTGCATTAGGCGAGATGCTGTATGGTCAAGCAGTGCTTGAAGTTTAATTTCGGCTGTTAAGTCACTTATTGATATAAATTCTGTGTCAGGATAACAACGTTTTTTAGCATTTTGTATTATTTTGTAAGAAGGAAAACGTTGCTTGTCTTTGCTCCGTATTATATTATACTGCTGCCTTGTAAGTTGAGCATCTACAAATGTAGATAAAGCTTCCTCGGGAGAAAGCTGGACAATATTCTTAAAATTATTCATTTTTTTATAAGCTGTTGTGTAGCAAACCGCACGTTTGGGTGATGATGTTACTTCTTTAAGTAATTTAGATGCATGACTTGCCCCCGAAGACCGTAAACTCATTTGTGCTGCATAACATAATTCTTCTGTAGAATTTAAAGACCTCAAATGTTCTGTTTTTTGTCTCTTAGTCCTCTCTGAAGCGTCTTGAAATTTAATGTTAGGTCTTCCTTTTTTTTTAGAAGAATCGCAGACTTCATAATTCGGAAACCTGATGGATGATTCTAGCCAATCAACGTTTTTATCCAAAAATCTTTGCTTTTGTTATGAGAACTACGCCATCTTTTCTTAAAATCAGAAATAAAATGCGACATTTTAGTGCGTAAATCGGCCTCCTTGACTTTAGGACATTTAGTTCGGGTTCGCAAGTATTTTTTTAGAAATAATACTTTATCTTCTAATTTATCAAAACCAGACTCATTCATCTTCTCAAATAAAAATTTTCTAGTTAAGAAAATGTCAGTATTACCAGGCCCTAAAAGAAACAGAAGATCTCTATTTCAAAACTGCATTTAAATAAACAGGAAAAAATATGGCTGTCGGAAATTTATTGTAAAGAAATCTATTTTATATAATGTATTTTTTAAGCAACCATATAAAAATTATTTGGGGATGAAAAGTTGTATTTTTAGTTGCTCAATTTGAAAAAAATATATATGTTACATAAAAAGTCTGTGACGTACATTTGTTGTCAATAATATTCAATTCAGTAGGCTGCCCTCTGGGACGCCACTGGACTTATGTAATAATATTAAGTCCAGTTAATGCTAATTTAGCCTCTTATCACTGTAATAACAATGCAGAACTTAGACAAAATCTGCCAAAGGCTGTTTAAAATAATCATGAAAAACGTTATTTTTAATTTAACACCCTGTAAGGTATATCGAAAATTACATAATGCAAGACTTTATTTAAACTTGCACAAGTTTATAACTAAAAGTTGAATATATAAAAAAGGAATGAAAATTGGACAGACATAGTATATATTATTTTAACGTTTAGTGTGGTATCCTTTATTAAGTAGATTTCTTATAACTTGGTGTAGTTTTCAGCGTGTAATTCAAAAAGGCGCAAATTTGCGCAAGATTTTTCTCTACTAGTTTAAATACTACTCTTTTATGTATATAATAATGCTTGCAAGGACTGCAACCTATGGATACTAAAACTTTACACATTTAAATAAAAAATTATGAAAAACAATAAATTTGGCGGCCATTTTAAGTATGTGATTTTAACTAACTCAACTACAATTAAATAGTGCCCTTTACCTAAAAACGAGAAACTTACCTCTTGGTAATGAATTCATATCACTAAGTAATTGAAAACACTTCAATGCTAATAAATATACATAAAAAATACCAACTATTACAAAAATCGCTTGTGTCAATAATAAATCTACCGTTTCCAGGGATAATATTTGACAGCTTGCCATGGCCTACCATGTCGTTTTTCGGATTAATAAAAATTGATGTCGGGTAGCCCGTATATTCTTTTAATGATTTTTACATATCAATATATCAATGTGAAGCTTTGCGTATTCTTCATTTTTGCCAGGTTTTGACCTTATTGGCCCCTATGTGCGCCGTCTTGAATTAGTACTACAATTTTATTAGCTCATCTCGATACTACAATTAGTTATGGCACATAATTTGAAATCATTATTAGTATTAAGTAGCTTTTTCACACTGAATTTTTAAATATTTTATTAAGCCGCCATTTTGTTCCGCCATCATGGATTCGTACCAAAATTTTACCAGTTGATTCCTACATGATACTTAATTTTTAAGCAAAATCTTGGATAAATTAGATAAGCAGTTTTTTAGCAATAATTTTTTAACATTTCACTAGGCCGCTATTTTGTTTTGCCATATTGGATTTTTGCCAAATGTTACCAGATCATCGTCAAGTCAATCGGGTAAATAGTTTTTAGCAATACCGCGAACAGCCAGATATGCAAAGAGACATACAGACCGACGGAATTGACAAAACATCACACAAACACAAAATCAAGTACTATGAAAAATTTACTGGGAAAATTTTGATACGAATCCAAAATGGCGGCTTAATAAAATGTTAAAAAATTCTTTCTAAAAACTAATTAACGGATTTAAATTTTGTGCAATAATTTATTATGGAACAGAGAAGAATTGATAAAATTGTGGTACGAATTCAAGATGGCGGAAAGGTTGGAATAAATTCTTTTAAACATCAGGTATTTTTTTCTCGAGAAAACGCTCGCACCCGTCGATTTTTAATTTTAATTGCCGTTTTTTTTATTATAATTTCATGTATACAGGGTGACCCAAAAGCAAGTTATAACAGGTTAATTTTTTTTAATAGAATGTCCCATTTTTTATTTTATTTTAGGATTCTACAGAACATTTTGATCATATTTCATGTATCATAATAGTCATAATCTATATATATATATATATATATATATATATATATATATATATATATCTAAATTAAGTTGTATAAAAAATCAATTTTATTAAAAAAAAATTCTTAACTTTAAATAATAAATATCCAGATAACAAAATTATGTAATATTAATTTAAAAATTGTTGAAATTGATTACCAGCAAAATCCGGACAATATCCTAGGCGATCTTCAAATTCTTGGAAAATATTGTACACAACTTGAGCTTCTATCAATCTTATTTCCTGTCTTATTCGGTCTTAGTTAAGGTCATTAATATTGTTGGGTCTGTTAACATATACTGTAGATTTTAGGTAACCCCACAGATAATAATCGAACGGGGTCAAATCAGGGGATCTGGCAGGCCATTCTATCGGACCCCGTCTACCAATCCACCTACCAGGGAAAACAATATCTAAATATTCACGAACCGGGTGAGTATCGGGATCTACTGGATTTGGATACAATACAGCAAGCGCAGGTATCAAATCGAATGTTAAAAATTCTAGATATTTTTCTCCGGTTAAAGTATCTTCAAAGAAGAAGGGACTCAAAATTCTGTTTCCAATAATCCCAGCCCATACATTTACTTTTTGAGGGTATTGTGTGTGGCATTTCATTATCCGTGCGGGTTTTCTGTAGCCCAATATGGACAATTTTGTCTACTCACAGTTCGGTTTAGGCAAAATGTTGCTTCATCCGAAAACAAAATTCTTCGTAAAAATTGAGACAAAAAACGTTGGTAAAACTTTTAAAACACGTGTGACAAGAAAAGCATAGCAGGGGAAATTGGTGCAACTGGAACTTTTTATTTCTTCATATTACTATTTCGCAATTAAACAAACATTAAATTACTTTTTATTAATTTTTCATTACATATTTTTAGGATTTTGTTAAGATAGCACCTATTTTTTACGCTTTCCTAAATCTTTTTTATCTAATAGTTGCAAAATTTAGCACTGAGTACCCCTCATATCCGAACGCAGTTCATATTAAGAATTAAACAAACTCATATCTACTAATAACACTAATAACATTGTTACCTGTTACCTGTCGTGAATATTTAGATATTGTTTTCCCTGGTAGGTGGATTGGTAGACGGGGTCCGATAGAATGTCCTGCCAGATCCCCTGATTTGACCCCGTCAGATTATTATCTGTAGGGTTACCTAAAATCTATAGTGTATGTTAACAGACCCAACAATGCTGATGACCTTAAACATCAAATAAAACAGGAAATTATATTGGTAGAAGTTCAAGTAGTGCACAATGTTTTGCAAGAATTTGAAGATCGCCTAGGATATTGTCAGGATGTTGCTGGTGATCAATTTCAACAATTTTTAAATAAATATTACATAATTTTGTCATCTATACATTTATTATTTAAAGTTAAGCCTTTTTTTAATAAAATTGATTTTTTATACAACATAATTTAGACATATGTAGATTATGAAACACGAAATGTGATCAAGATTTTCCGTAGAATCCGAAAATAAAATTAAAAAATGGGACAATCAATTTAAAAAAATTAAGTTAACTATCATAACTTACTTTCGGGTCACTCTGTATACATGAAATTATAATAAAAAAACAACAATTAAAATTAAAAATGAATTTATTCCCGTCCTCACTGTACGAGCCCAGTCGCATATGTATTGGACCAAAGGAATTCGTAAGAGATATTTATTTTTGTTACGTAGTATTTATTGTACATAACATACATAACATAAATTCAACAAATAAGCTACATTTATTTGATAGTATGTGGTATTAACAATTAATCAACAATATTCCTTATCTATATCACTAACAATAATAATGATGATGAAAAAATATTTTTCTTAGGCTTGCCGCATTTTAATTGGACCATAAAAATTTGAATAATTTGCCACTGTACAGTCAACTTTTTGTTTTATAACTGCATCAAGTCTTGCTTGCATGGTGTCTACTAATGTTTTACAATATTTTGTTTGGAAGTTATCCCAGATTTCCTGAATTTTGTCCTTTAATTCGGGAATGGTGCGGACGGGACTGGTTCGTAGAGTTTTTTTATTTGATGCCATAGTGTTTCCGTAGGCCATAACTCGAGGCTACTAGATGGCCATTTTAAAACAGGAATATTCATTTTTTGCAGCCAGAATGTTATGGTTTTGGCGGTACGGTATGCTGCGCCGTCTTGTTGGAATATGAATCATCCCACTGGCAACTGAATCTCATCAATAGAAGGAATTCTTGTAAAATTGACTTATACTTTGCAGCGTTGACGGTACCATTAATAAAAAGAAGATGACCAACCCCTTGTGAAGACATACATCCCCATGCTATGATAGAGGCTGGAAATTTAACTTTTCTCTTGAGGCAGTCTCTATGATATTCCTCCCCTGGCATTCGTATAATTCGAATTCGTGAATCATAACACACTTCAAATTTAGAGTCCTTGCCCCATATAACGGAATCCCACTGACGTTGAGAGCAGTTTTTATGCTCCTTTGCCCACAAAAGTCGATTTCTTTTTTGTTCTTGTGACAAAAGCGGTTTTTCCTTGGCCTAAAATGAAAACATTTAAATTTCTTGTGTTTCGCTATGAACTTACTTTGTAGAAGCGATATCCCATTTTCTTCATATTTCTTAAGCAGATGTCTTTTGAAATGCGTTTACCAATTGCATCTGCCCATTTTACAGCTAACTCCCGTGATGGAGCTCGACGATCTTGTTTAATTAGTGTACGGAGAGCCCGCTTATCTGTTTCTATAATTTTCGAAGAACGGCCAGACTTCGCTTTTAACTGAACATTTTCGCTTTTTTGAATTGGGAAATAATATTTCTTATTGTTCCTTGAGGAATGTTTAGATTTTTTGCAATACTATGTCCAGATAGACCATTTTTGTGGGCACTAATAATGGAATTTCGCATATCATACCTGAGTGCTTTTCCGCGAACCATTTTGACAACTAAGCAGTTTCAAAGACTCAAATATGAATGCCATTTTTGTTTTCAACTATTTTCAAGGCCCACTCGATTAGATATTTACCTTAACAAATTATGTATCAGATGTCACTAAGTAATCACGCGGTTTTATCTGAGTGCATGCGTTTATTGCCCAATTAATATGCTCCAAGCCTAACAAAAATATATTTTTCTAATCATTATTATTGTTAGTGATATAGATATGCGATATTGTTGATTAATTGTTAATACCACATACTATCAAATAAACGTAGTTGCATTTGTTGAAGTTATGTTACATGTAGTAAATACTAGGTGGCAAAAATAAAATTATGTTAAATACGCCCTTGGTCCAATACATATGCGACTGGGCTCGTATATACATATATACATGTGTTACTAAATGACTACCAAACTAAATTGGCCACAGTTCACTATTTCTAGGAAAATGAAATTTCATAACGAAACAATTTTCGGGTAATGGAAATTTACAGATTTTTGAAGTGTTTTTGTTTGTTTGATTGAGAAATATTATCTTTTATTTTTTTTATTAGAATATGAGTATCCTTCCGTTATCCCGCACTACCCGATTTACCCCTACGTGTAATAAATTTCGCACATATAAAATTGCGAAAAGTACTATACTAGTTTTACGGCGAAATAGGATAATTGAATCCTCTCAACAATGTCATTTCATCTAGCGTAAAATTGCAGCTATTTCCCCAACAAATTTAATAGGGTATCTCTTACGAGATCTCTTCGTTTGCTTAAAGTGTTAATAAAGTATAAAAATTTACTACCTAATTTAATTATATTAAGAGCCAAATCAAAGCTATATTAAATCTTGCTTTGAATGAACTATTTTTTTTTAAATTCAATAATCAGTTTCTAACTATTGCAAAAAGAAGGAACTATATACATATTCTGTTCTCAAATCCTTATAAGCACAGAAACTCATTAAATACAGGGTGGCTCACCACTTAAGCGTCGGTCTTTAGGTGCTAAATAGTATTTATAAGGGAGCGTAAAATAAACATGACTTATAAAAGTTACATTAGGAAATCATGGTTCTTAGGATTAGACCGTGTCAAATTGGAATTACTATCCGACGTTTCGCCTTCGGTTGCACGGGGCATTTATTGGAAAAACAGATTCTTTTATAAAAAAATCATTTCGTGGAAAAACTTAAGATAGTCTAGCTGGCAAGGGCGTGCGGTGTAATTTTAAGAAAGGGAAGCAATTTTTAGAAACTTACCTATTTGTAATGTAATTCGAGATCATTTTTGCAAATTCGTCAATGACGTCATCATAAAAACGTCGATGCTCCGACATATTTTGGAGAAGTTTATTTTCAATGGACAACAGCGATGTATGCGAAAGTCTCTCCTGCCCTGTTGAATTTCTCACGAAATTTTTTATACGTTTAAGTGTTGAAAAATTGCATTCTACTGATGATCTTGTGGGAGGTATTGTCAATACTAATTCACACAATTTTTGACACTTCGGTGTAGGGATCTTCCAGCTCCTTGTCTTTTAAAAATTCCATTAGTTCCTTAGCGTTATTTTTTGCCCTAATGTCATCAGTTTCGTAAATCACTTTTAGTTCAGATCGCAGTAACACTCGGTTGAAGAACTGGTCATAATGAAGAAGAGATTTAAACGCTTCTTCTGGAAAAGTTTTTCCTTTAAACGCATCAAAATTGCAGAGCTCGAGGAATTTAAAATCACTTAAACCGTTAAATCTATAGTTTATTTGTGGCTGAATTTGATCGATTATTTCATAAAAAGAGGCGTCTGTATGATGTTTGAACATCTCCCACCTTGTCTGTTTGAAGACGCTTGGCTTGTGGCTCTACATTTAACGTCATCGTTTTCTCCCAAAATAGTTCAAAGTCGTCTCTTTTTTGGCTTAACGTGCACTTAAAATCATCCACTTCTTTTAAGCAAAAAGCAATATCATTTGTTTTAGTTTGTAATATATTAAAAACATTGTCCGAGAATGGAAATATTTCTGAAAATATGTTCAACAAATTAAAATTAAAATCTCGTTTCAAACAGTCCAAAAATCCCCTCGAACTATTTTTTGATTCTGAGTCCCACGTTTCATTATTTTCTATTATATTCTCAAATAGTTCAATCAGTGATTCACGATTTTCAGATACTGTTAACACAAATCTTCCATTATAGTTCCACCTAGTAGGAGCTACTTTGGGCAATCGTTTGTGGACAGTGGAGTTCAAAGCTTGTGTATGTTTTGTTGACTGGGAAAAAAAGGAGCCATGCCACTTAAAATAAAGGAAAATACTTTACACTCTTTAATGTGATTGATGGATTGGGATAAAACTACATTTAATTTATGAGCAAAACAATGGACAAACACCGCACTTGGGAAAGTTTCTCGAACTCTAGCTTGCAGACTCCCTAATTGTCCTGCCATCACTGCAGCTCCATCATAGCTTTGAGCAACTAATTTTTTCTCTCCATTAATTTATTTAGTAACGTTATAAACTACGGTATATAATGCATCTGCTGTACGATTTTCGAACACATTCTTAAAACTTAAAAATCTTAACGTAGCGTATTACTATAGATAATTGGCTAAAATTATGGATATCAGTTGTTTCGTCCAGAACAATAGCAATGAACCGCGCCTCGCCAATCTCTTGCTTAATTCTTTTTAGAATAATGGTTGCAACAGCGGAAATTAAATCATTCTGGATTCGATTCTACTTTCCGCGAAAAACGCTAGACTGCTCTAAGTGATTTTTTAAGCAATTATCATATTTAACCATTGAACTAAGTAATTCTTTAAAATTTCCTCTATTTGAAGAAACCCTTGTTTCGTCATGATCTCTAAATCCTAATTCGTGATGTCCGAGAAAACAAACAACATCGATAAGTCTTCTTAATATTTGCCTATTTTTATCGACTAGTTCAATGTGTTGGCGGTGACTAATTTCCAGTTTTATTCCAGAGACCTGTTTCATTTTCAAAAAGATCCTGGATGCAAGTTTTCTCAATTAATTTAAATGGAACGCCCTGTATATTCACCTAATATAGGGTTTGTGGGCTTTATACAGAGTCGGTCAAAATTTATGGCCTTTTGTCGAAAATATTAGAGACATATTTTACTTTAAGAGACCACCTAGTTCGACTAGCTGTGTGAATGTTGCAGTAAATAACACAAAAAATCAGCAAATCTTTGCTCTCTTTGAATTTGATGTTGGGCCCAGTGACAAAAATCTAGTAGGCATTATGTTTATAAATAAAATTAAACTGTCAAAAATACAAATTGAGTATGCTGGTGCTTGAGTTTCTTACGCAAAACTAAGTACAGTTTCTATTGTAAGACTCAAAGATGAATTTTATTAGACAAGAAATGATCGATATAATTTATATGTTAGGAGCAAGTGAAAAGAATTGTTTGTTAGAGACAAGAATACATCACGAAAAGTATCCTAATATAATAGAAGACAACTACACTGAAGCGCTTTTAAAAGGCTTATGCAACGGTTTGATGAGACGGGAAATGTAGAATACACGAAAACTGATCCGAGCCAAACCTGGTTTAAATGAGGAGAACGAGTTAGCGGTAAACTTAAAAGTAGCTCTCAGCAGTCCCTACAATTTCCGTATAATTTTTTTCTAATTCCCACAATAAACGAGCGATTGGACTTAAACGCACTGTATATTATTTAGTTACTAAATATTTCCTATCTAAACAGAGTTAAGTTTATCATATAATTAAAGATGACCGAAACGTTTGATACAGAAACAAGTTCATCATAGTTTTTGTCATTATTTGTTTATGGTATACATATGTAGGTATATTGTACTATATGTAAAATTTATTAACGACTAGATAAATAGTTTATTCAAATACACGGAAAAACTATCAAAATACGTATGTATATATTAATAAATGTTTAACTATTTATAGAACACAAGTTTAAATATGTGCAAATGGTACTTATTTTTAGACATCTATATTTTACGTAAGGATAGCAGACACGTATCTACTTCGATTGCAATTAAACGTCATTGTGTTTATTACAATACATAGGTACCCCAAATTTTAAAGCAATATGTTAAATGATTTTAAAAGTATCGTGAAAACTCTCGCAAACTTGTTAAAAATTAAAAAAGTCGACTGAAGAACGTTATGGATGTGGTGGTAAGTACCATCATGGAACAACAAGGCTTTGTGAATTTGCATTCCTGGTAGATATTACAGGACACTTAAAAGACCTGAACATAAAGCTTCAAAAACAAGGGCAATTGGTAAATCAGCTCGTATCTCGTTTATCCTTTAACTTGACGCAAAGGGAAAAATTGCTGCTTATGCAGTTCATTTGAGTTGTTATTTTTTAGATATGACCCAAAGTTGTGTTTTTTTAAATGGGACACTCTGTTTATTTGTCCAGAAATTGATTTGTCCTTTTAAAAGCTTCTCAAAAATATATAATAGTCTATTTTAACAAACAAAAACAAAAATCCTAATTTTTATAATTATCATCCCAAATTTTGCAGTAGGCCATGCAAAACAATGCTGCCTTTTATTTAAAGTCGTTAACAATATCTACATCCTAACAATAAATCAAAATAAATATGTAATTAAATCTATTTATCAAAATATGTATTGATAATTTCGCACCAAAAAAGTACCACCTACCTAGATTTATGTAACACAAGAACAAAACAGTAATAAATTATTATGTAACAAGCCGTTCAGCAAAAATCAACTGTCGTATAAGAACTACAGTAACCAAGGAAATCAAAAGAACTGTTCAAACTGATTTCCATTTTGTTCTATGCATGCTTCGCACAATTTTCGTATTCGTTTTAGGGAATTAAGCAAAATAACGGGATGATTTTGTAAATAGCGAAAATTTTCTCTTATTGCATTTCCTAAATCTTGGACATTATCATAGTGGTCTTTGTAAATTCTATTTTCCAAATATCCCCATAGAAAGAAATCTAAAATTGACAAATCTGGGGACCTAGGGGGCCATCTTATAGGTTCATTTGTTCCGATCCATTGATTGGTAAAATTATTGTCCAGAAATAATCTCGTCATTCCAGAATTGTGTGCAGGAGCACCGTCCTGTTGAAAATACATTTCGTTAATTTGCGCTAGAGGAACATCGTCAAGTAATTCAGGTATAGCTGCCTCTAAAATTTCTATATAGCGATTGGCTGTTAGATTTCCCTCAAATATATAAAATTTTATATGTGTTCCTAATATGAAGCAGGACACATTTAGACCAAACCTGCCCTGCTGTCTTCTGGGAAATATTTGGTGTTGATTTTCCTGGGACCAGAATCTACTATTGTGCCTATTGAGTATATCAGAATTACTGAAATGTGCTTCGTCTGACCATACAACCTTCCTTTCAAAATCTCTAACCATATCGCATCTTTCTCGAAACCAATTGCAGAAGACTACCCGACGCTCTGCATTCCCTGGCTGTAAGTGCTGCACGAGCCTAAATTTGTATGGGGGTATTTGTGCTTTTTTAGAATTTCTTGAACTCTAGTTTTTGGAATCCCTATGCTCTTTTCACTGACCCTACGAGAGTTTGTAGGGTAAGCTTCTGCATTAGCCAAAACCGTAATTTCCTCAGCCTCCCGATTTTCTTTATTATATGTTTTCGTACGAGGTTTGATAAATGATCCGTGATTAAGTAAATTCTTTTTTATCCGATAAAAAGTGGATATATTAGGTTGCCTCCTTTCTGGATATCTAAATAAAAATTAAGCAATAGTATTTCAACATACCTAAAAATTAACTATTTACCTGTTAAAATACATCTCAGGAGCCGCTTCAAAATTTTCATAACTTAATATAAAACAAGCTAACATATCGTACTTTTCATAATGTTCGAAAGTTTGGTTTTCCTCCACAATAATACAAATATATTTTTACACAATAAATAAATACAAAAAACTAGCGCTATCTTTTATACACGCGTACAAAATTGGGAAATGTCATTTGCTTCCAAGAAAACAAAAGAAAACGGCTTCATGAGTTTCACAAAAAATTAGCTCAGGTTCATGAAAACCGCAAGGTTCTATCTTTAAAAATAAGCGAGATACCCTGCTTTTGCAACCAAATACGGACACCCTGTACAGTCATCTTAAAGCTTTTCAAAACAAAATTCGCTTGTGGGAAACACAAATGAGAAGTAAAAACTGTTTTCATTTTTTAACATTATCCAGTCTCGAAAACATTGAATACGGTCGGTTTGCTGAAGAACTGAAACTTCTGTCCGGGCAATTCACTGATCGGTTTTCCGATTTTAAGAATGTGGATAGCACTTTCAATATTTTTGCAAATCCTTGTAAGTGTAATGTGGAAAGTGCTCCGCTTCATCTACAAATAGAGCTGATCGAGCTTCAAGAACTCATATTTGAAGTCTAAATTTGATGATGTGGAACTAAGCGAATTTTACAGAAATACCTTTTTGAAGAAAAGTATCCACAGCTGAGAGTTTTGCGCAAAATTAATAAAAATAAGCATCGTACTCGGCTTACAGATGCTAATTTAGAAAACACTTTGCTACTAGTTATATTGACCCCATTACTGATCATCTTGTTTCTCAGCTTCAAACTCAAGTCTCTCATTTATTTTCATTTGATTTTTCTATCTGTATTTGTTAATTTGTTTTTTATATGTTTGATTATGCTATTACAATTAATAAATACAAAAAATGTGTGAATGTTTATGGCTTTTTTATCCACTACTATCTACTTATTTCTTACCTACGACAGTGGCGGCTATTCAGGTGAAGTAGGTGAAGTGCTACTTATTATATGTCTTAAAATTTTAGTTTTTACATTCATTTATTCACCTAATTGGTAAAAAATAAACTGTACATCTCGAATAAATATTTTACTTGACCGTTGGCGGTATGTCTTTTTAAAACTTTCAATCAAACTTTATTATAACAACTATAACAGTGGCGCAAACCGCTTTGACTTTGCTGGAGGTGCTATGTTTAGTTTGCGATTTTCCTACTATGTTGCCACGATAACGCGTATCAGATGACGTCGAGCCCAGCGCCATACAAGGCTCTCGGTGAATTGCAGGCGCAGTACACTACACCCACGTGTTGTTCAGTTTGCGGTGGTAGTCTAGTTTTATTTTCGCGGATTTCGCTGCAACCTGTGAGTTCCTTTGCAGTTAACTTGACTGTTTTGTGTTATATTTATTTATGGTGTTACAACTTCAAATTCGAAGTTAGTAAATGTGATTGTTCAAGACTGGAATAAATTAAAAGACGTTTTTGAATTTATTACAAACTGTGACAAACCTGATGAAAAATCAATCCGCCTTGCGAAAGTATTTTTAGATGAGATGAACGATTTTGAATTCACGTTTTTGGCATTAGTGTTTAATGACATTTTCTCAATCACGGACATACTATTTGACGTTCTTCAAAAAAAATCGCTTCACATTCATTTTTGCATATCCAATATAAAACGCTGTCGTCAGGCGCTCTGTAAAAAAAGAAATGAACATTTTTTTAATACCATGTTTGATAAAGCAAATTCTATTACAGAAATAAATCATTACAAACTTGAGCTTGCTAAGCTTTCACTTGAAGAAATTAGGGCTAAGTATAGAACCCTTTTTTATGAAATATTCGACCACATGGAAATGACACTAAGATTTCAAGACTATGAAAAACTTACATTTTCATGTTTGGCAGGTTCTGCTAAATTTTCCGAATATAGTTTAAATTTTCTGACTGGCCCGTTTGAGAAATATTTTCAAAAAGTCAACGACTGAAAAATGAGCTTGGTCTTTTTTTTGCCAATGAGAGTAATTGGAATATATCGCTGCAAGAGCAAGTGAAAAAATTAATAAAAATAAATATATTTTTACCGAAGCATATAAATTGTTTTCACTTATTTTGACAATACCGTCGACAAGTGCTTCAGTGGAAAGAAGTTTTTCTTGCTTCAAATGTGTAAAAACTTATTTAAGAAATGCAATATCTTAAGAAAGACTTACTTCACTTGGCAATATTTCAATCCAAAAGGAATTTCTGGAGAAGATTAGGGCAACTCATCCATTTTATCAGAATGTTATAAATAAATTTGCTGCTGTGAAGGATACAAGAATTGATTTAGTATACAAAATTTAGGTAAGTCGTAAAAAAATATTCTACCCCCTCCACATATAAAAAAATTATTGCGATATTTTCTTGCTTCATTTGCAATTCACTTACTTTTTCAGCCGCGACCTACGGCCCGCGACCTGATTAAGTCCTGAAATTACGCCCTCAACTAAGCAAAGGTGGCCAATACCTGATTTAGATATATCAAGAGGAGACCTTTTGTTGTCTTTTTTGCTCCAAGATATGATGCGAATCTAATAATCTCGCTATGTTTATTATCATGCAAACAAAAATAACCTTATCCGAAAACAATAGAATAATAAAAAATACTCAAAATTTTTCTATTCCGCTGCTTTTGCAAACGAATATAAAACCTTGGTGTGCTATGGCTGTGAATTATGCTGCACGAAAAATATTTCCTACTCTGTATTTTGTTATCTTTCATCTTTAACACAACAAATGCCAGTATTGGCATTATTTATTTATCTGGAAATCTCCCTCTTTATGTTAAAAAGTTCGAACGTGTTTTTCTTTTCATTTTGAGCTATTTAACGAATTCATTTTATTATTTTGACACGCGAAGTACATATTAAACTATTTGTATGATTAAGCAACTGCTAGAATTTATCAGAATGTAAAAACATTTTTTAATTTTAAAATATTAATTAATCGAGATTTTAAGAATATTTCTGAAAAAGGCAGAAGCTAGAAGTGAGAGAGAAAGACCATATTCTAAGCAAAAGAGACAATGAAAATAGAACGGAAGCTTTCACGGCTTTGGTCAATTAAGAAACCATGGTTCTTGGGATTAGACCGTGTCAAGTTGGAATTACTATCCGACGTTTCCCCTTCGATTGTACGAGGCATCTTCAGGGATCTTTACTCCACGAGCTCGTATCTCTATTGAAATTTTTTGTATGTTTAAAAATTTCAATAGATTCCCTAATTTTCCGTTTATAAAATCCTGGAACCGATGCTAGAACCTTGGTTTCCTTTACATTTATAATATGGCCAGTGGTATGCTGGTGTTCAGCTACAACAGATTAAACAATTTGTTTCTTGTTAATACATCGTTCATGTTCCTTAAGTCTAGTTGATATTGAGCGTCCTGTTTCTCCCACATACACTTCTCCACAGGAGCAAGGCATTTTATATACTCCTTCTGTTTGAAAAGATACAATATCTTTCGGGGATCGCAAGCATTGTCCAATCTTCTTATGTGTATTGAAGATTGTACGTATGTTGGACCGCCGATGTAATCTTCCTATTTTGTCTGTAGTGACATATATGTAAGGAAGGACAACACTACCTAACGGTGGCTCTTTATCATCCTCCTGTCGCGGAGTTGGATTACTATATTTTTTAATTGAACGCATAATATCTTCAGTGCAATAGCCACTCCCTCTCAGAGCTTCGGTCAGTTTCGATGTTTCCGATGTTAGAGAATCTTGATCAGAAATCGAAATGACTCTAAATTCTAGTCAGTTAATAACCGATTTCTTCATCACACGTGAAAACCAATTTTAACACAGGACCATGGTTCTGCGAGCACAAGTCGGGTATAAAAGCCCGCCTGAATCTTTCCGAGCTCATTCAGTGTTCAGATCTCGTTATGTAAATATTCCTGAAGATGCCTCGCGCAATCGAAGGCGAAACGTCGGATAGTAATTCCAATCTGACACGGTCTAATCCCAAGAACCATGATTTCTAAATAGACAATGAAAAGTTAAAGAAAACCTGTCTCAAAATAGTAACGTCTTTGGGATTAGACTTATTAATAACTAGAAGTATAATTTCTTCTACGAAGAAAATTAAATTCGCTGTTATTTTTTTACCATTTGACTATAGTAAATATTCTGGAAATAAAATTTAAAAAAAAAATAGAACCAACTTAAAAAAAATTGCTAAAAAGTAAAAAATAATATTTTATTTATTCCTTAAATATAGACAATGAAAGTCGACGCCCAAAGCAGCCTCACTCAGCCGTCACAGAATATAGTTGATGTATTTTATATTATATTTCATATAAACCACCGGCTGATGCCCGAATCACTTGCTCTCAGTGCTCCTTTGTGGTATCGCGCAAGTGCAAACTACTATTTCCCCCAATCGCTGAGCCTAAAGTCAAACGGCAATGTTGACTGCCAATAGGACATTTATAAATGTCCAAAGAAAGTGCTCCTATCGATGTTTCATTAAATATAAAAACATATACAACTTATTCGTATACGAAAAACTAGTTCACTTTCTAAGAAGAAATCCCTATTAATTTATTCAATTACTCACCCACAGTTTTTTTCCATTCGGATTATAAATTTAGAAAGGATTCATGAATAAACATAGGGATTTAGTAACACGAGATTTGGCAGTGAAACTATAAACATAGTAATTTACATTCAATTCAGCTTTAACAAAACGCATAGGCACAAAAGAATTAATCGATCCAGATTTAACTGTCTTTTTTTTTAATTCTGACCATACTTAGATTAATCCAATGGAGGCATCTAAAAAGGGCTAAAGTTATACCGATTTCCAAGGGTAAGGATCTTAAGAAACTTTCGAACTTTGTGCCTATTCCTTTAATTACTGCATTAGCTAAAATAATTGAAAAATTAGTAATTTTCCTTTAGCCGGAACTTCTCTGGTTATGAATATTTCCTTTTATTAGGAATGGTGAAGTCAATTGAACAGGATTTTTTATGTTGATTTTTTAAAAATTTTATTTGACCGCCATTTTGTTTCACCATCTTAAATTCGTCACCTTTACCAGTTTATCTCTTTATCACACTTAATTCTTGCAAAAAAATTGAAATTAATTTAATAGGTAGTATTTTCAGACTCATTTTTTTTTAAATATTTTATTAGGCCGCTATTTTGTTTTGCTATCTTCGATTCGTATCAAAATGCTACCAGTTCATTCCTATGTAAGACTTGATTTTTGTGCATAATTTGGGGTACATTGGATAATTAGTTTTTTTTGTAATACATTTTTTAAAATTGCTCTGCAATATTGGATTTTTACCAAAATATTACCAGGCCCTCCCCATCTGACTCTTAATTTTTGCCTACAATTTAATCAGATAATAGTTTTTGAGCTATGCCGCGAACTGACAGACAGACAGACAGACCGACAGACGGACCGAAGGAATTGATAACACATGTTTTTTGGCATCTAAGGACGCTAAAAGATAAAGATATGTAAAACATGTGAGGGTGATTTACAAAAAAAAATTTATTTAGCCGTCATTTTGTTCCCCCGGCCGGATAACGCGCAAAAAAATTAAAGATTCAGCACATAGTTTATTTGTAATTACTGTCAACCAACCTAAAACGGTATTCTTCAAATTATAAAGACTAAAATCGATAAATAATTTTACTATGTGTACTCAGTAGAACGCCACAGATCGAGTCAGAAATAGTCGTTAGAAAGAGACAAACAGATAAACATTCGGGAAGCCACCCGATAACCTTGAAATGCTTCGAGCGATGCGTTATGAATAACAGTCAGCTCTGAGCGCTCGTATCGCATATTCGCATACGATCGAGACTCTCGATTCGAAAATGTTCTAGTTGCTTATTGCGGATAATATATAAACCGCTCAGCGCGCGTGTCAACTCATTACTTCTTAACAACTGATAAGAAAAGACGCGGGAAATATTCAATCAAATTCAGCTCAGAAGAAAAAACATCTATCAAGGTGTCTGGTTTAAAAACCGGAAAGTAGACACAAAATGTCGTCAATTCCAAAACAAATGGACTGATGAATACTTTTTTTTTATCATGCACAGTGGTAAACCTATGCGTTTATTGTGCAATGAAACAATTTCTCTTTTAAAAGAATACAATATGAAGCGACATTACTCCAGCAAGCATTTCGCTCAATATAATTTACTTACGGGCCAGTGAAGAAAGGATGCAATTAGAAAACTCATTACCGATTTAGGGAAACAGCAACAAATGTTCTTTTCACAAAGATTAGATCTAGATAGTGTTGTTAAAGCTAGTTTTATAGTTAGTTCCAAAATAGCGAAAACATCGAAGTCATTTTCTCAGGGAAAGTTTGTTAAAGAGTGCCTAGTAGATGTTGCAGATCTTTTGTGTCCAGAAAAGAAGAAAGAGTTTGAGAAAGTCAGCTTATCGCGACGTACTGTTGTTCGACGTATAGATATGATAGCTAGTGATATCAAAAAACATTGACTAACAGATTCCTTTGGATGAGAGTACCGATTTATCTGACACAGCCTAGTTAGCTATTTTTATACAAGGTGTTGATAAAGAATTTGGAGTGACAGAGGAATTACTGGCTTTATGGCCACTACAAGGGACAGCTACTGGAAAAGTTATTTTTGCTGAGTACAAAATACTTTTGAGCAATATGGTTTGTAGTGGTGTAAATTAGTTGGATGGTGCGCATTCAACGATCGGTTCACGAAAAGGTTTAATCGGAATTCTTAAGGAAAGAGCAACCGCTATGAATGTGCAAGAATGTGATTTAATAATTTTGCATTGGATTATTCACCAACAAACTTCTCCTCTAAGTCCATTCGACTGAAGAACGTTAAGGATGTGGTAGTAAGTACCATCAATTTCATTAGGTTCCGCGGTCTTAACCATCGCCAGTTTTAAGCATTTTTGGATGAGCTCTCTTCAGAACATGATGATGTGACATACTATTGAGAAGTAAGGTGGCTAAGCAAAGGTAAAATGGATTTTATGACCTTTGAAAAGAAGTAGTTGATTTTATAGAAATGAAAGAGAACACATTGCCGCAAATTTGTGATCCAACATGGCTTTGTGATTAGGCATTCCTGGTAGACATCATAGGACATTTAAAAGACCTGAACTTGAAGCTTCAAAAACTTCAAAGCTTCAAATGAGAAGTAAAACTGTTTTAATTTTTTAACATTATCCAGTCACGAAAACATTGAATACGGTCGCTATGCTGAAGAACTGAAACTACTGTTTCTCTACTACTGAGCAATTCACTGATCAGTTTTCCGATTTTAAGAATATGGATATCACTTTCAATATTTTTGCAAATCCTTATAAGTATAATGTGGAAGATGCTCCGCTTCACCTACAAATGGGGTTAATTGAGCTTCAAGAAGACTCATAGTTGAAGTCTAAATTTGATGATGTGGAACTAAGCGAATTTTACAGAACATACCTTTCCGAATAAAAGTATCCACAGCTGAGAGATTTCGCTAAAAATATTATTTGTACATTCGGTAGCACGTGTAAATGTGAGCAGTTTTTTTTCAGTCATGAAAACTAATAAAACTAAGCATCGTACTCGGTTTACAGACGTTATTTTGGAAAACATTTTGAGCCTATGTGCTAGTGATATTGACCCAATATTGATCATCTTATTTCTCAGCTTCAAATTCAAGTCTCTCATTAATTTTCATTCGATTTTTCTATCTGTTTTTCTTAATTTGTTATGTATATGTTTGCTTATGATATTATAATAAGTAAATAAAAAAGTGTGTGAATTTTTACCGCTTTTTTATTTACTAATACCTTATTATTTCTTATCTACGGCTGGCGACTCGATAAGTCCCGAAATAATGCCCTCAGCTAAGCAAAGGTTGCCCATACCTGATTTAAACCACTAAGCTAGATTTTTTAGCGAATTCGTGAGAGAGTTGTACTGCACCAATTTATATGATATGATATTAAATAATCGTCTGGTTACGGCAACCTTTCAACACTATTTTTTGTATTGTTTTATTGCGTATTTTTTCTATAAAACCAATGTTTTTCTTCAATAAGATTTCTGGACAATGTGGTGAATGCGCCCCATATTCTTATAATTACACTGGAAACTCGTCGCGAAATTTATGGGAAAAGACAGAACAAGGTTTTCCGGGCCAGGTAGTAGCCTTTTAATGGTGCGTTGTTTCATGCTGACGTCATTTCATACTGTATGAAAGTATGAAATATATCTCTCATAATGCACTATTTATAAACGCGCTATTTTTATGCAAAGTTATATTTTGATTAGCATGCAGATTGGCTAAGGATTTATTAACCGTGACATTAGCAACATAGCAGCTATTTAGCGTGCAAAATTAGGGAATTAAATCATGCTCATGCTCTTTTATATTTCAATTAATCCATAACAGTTGCCTCTTAGTAATTTAATTACACGCTAATTAAAATGCAGAATAATCACGTAATAAACCAAGAGCACAATACCGTTTGATTTTCATTTGACAGAAACCATCGTTTGTAAAATATAACATCAAACATATGCATGCTAAATACACGTAATAACTTGACAATAATTTGATAATAATACTTTTGATAAAACTAAAGACAGATATTACAACAATGACAAAGTCGAAACATTTATTTTTTTAAATGAATAGCAATTAAAGTAAAATCAAACGAATTAATTGATTGAAACTGATTCGTCAATAGGTACATTTATATACTTGTATACAGGGACTCAACATTAAAAATCTTTTTGTAATACTCTCAAATAATTTCTTTATTAGAAAAGATAGTTAGATAGTGGTATTGATTACTGAAGACCGGATTATATGCAACCCAAAACCTTAACAATATGCGCATTTATGTGCACAAATTTTTTAAAATTTATGCAGCATATATGCAAGAAAATACATAAATATGCAATGAATATGCAGTAATAAAACCGGGACCTTTTTATACACAGAAGTATAGCGGTTTTGCACTTTTTTGTTTAGAAAAAAGTTACAGGGTATTCTTAAAAAGTCTGTATTTTTGAAATTACAAAAATATGGAACTTTCGGGACATTATTATCCCAGTTCCTCTGTCCTCAAAAATATGGTGGTTTCGTATTTTTTGGTTTAAGAAAAGAGTTAAGTACAGAGTGATCCACTATAAATGTCTACCCCATTTAATTTTTTTGCTTTGGACAAGGCTTTACATTTTAGAAAAAAAAATTAAATACAAAATTTGTAGGTTTTAATAACTAGTTTCTAGCGCATATATTTTTATCTATACAGGGTGTCTCAAAAAAGGCTGACAGACAGAAATTGGGGCAGACGTTTATAGTGGATCACCCTGTATTTAACTTTTTTTCTAAACCGAAAAATAAAAAAACCACGATACATTTGAATTTTGAGATTACCCTGTAACTTTTTTTAAACGAAAAAGTGCAAAACCGCTATTCTAATGTGTACAGAAAAGCTGGGACAATAAAGTCCCAAAGGTTTTATATTAAATGTAAGATTTCATAGAAATTTGTATTTTCTTAATTTAAAAAATACAGACTTTTTGAAAATACCCTGTAACTTTTTTTCTAAACAAAATACTTTATACTCATAGATATATAGAAACGAGGATAATATAGTCCTGGAATTTCCACAATAAATAAAAGAACCCCCCGAAATTTTAAATTTTTAATTTAAAAAATACGGACCTTTTTGAAAATATAATTTTTTTTCTAAACAAAAAAATAAAAAACCGTCAAATACAGCCCGAGATATGGAACAAAGCTTCTAAATGTGAAGACTATGAAAGTTCTAGAATAAACTATTGCAAGAGGTGCAGACTTTTCATTTTTACATTATATTCTTTCACACCCTGTATAACACAAAAAAAAATTATTTTTATCAAAGACCACCGCAAGCTATTCAGTAAACAAATAATGGCCTTTCAAAATCTTTTTAATTTTAAAAAATTGGCTAAGGCGTTTTGGAGATACAATCTCCTAAAAATGACGAAACAATACACAAGGCATAGTTTAGACGGACATCCACAACTTTACTTGTAGATGCCGGCAGGGATATCACCGCTTTAAAGCGTTTTGGTGGTTGAAAGTCAATAAATAACAAGTTAAATACCGCTAGCATTTTTTTTGGTAAATACAAGTACAAGTACCGCCATATCTTCTACATATTTACAAGAAACAACTAAGAATGAAAACATTAATTTTGATATACTATCACACCTACATTAAACTTTAATAATTGTTCAAGTATTACTATAAATTTTAATACTACTAAAAACAAACTGTTTCTTTATTATGTTAGCAAAAATAATACATATATGTCAGTATAAGTAAATATCCTTAACAGATTTAGGTTTCCTGGCTGCTTCTTCAAATAATTAATTAGTACTACTTTCTTTTGCGTTATTGAGTCAAATTATTTTAAACTTTGAATATTTAGTGACAAAAGTTTCTTAAAAAAATGTGAATTTCTGGAGATGGTTTTGGTCAATAAGAAGAAACGTTAAATAAACAAAAAATATTGGATATACATTTTTTTTAATAAAATTTATTTTTTATACAACTTAATTTAAACATATGTAGATTATAATCCATGAAATGTGGACAAAATTTTTCGTAGAATCCGAAAATGAAATGAATGAAAAAATGAATGAAATGAAAAATTAAGTTAACTGTCATAACTTGCTTTTGGGACACCCTGTTACTCAATGAGTATGTCTGAAACCAAATTGGGTCACACTTTACTATTTCTCATAAAAGGAAAGTGGGAAGTTCTGGGTAAAGGAAATTTGCCGATTTTTTCTTTCTAAATTCCCCAGGTCTTTAAGATAGCTTAAAACTGGGATTTCAACGAAAATCTATCGTGATTTTTCTTTAATTTCCAGATATGGTGACATGGTTCCCGCTACGATTGCAGGAAAGATAGTCGGTGGGGTTTGTTCACTAAGTGGCGTACTGGTAATAGCCCTTCCAGTACCAGTTATAGTATCAAATTTTAGCCGAATATACCACCAAAACCAAAGGGCGGATAAACGAAAAGCACAAAGGGTAAGTTTGACAAAACGCATTAAAAGTTGTACACCACAATTAATTATTTAGGTAATAAAAGTATTAAATTTTAGGATTTAAAAGAATAAAAAGTTATTAAAAGGTATTTAAAAGTATTAAGTTGTATTTTATAGGTATTGAAAATTATAAAATAATTCATAAATACAAAAAGACAATTAAAATATTTAGATCAGTAAGGAGTATTAAATTGAAATAAAAAACTATTCAATATATAGAAAACAGATAGTTTTGTTCTTATAGTGTCAGAAAAAAACAAATATAAAATTTTGTTTAAACGGAACATCTTAAAGACAGACGAAAGAAAAATGAAAAAGAAGTAAATTATATAAAGCTTATAAAAGTATCTTTTTAATTCTTTGACCTTTTTCATAACGCCATTACGGTTTTTTTATAACTTAACAAAGTTTACAGAACACCGCAATTTACAGAAAATGTTTCGTTTATTTTACTAATTTATTATAATCGACGCCAATTTACATTATTACAGTCAAATGGAAGTTGGGAAAAACACTTAAACTCGTGTATTTTATTTGATTATTTTACATATTTTAAAATTTCTTAAAAATCTATACAGGGGGTTTCAAAAAACCGGACCAGTGATCAATCACGATTCTGTTCAAACCGCTTGACATAAAAATTTGTATGCCAAAATTTGAATTTTGGCATACAGGTTGATTGTAAGATGTGGAGGTTCCATAAGGCATTTTTCAAAAATCAAATTTCAATGGAATGAAACCGCCCCTTAAATATTACAAGATGTTTTATTTAAAACACGGTTAGTTTAAAAAAAATACGCTTAAACAGGTGTATTTTATTTTATTTTTCTACATATTTTCTAAAAATTTAAACACAGTGTTCCAAAAAATCGGAAATAATTTTTAAACAAAAATCTCCCAAGCCCCTGTTGACAAAAGTTAAAAGAAAATGCAATAAAAAATGTGGTTTATAAAGAGGTATTTAAATAAGGCGATTTAAGTACCTCTTTATAGCTCTTGTATACAAAATGGGCTCGACCCAGGTAATTTTATTATAGTCACTGACTCATAACAATTTTTCGTGAAAAGGACTTTCCTACTAAATTTTAGTAGAAAACCGGTTTGCGTAGTTTCAGATCTGTAAATAAAAACTGATTTTTTTTCAGAAAGCACGGCTGGCTCGTATCCGCATCGCAAAAGCTTCTTCAGGTGCTGCATTCGTCAGCAAGAAGAAGGCAGCGGAGGCTCGTTTGGCAGCACAAGAATCGGGCATCGAACTCGACGACAACTACAGGGAGGAGGATATTTTTGAACTGCAACATCACCATCTTTTGCGCTGTTTAGAAAAAACTACTGACAGAGAATTTGTCGAATTGGAGGTAAAATACATACTTGGTTTAAAACTGTTTTGACCACATATATGTCATATAAAGAGTGGACAAACAGTGCGTAACAGACCTTTGTTAATACATCCAGAACAAATACAATACCTTGAAGGAGGTACAAAGGTATACCGGGTGTCCAATTAAGAATGGTCTCCGGCCAGAACTCGGTAAGCGTTGATCACACATTGATGGGGAAAAAAGATTTGTAGGTCAAGAGAAATCGCTGGAAATTATTTTCAAGTTCGAAAAATGGCCTCTAGGGGGCGTAACAGCGACTTAAAAATGGAAATGCCGATTTTCTCTTGAATTTTCCTAATTAAGGTTTGTCGCAAATATAAGCACTGTATTCTTTATAGGCAACTATGCAACTTCTTGCTATCATTTTTTTTTTCTGTATTCGGTAATAAAGTGGTAGTGAAAAAACAATTTATATCTCTGTTTTGGATGAACCGGTTACATAGAACTTGGTGTCAGAAAAAAGCGCTTTTTGCTCTTCATGTAGAGCTATTAACTATACGGTAATGATTCTATTAGCGGTCCCTAGATGGCATTTTTTCGTAATTCTTCAAATAATACGGATTTTCTCAAAAAAATCAAATGGTATGATATGACTTTTTTGTCATGATTTATTTGAGGGTTATAAAGGGTATCAAATAATGAAGTAAAAAATCCAGGTCCATATTTAAATTAAAAAAGTTGATGATGGTCGCCCGCATCCGAAACGTCGGATTGAAAAACTAACGTCACTAATTTATAGAGGAGAAAAAGTGATAATGATGAAGTGAAAACTATTTTCATCTCTCATTTCAACTAAGCCTACAATTTTAGAAAAACTAAAAGAAAAACAAAAATATTTTTTATAATTTTTATATCATTTTAGACTTAGTTGAAATGTGCAGATGTAAATAATTTTCACTTCATCATTGTCACTTTTTCTCCTCTACAAATTGGTGAGGTTAGTTTTTCAATCCATACGTTTCGGATTCGGGCGACCATCAACAACTTTTATAATTTAAATACGGACCTGGATTTTTTATTTCACTATTAGATACCTTTTATAACCTTAAATTAAATTATGACAAAAAGTCATATGATACCATTTTGATTCTTTTGAGAAAATTCGTATTATTTGAAGAATTACGAAAAAACGCCATCTAATGACCACTAATAGAATCATTACGGTTACAGTCTACTTAAAGGCAAAAAAAATATAAACGTTTAAATGAAAAAAAGTTTGACCTTCCCCACCACTTTATTATTGAAAATAAAAAAAAGTTGCACAAATGCCTGAAGAATACAATGCTTATAGTTTCGACAAACCTTAATTAGGAAAATTCAAGGGAAAATCGACATTTCCATTTTTGAGTTGCTGTTACGCTCCCTAGCGGCCATTTTTCGAACTTGAAAATAATTTCCAGCGATTTTTCTTGGCTGATTTACCTGAAAATATTTTTCGCCAAGAATTATGTGATTACTATTAATTAATTGGACATCCGGTACACACTAAGAAAAATATTTTTCAGTATACAGGATTTCTCAGAAAAGTGTGCCCAAATCCAGTACCAAAGGACTTTTTTTGCATTTCTTATGCAAAATGGCTTTCGGTAATTTTTTCTAATTTTTCAATATAATGCAGTTGTTATTGACACAAATTAAGCCTACGAGCCGACTGTAGGGTACAGGGTATTAAGTTTTGGATTCAATTTTTTTTAGCGACGACCGAGTCAATATTTCGCTACTTTTTTCCAGTATCGTAATCGTGAAAAATCACCCTCCGAGATTTTTTCAGGTCTTCACCTTTGGGGGTAACCAGATGCCGGAAAACATGTTTTCTCAATTCCGTCGCTGTGTCTGGTCGCCGAGGGATAGCTAAAAAACTACTTACCCGATTGACTTCAAATTTTAGTAAAAAAATTAAAAATCATATATGGATGACCTGGTAATATTTTGGTAAATGTCCAACATGGCGAAATAAAACGGCGGAATAGTCAAATGTTAAAAAAATTGTTACTGGAAAACTACTTATCAAATTTACCTCAAATTTTGCACAAAAAACAAGAATTAGTAATTAACTAGCAAAAATTTTGGTACGGATCCAAGATGACGAAACAAAATGTGGGCTTAATAAAATACACTCACAGGCAAAATAATCGATCCACTCAAATTTTTGACGAATTTCAATTGCAAATAAATTTTTTATTTAATGCAGGATTTTAATGAATTCTGAAGAATATTTTAGATCAAATAATCGAGAATCGCCCACATGTTAAACATTTAAAAAATAGACCAACGTATATAATATACAGGTCTAAACAAAAAGTCGTTTTTTACCATAAGTTTAAGCTCTGTGAAGTGGCGTAATATTAAATTGGTCCAAATGAAGCTTTGGTTTTAAAGTCGCATCTATTCTAACCATATTTGTTTTTGGTTCACCTCGATATCTTTATTTTTCTGGAATATATGGATTTTTTAACAAAGCATTGCAATTTTTATCAATTTTTCGGTACGAGCACCTAAGTTCAGTTTTACAGTTTTAGTCACAAATAAGATTTTTAAAAAGAAACGTAAATATTTTTAACGCAATTTAATTAATCTTCTATAAAAAAACATTATAAAACTTAAATTATCAAACACGAAGCACAAATATTATACGAGTAAATTAATTAAAAAAAAAATAACAATAAACAAATAACAAATAAATCAGTAGCGCGTGTTTCCTCCACGTGCTCGAATGATAGCCTCTATACGCCTTGGCATACCTTCAATTAGGTTCCGTATAAAAACTTGATCAATTTGCTGCCATTCTTCAATGAGAACATCACTAAGTTCTTGCAAATTGGCTAGAGCAGGTACCCGAGCCCGTATTGTTCTGCCCAGTCTATCCCAGATCGAGTTCAGGTCGGGACTACGGGGGGCCAATTCATTTTTGTAATTTCCACCAGTTCTAAATATTCGCTTACGACTCTCGCAACATGTGGCGAGCGTTATCATGCATTAGAATGAAATCGTCTCCTACAAATGGAGCAAAGGGGACAACATGTGGTTTTAAAATATCTTGTATATATCTGTCTGCTGTCATTGCTCCGCCATCGACGATTACCAATTCCGTTCTTGCGTCGAACTGAACACCACCCCACACCATAATGGAGCCTCGCCATAGCTTACCCTAGGCAAAAAATGGTTTGCTCAAAACGTTCTCCTGTTCTTCTGTAGATTCTTTCACGACCATCCGGTGATTTTAAACAAAATCTGGATTCGTCGGTGAATAGGACCTTTTTACATTCATCAGGGCCCCAATTTTGATGTTCCCTAGCAAATCTAAGCCGTTCAACCCTATGATTTCTCAGCAACTCAGGAGCAGTTGCAGGTCTCCTTGCATGTAATCCATTATCAGACAACCTCCTTCTTATCGTTCTTTCACTTACTTGGACCCGCCGTACGTACTCCAATCCGTTTTTAACCTTCACAGAAGTTACTCTTCGGTCACGTAAAACACTTAGGGTAATAAAACGATCATCTCGTTCATTCGTACATCTCTTCCTACCACAGTGAGTTCTTCTGCTGTACTCTCCATGCTGATTAAACCGATTTACAGCCCTTTGTACTCTACTTCTTGTGACATTTAAAACTCTTGCCACGTAATACTGTGATCGTCCATCTTGGATTAAAGCAATTGCTTTGGCAGCATCAGTCGGAGACATATCCATTTTAAAAATTAAGAAGTAGCCTCACGAAAAAACACACACTTATTTAAAAAAAATAATTTGATTACTTTTGAAAGTCATAAATGACATTTCCAAGTATGGCGTTATTTCACGAAACTGTCACAGCCACCTTGATTTATATCTTAGTTCACCTTAGTTGTTCGCACAAAAAGATTAATAAAAATTGCAACATTTTTTTTTAAAATATATATATTCCAGAAAAATAAAGATATCGATGTGAACCAAAAACAAAAATGGTGAGAATAGATGTGACTTTAAAACCAGAACCTCATTTAGACCAATTTACTATTACTCCACTCCATAGAGCCTCTTATACTTATTGTAAAAAACGTCTTTTTGTTTAGTCCTGTATATTATATACGTTGGTCTATTTTTTTTAAATGTTTAACGTGTGGGCGATTCTCAATTAATTCATCTAAAATATTCTTCAAAATTCATTAAAATCCCGCATTAAAGAAAAAAGTTATTTGCAATTGAAATTCGTCAAAAATTTGCGTGGATCGATTATTTTGCCTGTGAGTGTATTTAAAAAGTCAGCCTGAAAAAAAATTTTTGTAATCGTTAAAAAATTCCAGGTTTTACTTATCTTTACGTTTTAACGTCCCTAGATGCCAAACGATATGTTTTGTCAATTCCATTGTTCTGTCTTGTTGGTCAGTCTATCTGTCTCTCTGTCAGTTCGCGGGGTAGGTAAAAACTACATATCCGATTGGCTTCAAATATTGGTAAAAAATTAAGGGCTATGTGGGGATTACCTGGTATTATTTTGGTAAAAATCCAATATGACGGACCAAAATGGCGGCGTAGTGAAATGTTAAAAAAATTATTACTAAAAAACAAATTATCCAACTAACCTCAAATTTTGCGTCATATGTTACGTAGGAATCAACCTGTACCCAAATTGTGGTACGAATTCAAGACAGCGAGACAAAATGGCGGCCAAATAAAATGTCTAAAAGATCGATGTAAAAAATATTCTTATTAAATGACTTTTTTCACGATTACAATACTTTTACTCTTTTACGAGGGAAGTAATAAATTCGTAACTTTGACACTATGTATCTCCAAATCCAGTCATACGGTCAAGTTGTGGCACTGACACTTTTTGATCAGGAAGTCGGGAACTGCATTATATAAAAAAAAATAGAAAAAATGACCGAAAGCCATTTTTCTCTAAGTAGTGTGAGAGATCCTTTGCAAGTAAATTTTTTGGAAATTCTTAGATAAGAAGATAGAGAAGCCAAAAAAACATTAAAACAATGTTTAATGAACATTTCAACTTGATTAAAATAGACGATCAAACAATAAGTTCTGTAAGACTGTAGACTCGGTGTCCTCCTGTATTTCGATCGTATATGAAATGCAGAGTGTTTTATATACATAGAAATAGTCTAGGGAAATTGGAAATTTTAGGTAAGTTTCAAGCTGCAACAATTTTCTTTAAAAAGATCGATCTACACGAACTATGAGGCATCCAAAAGGTTGCTGTACTGTCTTTCAAAGGTAGCTGTTCCAATTAACTTAAAGTTATTAGGTAGTATTATACAGGGTCCTTCAAAAACTGTTTAAAAATTTTTGCACACTTGAATGGGCGCGTTTTACGTAGAATAATTTTTTTAGCTAAATCAAATCTACTGTTCAGAAAACCTTAATAGGGAAATGTTGCTATCTCTTTCTTATTAAAGAGGCACACACATCCGCATCAGTGGTCGTTCAACTGGGATAAAATTAAATAAATCCTATAGGAGTACTCAATGACAAAACATATTATACAGGGTAACTTAAAGGTTTGTTGTTTCCGACATTTCAGTTTCCTTTTTTTATGATTTATGCGATCGTATGTTCGTACCATTCTGGCGATATACAGTCTTATATTATCGTACATAAGCATAAAGTTGCCTCCAACGGTAATGGAACAACAACTGGTCGGAGTATTTCATCTACATAGCGTCGAATTAGGTCAGTTCTTCCTCCTATACTGATTCCACCCAAACTATAATATTTCCACCTCTGTATGAATGAATCTCCTGTATATTATTTAACGGTGCTTGATTACCTGGAAATCTCCATATTCGTACACGTCTAGAATAAGGATAGAGCCCAAATCGTGATTCGTCCGTAAAGAGAATAACAGTCCATTGAAAATTATCCCATAAAAACGTGTTCTTAAGCCTATATTGAGCGTACGTCACTGTTTCCCCTTGTGTGGGTTGGTTCACATCTCAAAAGTCTCCTAAATTTTAAGCCAGTCTTGTGCAATCTATTAACGACAGTTCTGGATGTTACCTGTATACCGTGGGTTCCTTCTTGTAAATGATTACAAAAAAACGGTCTTGATTTTGACTGGTAATGCGGCGTGGTCCTAGATGTCTTCCCGATACAAGTCCTGTTTTACGGTAACGGGCAAAAAATCGGGATATAACACTTTGGGTCGTACCAACGCATGCGCCACATAGATCTGTAGCTTACGGACTTCGAGCATACCAATAGCTCTTAACATCTGCTCCATATCTCTCCATTCTGACTTTTAGCACACAAATTTCTGAATTTGGCAAACGAATATTACTCAGTCACTGTATTGGCAAAAAGTGACGCAAGTATTAATTTATTCAATGTTACATGAAGATATCTTATATCAACATAACAGCAGTACAATAAAGTAACTTAGCTAGATCATTTTATACAAAGTTTGCAAAAAAGTGTAGAGCTAAGTAATGATTAGGGTCACACAACCTATTGAGTATCTGTTAATGTCTTAATAACATTTTTTAAATGATGATAATTTGTAAAATGAATAAAAAAAGGAAATTGGAATATCGGAAACAACAAATCTTTGAGTTACCCTGTATAATTTGTTTTGTTTTTGAGTACCCTTATGGACTTTTGATTTGATTTTATCTCAATTGAAAGACCACTGATGCTGATAACATCTTTTTAACGTTAAAAGTAACATTTTAACGTTAAAAAGATAGAGTCCTACAAAATTGCTTCTGCCACTTTAATACAAAGAGATAGCAACATTTCCCCATTAAGGTTTTTTGAACAGTAGTCTTGCTTTAGCTAAAAATGGAATTGAAAATTAAGTTTCGTAATTCTACGTAAAACGCGCCCATTCAACTGTTCTAAGAAATTTCAAACTTTTTTTGAAGAACCCCGTATAATATCACCTTATAACTTTAAGTTACTTTGAACAGCTACCTTTAAAAGACAATACAGCCATGTTTTCGATGCTTTATGTCTCGGGAAGATCCGATCATTTATAAGAAAGTTCTTGGAGTTTCAAACTTACCTGAAATTTTTAATATCCCTAGACTATTTCCATAAAGCACAGTGTTTCTATAAAGAAATTTGATCTGCAATACTTTTGATGCGACCGGCAGGAATTTATAATTTTAACATTTCGTGATAAAATTCATAAAACAACTATGTTACGAATTTATAAACATTTTAAGTACTCAGTTTGGCTTTTTAATGTTCAATTAGAACTGATTTTTTTACCGTACAGGTACCCTACAATGGACACCCAAAGAGGCCAGGTTCGCCTTCGCCTTTAGCTAGTCCCGCTCATTCAGCAGTTTCAATTGGATTCTTTCAGTCTTGCTGTGGCCGATGCTGCCCTAGAAGGTATAGTAACAAAGAATTGACTCCAAAATTTTAAACGCGAAACTTTACAAGAAAAAATAGGCCACGCATGTCCGAATTCGATCATAAAGACAAATTGATTCCCTCCAACAGATCAAGGCTACTTTGATTCAGTTCTGACATACAGGGCATTTTTCAATTTTTGTCATTTTTTTAATACCCTTTGTATCTCGGTCATTAATGAAGATAGAAAAAAAACTTTTAAATTAATAAATATAGATTTTTACGTAGAATTCAATGGCCTAGTAACTTTTTAGCAATCTTTTAAAATGTCTAAGAAATGACACCCTGTATAATTTTAAATGTTTCGACTAGAAATTAATTTACCTTTTCATCAATACGATACATTTTTTTTTTTAAATAAATCTGTAGAAATAAGTAATTTAGAGGTTTTTTCTATCTTGATTTATAACCGAGATATAAAGGTAGGGTATCGAGCTTTCGGGATCGGCATTAAGATTCGAGATTTCGGGACATTCAATCCCGAGTTTGAATCGAAATCCCTAAAGTATCAGTTATTGTAGAGTTTCTGTTCTGCAATGTATCCGCCTACCTTTTCGACTTTCGAACATAGGTACCTTACATAAAGTTATGTTGTGTGATTGCCCAATAAATTTATACAGCGTGTAACAAAAGTAAGGAAACGATGAAATATCTCAGGAGCGTTCATCAGAATTTAATGAAAATATGTACAGTTAGGTACGAAATTATGCCGGATCTAATGGCGAATTCTACATTGCTGCCAAGTTTACTGCTTTTCTGTTCTAAAAGGATTTTAATGGAACACCCTATATTATATTACTTTTTTAAAATCTGCGTAAAATTCTCAATACTTTTTATTAAGAGCACTTTTTATGAAAGTAGACAATAAAATAAAGGTCTAATATTCATAATTTAATTACTTTTTGTTAAAATACCTGTACACAAAAGGTTACCTGATATGTTTGACAATGTCAGTTTTGTTGATTTACAAAAATTGATCCTTTAACTGAAACCCTGAAAAAATTGAAATTTTAATTGGATTAATGGATATCAATAAAACATTTAAAACGCCGGTATCGTCGACCCCCGCTCTACTATTGGTGACTTTCTCGGAGAACTGGAGACTGTCCTTGGCATTTTGATACCTGAGTTCGAATTCTTGATTGGCGCAGGGGATTTAAACATTGATATGCTAGATTTCGAAAACAAGTCCACAAAAGATTTTTATTCGCTGCTGGAGTTATTCGATCTAGGTCAGTTAGTGAAGGAACCAACTCGATATACTTCACACAGTGCCAAACTCCTGGATGTTTTGTTCTGCTCAAATAACATACCTAAAATTATTTCCCAAGTATCCGCTTCTAATGAAATATCTGATCATCATCTTGTATCCTGTTTAATTCCAAGTTTAAAATTAAAAATGACCCAATTTTTACATACTTCCCGAAATCTTAATAATATTGACATTAACGAGTTTACCCAAGATTTGAATTTGATGAACTTTTTGCCCGTTTATTACGCCGATGATATTGATTTAAAGATTTTAAATTAATAATTATACTGAGTCTTTTTGATTATTATGCTCCTATAAAAACCGTTCGTATTTCAAAGAATTCAATGGCTAACCAATGCTTTGAAGTTGCTCATGCGCAGACAATAAAGCCTTTTAGATTTAAACAGCACAAGAGACCTGAGGACTGGAATTTCTATAAAGCTTTGAGAAATGAAATCAACCACGCAGTTGCCTATTTTGAATATAAGATCTCTTCTGGGGATGGCAAGGTGTTCTGGAGGGAGGGAAAGAAGCTGAACATAATTACTACAAGACCCAATAATGAACTGCCTGAGCATCTGTCTGATCCACAGAAGATAAATAATTATTTTTTGAGTGCCATTTCCAACCTAAATCCGGATGCAGAGACAATGGATTACCTGGCAAATAACAAGTTAATAGGAAATCAATTTTCATTTGAACCGACAAGTGAACTAGAAATTTATCGCACTCTCCTCTCATTAAAGTAATTTAGAGGTTTCCTCCTTTACTGTTGCCCTCGTATCCTTCCAGTGATTGAACACATATTTAATTTTTGCACAGCTCATAGCACATTTCCGGCGCTTTGGATCAACACATAGCTAAAAAAGCTGTAAGGACTTTCAAGACCTGAGACCAATTAGTTTATTATGTGTGCTCTCTAAAGTGTTAGAAAAAATTTGGGACCGTCAAATCAGGACATTCGTGGAGGAAAACTCCATACTCCCTGAGTTTCAATCAGGATTTCGCAATAATCACAGCTGTGTTTCGGCATTAACTAAGGTCACAGATGACATCCAGATTGAATCAGATAGTGGCAGACTGACATTATTAGTCCTGCTTGATTTATTGATCGCATAAATCATAGCTTGATGCTGGCTCTTTTAAACTATTTGGATTTCTCGAGGGGTTCATTAGATCTTTTACGTTCATTCTTGCACAACAGATCTCAATCGGTTAAGCTGTGTGGAAAAATATCTGAACCCTCCTACATAACTTGTGGGGTACCTCATGGTTCGATACTCGGCCCTTTGCTCCTCTCTCTGTACATCAAAGTTCTATTTGTGTAGATATCATAGGTATAAAGGTCTAATTTTCATACTGAAGCATGCAACAAAATCAATCAGGATCTGTCATCTCTTTGTAACATCTCTCGAAAATACTGCTTGACTTTGAATGCCTCTAAGTCGTGCATGTTGCTGTTTGGAGGATCTGCAGCCCGCTTAAGATGCCTACCCAGCATCGACGTTTCGATAAATGGAGTGCATCTTTCTTTTTCAAAAAATCTGGGTTTTGTTTTGAAAATATTTTGAACAGTTCTGCTGTTATCAGAAGAGCGTTTATGATTAGAATGATCTACCTTAACAGGCACTTACTAAATAAGAAATGTCGCCTAATTCTCTGCGAAGCTATGGTTCTCTCCCACTTGAACTATGGCGATGTTATTGCCAAATAATTTTACTGCAACTTTTCGGCTTATTTGTGGTCTTAAAAGGAGAGGATTTTAATATGGAGAACACACTGTTCAGTCTTTTATAAAATTATTTCAAAGAAAAAGCCTACATACCTTTACGATATTAAAATTTCGCAGTTCAGTCCATACGATAAATATTCGGCATAAAGACCAACTGACTATTCCAACACTTTTTAGCTATAATATTGCTAAAGTATATAACGAAATTCCCGCAAATATCAAAAACCTTTCGCTAATTGTTTTTAAAAACGTCTCAAGGACTGGTTAAATAATTTAATTTTTATTACTTTTTCGCTATTTGCTGGTATCTGCTATTGTAATGTTTCTCCTGCTCTCCTTTACATTCATTGCTTTTTACTGTATAAACCGTAGTTTTATATGCTATATGTAGGTATAGAGCTTCTAGGGTGTTTTGTACATTTGTTTGTCCATCATATTCCATTTACTTTCCACATTTGTAAAGTAGTCTTCGTGATTAGCCTTTGGGAGCAACAGGACATCGAATGGATCTTTACAGAAAGCGGAGAATTGATAGTGGTAACATTTTAATTTTAATATAAAAAATTATTATAATTTTAATGTAACAATAAAACAATAAATAAATAAATAAAAATAAATAAATAAATAATTATACCGGGTTATGGGGATAAAATGCGGAACCTGCAAGATTTTTGTAACATTTTTTATGACCACACACACCCTAACAGAAACCGAATAACTAAATCTACCATAAGTAAAATTAACAAAAAAGTTCCTGAAACTGGAATGGTAAAAGATGCTGTATATTCTGGCAGACCTAAAAGCGCAACAGATGGTGATAAGGCTCTGAATATTTTAATCAGTTTATAAGAAAATCCTCACCTTTATACCAGAACATTAGGAAGAGAAAATGTATCACACATGTCCGTAGACCGACTTCTAAAAGCCGAAAAGTTTCATCTATACAAAATAACTTTGGTTCAAGAACTCTCTGAGTATGATCACCATATGAGTTTGGAATGTTATGAAATCATGATAGAACGTTCAAAAAATCAAATTATTTTTTCTGACGAAGTAACTTTTTTTTAATGAAAAAGCTAACAGGCATAATTGTCGATACTGGGCCAGGGAATATCCACATTGGATACGTGAAAATGATACCCAATTTCCTCAAAAGATAAATGTTTGGTGTGATATAAAGGGTGCAAAAATGATCGGTCTCTTCTTCATGGAAAACATATTAACTGGAGAAAGATATTTCGATCTTTTAAGGAACGAAATTGTCCCAGCTATTGCAGACCTATTTCCGAATAACCGTAAGTTCCTTACTTTACCTGCTGTATTAAGTATTTAAACTTGATTTTTATAGGTAATGGTGCACTAAATGATGAAATATGCATTTTGCTTGGACTGTTCGGGAATATTTAGACAATGTTTTTTTAGCAAGATATTTTGGACGTAAAGGTACAATAGAGTGGCCACCTCGGTCTCCGGACTTGAAACCCCTCGACTACTTTTTGTGGGGACACCTTAAAAATGTGGTGTATACAACTAAACCCAATAACCTCGAGGATTTAAAAGAGCGAATAGAAAACGAATGTAGAGGAATCGAGGAGGCTGGCATTCTTTCTAACATATTAAACGTTCTCCCACAGTATTTGGCCTACTGTCAGGAAGTAAATGGACAACATTTTAAACACCTTACTTATATTCATTAATTTATTGTTTGTTGGTTGGTTGATTTTTACAACTTACTTTTAAAGGTGAGCCGCTGTTTTCTCTTGATAGTGTTTTGGTAGCAAGGTGAGGAATTATTGTGCCTTCCGGTCTGCCAGAACGTACAGCATCTTCTACCTTTCCAGTTTCACGAAATATTTTGTTAATTTTACTGCCCCCTCCGCCTTTAAGAGCTAGCTAAGCCACTGCATGAGACCAGACAAAAAAGCAATCTGTTTAGAATTATTTCATGAAAAATAATTTTCGGAATTTTTTCGAGAACAAAATTCACCGGGATTCCGGTATATCGGGATCTTGGAATCCCACGATGGCTACCCTACATAGAGATATTTAAAAATGACAAAGTTTGAAAAGTAATCTGTATTTCAAAACCCAATCAAGTTAACCTTGATCTTGATCTCTTGACGGGAATCAATTTGTATTCAAAATCGAGTTCGGGTGTGCTACGGATTTACGGGGGTCGAGTATAGTGATAATTCCAGACATGTTTCCGAAACGATATGATTGTATGTAAGACTTTCAATAAGGCCATGGGTGTGTATCCTATATTTATTGTCACCCGGTAGAATGAAAGATTCAATAAAACTATTAATACAAGACCCAACATTAGAATGTCACTTTAACTATTATTTTCAGATATCATAACACCTGTGGAAAGTACATGCCTGCAGCCTCGACAGCTCAGGCAAACCAAACCGGCAGCGGTATGGATGGAACATACCTTGTAGAAGCATCTTTCTAGACATATCACAAAAAAGCGCCTTTAACAAATATAAGCTAGATGTAAAAATCATGTCTTTGAAGCTCATTGAACAATGTTCGGTCGGTATCATCGAATGACGAGTGCTTGGAAGTACTAAATAAACTGCCAAAACGAATTATAATGGTAAAAAGAAACATGTTTTGAATCACTTGGGTATTTGGACTTCTGACTGAATACGTGGTGGTTCCCAACTGTCTGTTATATAGTTTTATGTTAGACTTGCCCTAAAAAATATTGTGAAAAAGGGGAGCGACAAATCCAGTACATTTGTCAGAAATGGGAAAATGTCATCCTCCCCTGGCAATCTGTAAGACAAGAAAGAACCACCTTTACTGGTTTGGCTGGGGTACTACCAATCAGTGATTTATGTGAGATTGGTTGCCCGTTATCAGGTTGTTTGTATCAATGACAACATTGAATAAAATTATATACTTATAAAATATTCAAGGTGAGTCATCGAAAACAAAACAAGCTGAGAATAAATTTAGTTAAAAAAATTTACCATTATTTTTATAAATGCGATTTCTCGAAAGCTGAAAAAATTTGAGAAATGAGGAACGATTGAATTTAATTTAAAGGGCTTTAAATACCCTTACCTTTAAAATTCTGAGGGTGTTTTTTTCTCCGCTAGGGCTAGTTAAATTAAGAAATCATGCTTTAGACCGAGTGAAATTAATGTGCTCCGGTGAGCGAAGTCCAGGTATCCCGACCTGTGCTCACCAACACGAAGGACACTTAGCACATAGCCCGCGAAATTTTTAGGGTGCTAGATAATTTCAAAAAAGAGTTTCTAGTTTTCATTTTATAATATTCCAAGACAAATGCATGGATTTTTAACCGACTTCAAAAAAGAAGGAGGATCTCAATTCGACAGTGGCGTGCGGTGAAATATCTAGAGAGGGAAGCGATCAGTATAATGGCTAAATAAATATACCTACATGGAAAACAAATGTAGGATGTTACTGATTATATTTTGTCCACCTCCTTAACTTTTTTACTTTTCAAATTAAAGTTATGATTTTTTTACCAGTTTGTAGGACAGATTTTATTTTCAAAGACAAAATTTCTCTACAGAGTGTTCCAAAATAGCATGCATTAATAAAGTTATATATTTTTTAATAAAACCCTCTGTATATTTTCACGCTATTTGAGAGCATTCGAAGAACTTTTCAAAAATACTATATATTACTACAATTTACTTTTGCAGATTTTGAAATATTTAACTTCAAAAAACACATTTTTCTTATTTACTATATGTTTTGACAACCTGAAATTTTTATTTTTACGGTTAGGATAATATTTTTTTTTGTGCTAATTTGTAGGGTTTTAAGTTAATTTTTGTGGCTGTGGTTGAGAAAAACATATTCCTAATGGGAAAAATGTGCATTTTAAAATCAAATGTTTCGAAAAATTTATAAGTAAATTTTGTAAGTCATATGCATCTTTTGAAAAGCTGTTTTAGTGCTCTTTCAAACAACGTGAAAACATAAAAAATTTTAAAAATATAACTTTAGTACACCATGCTTTTTAGGTCACCCTGTAGAAAAAAGAAAATCCTACTAACTGATAACAAAATAATCATTGTAGTTTAGACAATAAGAAAGTTAAAGTGGTCGACAAAATATAAACAAACAAGGCCAAAAAAATAATTTAACTAATGTTTTGCACCCATGTTAGACAATCGTACTTATCAAAAAAATTCAATTTTAAAAGGTCTAGTAAGTTTTTTTTCATAGACTGTTCAACTTTAGTGTCTAAACTAATATATATCATATGCCTACTTGAGGAAATAATATTCTGAAAACTGCAACGAGAAATCCATTTCCCAACATTTTACACGCTACACATAATTATGCAACAAGACAGTCTGCTCTCTAAAACTTCGGAGGTTGCTGATTTATCTACTTCATCAATCTCTACCGGTAACTACAACAGAATATTTTTAAATTCTTTTGCGACTCAACCGGTTAAGAAAAGAAACGGCTGACAACATTTATGACACACACTGTATATAAATTACGATGTTAAAACACATTTTCCTAATGGGAAAAATGTGCATTTTAAAATCAAATGTTTCGAAAAATGTATAAGTAAATTTTGTAAGTCATATGTATCTTTTGAAAAGCTGTTTTAGTGCTCTTTCAAACAACGTGAAAATATAAAAGATTTTAAAAATATAACTTTAGTACAACATGCTTTTTAGGACACCCGGTAGAAAAAAGAAAATCCTACTAACTGATACAAAATAATCATTGTAGTTTAAACAATAAGAAAGTTAAGGTGGTCGACAAAATATAAACAAAAAAGGCCAAAAAAAAAATTTAACTCATGTTTTGCACCCAGTTAGCCAATCATACTTATCAAAAAAATTCAATTTTAAAAGGTCTAGTAAGTTTTTTTTCATAGACTGTTCAACTTTAGTGTCTAAACTAATATATATCATATGCCTACTTGAGGAAATAATGTTTTCCTGAAAACTGCAACGAGAAAATCCATTTTCCAGTATTTTATACGCTACACGTAATTATGCAACGAGACTGTCTGCTCTCTAAAACTTTGGAGGTTGCTGATTTATCTACTTCATCAATCTCTACCGTTAACCACAACAGAATATTTTTAAATTCTTTTGCGACTCAACCGGTTAAGAAAAGAAACGGCTGACAACATTTATGAGACACACTGTATATAAATTACGATGTTAAAACACATTTACAATCTAATATTACAAGAGTACATACCTTGAAATAAGTAGCTGTTTGTTGTTAAAATAGGCCAAATTTGTTCATTCTACCAGAAACCGTATTGAAATAATAAAATATTTAGCACAAAACAGTTTCTTATTTTCTCCTTAACGTAGTGTTTTGAACCTATATTTTTTAAAAGATATGTTTACGATTGTTTAATGGCAATTGCAAATAATAAATTAAACGAAACTCTATATGAATTTAGCAGCTTTCATCCTAACCTTCAATTCACGCATAAGGTAGAACAACATAATCAAATACACTTTTTAGAGATGACTCTTATAAAGAACAACAACAAAATGGTACACAAAAGATACTTGGTCGGGGAGATATCTGAACTATAATTCAAATCACTCAAAAAACGTAAAAAATCACTTCCCAGAACAACATATTAATAGAATAATTAAACAACGCACACACAAGTTGTACAACACGTCTCGTTATAACAAAAACCACACTCCAGAAGAAGATACAAAATATGTTGCCCTTCCCTACACAGACGGACTTTCATAAAAAATTATATACATTCTTAAGAAACACAACATAGTTACCTGTGATAAATCGCACAACTTAATTAACAACGTGTTTACAAAACTAAAAAGCAAAGTTCCCCTGAAAAACATTCAAACATAGTGTATTCAATATCATGCACCAATTGTCCAAAAAAATACATGAATGACAAGTCTACTTCTGAAAAATAGAATAAAAGGACATAAATTTACAAAGAATGCCACAACAGCGTTAAACAAACACATAAAAACCGAAAAACACTACATCGACTATGAAAACACCAAAATACTAAGAAAAGACTCAAATTTAGCAAATTAGCTATCAAAGAAATGATAGAAATAACTACAAACAAAAACTCTATGAATGGAAGAACTGATATAAATAATTTAAGCCATATGTACATAAATTTATTAATGTGACAGCTTAATTCAATTTTATAATTATACCACTCCACGCTTAAACATTGCATTTCTTTTACGAGAAAATAAAAAAGTGTTTTGTGCTAAATATTTTATTATTTCAGAACAGTCTCTGGCAGAATGAACAAATTTGGCCTATTTTAACAACAAGTAGCTATTTTTTTAGAAATATTTATAATCAACAGTAAAAGTTATGATACGAGCGGGGATCGAACCCGCACCTCTGGATCACTAGTCCATTGCTCTAACCAATTGCGCTATCGTACCACTGATAAGCAATTCGTTAGAACGTGTACATATTCAAACCCACCAGTATCATAACTATAAAATACTTCTATTCAAAATTTGGCTTATACGGGCAAACGTGAAATTATAAATTTACTAATATGGACGGTACCTAATAGTGATGTCAGATTTGACGTCCAGTCAGGAACGTCGCGCCAAAAGGTTAGAATATTTGGCAGGATCAACAATGGTTAAGATACTAGTATATGTACAAGTTCTAACGAATTGCTTATCAGTCTGTGAGAGCAATTGGTTAGAGCAATGTACTAGTAATCCTGAGGTGCGGGTTCGATCCCTGCTCGTACCATAACTTTTCCTGTTGATTATAAATATTTCTAAAAAAATATTTCACAGATTAAAACACAAACTGATAAAATAGTTCCAAAGAAATAGCTACTTATTTTAAGGTATGTACTATTGTAATATCAGATTGTAAATGTGTTTTAACATCGTAAGAGTGATTTATATACAGTGTGTCTCATAAATATTGTCAGTCGTTTCTTTTCTTAACCGTAAAAATTAATGTAGATAAATGTTAAATATTAATGTATGTATATATAATTTTAGCTTCAGTAAAATTTTTCTGAAGATGCCCTAAATAACAGGGCGAAACGTCAAATATATGACAAATTAAAATTTTCGTATTTTGTTCGAACCTAAACCCAAGAATCTTCTACATTGTATACAATAAAGTTTTATTATATATATATATATATATATATATATATATATATATATATATATATATAAAACGAAAGAACTAACGGTGAGGATTACTCCTTCACCATTCTGTCGAGAATCGACCAAAACATGACGCTATGCTTGTGTCCAGGGCCAAGGAGCCATTTGCTACCGTGGTATCTGCCCCGGCAAGGCTCATCAGGAAGTTTCCTTGGGGGTAACGGTATTAAAACCGAAATACCCAAACCCTGAAATAAACAAGGTGTCATGTATTTCGACTTTGAAAGTCGACGAGGGAAATAGGCAACCAGTAGCGCCATCTGTACTATGGTGCAACTAAATCTTGTTTATTTTTTTTTTGAAGAAGGTCGTGCCTGATCGAAACGTCAAAAATGAAATAAAAAAAACAACGAAGAAAAACACTTTATGTTAATTCCTTGATCTTACATCCCCAAGAACCAAAACCCTAAAATATAGATCCAAGAAAAAGAAAAAGCCTTAAATATATATATATATATATATATATATATATATATATATATATATATATATATATATATATATATATATATATATATATATATATATATATATATATATATATATATATATATATATATATATATATATATATATATATATATATATATATATATATATACCGACACCGTTTGGTTTCTTTCTATGGGGTCGCTTGAAATCCGTCCTATTTGAGACCCAACCAGACTTGAACAACTCCAACAAAGAATATAGAGAATCATGGTTTTGGAATTAGAACGTGTCAAATTAGAATTACTCCCCGAC
Source organism: Kuschelorhynchus macadamiae (assembly GCA_030620095.1). NCBI lineage: Eukaryota > Metazoa > Arthropoda > Insecta > Coleoptera > Curculionidae > Kuschelorhynchus > Kuschelorhynchus macadamiae. Next base: position 768,545 of record JAUTXW010004679.1, read on the forward strand.
GTTTCCCCTTCGATTACACGAGGCATCTTCAGGGATCTTTACTCCACGAGATCTGAACTTAGATTCAGTGTTCAGATCTCGTGGAGTAAAGATCCCTGAAGATGCCTCGTGTAATCGGAGGCGAAACGTCGGATAGTAATTCCAATTTGACACGGTCTAATCCCAAGAACCATGATTTGTGCTTACAAAATAATGGAGACCATTTTCAACAATTCATTAAGTAATTTTAAGAAATTCGGTATGTCTCTACCTTCATTATCATACTTTTTGGGGGTGACTGTTACGGAGGAACACAAAAAAAAATAATTTAAAGGAGATGTAACTTGTCTAGAATTACATAAGGATTTCAAAAATGGCAAAATACGTGGGAGTTTCTATTTAAAATTTTAGAGGTTCCCCTGGGGTTCAGGGGGTTCAAATATAACAACAAATATCTTAACAGTTTCTCCCCTTGATATGTAAATTAACGCAAATTGTCATAGTGATACCAGTTTAAGAAATATGTATTAAATACTGTTCGTTTTCAAATTGACACCCGATATGTTTGTTACTTAACGCCTATATATGCGGAACTAAATAGGCTCATGCTTCAGTATTCTTAATTAGAGAAGGGAAGTTCCGAATAAAGGAAATGTATCGATTTTTTTTGTTACTGCAGGTTTAAAATGTGAAATTATTCCTGCATTTATCTGTGTTTGCTTAGCACAAAAAAGCTATTTTGGTAAAGGTTCTCTCTTCAACTTACGACTTCTTGCCTCTGGTTCACCAAATTGCCAATGATAAACGATTTATATAGCATAGTTTTATTAGCATTAGTTTAAATATCTACCTGAATAATCAGCAAATATGATTCACCTGGGTCAAACTGAAAGCAAATTTTATTCGGAAAAGTAATAAAAAAATCTTTCGAAATAGGCTTTTTGATAAGTTCCTTTAAACAAAGTTTATCGTCAGACATAAAATTAAGCTTTTAAATTTGTGTTTTTGTAAACAATTTTTGGAAATTGTAAAGTTCGTCAAAACGTGTTTTGAAATTGAATTAATGTTTATGGATTTTTTATTACCAATGGCAACTTTTATATATAATTTTCACGCTTTTGCGGATGTTTACATACCCATTTGTTAAGAGTGGTACGCAATGCGCCTTCATAAAATTTTTGAAAAACGTTAGAAATTAAATATTTATAATGGCAGCGTAAGTAAATAAATTTAGAGTTTTATTGCGATTAAATTCATAAACACAAAATTAATACCAGTTTTATTTCATACACCGTTATTAGACGTTAGGTAAATGTCATAAATATGAACGTGGGCGCCCATATGGGCAAGTTTAATATTATTTAATAATAAATTACGGAATTCCATTAAAAAAAATCGGTAAATTAATTTCCTTTACCCGGAATTTTCCTCGTTATGAATATGTACCCATTGAATATTGTGACCCAATTTAATTCGGTACTTAGTCATTTAGTAACGCATATATACTGTTTTTTCAAACATTTATATTAGACACCGTTTTATTTCGCCATATTGGATTTCTACCAATATTTTACCAGTTTCTACCTATGCCACACTTGATTTTTGAATATAATTTATAATAAATTGAATAAGTAGTTTGTAAATTGACACATCGCCATCTTGTTCCGTCATGAACCAGTTTATCCCTATATTACATTTAATTTTTCTGCAAAATTTAAACTCAATTGAATAGAAGAACTGACAGACCGACAACCAGACAGACAGGCGGAATTGACAAACATATATGTTTTCTCATCTAGGGACGTTATAACATGCGGATATGTAAAATCTGGTGATTTTTCCACGATCAAAAACATTTTATTTGGCCACCATTTTGTTTTGTCATCTTAAATTCCTTCCACAATTTTACCATTTCATCTCCGTACTATAATTAATTATTATTGCGCAAAATTTGAAATCAACCCATTAAGTACTTTTTTCGGGCTGAATTTTTAAATATTTTATTAAGCCGCCATTGTGTTTAGCCATTTTGAATTCGAACCAAAATATTACCAGTTATTTTTTTATAGTGTTCAATTTGTGTGCAAAGTTTGAGGTTAATTTGATAAGTCGTTTTTTGATAATCACTTGTTTATTTAATATTTCACTAGGCCGCCATTTTGTTTCGCCATATTTAATCTTTATCAAAATGTTACCAGGTCATCCCCATATGACCCTTAATTTTTGACCAAAATTTGAAGTTAATCGGATTACTAATTTTTTAGCTTTATTGCGAAAAGAGATTTGAGAGAGTGATTTTTTCACGATTACGATACCTCCTTTTACGAAGGAAGTAAAAATATACATTTTTATTTCCCTCGTAAAATTGTAGTGGTAAAAAATCACCCTCAGAGATTTTCGCAGGACTTTGACTCCTAAAAACCTGGTCGGTCTCTATTCGGCGTAGCTCAAAAACAAGTCTGCCTAATTGACTGACCGATTTTTATTTTTTTTATTTTCTTCCACAACTTCAGGAACTTATTAGATTTACATATTTTCACACTCTTGGAACTGCTACCATTCATATTTCAACTACTACCATCTTCCATTAATTAGGACTGCACAGAATTTAACTACTACCACCTTCCATTGTATAGTACCTCCACAAAATTCAGCTACTACTCTCTTTTATTGATTACTATTACATTTATCTCAACTGCTACCACCTTCCATTATTTACTACCAATCGTATTTCAACTAGTACCAACATCCTTTAATTACCACCAGAGATATTTCATTTACTAGCACCATCCATTAATTGCTACCACATGTAATTTAACTACAACTACCACTTTCGACTAGTTAGTATCACACCTTCTATTCATTATTACCGCAAACTTTTTATTTATTACCACCATACAAAAATTACTACTAAATATAATTCAATTACTCCCACTTTTTATTGATTACAACCATGCATATTTCATTTATTACCACCTTTCATTACTACCGTACATAATTCAACTACTACCACCTTCCATTGAATACTACCATGTACAGTAGTAATAAAATAAGAAATGAAATATGCCTGGTAGTAGTCAATCGAAACTGATAGTAGTAGTAGTTGAAATATGTGTGGTAGTAATCAATGGAAGCTGGTAGTAGTTGAAATATGACTGGTAGTAATTAATGGGAGGTGATAGTATTTGCTTTCCTACGAGCTTAAAGCTTTCAATGGTTAAACATATCGACAAAAACGGTGAAAGTGAAAAAATTGAAAATTATAGGATCTCAAATTTAACACAAAAAAATCAAGTGTAATAGGACTAACTGGTAAAATTGTGGTGTGAAACCATTATGGTGCAACAAAATGTCCGCCTAATGAAATGTTAAAAATTCAGACCACAAAACTACTTATTCAATTAACTTGAAGATGTTCAGAAAAATCAAGTGATAGACAGGAAAATTTGAGTGGCAACTCTATATGGTAAAGCAAAATGGCATTAACAATAATGTTAATTAATAGTGCTTAAGGTTGCCGAAACATGTAGTTATTTTGCAATCAGAAATATATAAAATGCATTGCTCCTGCAGTAAAGTGTATATAGGTGAAATTGAATGATCTCATCTGTGTTTACTAGATATAAAGATGTATAAGTAAAAGACAAATTGTTTATTCCGATGTCACTGAACCCCAACACTTAACAGGGCACATGATTATTGTAAAGAATACCAAGGTTCCATCCGTTACGAGATATTATAAAAGCAAGATTAGGGAATCAACTGAAAATTATCAAGAACCCTGAAATGCAATTATCAAGCACCCTGAGAGAACAAAGTTGCATTTCTTAATGGAACGCCCCGTATATAATTGCATTTTTGGATTCTACTAAAAATTCTATAAATATTTTGTATTTAAAATTTTCATGTATCTTCAATTAATTTGGAGATATTGACATTTGAAAGTGAAAATTCTGACACTGTAGAGGGCTATAATGTTACCTCCTCTAACTTTCTTGTTACAAGTATTCAAGATAACATAGAAATTAAAAAATTGGCGTATAAGGTTAATAACCCGAGTCATTTTGAAATACTTCTTTAGTTCTTAAAACACGACTCCTACTATCACCAATACTTCAAATCTGGCTTCATCACTCCAAATAATGGAGTTCCATTGGTTCGGAAACCATAATTTGTGTTCCTTTGCCTACGCTAGTCTATTTTTTTTTCTGAATCTTTGTCAACAAGAGCAAGGCTATAAAATATTGAATTAAAAACGAACAAAAACAAAAATAATTTAAGCTTACCGTGTAAGTTTTAAATCCCATTTTATTGACAGCTCTGTGACAAGTTGCTCTCGAAAAATTTTTCCCGTTGCTTGATTCCATAATATTTTCATTTCGTTATAATTACCACGCCGGTTTTGATCCTTTTTAAAGATCTTAAGTTGGTATTGAAATAATGCGGATGAGTTCCAGTTCTCGATTTTTAAGCCACAGATCCAGTGGTTTTGTAGAGTTTATTAATATTTCGATTTATTAACACTGTCAGCGATTTGAGAGGCATTTTAGCCTTTTAAGTGCAAATGAATTATCATTTTTCTTATTTCGTCAGAACCAGCTTTACCACGAGCTATTTTTAGTGGTTAGCAACAACACCAATGTACGAAAATTAATTAAAAAGTCAAAATCGGTTTCTTAGCAACGTCAAATGTTATCATTTCTTCTACAAAGCCTACCTGGATTTTACTGCCGTGACCTTGACGAGACCAGGAACGTCCCAAGATTCAAAACGATGACCCGTCAAAATTACAAACCTTGTTTCCGGTTTTTAGTGGCGTCTCCACTTTGATTTTTACTTTAAAATTTAGAAAGTAATTTGAAAACTTTTCAAAGAGAATTATAATTAAGGTATGGACTAAATTAAACAAGCCAATTAGTGTGATACATTATTCCAGGTGCCAATTTAACAAAAAAATCTTTAACAGCTTACTTTAGATATTAAATTTTACTTTTTACATAATAAACCTTTCGTACAAATACCCTTATATTTATCCAGAGGTTTAAGTTCAACGTTTGTTGTTATTGATGCTGTAAAATTGACACAGGGTTTGAAAGAGCCACTTATCAAAGTTATAAAGAAATCTGGCAATTTTGCCGCCTAGGCAAAATGAATTAACATAGCGAGAACTCATTCTGAATGATGAGCTGTCGCGACACGTGCTCAGTAATTACAATAATTTGATCTAGAGCTTGCTACTAAGAAATACCTGCAACCTGCAACTAAGAATTTAGCGGCGCAACCATATGAGAGCATATTTGGAAAAACTTGCAACTCATTTGAAAGTTATATTATGCTTTCATAAGCTATAAAATGCATGGAATTTTTCTTTTTTGTTTCGTTTCGACTGTCGTTTTGTATTTCCGTTTTCTTTTTATTACTTTACTTGAATTTAATAAATAAAATTTAATGATTTTTTTTAATCGGCAGAATGGTTATTTTTAGTTGAACTAGGAAATTATATTTTTTCTAAGTAACTAAAATTATTTAGAAACGTTAAGTAGATAAAAAACCAATGCATTTAAGACGCAACAGGTCATAAATAATTCTATTAATACAGTCTAAATTACGTCTTAAATAAAAACAAGCACAAGTATTATAATTTTATTTAAATTTACTCAAATTTCATACAGAACAAAACATTAGATACATACCTATTTACGAAATATTAACATTTAAGACATATTAGGTTAGAAGAAAATTCAGTAAAATGAATATTAACTATACAAATAAAAACAAAACATATCATAGAAATATAATTTTGGAGATGTGAATAAAATAATTAAAATAGAACTGCTATTATACGATACCAATAAATTTTATTGGTTGAAAATGCTTTATTATATGTTAGAAAAATATTAATATTAGGTATACAATGTTTTAAAAGTACTACCTTTAAACATTCTGATTGGTAAAATTGTGTCCTCTGTAAGATGAAGGTTACATAGGTACCAGAAGTTCCTACGCCTTCATTTTTATTTAGTACTTCCTAGTTTGCATAAACTCCTATTAAACCAAAGTACAATATTCAGTTATGATTCTTATCTTGAAATGCAATAACACTCGCATAAAATGTCAGTGTGCATTTTTTTTGTAGAAAGGGCAATTTATTCTTTTTACCGTGGTAGTAGACATCTCCAAAAGAGAATTTCATTTTTTTGTTTGCCGTTACTGCCTGTTATACAAATGACATTTGTTGAGAAATATAATCAAACTGTTTCCCCTTCAGCACAGTATCAGACCCAAAAAAAGGAGAATATAATGTTAGATATTAAAACTTACTTTGTGTCATAAAATTGTTCCTAGACACTCCTAACTCCAACTTTTTTTCTTTACTTATGAAAATACAAATGCAATTACCGGTGGAACGAAATTCCTTTCTTCTTTCTATTGTACTTTAATACTGGTACGACCGCACGCCACACAACTGACCATTTTTTGTATTCAGGATAATGCAAACGACCAAAAATGTGTTTGTTGCGTTTAATAATACACAACATAACTTATTAATCAACTTTTAAATTAATTCGATGTGTGTATTATTTATAAACTTCTAAAACTTAAGTTAAAATTTGCAAAGACGACGGTGTTTTCAACGTCAACAAACCAAAATGTAAACATTAGAAAAATAAGGTCTCAAAAACGACGTAGTTCCGTCAAAAGTCTGCTAATTTAAAATAATGCATGGGGCTCTGTCCTGTTGTTTATTTATTCAAAATGATAAACCGACCATTCACCTTAAGTTGTCCCCATGATGTATTTTCCCAAACACAAATCATTTTGCAAAGAAGACAATTTCGAAATAAAAACCAATAGAGAGCTTTAAATAAAGGAGAGAGGTCCTTCAAAATCTCACCAAATCTAATTTGAAAGAAGGGGGGGTCAATAAAGTTTCATTTCAGAGAAGTAGCACATTTTTATAAAATTTTGTGTTATAAAATCAAATTGTAAATCTTACATGGGGAGGAGGGGGCAGGCCCCACCACCTTGCACTTTTTAGTCTATATTAAAAGACACTGGAGACAGATATCCCGGAGAATGTCAAGCCTTCCACAGTGTCAAATTTTTCGATTTTTCTTCGATATATTGTCAATATCTCCAAAGCAAATAAGGATATGTGAAATTTTCAAATACAAAATATTCACATAATTTTTAGTAGAATCCAAAAATGCAACTTGATTTCTATGTATGTGCAAAAACTAGAGTAGTAACCTTACATTTTTTTAATTTTTGTTCTATCTTGAATAATAAGAAAGTTAGAAACGGGTAACATTATACGAGATCACCCTGTATATTATGCATTTCGGTAGGTTATCACATCATCATCAGATATACTAAAAAAATTACATGTTTTAAAAACAAAATTCCAAATTAAGACAAATTTTTGGTAGGTAACCTACCGATTTCTTCCTTATTGCATCAAGATGTCCAGCTGTCTTGTATTGTATCTGACCTAATTTTTAAAAACTCATATAAAAAACTGAAAAACCACCTTATTTCGTTTTCGGTGTACCACCATATTTAAAACAAACTCTTGTTAACAAAGATATGTCGAGATTTTGTTTGGCAGTTTATAAAGTATAATAGCACAACAAATTTAACACTTACAATGTCCTATAAACTTTGTTCCTTTGTTCTTATTTGATACTTTTTATTACTAATGATGTAAATTGTAGAGTATACTTCACTATAATATAGTCATCTGAGAAGAGGATAATATTAGTGTACCTATAGAATTACCTATGGATTGTCAACTATATTTGAACTAAAAATTACATGTCGATTAGAACAATCCTTTTAGTGCTTGCAGGATATATATTGCATGACATTCAGTTCCAGAAAACATCGATAAATGTGTTAGTGTGTTTTTAAACTATTTAATCAGACATTTAAAACTAAAATCAGTGTTGATGGAAGAATATATTAGTCATAAATGTTTTACATTAATACAAACAACTTTGTTAATTCTAACTTGTAATCTAAATGTTTCAGAAACTCTTCACTAGTTAGAGAGAGGTTCAACATTCTAAGCCTTAGAAAATGAACACAATGAATCTTTTATAATGCCCTACCCTCTTAAGGACTTTGTGTAATTTCGAAAAAAAAACCTTTTAACATGTAAGGCCCAAGAAAATATTACGTACTTAAAATAAACCCAACAACTTTCTACATTCCGTAGAATTAAAAAATCTACAAAGGTGCCTTCAGATAAGGAAGGACTTAATATTGTTTTGTAATTTTTTTATTTACAATTAAAAGAAAATAAAGCCTCCTTTGAATACCATTATAAAATATCTTTTTCGAACTTTTATCATTTGTTTTTATTATTTGGTAAAATTAAAAAATAAATTTATCACAATAACACATGTATATGAAGTATTTTTATGTACAGGGTGGTACAATATTAGAGGACGTCGGCTGTAGCTCGGGAACCGTTAATGACAGAACTTAAGGAAAAAATATTTATAGGTAAATCGCCCAAGAAAATTGTATGCAAGTTCGAAAGGTGGCCGCTAGGGGGCACTTTTTTGCTTCAGACCATTTTTGTCTATTTTCAAAAATAAAGTGGCGGGGGAAGCTCAAACATTTTTACTTTCAAACGTAGATATCTCTTTTTTGAATGAACCGATTTTATTCAACTTGGTTCGGAATTTTCAAAATAATGCTGATTTTCTCAAAAAAAACAAATCGTACACTATGACTTTTATATCACAATTTATTTCGTAGCTATGAAAGGCATTGAACAGTGAACTAAAAAAGCCAGGTCTACATTTAAGTTAAGAAAGTTGATGATGGTCTCTCGAAGTCCGAAACGTCGGATTGGAAAATTAACAAACAATGTCAAAGTGGAAATTGTTTTCATCTCATATTTCAATTAATCCTTAAATTTTAGGAAAACCAGAAAACTGGAAAAAAACAAGGCTCCAATAGAAACTTTAGAAATCTTGGATAACTGTAAAGAACAAAACTTAACAATGGAAAAAAAGTAATAAAACTCAGTCTTATAATCACATAAACTTTGCAATAAAATAGCTAAAGCTAGGGCGAGGCAGAGCAGGAATCGGTTTGGGCAAAAAGATTAAACCGAGTTCTACCTTGCATCAGTAAAACAACAAAAGAAAAACGAAATGAACTAACAACTATTGTCAATACAAAGTGAATTTTTCATACTCATAAACAAAATTGTTTTTACATATCTACGTCAAAAAAATACAATAAATGGTACTTAAATCCAAAATAAAGCTATACATCTTATACTATATTATATATGATACATTTTTTAGATTTATTAGTTTTAGATGAGAATATTTTGATCTAGGTATTCCTGGATGGAATCAAATTCATGAATTTGTAGATATTTTTTCACACTATTGACAAACCCGCTCTCGCACAGATTTCTTACAAGCTCAGGAAGTTTATTAAAACATTTTGATCCAAGATACCTGCTACCTATACAAGACCTTTTTAGTCTCACAAATTCCACATTAATGTTACTCCCAGCCCTAATGTATGTTATGACTATGACGTTCACTACACTTCAGACTATATTATGACAGATTTCTTTTAACATAAACCACACAACTCAAAATATACATTGATAGGAAGGTGAGAATTTTTAATTGAATATAGGATTGCCTGACATTAGCTCTAAAGGGCAAACCCACAAGTAAGTATTGCATAGTTGTATTGGGATTGAATCTTTCCTGTGTCGATTGGACTGCAGCCTCCACTTCTGCTAAAGAGATACTTTGGATGGCTGTATTAGGTACAGCCACCATATCGTTTCTGGTAAATAGTAGCTCAAGTCGCATATACTAAATCTTTTTACCTTCAGTAATTTTAAATATAGTTGTTTTTAGTTTATTGTTAGTTCATTTCGTCGTTTCTTTCTTGTTGTTTGACAGAAGCATAATCTTTTTGCCCAAATCGACTCCTGCCCTGCTTCGTCCTAACTTTAGCCATTTTATTGCGAAGCTTATGATATTACGAGACTGAGTTTTAGTATTTTTTGTTTTGTTGTTTTGTCAAGTTTTGTTCTTTACGGTTATGCAAACTTACTAATGTTTCTATTGGAGCCTTGTTTTTTTTTCAGTTTTTTGATTTTCCTAAAATTTCAGGATCAATTGAAATGAGAGATGAAAATAATTTCCACTTTGCCATTGTCACTTTTTCTCCTCTACAAAACGGAATTGTTAATTTTCCAATCTGAAGTTTCGTGTTCGAGAGACCATCATCAGCTTTCTTAATTTAAATGCGGACCTGAATTTTTTATTTCACTATTTAATGCCTTTCATAACTACCATATAAACTGTGATATAAAAGTCTTAGCGTACCATTTGATTTATTTGAGAAAATCACCATTATTTGGAGAAACAACGCCGTCTACTGACCTCTAACAAAAGTTCCCCCAAGAATACAATGCTTATATTTTAAACATACCTCAATTATGGGCATTTAAGAGGCAATTGGCATTTATACTTTTGTGTTACTGTTACTCCCCTAGCGGCCAACTTTAGAACTTGAAAATAATTTACAGCGATTTCTCTTGGCCGATTTACCTATAAATATTTCTTTCCTTAAGTTCTGTCATTAACGGTTCCCTAGCTACAGCCGACGTCGTCTATTATTAGACCACCCTGTACAGGGTGTCCAAAATAAGAATCCCCTTATCTCAGAAACTGTTAGAGACGAAGAAAAACGTTTTATATAAAATTTTATTGGAATCAAATGAACCTTTATAATATCTAGTTTTATTGTATACAGGGTGTTTAGTTTTTCTAAGACAGGTATCAACTTTTTTATTTTAAATGGAACACCCCGTATATTATTTGATATGTTGCTGGAGCTCTTGCAGGCAAATTCAGTGATGTATAGCTCATAGGGTCTAGCTATGACAGGACTAGGAGGTAAAAGCATTTTTTAAATAAAAACAGAAAAAACGTCAACTTATCATAGGTTCTATGTTCAAATGTTTCCGAATATATACAGGGTATTTTTTCTGTCCTTGCAAACCAAGGCATACAAAAAGTAAAAAAAAATTAAATTTTAAAATGTATATTTTGTCTCAACAAGACCCCATGTTTGTTTTTGTTCTACGAAATAGTCATAGAACATTCTCTGTAGAACTATGTAGCGTAGTAAATAATAAAAATGAAATTAAAAATAGTCCTGACGTACAAATAAATTAATCGCAAAAATTTGGCAAACATTTTTAACTCTCCAGTTGTTTTGGATAGTGGATTTTTAACTACTTCAGTGAGAGATATCTCAGTTGGAACAAAAATTACACATCTTTTAACACACTATAATCTCATAAATTATTGGTGTAAAAATTAAACTAACATTAGTTTTTAAGTAACCCTGTTGAGTTTTCGAAGGGGGCATGGCCAATTTTCAGACTATATAAAAAATAAATTATCTCCTCATATTTATAGAATGAAGTAAAAGCTATTTTTACTCAAAACATTTAGCATATTCAGAAAGAAAAAGAGAACACTTAAAAATTATGGTACCTGACAGTGACACAATATATTTGCAGCTTTTTAAATAGGTACCTCATTCTGCATCTGTATTAGTAAAAATATTTATTAGATACTCTTTAGGGTTTGTTATATTTAAAATAAACGATCTCGTACAATTTTTATGAAAAATATAATCCAATTCTCAACTTCCTCATTAAAATGTGTAATTCGCACAAATTGGTCCTAAGCATAAACATAATAATAGGGAGACGGACGATTTAAAGGCAAGGTTAAGGTTGATCCCAAAGGGTATTGTCAACTATCTTACATAGAAATATATGCCTATGCATAGAATAGAGTTTATACTTGCTGGTAAAATTAAGATTACTTTTTAAGGTGGTTCTAATAATGAAATTATAGCCTCTGTAATATTTCATTAGCTATATATAATTATTATTAAGAACTAATTATTTATATAACCTGTTTTTTTTTTCATATAATGGCATTGCTTAAAAATCGACAACACTGCCGCTTAATTTTGAATCGCAGTGTCCACGAATTTACAAAACTATAATAAAATAGTTTTTGGATGATTTTTGATAATTTTCTACGAGTTCTTGGGCATTATGGTGCGTAAGTGCGAACTGTGCAAACATTTGGACTATTTAACCCCTAACTGCTCTTTTCTGGGGTAAATCAAAATGTTGTTTTTCTATATTAATTTGCGTATACGGTACGAGATTATTCCTAATATTTATTCATTTGTAAGTACGGCTAATTACTCTAAGGGTTAATCGACCTGTAAGTGCTATATATATATATATATATATATATATATATATATATATATATATATATATATATCTTCGTTATACAGGGTGTCAAAGTTTAAATTTTTTCCCGTTTTTTGCGTTTTTTTCCAGTACATTCCGAGATAATTAGCTCAAATTTAGTACATATATTATTTTTAAGAACCTCTACAATAAAATATCAAAATTGCCTGTCGCAGTATACAGGGTGTTACATTTTTTGCATCACCTACAAGTTTATCTTTCGGAACATTTTTTTGGAGCACCCTGTATGAATTCTGATAAAAAAATTAACCTATCCGTTCATTTATTTAGCTTTTTAGTATTTTGCATTATTATCGTATCTGTCAGAGTTTTAGACTTATTTGCAAAAATTCCCATCGATGCAAATTAGATGTAGGCGAAATAATGAAACTCGTTTTGTGCGTTTTTCTCCAGTAAATTCTGAGATAATTAGTTCAAATTTAGTACATATATTATTTTTAGGAATCTCTACAATAAAATATCTAAATTGTCCGTCTCCGTATACAGGGTGTTACATTTTTTGCACAAGTTTATCTTTCGGAACTTTTTTTTGGAGCACCCTGTATGAATTCTGATATCAAATTTAAACTCTTTGTTCATTTCTTTAGTTCTCTAGTTGTCAAAAATATTGTCGTATCTGTCAGAGTTTTTGACTTATTTGCCAAAATGGCCATCGATGTAATTAAAAATGTAGGCGAAATAAAGCAAAATTTTTATTTTAAATCATCCGACAGGATAATGAGCAGTCAGGTAAAATTCTTAAAGTTGAATTAAAAACAAAAATATAAAATGTGTTAAAAATGTTCTCCTCTTGCTAATAGTGTTGTCAAATATTCCAGAAGTATTGCCAATAATGTCACATGAAGCCATTATTCTGTTTCTTAAATCTTCTTCTGCCTAGATTGGGGTCTGATACATCAATGTTTTCAGGTGCCCCAAAAAAAGAAATCCAGGCTATTCAGGTCTGGAGATCTAGGGGATCATGGCTCAGGTCCCTCTCGCCCTATCCAACGGTTGTTAAAATTTGTATTTAGGAACTCACCTCTATGCTGAAACGTGCTGGTTCACCAACGTGTATCAACCAGATTTGATTTCTAAGAATTATTGGTACATGTTCTAGCAATACTGGGAGTTCGTCTCCGAGAAATTGACGATAATATCGTCCGTTTAGCCTTGCTGGCAGAAAAACATGGTCCTATCAAAAAATCTCCAATAATGCCGGCACACACATTTACTGAAAATTGCTTGGGAAATTAGTTTCGCGTATCAAATGAGGATTCTCTTCTGCCCAAAAATTATTTATGACATTCCATGAAAAATTTGCCTCATCGCTAAATAAAATCGTGTTTCCTGTTTCCAAATAGTGGATTTTGGGCTAGCATTTGTAGGAACCACTGGCAAAAATTTAAACGTGGTGGAATATAACGTGAGAGAAGAGCTTGAACCGTTTGAATGTGGTAAGGATGCATTAAGTTGCCTACTAAAATTTTCTACACAAGCACAAATAAAACACTAAGTGTTGCTGCAATTTTTCTCGTACTGGTAGCAGGATCATTTTCTACTGCATTCAGGACTGCTTCCTTGACTTCAGGAGTCCTAACCTTTCTATTTACTCCTGCTAAATAAGTAGATTTCTTGAATGATCCATTTTCACATAGCCGATTATGTACCTTTGCAGATGTTTGTAGATTGGGCACCCCTCGATTTGGATATCTCTATTCACAAAGTCGTCTGGCTTCTTAACAATTGCCATTAGCAAGTCCATAAATGAAATGCATTTCTGCATATTCTTGATTTATGAATTCAACAATCATTAAACAAATCGAAACAACTACAGAAACGTCAACAAAAAAATTATCTGTTAAAAAACGTCAGACCAAAAAACAGAATTAACAAATGACCTACCTCTGCCTACTAGTTTTTTTTCAGTTTCATTATTTCGGTTTCGATATAACAGGGTGCTCCAAAAAAAAGTTCCGAAAGATAAAATTGTAGAGGTTCTCTAATTTTCTCGGAATGTACTGGAGAAAAACGCAAAAAAAACGACAACAAAATTGAATCTTTGACACCCTGTATAACGAAAATGGTGCGTTTTGAATTTTTTTTTGTTTAGTCTACCCGGCCAATATTTTGCTACTATTTTTACCAATTAACCCATTTTGTTAAAATGAAATGTGCTGGGTTTTAGGATAATATTTAGTCTAAAAAGCGTTACGATAGTTTTTTGTTAATGCAGTGGCGGATCAATATATTCCGTAAATTCTGCATATTTAATATATATTACAAATTGCCAAATTTTTCTAAATTTTTTATATGTTAGAAACTAAGGCCAATTTGTGTAAACCAAGATGAGAATGAATATATACATAGTAGGCTGACCAAAGAACACTCTCAGAGACAACATTCTTGAGATTCCTAGGCATGTACATATTCTTGTGTAATTGAGTTGTCAGATGATTGGTATGAGCCTCCCAGGTTAACCCCGAGCCCAAGTAGACTCCAAGAAGCCTGACAGGCTCACATCTTACATCTAAGTGCCGCAAAATAAAATATAACGTGTTTAATTTGGATTCGTTAACACTGAGACTGTTGGACAGAAACCAAGATCGTACATCCAAATGAGTGTCCCCGACCCTGCCCTACAGGCCAACCAGGCATTCCGAGCAATCCAAAGTCGTCGTATCATCCGCAAACAGTATAATCTCGGCAGTGGCAACTTTTGTACTTAAACTGTTGGTTACTCTAAACTGCTGGTCAGACGAACTACCCCAAGCAATTTAGGCAAAATTCAAAGTTAAACAATTTCTGACAAAGTCTAGGTATTGAGTTGCGGTTTTCGACATTTGATCGCTCGGACTGTCATATACAAAGTGTTACGTTATACCGTGTCATTTTTGCAAAATTTATATCAACAGAACTTTTTTAAATAGGGTAATTTTAATTATTTTTTCTAAATGGGTTAATCTACACCTAAATACCAAAAAACAATTTCTAGCGTTTTGATATACGAGGTTTTTTCAAAAATGTGTACATTTTAATATTTTCCTTTTATTTGCGCCTTTTGTATTTTTCAAACAATTGGTTCTGATCTGATTTATGATCAAGTTTAATATCTCTAGATATGTTAATATAATCATTATGTACAGGGGCGTCTCAAAAGCTGGGCATCACCGCAGTGGCCTAACTACAAACTTTCGGCTCCCCCGCAGCTTTTGAGAAAGGGCCCTATACGCACGATATGCTCGTAATCCATTTAAAGCCAAAAAACACTTAATTTTGTCGGAACAAACATGTTTCAAAAATATGTATACACAAACACTAATATAAAAACAAGGCAATAGGCATATAAAAACCAATAAACCTAAAAATAAATATAATTAAAAGTTTTTTTTGTTGCTTTTTTTTCCGCTAAATCAATAATGGCCTAATTTATACTGAGGTCTGTTGCCAAATTATTTTCTGTCGCTAAGAGAGACAGAGAGTTTAATCTCTCTTGAGAAATACTATTTCTAAGATAGGTTTAAAAAAAATTATTAGAAATGCAGGTTCGTTTTAAAAATAATAAAGTTAATGGGGGTGGGGTAAAAAGCAAATATCGGAGGAGAAAAATTGATACCATATTGTAGAGCGAAAAAAAATGAACCTTTCAAATTTAAAATGTCCCCCGAAATGCAATAGTTTTTGAAATATTAATTGAAGTAGGTTCAGGCCTTTATCGCAAATCACCTCGTATTTCATAAAATAACATACATTTTGCCAGAAAATAAAGGGTCTTGTGAATGATTTCCTAGAAAGGCATTTTTTTACTAATTTAACTCATAGAACTTACCGTCTTAAATATACTAATAGTGAGCATCGAAATTGTCCACCCTGCATAATTCTTCAACTAAATTTTGTGATGTGGATGTAAAAATTGATAATTTTGCAGTGATTTTTTTGAAAGCGATGTTCGTGGGGTCTTATAAACTTCAATTTTTACTTTTTTCCTAAATCAATGTGACACCCAAGATTACATCTTACTAATTAAAATGCATTAAAAATATCGCTTTTATTTTAAAAAAAAATAACAGACATATTTTATATTTATACCTTATACCTAGCTTTACTCTTGACTTTGGCCCAACTGAAACAGTGATGGTAATGTAATTAATTAGTTGTAATAACACATTCAATAACTGTTTTTGTCTTTAGCCAATGTATTTATTGTATTTTACAAGTTCCTATGTACTATACCTACATAAGCACACACCAACAATAAAAAATATCGAATCGCCAAGAACAGAGAACAGCCTGACAGCGGCGGGGTCAACCAGATTGAGATTTTCTGATTTTCAGAACTGAAATCTCGCTGTTCGGTAAATCCCGGATAAATACAGTAAATGACTACGTTCGCGATTTCCAAAGCCGTCACTTCTATTTTGAAGTGGTGTTTAAATTTTTACTACTAGTTAGTATATCAGTTGTATTAGATACAAGTAAAACTATAGTTTCCATTTGGATCCATTTCCACCGGGCCCTTCGCATCTCCGGGCCCCCCCGCGGTGCGGGGTCTACGGGGGTGTAGTTACGCCACTGCACCACCGTTTAAATTCAAAGATTCTGTTTTCGATTTGAATTGATTGATTAAACATTGATTGATTTTAGCTATAATAGACCTTTTTGTCGGAACGGCTTTTAATATTTGAAGGTTGCTTCATTTTAAGCGCTCAAATGAGCTCTTATTTTTACTTTGTTTAACATAAGAATGGAGTATTCAATAATGAGTACTCAGTTGCTTCTTACCCACATAAAAAGATAAAACTTTAAATAAAAACTGACTGTCTTTACGTACTAAATATTCCAAAAAGATTTGCAATTATACAGGGGGAATGCAAAAAAAGACAATTAAAAACTTTTTTTTCATTTGACAAACAGTATCTTAGAACATCTTTAAATTATCCTCATCATTTACCCAAACGGGAAAATTTAGTTAGGATATAAAAAGTGTTCTAAAATTAAAATGTAGTTAATAATCTTACCTTGACATTAAAAATATCATTTTTCTATCATCATTATACAGGGTGTATTCAATTTCAGACAGCGATTTACCTCGAGGTAAACACGTTAAAACAAAAAACAGAAGTTGTTTGGTGGCGTTAAGGCAGAAAAAAGATGACAATATGCCTATTTCTTTTTAATGACACCCTTAATATCTCTTCTAATATGTATTTATTGGATTTTTGGATTCTACAATACAATTTCAAGAATATCTGATTGAACACACCTTATAACTATATACAACTGTTTTTAAAACACTAATGTTTAACAGTGAGGAAATCAAGCCGCCAGACAACTTCTGTTTCGTCTGAACTTGAATGCACCCTGTATAACGATGATAGAAAAATGATATTTTCAATTTCAAGGCAAGATTATTAATTACTTTTTATTTTAGATTTACGCTTTTTATATCTTAACTAAATTGTTCTAAGATACTGTTTGTCAAATGGAAAAAAAAAGTTTTTAATCGTCTTTTTTTGCATTCCCCCTGTATAATTGCAAATCTTTTAACTCATTTAGCGCGTTAACACAGTCAGTTTTTATTTAAAGTTTGTATCTTTTTTTGTGGGTAAGAAGTAACTGAGTACTTATTATTGAATAATCTATTCTTATGTTAAACAAACTAAAAATTAAAGCTCATTTGAGCGCTTAAAAATTAAATAATTTTCAAATGGTAAAACCGTCCCCACACAAAGGTCTATTATTGCTAAAATTGGTACTAAAAGTTGTGAACGTTAATGTTCTTGGAATTAGTGTAACTTGTTAATCGGTTAAAAATTTAAAAAAATCAAAAACAGAATATTTAAATTTAAATGGTGGTGCCCAGCTTTTGAGACGCCTCTGTACATAATGATTATATTAACATTTTTAGAGGTATTACCCTTGATCATAAATCAGGTCAGAACCAATTGTTTGATAAATACAGAGGGCGCAAATAAAAGAAAAATATTAAAATGTCTCTCATTTGGATATACGATTGGTTTCTGGCCAACAAACTCAGTGTTAACGAATCCAAATTAAACAAGTTAGATTTCATTTTGCGGCACTTAGCTGAGAGATGTGAACCTGTCAGGTTTCTTGGAGTTTACCTGGGCTCGAGGTTAACCTAGGAGGCTCATGCTAATCATCTGACAGCTAAATTACATAAGAACATGTACATGCTTAGGAATCTTAAGGGTGTTGTCTCTGAGGGTGTTCTTTTGTCAGACTACTATGTATATATTCATTCTCATCTTGGTTATGCCCTATGTTGGGGATACACAACACATTGTTATAGAGTGTTTGCTGCTCAAAGAACATGCAGTAGGAGTTATAAGTAATTTGAAAAATCGAAAATGTTGACATGTAAGAATACTATCATAGGTTAGAAAAGATAATTAAAATTAATCTTTTTAAAAAAGTTCTGCTGAAATAAAGTTTTGCAAAAATGACACGGTATAACGTAACACCTTGTATAGGACAGTTGTGATGTAGATCTGAAGCTGTCTATTTCCGAGAACATTGCTTCAACTGTCGAAAATCGCAACAATCGCAACTCAATATACCTCAAACATAATCTGATGAAGATACCAGGTAGAATGGTAGCGAAACATGTCTTAACATTTCACATCGAATAAAGATAGTTTTCTACTTCATTCTATAAAAATTAGTTTCTGATTTCCATCAAATATCGATCAATAATCATTATATCCTTATTTATCGTACGTTTTGTTTCGACTTCAATAAAATGCTATGAATTATTTAAAAAGAAGGCCTATTATCTAATCATGTACATTCTTCACTTTAGTCAATGCATATTTAACGGTCCAATTTTCCTGACTGTTGAACGTATTGACCGAGTAGTAAAAAATTTGTTTTGACATAATTTTTAGGGTTGAATTTTCTTTGTGATATACTATAAGATACCTAGGTTTAGGAAAATATTATTGTGTGTCGTTTGGAGTGGTGAAATAGCAATTTTATTGGAACTATTTCTAATACCCTTGTATGTGAATATGTATAACATAAATGTATACTTAAAAAAAAATGTTAAATGCGTAGGTTGAAAAGTATTACTTAGTAAAAATGGCGGGCTTTCCTGATTACCCCCAAAAAAAATTAACAATGTAAATTTAATGATTCTTCCAAAAATCAGTGTTTTTATAAATTCTTATTAACGCCAGATTTTCACCAAATAAGTTTCCAAGAAAATAGAACTTGCTAAAGAGCTATTTTTGCTTGCAATAGTTTAACTAGTAACCAACTTTATCTCCAGGGTACCTACGTAACAATAATTTGATCATGTCCAATTTTCGACACTTTTGCGGATCTCGGTTATTTGCACATAAACAGGGTTGCTGTTTTCGCAATATTATGCTATTTTTGCCTGAATCTCAAGATGCCGTAAACGAAATTTCCATAGCTCGCATCGTTTCTGAGATACAAGGTATTTTGGTTATCGTTCTAATTAGCGAAAAGGTGAAAGCTGGTTGTTATACAATTTTTTACGTGGATACCAGTGGCGTAGTCATATTTTTGCTGTCTACTACCATTTTCAGGATATTAACCAAACTTATATTTTGTTTTAAATGGAACACCTTATAGACACTAGTCAACACTTATATTGCAGCACCGATTTTTAACGTTAATTTTAAATGCATATAATTTTAGTTATTATTCAACCGATTTTAACAAACTTTTTTTTTCCTGATAGGTCAGTCCTTCTACTTTCTGAAGCTCTAAGCAGAGTCGAAAATTTTGTTCTATTGTACCGGGAAAACTAAAAATTACGTGAGCATTTAAATAAACCAAAATTTAATATAACTGCCAAAAAGAGAAGGAGCATGCAGATTTCATTTTTTCATATACTACGGATACATAAAGGTTTACTGTACAACATCACCAAGTTTGAAACTTTAATTTTTAATACAGGGTGAATAAAAAGATATGCACTTTAAACCATAACTTCATAAAGTAGAAGGACTGACATATCAGGAAAAAAGAAACTTTGTTAAAATCAGTTGAATAATAACATAAATATATGCATTTGAAATTAAAGTTAAAAATCAGTGATGCATTATAAGTGTTGACTAGTGTATTTTTTAGCAGTTCGATGAAGCTCTTTTTAAGCTTTTCAAATAATATATATATATATATATATATATATATATATATATATATTATATATATATATATCAGTAGAATCCTTTAATTGCTGTCAATCAAGGAGTTTATCAAATGTTTGAGTGGTTATCTAAAAGTTTTTTAAATTCAGCTTCAAATAAGAATATAATTTCTGATTTGTGCTTTATTGTTAAAAATGCCTGCAAGGAGAACTTTGAAAAGTATGAGCGAGCGAGAACCAGTATGAGGCTGCCAACCTTTATTTAAAACGGTAGACACTATAAAATTATTATAAATATGCCATATTTTTTATCCTAAGTGGTTTTTCATATTAACTTTAGATATTCCGACTATTCCGAGAGATGGTAGCCTTTCCCCGATATATTTCCTAGAATTAGGAATAATTTAACTAATTATAGTGCGTTCATTCTGCCAAGAACAAAATCCTACAGTCAGGAAAATCGATAAATTGATGAGATTAATATTGTGTAGAGCTATCGAAGCCGAAGTTGGAATTATCAAGTTTCCGATTTTAAAGCATTCTAATTTGTAATTGGTTTGTAATGAAAATTAGAGACAATGTAAATTTAGCAAGATTGTTAATATGGTCTGATGGAGCACACTTCTCAAGTGCTGGTATCTTCAACCTACATAATACCAGATACTGGCATCAAAAAAATCACCACTTAATATTTGAGCGGGAACAACAGGGACGATTCGGTTTCAGTGTTGCCTGTTTTATTTTAGGCAGGCGAACTGATTTATAAAATTTACGAAGGAGGATTATCATCAAATCGTTAATTGGAAATATTGCAGGATGTAATCTCTGAATTGTTAGATCACGTTCCCCCTGCTCAGTTAAATAATATCTAATTCAAACAAGATGGCGCACCTGCCTATAATTCACAAATAATACGCCCGTTTTTGGAAAATTATTTTCTTCAAAAATGGACGGCATACAATATATCATAAGCTTTAAACAAAAATCATTGTTTGGATTAGATTCAAGTATTACAGAGATTTTAAAATATCTGTATTTGTTTTGGTACCTAATGCAAAACTCATAAAAAAATGTCTACGTTCTGACATGTCAAGGTGCCATTTTCAGATTAAGATCTGTATAATAGTCAGGGAGCTCGTGTCATTGGTATTGATCTGCTCATCGTTTATAACGATTTGGTACCTATCCAGTGCGCATAAACCAACGGTTGTCGAGGCGTTTACAATTAACAGCGTTTAATATAGTAACTTGTCAATAGAATCTGAAGATGCCACAGAACAATATCGGAACGTAGGCATTTCATTTAACAGTGTATTGTCGAATTACAATTTTTTGTTTGGTGAAAATCTGGCTTAATTTTTATTAGAAAAGGTAGGTAGTTGTATAAGCAAATTGATAAATAAAAATACGCTTACTAAATATATATTTTCCTGTATAATGTGGATATCATGAAAGTTTTAAACTAGCTGTTACGTGTAGAACTTATTATTACACTGGCATTTGTATAATATATATGAACTATATAGATTTTAATAACAGTAGGACATTTCTAATCCAAAAAAAAAATTAAATTTTTACATGCAGTATTATTTATTATACAGGGTGGGCCAATAAGCGAGATAAACGGCTCTACTCATTGTAGAAACGGTAAAAAATTGTATAACAAAAGTGGCCACGAGAAAATTAGGGAAATAATTTTTCAGTTTCTAAAATGACCGCTAGGGGCGTAATTACTATCCTTAATTAAAAAAGCAATGTTTCTCGAAATTTTGCCCTATTAAGATAACACAAAAATGTATGCATTTTAAAACTGAGATAAAACTAAGTCTTTCTGTTATTGACTTTTTCTTCTATCTCTGAAAATAAAATGATGGGGGGGTTTAAATGTTTTTCCAAGTAAATCTCTATAAATCGATAACGCCTCAATGGATTTTAATAAACTTGGTATCGCTGAAAAAAGCATTCCTTGGGGATCCAAAATTATCTAACTAATTGTGTTTTTGATTTGGGATCTTACCACTAAACTGCGTTTTTTTGATAAGATAAGAAAAATTCCAAATTTTCAAAAAAAAATTAAATGTATCGATATGGTTTTTTTTACATGAAGAAATAGCAAAATGAAGCCTAATTAAGCGGGTGCAGTTTTTTTCCAGATTCGTAATCTCCAGAAAAAACTACGTTATAATCAATGAATAATTTAATGTTAATGTCAATGTCACTACGCTAAATTCAACAAAATTAAAAAGAAAATCTACAGTAGAAGAAACTGATATTAGGTACATGATTTTATTTTACCAGATGTTCAAAATGACGGTCATTTTGTTCTAAACATTTATCAACTCTCTTTCGAAAAGAATTCCGCACTCTGAATAACATATCTGGGGTAATTTCATGAACGGCACGCGCACTCCTTTCTCTCATGTCTTCGGCTGTAGTTGGAGCAGTCACCATAACTTTTTCTTTGACAAAACCCCACAAGAAAAAATCAAGGGGGGTTAAGTCTGGCGATCTTGCAGCCCAATTTACGGGTCCCCACGTCCAATCCATCTATTAGGGTAAGTGTCATTCAATATAGCACGTGCTTCTCGACAGTAATGTGGTGGTGCGCCGTCTTGTTGGAACCAAATTGCTTCAAATTGTTGCTCTGGAATATTTGGCATCAATCTTTGCAAGTCATTTCGAAGGGAATCGCAGTATCGCTGTCTATTAAGATTACCATTGAAAAAATAACAACATCGCCAAATATCCCACACCAAGTATTTATCGATCAAGGGTGTTGATTAGCGACTGTTCGCATCCAGTGTGTATTTTCTTCAGTCCACACATATTGTGACGATTGACTTGACCATGGTTAGTGAATGTTGCTTCGTCAGAAAATATTATGTTTTCCAGTGAGTTGTTTTCATTGATCCATAGTCGAAACCACCGACAAAATTGCACCCGTCTCTCGAAGTCCTGTCCATACAATTCCTAATGTAAGGTAATATAGTAAGGATAAAATTTAAAATTTGCAAAATCCTGAGAACGGGTGTTTTACACATCCCGGCGTCTTTGGATAGTTCTCGGGAACCAATATGAGGGTTGAGAGCTACTGTTCGCAAAACTCCTACCGCCATGTCGTCGTTCGTTTTGATTTTCCTCCTGCTGCGTTTTCTGGATGAGAGTTGGCCGGTCTGGCGACTCCTAGTCTCTAATCGTTTGAACGCCATGTGAGATTTTGGTGATAAGTGGGGAAATCTTACCGCCCAAAGTTCAAAAGCATTGCGATAGTTTTTTCTACATTCTCCGAGAATTAATAACATGTCAACTTGGCAATCGACTTCATTCATTTTAAGAATAGGTAGTTAAAATCTCAACTAAGATTATTAAATACGAACAGAAATAACACAGCTAAATAATAAACGAACAGAACTTGTTGTCATGATAACTGCAATAGTGGCGGCTGGTGAATCATCGCTGCAGTGCCGCAGAGCTCCCAAAAAAATCAGGAAAAAAATAATTAACTACATAATCTAACCAAAATACCGTATTTTTTTACCCAGTTGACATGATAATTCTCGGAGGATGTAGAAAAAACAACGACAATGCTTCTGAACAAGATGGTTGTCATTTCGAACACCTATTATAATAAAATCATGTACCTAATATCAGTTTTTTCTTCTGTTGATTTTCTTTTTTTGTTGAATTTAGCATAGTGACATTGACATTGACATTAAATTATTCATTGATTATGACGTAGTTTTTTCTGGAGATTACGAATCTGAAAAAAAAACTGCACCTTTCCATTTAACATTTAAAAGTTACCCTCCACCTCTAAACAGTGGAAAGGGTTAAAAACATTACTTACTCCGTCAAAAAATGTCCCCCAACGATTTATTGCGTCCCTAGAAATTTCATTTATTTTCAATCAGCCGTTTTCTCAATATCGCTTTGTAACACTTCAAAAGGACTACCCGGTATATATATATATATACATATATATATATATATATATATATATATATATATATATATATATATATATATATATATATATATATATATATATATATATATATATATATATATATATATATATATATATATATATATATATATATATATATATATATATATATATATATATATAAATATGTATATATGTATATATATATATATGTATATATATATACATATATACATATATATATATATATATATATATATATATATATATATATATATATATATATATATATATATATATATATATATATATATATATATATATATATATATATATATATATATATACAGGGTGGCCCAACGAAAAGGTCCCACCCTTATTTATGACTTTCCTGGTATATTTTGGGAAAAACGCTTGGACACGTCAATTTTGATTTTTAGGGGGACGTCTTTTCATGTATGATTGTATAATACAGGGTGTTCCAAAAATAAGATATCGCATTACACTTGACATTTTTAAATGGAAACCCCCAATTTTTTTTTCTATTTTTGGATTCTCCAGGAAGTTTTTAGTAACTTTTGTATAATAGAGTTTATACCTATCTTCAACCATTTTGAAGTTATTTGAATAATTGAATAATATCAAGTATTGATAAATTAAATTCAAGAAAGGGTCAAAATAACGAAACTTTATTATCAAAACGGAAACATTGCAATACTGCCCGGTTGTTTAATACGTTACATTCAGTCAAAAATATTAACCATAATATAAATTAATAAGAAAATTTACTAGATCTGTATCTAATATTCGCCGGAATCAGGAACACTAAACCATTTACAGTTTTACATTCACATTAAAATTTAAACAAAAATTAGTTACTTAGCTACAATGTGTCAAAAAGTCAATGTGGTAATAAATGTTGAAAGTGGTGTCCGTTTACCTCCATGCAATAATAAATATTTTGCTCAAATCTATTCCTAACATTTTCACACATTTCTGGAGTTATTTGTCTGCATTCCATCGTACTAAAAACCTTACTTTTTATATGTCCCCAAAGAAAGTAATCTAAAGGACTCAATCCGGAGACCTTGGTGGCCACTATGGGGCCGCGCCGTCCGATCCACTGATTTGGGAAATATATATACTGGAGCTACATATGCGGTGGTGCACCATCTTGTTGGAAATGAAGAAAATTTTCATTATATATTAACCTCATTTATATATATATATTGTATTATATATATCAAGTTTCCAGGAATAAAGAAAGGTCCTACAATATATATGCCGATATATATATATATATATATATATATATATATATATATATATATATATATATATATATATATATATATATATATATATATATATATATATATATATATGAATATATATATATTATATATAGGCAACTTAACGATTTCAAATATAAAGTTGTTCTATATATGACATATATATATATATATATATATATATATATATATATATATATATATATATATATATAAAAACTTCCTGGAGAATCCAAAAATAGAAAAAAAATTGGGGGTTTCCATTTAAAAATGTCAAGTGTATATATATTTTTGGAACACCCTGTATTATATATATATATATATCCCAAAATATATAAATATATATACATATATATATATATATATATATATATATATATTTATAGTGTGTCGCATTTAAAAGCGGAACACCCTTATACCCCAGGAATTAACTACCAGGTTTGTTTCAAATTTTGGTAATGTGTATGGATTTAAAATATAATTATTTTGACAAAACGCTCTCTAGTGGTAAGTTACCAAATTACAAACTCAAAAACTTAGGTAACTTTGAATCCTTAAGGTTTGCCTTTTTCAGCGCTACCAAAGTTATTGTAATTCGCTGAGCCGTTTTCAAGTCATAGTCATTTGTTTGGAAAAACATTTGAAATATTCTCCACCACTTATAGACAGGATAAAAAGCAAGTAATTTTTTTTAAGATGTATATATATATATATATATATATATATATATATATATATATATATACATACAATTTGTAATTTCTGTTATATTATCAAAAAACGCCCTCTAATGGGAAGATCCCAAATTAAAAACACAATTAGTTAGATAACGTTGGATCCCCAAGGAATGCTTGTTTCAGCGATACCAAGTTTATTAAAATCCGTTGAGCCGTTATCGATTTATAGAGATTTATTCGGAAAAAAGTTAAACACCCCACACAACTCTATTTTCAGAGATAGAAGAAAAAATTAATAACAAAAAGACTTGGTTTTATCTCAGTTTTAAAATGCATACATTTTTGTGTCATCTTAATAGGGCAAAATTTGTAGAAACACTGCTTTTTTTAATTAAGGATAGTAATTACGCACCCTAGCGGTCATATTAGAAACTCAAACTCAAACAGAATTTTCTCGTGGCCACCTTGGTTATACAATTTTTTATCGCAAGTTTCTATAATGAGTGCTTTCCGAGATACAGCCGCTTACCTCGCTTATTTGCCCACTATGTACATTTTTTCACATTCACTAAGAAATAAAAATAATCTGAAATAAGAAATAACAACTTTGTGTCTGAGTACAAAGTATTAATATTTAACCTTAACACAGCATTACCAAATAATTTTGTACACATATTTTGTTATACAGGGTGAACCGGTATTGCGTGGAAGATATCTGCGCTTCTCTATTTTTCTATCTGAAGAAAAGAGTCTTTCATAACAGTCGTGTGGGTTTTTCGAGAGGCACAATATAGAAATATTTTTGAGATACAGTGTGTTTACGTGGCAAACTTAAACTTATGGATTTTTGATATAACCCCCAGTGTATTATTATATTTTTAAATAACCTAATATATGCCGTTGACGCTAATGTAACGTTTAATGACATTTGCTTTAGATATAGTAAATGCAAAACAGTATGTAATTTTAAGTTCCTTACGGTTTGAAACAGTTTTAAGAAAATTTGATGAAGCTGCATTCGTTTGACATTACTTATGACGTAATTCATAGACAGGGTGCCAGTTAAGAGAAACTTTTTAATGTCTGATTAAAGGACGAAAAAAAATGTCTCGAGTAAAAGTATCTAAAATTTAGTTTTTTCGTTAAGGTTATTGAAAAGTTAGTATTTTTTATATTCAATTTTTTCTGTTTCAAAAAAGTGTATCTCTTTTTTTGTTGAAAACCCGTATACTTTTTCATATTTTGTTATAAAATTTAGACAAACTTTATTTTAACTTTTTTCCAAAAAACACAACGGTTTTTTACTAAACAAAGGCGCGTTTTTCAAGGTTAACCTCCATATTATGCATTTAGCTAAACACCTAGCTCGTTCGGTATGATAATGATATGATATCATGTGATTTATGCACAGCAGCAGAATGGAGAATTTAAATTCAAGCCGATATCCTTTTAACTTGAGAAAAAGGAGAGTTGAAAGTAAGTATCTTTTCTTAGCCAAATGTGACGATAATTTCATTCATTACTCTATGTCAAACCTTGTTATAAATAAATTCAAGGTCTTGTTGTAAAGATATGTCCAGTGGTCAATACTAACATAAGAAAATAGCTACTTACTTAATGGGGAACTGCACGCAGTATTATGGATCATTTGCAAGCCTTCCGCCGCTGCAATATTATGTTAAAACTATAAGAGATATGTATTAGCTTCAATGTGATTTCAATAGGGAAATATGGATAGTTGGGCGCTAAATGCGATTTTTTATGAAAAAATCTAATCTAGAATTATAAAATAGAAGTAGATTTGTCCATTTTCGACCATTTTTCGACGACTTTTTGACGCAAATGCCGTTGCATATCCACAAAATTGCTCTTTACCGCCTTGCATTGATCCTTTGTCTACGTAACTGCAAAATTTGAAATGGTAAATCGTACTCACGTCTTTGTATTTCTGCAGCGCGTGAACCCTTTTGAACCCATTTTTAAACGAAATGTAATTTAAATTGCCTATACATAACACATTTTTTTTGAGGTCGGACGTGCAGGAAGTTTTTTCTAATACGGTACCTTTTCATCTTACTTTGAACTTGACTAGACCTTGTTGCTAGTTTTTCACTTTTGCGTGCAGTTCTCCCTTAAGTAAATAACAGACCTAATACCCAGTGGCAATTCTAGAGCAAAAAAATTGGGGAGCCCAAAAAAATATCAGAAAAACTGATTTTAACTGGTGGCCCACAATATCTGGGCAATCTCTCTAATTTGGGTAGTTGGTGAAAAAAAGGGTATAAGTTCATATAAACTTTTTTCCTAAAGTATACAGGGTGTCAAAGTGATTTTTTTATTTTTGTTTTATGTGAATAACTTTTGAGATAATCGTGATATTTGAAAGAAAATTTATATCTGGGGGTTTTTTGATATGAAAAATTCAAGTATTAGTATTTCTCTGACTTGTAAGAGGCGCATTATACACGTTTTTTTTTGAAACGTCATAACTCTTTTGTACGCCTTTGTAATACTGTTTTGTGAAAAAATAGATTTCTCTATCATTTTTACGTCAAAAAGTATTGTTGTTAAAAGTCTCTACGAGCAACCGTTCTCGAGATATTTAGATTTAAAAGAATTGATGCATTGCTATCGAGATTTCAACACAGTTAGCAAATCATGGTTCTGGGATTAGACTGTGTCAAATTGAAATTACTATCCGACGTTTCGCCTTCGATTGCACGAAGCATGTTCAGGGATCTTTACTCCACGAGATCTAAATACTAAATGTTTTCAGGACTCGTGGAGTAAAGATCCCTGAAGATGATTCGTGCAATTGAAGGTGAAACGCCGGATAGTCATTCCCACTTGACACGGTGCAATCCCAAAAACCACGATTTCTTAACTAACCAAAAGCTCAGATATTTTACTATAAGAAAAGTGTGGTGGTATGTGGTATTTTATAAAATAATCATAATAAAATAAAACGGTTCTAATCTTATGCATTCCCTAGGTCTGACAATTGAAGACTGTTGTACTCTCCACAATGCTGCAATATTGTTCTTCATTTCGTGAAAATGGAAATTAATCCTTCCTAATAGTTTTCCGTATTGTCAACCGACATGGGATACACTAATGTTTTTAAATGTCCCCACAAGAAAAAGTCTAAGGGGTTTAAGTCCGGTGATCGAGGAGGCTAAGCGACTGATTCCTCCTTCCTATCCAATGATTTTCAAAAATCATATTTAGATGTACTGCTAGGGTAAAATGGGGTGTAGCTCCATCATGCATGAATCAAAGGTTAGGGCGCATTTCCAAAGGTACGTCTTCTAATAGTTCTGGCAAATTGTTTTCAACGCCCTGACTGAATCTATTTTTTATTTAGAAAAGTATTACAAGCACCTACAAAAAAGTTATGACCTTTCAAAAAAAAAAAACGTGTAGATTGTGCTCCCTACAAGCCAAAGAATTTGAATTTCTCACGTCAAAAACCCCCAGATACAAATTTTCATTCAATTATCACAATTAAAGTTATTCACATAAAACCAAAATAAAAATTTCAGCCTGTATCTCCGTTAAGGAAGTATGTTAGTAAAAAAGTTTATATGAACCTATAACCTTTTTTTCACAAGCTATCCAACTTCGAAAGATTGGGACACCCAGTATAGTGTGAAAAATAAATATATACACTGTGGCCAAAAAAAGTATTTTCGACATTCTATTAACAGGTTTCGCCGCAGGCGCAACAAAAAAAAATTATTTATCCAAGTGCATAGGAGATTTACCAAGGACTTAAAAATAATATATATAAATATCGGAAATCATCAAATTGAGAAAAGATAGAACCAAATCAGTTCTTTTCGTTGTGATGTAGCAAACAACTTTAATATACAATGTTTGTTCAATTGTTAATTGTTGCCGAAAAAAATTAGGTATCTGTTTTTAGGTTATTTTTTTCTTTTTTTGGTTGTTAAAATAACATAAAAAAACAATTAAAACAAAAAATTAAAAGGTAATTGAAATTATAGAAAATTATTTTAAAGACAACTCAAGAAATAATAATGAAAATAATAATAATTATTATAATAATATAACAAAACATTGCAAAAATTACACACAAATTTCCAAAAGTTGAAAATTTAGCTATATGGCTTATAATAAAATTATCAAAAAGTCGCTGTCATAACTAGAGCACAAAAATCAGTATCAGACTTAAGGAACTTAAAATTTGTTGCTATTATAGGTGTAGGTTATGCAAGTTAGAGTTAGAGAAGTAATTTGACTCATCTGCTGACAACATAATCACCATATATATATATATATATATATATATATATATATATATATATATATATATATATATATATATATATATATATATATATATATATATATATATATATATATATATATATATATATATATATATATATATATATATATATATATATATATATATATATATATATATATATATATATATATATATATATATATATATATATATATATATATATATATATATATATATATATATATATATATATATATATATATATATATATATATATATATATATATATATATATATATATATATATATATATATATATATATATATATATATATATATATATATATATATATATATATATATATATATATATATATATATATATATATATATATATATATATATATATATATATAATATATATATATATATATATATATATATATATATATATATATATATATATATATATATATATACATATATATATATACATATATATATATATATATATATATATATATATATATATATATATATATATATATATATATATATATATATATATATATATATATATATATATATACATATATATATATATATATATATATATATATATATATATATATATATATATATATATATACGGGCTTAAAAAATTGTGCTGCAAGTTTTTTTTTATTTAAAATTTCAACACAAAAATACTGTTAAATAAAAATGCGAGTTAAGGCAAATAAAATGCTAGATTAAGAAAAAAAAACAACATTTTTGCACAAAGAGATACAAAATTTTCCAGTAGTATTATTTCCATTCTATCACGCTAAACTTAAAAGTGGTCTGCGTGAGTGTTTTTAGAGTATTAGGTATATTGTCTTACATAGACGTTTGGACAAATGCAACTCTAACCTTAAAGCTAATATAAATATATGTACAATTTTTAATAGTTACAACCAATCTAACCTAAAAACAGTAGATAGTTGTTATATATGTATTGAGGTACACTTAGATATGGCTGTCCATACAATACTATTTAAACTGACCAAATTGGTAAGAAGGGTTGCGATTGTAAATTTTACTCTACGAGGTTTAAAAAATAAATATGGGCGCCTTTTTATTTACTATTACTGGTAGCTCATTTGTGGCATATATATATATATATATATATATATATATATATATATATATATATATATATATATATATATATATATATATATATATATATATATATATATGAACTTTTTATAAATATAAACAATTTATAAAAAGAAATTAACGGAACGTTAAACTTGGTAAACTTTTTGGAGTGGTAATTTTTGTGTCCCTAAGTTTAGAGGTTTTTGTTAGTAGACTTGGACTAACACAGGGTCAATTTTCAGTCTTTTCAGATGTTCAACAGTCTAGTAAACAACTGAACTAGTTATAGTGTAAGGCGTCAATACCATGTTTAGACCATTATTGGCAGGGTCGGACTGGTCCGGGGGACTAGGTGTCCAGAGACTCCGGGGCAAAATCTGGGTCAGGGGCCAAAGTCTCAAATATTCTTAATTTCGACTTTTAAATAAAAAGAGTTAATAAAATGTTTAAGATCTCTTTTGAGACCAGATCTCTAAAATTATGATCATGAATGGTGAAAACGCAATTTTGAGAAAAATTGAATCAGATGGAAATACAAATTAACTGGCAAAAACTAGCAAAGATTTACTAACAATTATAAAAAGGATGGGATTATAAATAAACTGGCAAAACTAGTACGTGAGTCTCAGTTTAATAACAATTTTGAGTTTTTATTTTTAAAGGTATTACAAAGAATATTTAATCTGATTTTGCAAGGGTTCTTTTGCTCATGCAATAGCGGACTACATCTCCTCTCTAGTGTATAATTCTTGATTAAAATTTCAAGATGGCATTGGGGCGAAAAAAATTATGGCGATCAAGTAGCAGATTTTTTGAAACGTCTTTTTAACCCTGATTCATCCCCAAAATATGAGGATATTACATATATTAAAATATCCTGTAAGACATTTACAAGTAATAGTAGTTTCAGGCTGTTTGGATCAAAATTATTTTGAATTTAATGGTGAATTTTACACGTCAAATGAGGGTTTAATAATGGGAAATCCTTTAACTCCACTGTTGGATGAAATCTCTATGAACAGTTTAGAAGAAAAAATACAGGAACATCTTGTTTTACAAGAACAGAATTAAATCAAGTCCTAAAAAGAATTAAATTTACCGCAGAAATAGAACCAAATAAATCTATTAATTTTCTTGATCTAACTATAACACATAAAAGCGGAAATCCTGATTTCTGTATCTGTCATAGGCCGTCAAACACAGATATTATTCTTCATAATAGTTCATGTCATCCTTATTCAAAAAAAATGCCAGTTTTTAACTCCTTTATTCACAGACTTCTAAAGGTACCTTTATCACATGAAAATTATAATAAAGAGATATATTTAATTGAACAGATAAAAGTTAACATCGGATACAAGGCAGATATTGTAGATAAAATAATGGCCAAAAAATCTTGTAAAAAGAAATCAATTTAGTTTATTCATAAATAAAAACGTCATCCACAGTAGTTTTAAAACTATAATCTATACAGTGGCGTAGCTATGCTAGGGCAGTTCGAGGCCCTGGCATCTGACTCAGCCAAAGCCAAAAGACTTGAGGATCTGACCCCTCTCGAAAAATATCTTTCCGTGTTTAAACTTACTTAAACGTATCTAAAACTTATTTAATCTCAAAATGTTTTTGCCCCAACTCCGATAAACTAGTTTCGCCACAGGGTTTATACTGTTATAATACTATGAGCATAATATAACGTCAAATAGGGCCACCAAATGCACTTTTAGGTATTCCCAAAATAGAATAAAAATTCCACTCCATTCAACCAATACAGCTAAAATACAATTTTATGGTTTTCAGCAGTTCAATCGCCAGGTTGGACCATTTTGGGTCTCCCAACTAGACGGTATGACGTCACATTATCTGACTTTAAACTGCACAATCAACTTGTAGAATTGTACACATTAAAAATTTGGCGTGTAACAACCCTGGTTTGTTCAACTTACAAGTTTTTTATTACTTTTATTTCATACGATTTATTTTTATTTTACACTATTATTTTTATAATATACTGGTTGTTTAAAAAAATGCGCCACCGTTTAAATGGATATTTTCTGTAACGAAATAAGAAGAAAATTTCATATGAACATGGCTCCGCAGATGCTTGGTTTTGGAGATACAGGGTGTTTAAGTGTAAAAAAAAATTATTGTTTTTTTTTTGTAATTCCGAACAGTAAGAGTCATTTGATTAAGATTTGGCACAATCTCATAGGTATTTAAGGGCTATAATTTGACAGTATTCAACAATTTTTATTTCAATTATAGGCATAGCTATGAGTAACTATCCTTGACTTTCTTAATAGAAAATGGTACGCCACTGATTATTTTAAAAAATACTAGCCTCATCGTTTAGGACAAGCAAAAATACACAAAAAATGTCTCTTAGTATTTTATAATACGACAAGTCGTCTTTTGTAAGGGTACAAATTTAGATGGAGTCAGAATGGCTTAAAACAATGCAAGTGATTCCTTGGATCATTTCAAGAAAAAACGTTTTAATAAATATATGTCCTCGAATGCCGTACGTTTGAGATACAGGGGGTTAAATGTAAAAAAGAAAATTTTTTTTATTAACTTTTACATACTGCATCTCAAACATAGGGCATTTGCAGACATAGATTAATTAAACATTTTTTTCTTAGAATGATCCAAGGAATCAGTTTGGTAGAGTTTTGGGCAATTCTGACTCCAACTAAAACTGAATCCGAGATACCAGATGCGTGCATACAAATTCTATTTGGATTGGAACACCTTGTATCTCGGAAACTAAGCATCTGCGGACCGACGTTCATATGAACTTTCCGTTTTATTTTCTTACAGAGAATCACCCTTTCAACCATGTTTTTTGAAACACCCTATTGCTTTGAATTACTGATTCCCGAGTCCCCCCAACTCCGCTCCTTCTGAGAAAATTTCTCGGGCAGAGGAGTCCGATAACCGAGGCCCAAAGCTCCTAGTTTCGCCACTGAACCCATATCGGTAAATTGAGTATTAAAATTTCTTAAACAGCTTTCTAGAAATAGATTAAAAATAAGTTTTAAGATCAACAATACATTAGGGAAAATAATAAAAAATAATAAGATCACTGAAAACAAAAAGAAGAAATCAGGAGTTTTGCATACTGAAGTATGGTTCATGTCCTAAAATATATATTGCTCAAACCGGCAGACGTTTTGGAAAAAGAATAAAAGAACATAAAACTAATTACATAAAAATTTAAATAATTCATATTACGCAACTCATCTATTAAACGAATCACAAAGAACCTTAAACTGTAAATTCAATCCGATGAAGACATTGTGTGTCGAAACAATTGTCATGGTATAATGTTGTACAGTGGAAATTTAAATTTTGAGTTTTTTTTTTGAAAAAGCGTTTTCTTTTTGTAAAAAGTTGATTTTGTTTTGTTAAAATGCATTTTTTTAAATGGAAGATGACACCATTGTACAGAAGAACTTACTAAACACGTAAGTAACAAGTAATAATATTAAGCAAAAAATTCAATAATTTTGTTCCATACTTTGGAAAGAAAAATTAATAAATAAAACTTGTCAATGGTCACACACCACGGATTCCTTCTTTTAAATTCATTTTTAAATATAAAGAATATATATAAATTTCGGTGGAGTGTAAATTTGATCTCCGAATGTGTTCACAATCATAATCATAACTATTGTATTTAGGGAAAAAATCATTAGCTCAGGATATCCTTTAATTTTCACAAATATTACTAAAGCCGGTTTTCCATAACGGTTCTGCGTGACCAGCTTAGCTTTTGTTCTTCATTTATTTATTATTTTTTTCGATTTTGATGTAGCAGTAGAGAGACTAGAGAGAGTAATTTTACAAATGGAATTATGCCTTTCATTTTTTGGGCCAGAAAGACTACAGACTCCGGAGCAAAACTGGCCCAGTCCGACACTGACTATTGAGTAAAATCAGATCGCAATTGGCAGGGTGGATGAAAAAGGCCAAATATATTCTCTTATATTCTAAATCAATGACCCTCGTAAGGTGTTACTTATTATAGGTTAGTGTCTATTGTGAATTATACTTAGAAAAATCTCTTAGGTAATATGAATATAACAAAGTAGTCATTGTAATGTTTCAATTAAAACTGAAGATAGTACCTTCGAAAAAGATAATATATAATTCTAAAAGATGGTTATAATTATTACCTGAACGAAAATGTTTTGTATAGTTAGCGTTATTTCTTCATATTCTATCTTTTCAAATTTATTGCAAAACAATAAATTTTAAATAAGTATCATTGACGTTTTATTGTTACTTGGCACCCTAAACCTTTCTCCCTATTTAGCCCTTCTATTAGAATCGATGTACTAAAAAAAGAAACAATCATCTTAGCGGCCCTTTAGAGCAGGAACGTAGCAGGAGGGGGTTGGGAGTTTAATCCTCTCTGTATACGGTGATTTTTTTATAACTTTTTACAAAAGTTTTTGTAAATGGAACACCCTGTATATTATTGCATTTTTGGTTTCTCCAGAAAATTCTAGATATATTTCATGTAATTGTTTTAGGTTTATCTTCGACTTATTGGCAATTAAACGTCGACAATTTTGCCACTTTGACAGAATGCATATTATAAACTTTATAGGATCAAGGAAAATAGCTTACATATTTCTGTGCCAGGTTTTACTAGTTAATCGTCAGACGATAGAAAGAACGTTTTTAGAAGAAGGCAATCAAATTTTCTTTTCAACACATCTTATTTTTTCAAATTTGATGCAGCCGTGTTTGAAAAAACAGGGGTAGAGCTATAAAAAGAAAAAAACACTGCTCGGTGAAAAAAATTTAAGATTTGTTGATTTTTGTATTGAGAAAAATGTTTTTTTCGCTTATTTTCAACTCTGTCACTTTAATCTTCTGCAGGGGTAAGCTGCAATAAATAAAACTATAAATTTGTGTCGATCTTTCCGATAATTTTATGTATTGACATTGTTTTTCTGGAAAAAATAATTCTTTTTGAGCTTAGCTTTACGATATGGGTATGGTTTTGGCTTACAAAGAAAGATGAGACACAAGATGTACATTTTGTTTAATCATTGTTCATGATAATAAGTGCTGAAAGTGTTGGCCTCCTTCATCCATACTATAATAGAGATTTGGTTCAAAACGGCCCCGAACATTATGAAGCATTTCTGGTGTAGTAATGTGCCCAACATTCAACAATGATCCACTGACGTAAATCATTTAATGATTGTGGCTGACTTTTATTGACCTCATAGAAAAAAACCTAAGGAGGTTAAGTCAGGTGATATAGCAAGTCACTATTGCTCCTCTTCAGCCGCTCCTTCTACCAGGATACGTCCGATTTAAATATTCAGGAACAGCAAGGTTATAATGAGGAGGTTCACCATCTTGTTGAAATGTCAACTCATTTGCATTGTAATCGTTATTATTTTCAAGCGTTTCTGTCAATGCATGATCGATAGCGTCTTTTAATAATTGCAGATACATTTGTCCATTTCATAGGAGAAAAAAAGGAAAATTAATAGTCCCATTTAGAAAAAATGAACACTCATCGGAAAAATAAATGTTGAACACTAAACTCGGATTTTTTATTATCCGTTCACTCATAAACTCTCAAAATTCCAAACGTTTGTCAAAGTCATCTTTGTCTAATTGTTGTACAAGATGAATTTTGTAAGGGTGAAATTTATGGGTCTTTAAAATCTTGCGAATACTCATACGAGATATATCACACAATAAAGGTAGTTGCTAGTTCCAGTAACAGAGTTGAAAATATGCATAAAAGACTTCTTCTTCGAGATGAAATCAATGGGTTTCAATATTTTCTTCATCGAGCAATAACAATAAGAAATAGTATTTTTTTCTTTTTCAAAGAGAATCAAATTACCTTTAAAATAAGATACCAGTCGACTCCAATTCCCATTTAAGATCTGGGGTTTGGAATTCACCCCCGCGAGGAGATTGAAGCCACAAGGCTTATGATATGCGCAAAACCTTTCTACCGGGAAATAAAAATCGACGGGTCCGAGCAATTTTTTTAAAGGGAATGGTATATGAAATATCGGCCTTGTTTCGTTTTTGATTGGCCCACCCTGTTTATAAAGAATACATTAAGGGTCCCATCACAGAGCCCTGAAACACACCACCTTTTGTTTATTTTATAATCACTATTAAATGCATAAATCCAATTGCACATACTGTTGTCTTCATACGTTTTAATAATATTATATAAAATGCCTCTGAACCCCATGCCAGAGTTTGTCCAGTAAAAGAGTTACACTGACAACATCGAACGTTTTTTTTAAATCAATAAACTGTTTTTTGTTGTCCAAGTCAGTTGAAATTTTATCAACTAAATCTATAGTTGCACTCAATATATTACATTCCTTTATAAATTAATATTGAAATTCATCTATATAAATACATATATTTATTTATAAAAGACCGCATTTGCTTTTTTACTATTATCTCTATAATTTCTGAAAATATACTTATCAAGTTATCGCAGATATTGATCTATAATTACTCATGAACTTTTTGAACCAGTCTTATAGATAGGACATACTTTACTAATTTTGCACCCTTGTGGGAAAATGCCAGACAAAAACACTGTTTATTAATTTAATCAAAATTGGTATTAAAAAACGTTGCAGATTTAAAATATATTAAACTGTTATGCGATCATGACCCGGAGCTGAGTTTTTTTTAAGCTCTGAAACAATATTACTTACCTCCAATCCCTTTGTAACCTGTATGTGCATACTGTTATCTCAGTGGGCTTCTTGAAATTTTTTTTTTCATCTCTATTTCCACGTGGATACGGGGCTTGATTCTACGAAATTGTATTATTAGTTGTTTTTCTCTTTCTGTATAGGACATTTTTGCTGAAAATATTTACATGGCACTAAACTATTTAAGTTTTATTTAATCTGTCAGTGTCAATCATTATTTTGTTTTGTCAAAGCCTACTTATCTCTAATAATAGGTATTTGTGTAATAAGCATTGAAATGAAGAGAGAGAAAAATCATCGTGGTTTCCATGGAAACGGAAGGTCCAGCGAGCATATTTTGAAGACGGTGTCCTCAGGTGTATTCGCCTTTTTCACAGCAGTCCAAGATTTTGTGGGTTTCTGTGGGTCCTAGCAGAGCCATATTGTTTTGATTGATGGCACTCGGTTGGTTAAAATGGCGATATTTAGAAAAGTATTAAACTTAGGTATAGGATATTAAAAATGAAATATGGCTAGAAGTTTCTGGATAATCCAAAAATGCGATGATATATAGAGTGTTCCATTTAAAAATACCTTTTGCCTTGCCACACGTCTGTGCAACACCTTGTATATACAAACAAAAAATATGTTATGCAAATTGTTCGAAGTGAAACCTAAAACTTTTGTAGGAATTACACATTTTCTTCTGTTTCAAAAAGAAAAAAGTTAAAGGGAGGAGGGGACATTGTAAAAAATCACCGTATACGAAAAAATTGAAAAAATGACTGCTCTCTAAAATTATCTGCTGCATGGAATATGTGATCATGTGAAAATCTTGCGTTGTTAATTTCTCTAGTACGACCCTGCTTATGTATAGTAAAGGACCCTTAATCGATAATCGGGCATAACAGTCAGCTAGCTAGATCGATATTAATTTATTTTTTAGTTTTTTAGTAAAAACACACATTCGGTACCAAGACATAAAGGATTCTTTTTCCTCTTTTCTCATTTCTCTGAAGCAATACAGTTCTATATTAAACTGGATACAGTTTGCGAAATATAGATAGCGTAATAATTGCAAAATTAATTATGGGAAGTAATAGTTTTCTGAATTAACAAATTTGTTTTAAATGCAACTTTACTACACAAACAACAGAGCAGAGCTTTTATATATGTACCTATATAAAATAAACTTAACCTTAACTCCAAGGTTAGGGAGAAAATCGAAAATAATTCTTTGGGGTTATCAATTAGTACTTCTAACATAAAACATTTACGGGCAACACATGATAAAATTCAAACTGACTACACTGCTCAAGTACAGTGTTACCAATTAGTGGATTAAAATCCGATTTGCGGATTTTTTCAGAGTGAGTGGATTTTTTTCAGATTTTAAAATATTTCGGAGTTTATTCGATGTAAAATAAGAGACGACAATCGGGAAATTTATTAAAAATTTCGGAAAGACTGAAGATAAATAGGTACAGCCGGCAACTGCGCAATATCTGTCGATCGAGTCGATACTTCTTTCTCCTCCTTAATAAAACGGGTTGCGAAACTGACACATATTGTATTCTCTTTTTATTCAGGACTGCCATCCTTCTCTAACGCATTATTTGAATGGCAATAAATAAGAAACGAGAGAGGAGTGCGGGTCCACCAGATCATTATTTTATATGTTTGCAGATTTTAGAGTGTTTGGATGTTCGAAGCAAAAGCCAACACTGGTTATTTCTCGATTTTTTTATGTATAAAAAATGCTCTTTGTTCCTTGTACTTTTATTCCTAGTTTTGTATTATTCTACCTGTACATACTTTTTTCAAGTACCTGGGTATGGCTGTGGTTTATATTAAATTTATATAAAAACAAGCGACACGGACCCGGAATCCAATTGCTAATTTGATTGGCTAACTTCGGTCACGTTTCTAATGCGGACATCTATGGTGCGGACATATCGAAGATTATTTCAAGAACGCATAAATCCTGATATTCAGTGGTGCTGATCGCGGCATTTTGCTTAATTATATTAGAGATATCTGAGAAAGATCCTTAAACTTTCGCCTTGGAACAGTGACAAGGCATTCAACTACGAATACAATGGATCCCCGTCCCGTGCAGGCCGTGACTTTTTATATATTTTTTTAACTGAAATCTATAGTAAAAAATATATATTAGGTTAGGCTTGGATTGGTTAGGTTTGCTTTAAAGAATTCCGAGTCAATATTATAGCAACTATTTAATCATAATCATAAAAGAATATGGCGACACTGTAAAATATACAAGATTTGAGCTTCTGATCATTTCGATCAAAGATGATAGTTTAACTGGAATATTTTTCCGTTATTCCGAACAGCAAATTAAAAAAACAATAGATACAAAATTTTTTAAAATATTTAATAAATGGTCTACATATTTATTAACAATATAAAAAAAACTTTTTAGGGCATACCTACCGATAATTTAATTTTATCGACAAGTTTTCAGCTAATTCATTTTCCATCCCTATCGGGGAGGATTTTGAACAAAAATCGGATAAAAATCGGATTTTTTGAGAGGAATGGAGGATATTTTCGTGTCGGAGCATTGGTAACACTGCTCAAGTATGAAAATGAAATAGTTCGTACAAGACCGATATCTGCAACCTAGTGCGAAAATGTTAATGCAGAATGCGCAAACTTTGCCCATTCCTACACATCACTCTTCCACGAAGAGTTGCATTTGTATTTACTGTTTTCAGTTTTTATTGATAATTGTGATTATATTACACGTTTGCAGATTTTTATAACTTCATATGTTACAGATTTCTATATTGACATAATATAGATTAAGCTTTTCACCAATAGATAGCGGTGGGGTATTTTAAAAGGACGCACCAAGTATCGATATTAAGTTAGTATCGCTTTCAGAATTCTCAAAATATCGATTGAGGCTTGTTTCTAATTCCTATGTAGCATGTCCTACACCAATAGCAGATACCATTATATAAATATTTACAAATTAGCATCGTTTATATTGCACGCCTGAATCTCTCCGAGGTCATTTAGTGTTTAGATCTCGTAGAGTAAAGATCCCTGAAGATGCTTCGTGCAATTGAAATCGGAACGTCGGATAGTAATTCCAGTTTGAAATCTCAAGAACCAAGAGATTTTAATCGGCCGAAGCCGTGAAAGTTTCCGTTCTATGCACTTAGCTTTCTATATTCACATTAAAATAAACATACAATAATTATTATATTTTATTGGGCACTTTTTCACACTGTATGAGCTGATATAAAGGGCTATATTTAAAGACGGTAGTAACTAAAAGTATGGACTTCCCCGTTTCATTGCAGACGTGCAGATATAGGATTTCCCCGCTTATTTGCTGACGAATAGGTTTGTTCCATAGACAAAAGTGACAATATGCCATATTCTCACATTTATTTAAATAGTTTATTCGAGGTCTAGAATTTCCAATTAATCATGTATTTTTTTATTTTACCAGATCTCCATTAAAAACGTATCTGCTTTGTTTCGGGGGGAGGCGGGAGATTCAAGCGCTCTACTGGTGACTGATGACCCCTCTAGAAAGGGAGCATACACTGTGAACGTGTGAGGCCTAATAACTCCTGCATCCTATTCTGTTTGTTTGTACGGTTCTACATAGAATATTAACCTAATGGCCGCTAAGTGGCGAAATTAGGCGGGATAAGGCGGCAGCTTGAAAGACAAGGTCTTCTCGTGATACCAAGTGACACCAGTTGAAGTTCTCTTCAACTGGTGTCACTTGGTATCTTGCATCTTCTGATGCAGTAGGAAGATTTAAAAGTTAATTTGATAAATTGAAAAAAATTTGGAATAATCAGGGTGTACCGGGAGTTTAGAACCCGCCATCCAAAAATCCCGTCGATAACGTCTCTAAACTGGAATAAGGTCATAAGGTGTATATCATCTGGGAGGATAGCCCAGCTCTCACTAAGCCCCCGGCGGTGAGCAATCTGGCAAATCGTACTATTAAGGAACAAAACCCAATTAGCACAAAAAAAAAAAAAAAAAAGAAAAAAAAGGGAGTCTTCCGGTTCGTCTCGTCGAATGCAGACCTCTGTGTTGTTAGCATAAATGGTGCCACGTGTTCGGTTTTGCTGCTTTATTTCGGGGGGAAAC
This sequence comes from Kuschelorhynchus macadamiae, assembly GCA_030620095.1. Classification (NCBI taxonomy): domain Eukaryota; kingdom Metazoa; phylum Arthropoda; class Insecta; order Coleoptera; family Curculionidae; genus Kuschelorhynchus; species Kuschelorhynchus macadamiae. The sequence goes on from JAUTXW010004679.1 coordinate 811,167, forward strand.
GGGAGACTCAACCGCTCAGTGTGGAAACTAACGACCCCGCTAGAAAGGGAGCAGACGCGGTGAACGTGTGAGGCCTAGTTGTTTCTGCATTCTATCCCGTTCGTCTGCCGCAGTTCCACATTGGAATATTAGCGTAATGGCCGCTACGTGGCGGGAGTGGGAGGGGTAAGGGGATAGCTTGAAAGAAAGGGTCATCTCGTGATATCAGTAGTACTCTCAAGGGGCACCTAGTGGAAGCCAAGATGCATTTCAGAATTTAAAAGAGGAAAAAATCAAGAGTTATTTGAAAAATTCGGGGTGTTCGGGAGCTAAGAGCTCGCCATCCGGACATCCTACCTTTTTGGGCTGGAGAATGGCGCTGAAAGCAAAAAAGTGGCAGCCGACTCCATTTTGAGGAAGAAAGAAAGAAAGAAGAAAAAAAAGATGCAGCGTTGCCACACCTAGTACATTTGTACTAGATCTGGTACTTTTTCCATCAATCTAGTGATCTAGTACGTACTGATTAACTTTTAATACTTTTTATTAAATCAAAAACTAAAGATATTAATATTTTGAAAAAAACTTACAACCCGCTGAATTCATAACACTAAAACATGAATAAATCGGCTAACGGCTATAGTACAGCTCTATCTACCAGTGATTAAGAAAAATAGACATAACAATCCCCAGTCGTTAACGGGTGCGTTCGGGGATTCACACGGAGTTCGTGTGAATCCCCGAAGTAGGACATAGGCTGCATAGGCAGTGTGCGAGGCCAATCAAGAATCAAGAGTCCAGTTCAGTCAGGTTCAGTTTTCAGTTATAATATTCGTTATATTATATATTACCTATGCTCAGAGTCGATTCATTATTATTAAGTTATTTTACCTTACATGTTTAAGATTGTTACTTGTAATCAGTTGTGAATAAGTTTTTATTTATTAAGTTGAGTGGAGCTTGTTATACACCTGCCCACTATTAAGAATATCGAAAATCATGGACCGGTAAGTACTGATTTTATATAGATGTAGATGTTAATCCTTATTAAATATTAATAAACTCTGGAAAATTAACTATTACAAAGTCAAATTTATTTAGTAATTTAGACTATATAAGTCGAAATATTAAAATTTACATGGTTTCTGTATAAATTTAATTTAATGTGTTATTTTAGCTTTGTTATTCGAAAAAAACCTGAACCCACTGTACAACCAATTGCGAATGAACCATTACCAAATGCAAATGAAAGTCTATGTACCAGTACCGGCAAGAACACTACTAATGTCGATCCAGACTCATCCCACCACTCAAGTGATTCCAACTCAAAGTAAGTTACTTAAAAATTCACTTCACTATCTACTTCATGTAGGTATGTATAACTTAAAGATAAAGAATAATGCCTAGGCCGGAAAAGTCATCCCTAAGATGTTATTTTTATCATGGTGTTGCCATGCCAGGCCAATGCCAGATTTTCTCTGGATGGTGTCAAAATGTTAACGTTAATATATTTTAACGCTTTCAGGGTTAATTTCTCTAGAGAAATTAAATATTATATTATAAATAATAAAAAAGTTATTCTTATAGTGGCTTTCTTATTTTAGTATTTCAACACATGCACCCGAGATTGAAGCATCCGGATCTGGCTGTAAAACGTCATTAAAAAGAAAGAGGGAACTGAAGATTTGCACAAAAATTTCCTATAAACAAAAGTACAAAGCTGAATGGAAAGGACAGATTAAGGACTCATTCTGGCTGAGACAATCTGAGAGTAGTAATGTTCCTTTTTGCACGGTATGTGATAAAAGTTTACAAGGATCGTTTACCCATGTTAAGAGACACAGTGAAACTTATTCACATAAAAAAAAATAGCAGCATGTAAAATGACTCCTAAAGTCTCGGACATGGAATCAGTAACTTCATTTAATTCATTAAAAAATAATGTTAAAATTGGTACCCTTAAGCTACTTGCATTTTTAGTAGAGCATAATTTACCTTTTTTGTTATTAGAGCATCTGCCTGGATTAATAAAATCCATATGCAGTGATTCTACAATAGCAAAAAATATTAAATGCAGCAGAACCAAGGGAACAAATTTATTATTAAATATTTTAGGTCCAAAAAGCTTTAAAGATACTATTTGTTTGATGAAAAATAATCCATTTTCGATAATAGTTGACGAAACTACTGATACCAGCACAAAAAAATGTTTAGCTATCATTGTAAGGGTATTAGTAAAAAATAAACCAAAAGATCGTTTCTTAAATTTAATTGAAGTTGAAAATTCTGACGCTGAACATCTATATAATGCAATAAAAGAATTATTTTTATCAAATAACGTTCCCTTTCAAAATTTTGTAGGATTTGCGGCAGATAACGCGACGGTAATGATGGGGAGAATATCTGGTTTAGCTACTAGATTTAAAAATGATGTTCCGCAATTATTTACTCTTGGCTGCACATGTCACTCATTTAATTTATGCGTCTATCATGCATGCAATAAACTTCCAAGCTCAATAGAAGATTTAGCACGCGATATCTACTCTTATTTCTGTCATAGTTCCAAGCGAATTAATGAATTAAAGGAATTTCAGGCATTTTGCAATATAGAACCACACAAAATTCTTAAAATGAGTCAGACAAGATGGCTGTCCCTTCAAATGGTTGTAAACAGAATTCTGGAACAGTGGCAGCCTTTAGAATTATTTTTCACTAGGGCAGCACTTGAAGATAACTTACAATCTGCAAAAACAATACTACATGCTTTAAAAAATCCAATTTATAGACTATACTCTTCATTTTTATCCTATATTTTAGAACTTATAAATAAATTGAATGTATTATTTCAAAGCCAAAAACTTCTTATTCACAGACTGCTGCCAGAAGTTAAAAAAATATATAAAATAATACTAAATAATTATTTATTGAGAAATTATATTGACTCAACTCCCATTCACTTGATTAATCCCAAAATGGTATCTAAATATAAAGATATTGATAACATTTATTATGGCGCTAAATGCGAACTTCTTGTGAAAAGTATACAAGACAATGAAGATTTTTCCTCTGATCTCAAATCATTTCGTATAAGAGCATTAGATTTCTATATCGAACTTTGCTTACAAATTCGCCAAAGGTTTGAATTTGACAATATTTTTTTAAATTTACTGTCAGATTTGGAGCCGATAAAAGCTTTATCTGGGGAAGTTACGTCCATTACTACTCTTATTGAACAGTTTTCAAATATTTCCCAATCAGAGTATGAAGATATTAATATTGAATGGGTACATTTGGCCGATATTGAGAATAAAAATTGCCTCAAAGACCTAGAGTTTGAGGAATTTTGGGGGGAAATAATGAATATGAAAAATTCTTCTAATCAACCAATGTTTCCTTTACTAACAAAACTTCTAAAACATGTTATGTGTTTACCACACAGCAGCGCAGCAGCCGAAAGAATATTCTCCCAGTTAAATTTAATGAAAACAAAACTGCGGAGCAGGCTGTCAATAAAAACTTGCAATGCCCTACTTCTATCTAGGGAACTTATTGCATGCAGTGGGAATACTTGTGAAAATTGGCAACCGGACCCAGAATTGTTGAAGACGAATATATCAACGTCATTTTCAGATGCATTAGCTGATGCTGTGACATCTGAAATTGACGATTTAATAATATAAGGTTGTAAAAATACAGAATTTTATTTTTCTCTTTATTATATCTTTTTTAGTGTTCCTATTTTTTTTGTTTTTGTTTTGCTAAAACCATTACCTGTGTGTAATGTTTTCATTTATGACAGCCCTAGAATGTTTATTTTTGTTATTTTATGTGTAAAAATATATGTATGTTAATTTATATTGTGTTTATGTTGCATATTTGCAATAATTTCCCATTTCCTTTAAAAGTGACAACTATTGGCCTAAGGTAAATTTTGGCATTTTTAGTACTTTTAATTTAATACATTTTAGTACTTTCTTTAAAAAATCTAGTACAAATGTACTAAAAAAAAATTTTTGCCTGCGGCGCTTTATCTAGTACCTTTTAGTACTTTTTATTTTGAACTTCTAGTACATTTTAAAAAATAATTGTGGCAACCCTGAAAAGTTGACTAATTTCACACAGTTAATTCTGTTCTAACCTAACTTTTAAATTTTAATATATTGACCAATAGTAAGACACAGTTACCTAAATATAGTATAAATAAATAAATGGCTTGCTTGTGGCGGAATCAAAATGAAACACATATAGAAATACCTTTAACAGAAGAATTTACAAACGTAACTTATTATATCATATTTGTGACTGTTGGGGAAATTACATGGAAAGTTAAACATCGGTATAATGATTTTTTTAATTTACATAATATGCTTGTGACTGATCATGGAGTTTCCAAAGACATACTACCATCAAAGAAAGTAATTGGCAATAAAAGTAACCACTTCATCGAATCAAGACGTAAAGGACTGGAAGAATATTTACAAAAAGTTCTAGTATTTTTAAAGCGGACTATGCCAAAAGTTTTTGTTGAATTTTTAGACTTCCATGTGTACGATATCTACTTTTTGCTTCAAGAACTGGCCCTCAAATGTTTTACGGAGGCTGATTTTGTATTATCATCTACCAAATCTTACAATTTTACACCATTAGAGGTTAGAAGATTTATTGTGATAGACATTTCATCCAGTCTAAACATAAAATTAATTATTTAGTTGTATGAAAAACAAACATTCTATCACATTTGTAAAATTTCTATCACATTTGTAATTTTTTTGCCAACTAATTTTTATTTTACAGTTATATGCAATAAGTGAATATTTAAAATGTCCATTTCCTGATGCCGAAAATTTGGAGAGCAGGCTAGATTTGGGACCAATATTAGATATGTGTTCCCAACTAAATAACCTAACAGTTTCTGGCAGCTCTAGCGAATATCTACAGAGCAATATTGTATTAAATAAACTTCCATTTGAAATGTCTTCACTCAAAGTAGGTACATATACTTAAATCTCATGTTCTCGTATAAAGACAAATTACCTTTGTTCAAAAATCTTTGGGATTTATTTTCATAATATATAGTACATAAAACCGCATATTTTTTTCAAGATATAAGGTGGTAAAAGTATTAGTTTTTTTTTATTTGTATTCTACGTTTTTAAAAATAATTTTATGAAAATTGGTACACATATTATCTTTTGTAGGATCTATGAAAAAGTTTTATTGGCATTTGGAACAATCTACAAGGTGATACACTTTTAGGGATCACAATCCCTTTTAACCTGTTGAATTTTTTTGTGTGGCAATGTTTGAGTTTTTTAACAAAATAATCTTCCGTATATAAGAAATTTAGTACTGAAAAATATTTCTAAATGAAACAGGCAATTTAATTTAACCTACTAATTTAATTCAGTGTCATCACATGAAAAAGTTTGGGGTGTTAAAAATGATAACTGTGTAGATTTTTCCAGTTTTCATTTAATTATAATGAATATAATTTTTTGTTTCAGGTTCATACTTGCCTACATTTAAAACATATTTCTTTGAACATGATATATTCCCTAGGTAACCTTAGAAATACTCTTAATACATTAAAAGTTGGATATACAACTTCAAAAAGCATCAGTGACATTTTGCAGTGTGATGTTTTACACAAAAATACTCTAGAAGGAAGTGAGGTAGGTAATTTGACAATTCACCTGTTTTCATTTTGTGATTTTTACATAATCAACCATTAAATATTTAATTTCTAAATTTTTTTAATGGTATAAATTTTTAAATCTCAAAATAAAAATTCTCCTTTTTCTGGACAAGGAATCATCTACTGGTCCGAGAGTTCTTCGATTTTTTCACAAAAACTCAAAGAGACCTTTAAAAAGAGGATGGCTCGACCCCTCTCCCCTATTTAAATTTCAGGGATTCTGCCCCCAGCTAGGGACTTAAAGCTACGGCGATGAAAAGAGCTGAAAAATCAAAGTGAGCATTTTCCCAGATTTTCTAAAGTCTAAAGTTTTCATTGGCCCACCCTGTATTAATTGTTATTTACTGATATTTATTATGACTCTTTTAGTGTACTGACCTATTTATTTTATTTTAACAATCTCTTATTACACTGCTTTTATATCTTTATTTATTTAGTTTAGTTTTTTTATATGTCTATCGGTAAAATTATCTGTTATTGTCCATAGCTGGCATAAGGTATATTATATAACATTGGCCTAGAATTTTACACAGAATTAAAACTACAAATGTAATAAAATACTAGATGTTTTGCACTTAACAATTTTTTTTTTAATTTTTTTCTAAATTTCGTAGTCAGTTTTGTGAATAAAACTTTTAAACTAATAACAGATATATAAAGCCTTTTCAAAGAAATCTGGGTCACCCTGTATATTAATACTTATTTTTTTATTTCTAGAAATGGACCATTTTGGAAACTCTAGATCTGAGTAATAATAATTTAGTGGCAATCGACAAAACAATCAGTTTAGCAGAGAACCTGAAGTACCTAATACTCAACAACAACAAAATATCTTGTATATCAAACCTAACACATTTACCAAAATTGGAATACCTAAGTGCCAGTAATAATTTAATTACTATATGTGATCAGCTGCACACAAAAGTAGGCAATATAAAAACATTAAATTTAGCCCAAAATAATATTGTAACCACAAAAGGATTCTACAAAGTATATTCATTAGAAAATTTGGACTTGAGTTGCAATAAAATAACAGAGATTGAAGAATTAGAATATTTAAATAAATTGCCATGTTTAGAAAACATAAGACTAACAGGCAATAGTGTATCTACTTCTGTTGATTATAGAATAAAAGTACTAGAATTGTTTAAAGACAAGGCAAAGGACATATGTTTAGATAATGAGAAACCTTCTCCAGCAGAGTTGGACAAGGTATCAATACTAAGTGCTTTAAAAATAGTAAAAGAAGGGAAGAAACCTGATTTGGTTGCAAAAAACTTAGATAACTCTCAAAATTCAATTTAATAAACCATTTCAAAAGACAAATAGTATTTTTACAATATTTTTTTTTGTTTCGAAGAAACCCTGTGATATTAATATGTAATTTATCAACTTTTTAAAAAAATTTAAGGTATTTTAATATTTCTAGACATTATTGGAGTAATATATATTATATAATTTTATGGTTGGCTGTTATTTCATATACCAAATTTATTTCTTTTACACAGGTATCAGTACGTCCGCGAAATTAGCGGCGAATTGTGGTGAACTGCAATCCACACCAAAGCAAATTCGCAAAATTTCCAATGTGTGTTATGCAAAGTTAAGATGTTAATTGACATCTATAGCAATGTGTACCTACTAGGGGGTTAAATGGTATACCAGTGTAAAATATTACGGTGATATTTAGACATTAAAAGGATAAAAACAACCACACAGAACGCGTCCGGCCATATTTTCTTTACTTTCTAGAAAATTAGGGTGGTATTTGGTATCCATAAAATATATTTTCCATATCCTTAGAAGATAAGAAGGTGAAAACTGCCAATAATCCAGCATAATAAGAATGTGCCAGAACATTTTATTTATTTTCTCAAAAATTAGGGTAGGGTACCTTATTCGTTGCCCAGGAGAACATTGGGTTGGTCCTGAAGAGTATATGTGTATAATAGGTTTCCAATTGTTAAGGGATAAGGTGGAGAAAACAGTCAATAACATGGAGGAATTAAAACACGCTTTATCATATTTTATTTATTTTCTTAAATTTTTGGATTTGTTACCACATTCATCTTTTATTTTATTGGCTGTTTTTACCCCCTATCCCCCAACAATTGAAAAAATATTTTACACGCGTAATCTTTAGCATCAATTGAACCACCTTCTAAAAGATGAATGTGGTACCCCATCCAAAATTTCGATAAAATAAATAAAATATAAAAAAACGTGTTCTAATTCCTAAATGTTATTCGCTGTTTTCACCACCTCATCCCCTAACAGCTAGAAACATATTTTACCCATATACCTTTCAGGACTTCTCCTGAAAGATGCACCCTACCCAATATTTTAAGAAAATAAAAATAGGTTGGGGCATATTCTGATTCCTATGGGTCATTGGATGTTTTCACTCCCTTATCCCCTATCAATTAAAACAATATTTTACATATATACTCTTCAGGATCAAAGTAATCAACTACTAAAAATGAATGTGGTAATGTACCCAAAATTTTAAGAAAATAAATAAAATAAGTTGGAGTATGTTCTGATTCCTAAGGGTTATTGGCTGTTTTCACCCCCTTATCCCCTACCAATTGGAAAAATATTTTACCTCCTGAAAGGTGAATGTGGTACACTACCCAAAATTTTGAGAAAATTAATTGAGGCACGTTTTGATTCCTAAATATTATTGGCTGTTTTCACCCACTTATCCCCTACTAATTAAAGAAAATTGAATCACCTCTTAAAAGATGAATGTGGTACCCTACCCAAAAGTCTGAGGAAATTAAAAAAATAAATTGGGGAACGTTCTGATTCCTATGGGAACATGATCGTGTTCACTGATGAAAAGACTTTTTAATCCACCTATAATGGCCAAATTCGCGTATACTGGCTAGACAACAACAGATTTCAAGAAAAATATACAAGCGGCTTAGCTTTCAAAAATGGATGATTTTCCGTTAATGTAAATGGGTTGGATGAGTGTCCATTGACTAGGCGTATGTTATCACATAGAAGGCAGGTTTAATGCAGAATATTATGAAAACATAATGCTAATAATATAAGACAGTCGTTTCAGAATAATAATGTGGACGTATTGCTTTGGCCGTCTTACAGTCCGGATATGAATCCGATAGAGAACATTTGTGGACTGATGGTGAAAAAAATATATAGACATAAATTTAAGCCTCAAAATTCTGATGAACTGTGGGGAACAATCCATCAGAACTTAATCCCAATATTGTGGTAAATATAATTAACTGAACCAAGTAAACTAGAAAGAAGGCTCTATGATAAAATATTAATGTTTTATGTCTTGTTGGTTGTTCTTGCTTATTTGAGTATTTTTGTTATTCATGTTAAGTTTGTTCTTGTTTATATTAAAATATATTGTACACTTGCTTTAAATCTCGCTATGTATTTATTTCCTCATCATCATCACATTGTGCGAGAACATTCTTGGGGCGGCCAAAATTCATGATATTTGTGAATTAAATATTTTTGTTGTTTGTTAACTCGGCTATAAATTTTAAAAGTGGTTTGTTTTTTAAAAGTAAGTGTATTTATTAGACAAACAGATATTTTCTTAATTTTTGATTTCAGAAAAAGTTTTGGTTGTTATTCTTCTGGAATCAAAATGAAAAAATATTTATCGATTGATTTATCTATACCTACATAATACATAAAAAAGATTCTATTTCTGAAATCGTTTATATTTGGCATGGACGGTTTTTTTTTGTGATATATATAGGTGAAAGATATGAATTTTTTTTTGAAATTGCCCCCAAAGGGATAAAGTATGTTTTTACTTTTTCACAATATTTTTTTAATTAAATGGGGTTTTAGAACAGGTCTTCGGTCAATGGCTTACAAAAATAATAATCGAAAACCCGACATCTGAGTTTTTCGAAATGTTCCCGTTAATAGGATAAAAAATTTGGTTTTGTGTTTTTTTACAATATGTATCCAACTACATGTGAATGATTTCATCACTAAAGAATTTAATCCTAAAATAAATTTCTCCTTAAGGGGGTACCTAGAAAATATATATTCAACTAAATGTGAGTTAAAGACAATTCCTTTGCCAATGGCTTTTACAAATAATTAATTAGAAACAGTTTCCATAATATTCGAAATTCCACCTTTAAGGGCGTAAAAAATAATTTAATCCTTTTACAGTGTCTTTGTACTAAATGAGTTTTTCAAACGACTCTTCCGCCCACAGTTTTCAAAAATATTTATTTAAAAATAAGTTTCTGATTTTTTTTTTGAAATCTCGTCCTTAACTGGGCCAAATGTATTTTTATCTTTTAAAAATTCTTTAAATAAATTTCATAGATTTTAAGATCCTTTCGTCAATGACAATAATCTACCATTAGGGCGTAAAAACACGTAAAATTGTAATTTTTTTCTTTTTCTACAATATCTCATCAATGATGAGTTTGCCAGGCGGGAAAATATTTCTTTAATATTTTATGTTGTCATTACATTACATTTTTATGAATTATTGATTTAAGAGTTGCACTTGTGTTTGTATTTTATTCATATATAACTTAAAATTGAACAAAGAACACATAGCACAAAATATGTATTTTGAGAACGTATTTTAAATCTTGACACAAAGGCGGGCGGACCCCTTGGAACGGCCCTGGCACCAATGTTTTGAATGTTTGGCATATTATAACCTCTAGCAAGTGACAACGTGAAAAACGTTAGGAGCAAAAGTCGGTTGCAAGCAAATGTGATGAAAACAGTCCATAAGACTTTTATCACTTTTCTCTGACTAGAACTGTATTTAAAAACCTCCTGGAGAATCTTTAAACTTAAAAATGTTTTATGAGAACGTTTATGAAAAAATTTTATCAGTATCCTGAAGACCTTCATAAAGATTAAAACACAGATAATTTTTATATTTTATTAAAAACATTTTACACAAACATAAATACTGATTTTAAACCATATAACTTTTCAACAAAACAACTTGAGCTAGTAGCAACTAAATTAAAAAGCCATATTAATTATTGCGCTAAATACAGCTTATTAAAGTAATATTAAATAAATATTTTAGGTTGTATTACATTAAACAAATTTGACATTTTTAGTATTGTTTTTAGAGGCAATTATTTACAAGGTATTATCAATATGATATGATAAAACAATTACAAAAAATACACCTATGTACATTAGAATTTGCAATTGAAGTTTAATTAACTTGCCTGTTGTATAATACCAACATAAGAGAGGGGTGGTTGATCACCTTATTTACAGGGTGGTCCAATAATAGAGGACGTCGAAGCTCGGGAACCGTTAATGATAAAATTTAAGGAAAAAAATATTTATAGGTAAATTGGCCAAGAGAAATCGCTGTAAATTATTTTGAAGTTCGAAGGCGTAACAACAACACAAGAATGTAAATGCCAATTTTCTCTTAAATTTCCTTGACTGAGGTATGTTGAAAATATAAGGTTTGTATTCTTCAACCAATTACGTACTTTTTGTTTGCGACTATTTTTGCCTATTTGCAAAAATAAAATGGTGGGGGAATTATTTTCAAATGGTGATTTCTCTGTTTTGGATGAACCGATTTTATCAATTTTTTTGCTCTACTCTAACAGTGACTTTGTTAGTGGTCACTAGATGGCTTTCTTTCGGAATTCTCCAAATAATGCTGATTTTCTCAAAAAAATCAAACGACTTTTATTTCACCATTTATTTGGTAGTTATAAAGGGCATTGAATAGTGAAATAAAAAATCCAGGTCCGCATTTAAGTTAAGAAAGTTGATGATGGTCTCTTGAATCCGACACCAAATCAAATAAAATCGGTTCATCCAAAACAGAGATATCAAAATTTGAAAGTAAAAATGTTTGACCTTCCCCCACCACTTTATTTTTGAAAATAGACGAAAATGGTCTGAAGCAAAAATGTGCGTAAGTGGTTGAAGAATATCATGCTTATATTTTCAACATACCTCAGTTAAGGAAATTTAAGAGAAAATTGGCATTTGCACTTTTGTGTTGGTGTTACGCCCCCTAGCGGCCAAGTTTCGAACTTGAAAATAATTTACAGCGATTTCTCTTGGCCGAATTACCTATAAATATTTTTTTCCTTAAGTTCTGTCCTTAACGGTTCCCGAATTACAGCTGACGTCCTCTATTATTGGACCACCCTGTACAGTGCAATATCTCTGAAACGCAAAGCATGACAAAAACGATATTTGGGGTTTGCATAAATACAAAAAAGGCTTCTTTCCCATCGTTAATTTTCTTCTCCTACCATTTAATTCGGGTCAATTTGAAATTTTTAATGACACCCTGTCATTTTTTAGCTTTTTTTGGTACAGTTTCGATTTGTCTATCCAATTTTTTGTACGATTTGAAATGAGTCTACAAATACCATATTTTTTTATGTTTAAATCAAGTTAAATAACGTGTATCCTACGATCTGAAAACAGGCAATCGTGAAGCCTCTATCAAAAATATCTAACCCAAGGGAATTTAAAGATCTTAGGCCTATAAGTATAATACCGGCAGTCTCAAAAATATTAGAAAAGCATATTTTCAATCAAGTTACCAATTTCGTAAATAGATTCAACGTTATTCCGCAATGTCAGTCGGGTTTTAGGAAACACTTTAGTACTACTACCTGCTTAGTAAACATTATTAATAATATTTGTGAACATGAAGACAAAAAAGAATCCACCTGCCTGGCATTGCTGGACTTCAGCAAGGCATTCGACACTGTGGATCATGACTAAAATATTTCGGATTTTCGGACTCTGCAGTGCGTTTTTTCAAAAGTTATCTAAATGACAAGTTTTCTTGTGTCTCAGTAAGTAATAATTTTTCAGTCGAAAAATCACGTTTCATCCCCATCAGACAGGGCGTACCGCAAGGCTCAATACATATTCAAAATAAAATTAAAGCATCTTATATACGTTTAAAGCAATTATACAAACTGGCTAAATCTATGCCTCAAAAAACAAAATGTTTTCTTTGTGACAGCTTAATATTATCCCTTTTTTGACTACTGCGATGTTGTTTATGGGGATTCTTTGGCTGTAAGCCTACAGTAACGGATTCAAAAAGTTCAAAACTCTTGTATGAGATTTGCTTATGGTATTCAATATAGAGAGCACATAACCCCACATCTAAATAACCATAATATTCTTAATATGAAAAATCGTAGAATACACCATATGTACTCGTTTATCTATAGAATTATAAAAACAGGTCAATCAGCTTATTTAAAAAAACAGTTCGTTCCTTTACTACATGAACATAACACCTGTAGCCAAACATTTAAAATACCTCCGCATAGAACCACTAATTTCCAAAAATCATTCTCTTATATAGGTGTCAGTCTATGGAACACTTCGGGTAACGAAGTTAAAACATATCGACCTAAAACATTTTAGAAATACACAACAACTTGCAACATAACACATTTTTGTCATCCTCTGTCATGGTTTCTATCGAGGTTTCTATCTAGATTCTCAGATATGCTGATTTCTGCTTTTTACAGCTTCAATGTAACCAAAGATTACTATTTTTCCGTCTTGCACCCTACTTGCCGTTAGTTTGCCTGTAACGCCCGCCCGCCGGTCGCGCCGCTTCCCGCTTGACCCGTTTCTCCGTCGTTTCTGTCCTCTAGTCTAAGCATTTCTCCAATATTACTATTTTGTGTTTAATACTATATTGAATTGGGTGGTTTTTAGTTTTAGGCCTGCATCACACTTGTACGTGGTTAAACTGTGTGCAAGATGTTAACGGTTGCTATTATCGCGATGGAGTTATTGGTGAGATAAACGAAATATCCTTTTTCATTACATTTAGGAAAAGCATGTAGTTGTTTTGCTAATAAAAGTATTTTGAATTTGAAGTTGGTCATGATTGCCGATTATGTTAGAAACCAATAATTGAAAAGGCATGTCATACCTGTCACAGTGAACTATTGCAAAGTTAATATTTATAATTAGAAATTTAATTGCAACAGATAACATAGTTTTAAAAAATGCCACGTACGTTTGTTTCCCAAGAATATATAGATATAATCCTGATCTAAGGAGAGTGTTCTTATTTTTATTTACTAATTTTCTTTAAATTATCTTTCCACTATTAGTGCGTTGTAACAAAAGCTTGTCAATAAAAAGGTTTCTTTTATAAAATTTTAATAATTAAAAAAACACTATCCACAGAGATATAGAGATATTTTTGGTAAACTATAATAGTTTATTGCGATTTAAGTTTCTAATTATATTTGTAGACCAACTTCAAATCGGAAAAAAGGGAGAAGAAAATTAATGAAAGGAAAAAAGCCCCTTTATTCATACAAATATCCCAAATTTAATTGTTCTGAAATATTCAGTTCAATTTGGGACACTATATAGAAATTATAGCAGAATAATAAATCCCACAAGTCAGAATTTTATGTCAACTACTTAACTATATAGCTTATGTAAGGCGATAAACACTATTAATCGGGTATTATACTATACAGGGAGTCTGGTAAAGAATTGGTCAGTGGTCAAAAGTAACTTTCTTGGACATAACTTTGATTTAGGGTTCCCTGTATATTAAATTGTATAAACATTTAAAACAATACAAGAGAGTTTTGTATATATCTCTTTTTAAATATTTTTAACATAAACTATAAAAGTTGAAAATATGAGACACCCGGTATACAAATCATAACATAATATAATGCAGGGTGTCCCACCGTATTTTGACACATTTTAAACGTTTTTTCCTTGAAAACGGTTATAGATATTAAATTGCATTTTTTTAACAGACCTAAACATTCAATATTATATAGAGTATTAATTAATGCCGTGGACATATTTCAGGGGGTGATAGTACTCGAAAAAATAGGAAAAAATGCCAATATATACATGGTCAGGGTGTCAGTGTTTCAATTTTTTCTCATTTTGCGTTTTTCTCCATTATATTCCGAGATAATTAGTTCAAATTTAGCACATGCATTATTTTTAAGAACCACTCAAAATCATCATTGTCCGTCGCGGTATACAGGGTGTTACGTTTTTTTGCATTTTTTGGAGCACGCTATGAATTCTGATATAAAATTTAAACTCTCTGTTCATTGCTTTAGCTTTTTAGTCTTTTGCATTATTCTCGTATCTGCCAGAGAATGAACCATGTATATAGTGAGATTTTTTTCCTATATTGTCGACTATTACTCCCTAAATATGTCCACGACATTAATTAACACCCTGTATAGGAAAGGAAAAAAATATAATCCACCATTTTCAGAGATAGAAAATTTTCTTTATTTGAAATAGAGACTCCTGACAACCCAAGAACTAAGGTATCTGCTGATGTCAAAATATCCAGGGGTTTCTATTAAAAATAAAAGTTTCTATCTTGGAAAATGGTGGATTCAATTTTTGTATTCCCTGTATAATATTGAATGCTCAAGTCTGTTAAAAAAAAAACTTTGAAAAATAAGCAGGTTTTTGCCCAAACCGCATTTCAATGTCTATAACCGTTTCAAGCTAGAAACCTTTCAAATTCTAATTAAAATTGACATATTAGCTCAATGATCATACAATAATATAAGTTTTGTCAAAATTTATTTTTGAACTAAACTAAGTACTTGTAATTTTGCAATGCGTGTTTAGTTGAAGTTTGATTTCATATAGCCGTCTTGATTTTAAAAATAGATATAGCAAAATATATATTTTTAAAAGATGCAAATTAACATATGTTTCATTAATAAAGTTTTCCTATACCCGAATTTTACCATATAACATTTTTGGTACACCCTGTACAGCATCATAATTTCAACATTACTCCATACAACTTTTAGCAAAATAAAGACAATTCCGTTTTCAAGTAATAAAGTGTTAAAATACGTCAAAATACTGTGGGGCACCCTCTATAGTCTCCTATATTTTACAGATGACAACATGACAACCAAAGTACTGACATTAGCTGGCTAGAATCTAAACTCCTAGACAGCTGAAACGGATAATCAAAATTTTTAGTGGATTTTTCAAATTGAATATATTCATAGACTATATATAAAGATCGCTTTACGCAAAAATCTTCCGTATGGTAAGAAATCTATTGTAGAGAATGTACAGTCAGTGTGCTACATTTTTAAAATTTTAGCTGCATAAATTTACAAAAACCATTTGTATTTTTTGTTTACTACATTTAAACAATCCTTATTAAATTTCAAAAAACAAGTTCAGCGATTTTTCAGTATATTGATTTTTTTCGAAAAAATCGTTATTTTTTGTAAAAATTTGATTTTTACTTACTAACACGTACATTGATGAATCTAAAGGAAATAAATAATTTGGGTATTTGGCACTAAGAGGCCATACTAAAAATGTAGTAGAGAAAGAAGCATTACTTTGAATAATTTCAACTTTCGCATATCTCTATTGTGCCAACATTTATTTCTATTATGTTATTATTATATTTTATAACACTCCTTATTTTCCATGTTGATTTGTAGGTGCAAAAACGATTTTAAATCCAAAAATGTATTTAAATCCTTTTTTGTATTTAACTGATAAATACTTTTTTTGCTAGAAATGTAATTAGTTTTTAAATCCTTTACAGCAAGGTCCAGTATTTAGCATTTAGGATTTAAATACATTTGGAAATTATTTTGCCCAGCTCTGCTTACCATAAGCATTTCTGCTTAAAGCGGTCTATCTCCAATGATTTTTGCAACAGATTTGCGAAAACTAGATTTTAATATCTATCCTATTACAAAAATATTCAATTTGATTAAATATTTTAATTGTCCGTTTCATCTGCCTAGCAGTTTATTTCTTCCGTGTGAAAAAGACATTTCTAATGTAAATAAATAAATCCCGAAGGGGTAGTGACATCACTGGGAGGCACAGGCCCCCTCCCAGGCGGCGCCCACGAAGCAGTGTTTTCAAACCACTTAACAAGATATTCGAAACCATCCTGATCAGGGGCAGATGAGACCACCGGGCAACCGGGCAAATCCCGGTAGGCCGGTCTATCTGATTTATGTAAAATGAATCATTTTGCTACTTACTGTTAATCACGAAATCCACTATATCGCAAATAAATGATTCGATCAGTTATTTCAATCAATTATATTAAATCGATATTTATTACGCAATTTTTCTCTAGCATAGCCGATGCCGAATGCGGATCGATAATGTGCTGAGCTGCTTAGGTGGAATCGGCCTCCGCGTCGCGCCTCTGTAGTCTCTTTGCACCGGCAACGTAGCATTTTATTGATTTTGTGTACCGTGTGTATTCCTGGGAATCACCGTCTGTCTATTTTTTATTTTTGTTGCATGCATGCGACGGACTTGTAGAAATATTGTCACAAAGTGAAAGTGTATACGGTCTACGAAAAGCTTATCAATTATTCGAATATACATTGGAAAATAATAAGAGGAAAGGTGATGCGGAGGAGAGGGAACGCAAGAGAAAGAAGATGCTGAAGGAAGCAGCAAAATGCCGCTCATTAGATACGTTCTTGAAAATTAACACAGGTAGTCAAGCTTCTACTTCAAATCAATCACAATTAGTGTCTCAGACTTAGAAGACAACTAATGTTGTATCGAGAATAACGAGTGGAAATAGCTCACGAGCAAAACATGTGATGGCAATGAGGCTATTACAGATCCTGGCCAGAAGATCAAAAAACATCGAACATATTTATCTTTTCCTCAATCTGACTGATTTAAAAAGCCAATGAATAATGAACTGAAAATGTTTTTTTTGTATAACACATATGTTCCAGAAAATCAAGGAAGCACACCCTTTGCTATCAATAAAGTGTTTAATGGGCAATCCGGAACGTGCTCAGCACAATGCCAAAGGAAATGGATCTCCTACAATGAATATAAGAAAGCCTTATTTTGTTCCGTTTGTATAGCTTTCTCCGGGGCAAACGAAAAAAGTTCTTTTGTGAACGGAATGTCGGGCTGGAGAGATATTTATCAACGAATTCAGATTCAGCATTCTCGGTGTGTGGAATCGTATTTTAGATTCATGTCTGATAAAACTATTGAAAGAATATTTTATGTTTAAGTTTTAGAAAAACAGCCTTCAAAAGTCTTTCAAAATAGACAAGTGCTTCATAGAGTGATTGACATTCTTAACTGATACAACATTGGCCAACAGCTGACTCGTTGTATCTTTCTGTTGTCAATTTTTAAAGAGTGTCTAAAAAATACATCTTTGATATGCTTTAAAGCACTTTTACATT
Source organism: Kuschelorhynchus macadamiae (assembly GCA_030620095.1). NCBI lineage: Eukaryota > Metazoa > Arthropoda > Insecta > Coleoptera > Curculionidae > Kuschelorhynchus > Kuschelorhynchus macadamiae. The sequence goes on from JAUTXW010004679.1 coordinate 829,059, forward strand.
TAGATCTAAGACTATTCCAACAATGATTACAATCTTAATTAATTTAGAGGCAAGATGCATGAAGCTGCATATACATTAAAAATGTTAATGAGGCTAAAGACCATGGCACTTTTTGGGAGATAATTTTGTTACTCTCAAAATACGACACTATTCTTAAAAATCATTTGGGTAATGTGATTGAGCGTAGCCAATATTATAAAGATTATAAAGATTTCGTGATATTCATATCAAAATCTCCTTTAAATGTAATTATCAACATCATAACTGCCTCTATCAAGAAAATAATTTGCAAGCAAATCCTAGGAAGTGGAATGTTTTCTGTGGAAATTGACACTACGCAGGATATTTTTGTGAAGGATCAATGCTCTGTAGTTATCAGGTAAATTATAAAATAAACATTACCGTAGCTTTTTTTTAAATTTATCAAACACAGATTTCGAAATTCTTTAAGTGATGAACACTTGGAATCGTTCATAATTATGAACATAGAGAGATCCTTAGCAAAACTGATAATGAGAATAGTATTAACGAACCAGCTGGATCAAGTAGCCTATTGCGCCGGTTGTTAAGTTACTACCTATTATCGTAACAAACAGAAGAAGCGGGTTTGTTTTTAGTATATCGAAACTTTTTATTGTTACCCCTTTTAATAGATAGTAATTTATTCATAAGGCTTAGTAGTTTGTTTACTCACTATTGTTATAGTATAATGAGTTACGACATGGTTACAAAGATTTTTTCACAGTAGAAATTTATTATTTGATATTATTTTTATTTTGTGTTCCTTAACCATGACTGATTTGTTTTTACATTTGTTAGATGCATTATGAAGTTTTATTTGTTTTATGCTTAAATTTATACTGTTTCACTCATCACACTTATCAAGATATTTTTTGTAGTATGTTGATATGTAATTTTTTTGTTACCAATATAGGCAATATAATTCCTACATGAATTTGGATACTTAAAAGATATTTTCTTTCTCATCCATTTTTTCCATGAAGTGCCTATATATATATATATATATATATATATATATATATATATATATATATATATATATATATATATATATATATATATATATATATATATATATATATATATATATATATATATATATATATATATATATATATTTAAAAACATTTAATCATAAGTCATTTCTTTGCTAAAGACAAAATCTTATCGTTTTAGAATATTGATAAAAAACATAATTTAACTTTCCACTTTAACAAACTGTTAAAGTGTGGTTGGTTTGCAATATATTCTGGCTTTGGGGGAGATCGGACAATAGAATTACAGTGTGAGGTTTCAGTTACCCTTCAGGAAGTTTAGGAAGCTACTGTTGACATATGACCTATTCGTTACCCTAAATAAGCTAGATTTAAAATGCCAATAATTCAGTGTAACCCATATTAACATATCTCAGTAGTTCTGATAAATCAAATTTGAAAGTATGTTCGAGTCTCTTTGTCTAAAATTGGTTACACATAAAATCCAAACTCAAACTTCACCGCTTCTACTATACCCAAGCAAACCAGACGTTTCAACTATCCGAAGTACAAATAAACATATAGTGATTATAAGTATAGTAAGATCCCGTGATGATATATAAAATTATGAAAAAATTGACCTGTATCTTTACAAATCAACCCCTCTATCATTCAAGCCACTGCTGGTTCCTGAAAAAAAAATGTTTTAAAGTTAAGATACATATAGAATAGAATAGAATAATATATTACCAAAAATATACAAATTTGTACATTGGGTCGTCAATAAATTTACAATAAACAGATTTAAAAAAAAATCAAGAATTATATAAAATATAAAAGAATTATATAAAATATAAAAATCGTATACTGTATGCATAAACAAACGTTACTGTATTCGTCAAAATTTTAATACAATGTCGAGATAAAAAAACATAAAATAAAATAAAATTTCATAAAATAAAATAACAGTAAAATAAACAAAGTACTAATTATTAACATAACAAACAAGTAAACACAAAAAACAGTGCGGCTAGAAATAAAATAAATATTGAAGAAAGCCAATCTAAAAAACAAAGTAACCAGGCAGCAGGAGAAAAAACGCAATAATCGTATTTATGCTAATGTCCAATAAACTCTTTGATAGAATAGCAACACTTAGTCAGTAAAAGGGATTTCACCCCAGCAGTAAATTTTTTGCCACGCAACATGCGTATCTCCAATGATAAGCCGTTGTACAAGTTAATACAATTGTACAAAGGAGATCTCTTAAAGAACGATGTTCTATGAGGGGGGATCATAAGAAAGTTCCCTCCTCGCGTGTTGTAGGTGCTCCCCGATCCCAACTCACCAAACATGGATCTGTTATTATTTACAAACATGAGACACCTGAGAATGTACATACTAGGAAACGTGAGAGATCTCCTTTGCAAAAAAACGTCTCTGCAGCTCTCGCGCATATCTAAACCAAATATGAGACGCAAAATTCTTTTTTGATTAACAAAAACCCGGTTGCTCTGAATACCTGCATTGCCCCAACAAATAATATTATTTGACATATAACTAAATGCCAGGGAGTAATACACCGACAGAAGGCCATCAATGTCAAGGGTATTCTTTAAACTCAGCAAAATATGCAGAGTTAAGCTTACCACAAACATAGTCTACATGGTCATTGAGCGAGAGCCGTGAATCAATAATTGTACCTAAGAATCTATTGCTACCAGCAAACTTAATATTAAGCCGTTCCTCAAGATCAGCCGAGTACGACTTTCTATTAATCATATTCATATACACAGTTTTTTCTATATTTAATATTAGTCTATTTCTTTGGCACCACGCTTCCATACTTTTACAGACATTCAAGATCTTTCCACTCAAGTCGTCCACATTTTCGGCTTCAACCACAATAGTAGTATCATTAGCATACATCGTCACATTTCCCTGATTAATATATAGCGGCAGATCATTTGCATATAGAATAAAAAACAGTGGACCCAAAACTGGGCCCTGCGGTACACCAATATTTACTGGACACGCCCTAGACTTTACACCGCCGTACTTAACTACAATCTCCCTTTCAGACAAGTATGATTCAATCCACTGTAGAAGTGTTCCGCGAATTCCCATATTATATAATTTACTAATGAGGAAGTATTTATTTATTGTGTCAATCGCTATTGACAGGTCAAAAAATATCGTGACCACCAGTTTACCTGCATCTATACTCTCGTAAATCTGGTTTAGACACTGATACGAGGCCGATTCTATAGATTTGCCCGATAGGAAGCCATGTTGTGCGGAATTTAGCAAATTCCGCACAGCTGTCAATAAAATTTATAATTTTGTTATAAACTAGACGTTCAAATATTTTTGAAAATACAATAAGTAAGGATATTGGACGGAAATTCTCCATGTTATCACGAGCACTTTTCTTATGAATAGGTACTACATTCCCAGTTTTAAGTACTTTAGGAAAAACACCTTCAGAAAGGCTATGGTTAATCAGGAAAGTGAGGGGTTGCAAAATATGATTTATAATATTTTTAACTATTTTTACGTTAAGGTCGTCAAAACCTGCAGAGTTCTTGTTTTTTAACTGTTTGACAATCTGGATAATTTCATCACTGCTTACAGGACTAACCACTATACTATTTAAAAAAAAGGGTGATCCATTACATGAGCCTCGTTCTTTAACTGGTAAATAGTAACCTTTTTTTAAATTAAAGCTTAAGGAGATACGTCGAAAAAAGGTGGCATATAAAATTAAAATATCATGGTTTGTCTTTATAATAAAATCTGTGTTTGAATAATTAAAATTTGGCAAACCTATTTTGCACTGCTTCGTGTCGATTTTCATGGCACATGTAAAATGGGGACCAAATTATACTGTTGTATTCCAAAATACTTCTAACAAGCGAATTGTTCAAGCATTTTATAGTACCAATATCATCCATATGGTTGCACGTTCTGCGAAGGAAACCCAACATTCGGTAGCCATTCAAAATAACGTTGATAATTATGGTCTTGGTTATGTTACAAAAAGTTTACATTACAGAGTAATATTACAATATTTTACATATTTTACGTAAAAGTTAATTTTCAAAATTATGTTTTTTTATTTATCAGTGCCCTAGATCTTGTAACATCTGTATGTGTTGTGTTAATATTAACCTAAATCTATATAATTAAAAAAATATATATTTTTATTTTACAAGTGATAATTACGAACTAAAATTATACACACACAATATGAGAGACGAGACGAAAAACAATTGAAACAAAACTCATTTAAACAAAGACGAAAAACAAAAATGAAAAACTGTATTAGAAATTTTTTTCCGGAAAAGCAATACGAATAATTTGAATGGCTAACAGGGTGTGAAAATATAACTAAATTATTTTGTTGGCCATGTTTAATTTTTGAAAATGAAAAAGGTCTATGGAATAAAACTGGTTTTTCCGATTTAAACAATTTCCATAAAGCTGTAAAAAGACACATTATGTCCAAAGCGCATTTACAGGCCGTCATAAAAGAAAAAGTCTTCGGCACAACCAGAATTGAACACGCCCTTAATAAACAGTTGGAAATTAGTCACCGCCAACACAATGAACTAGTCGATAAAAATAGGCAAATATTAAGAAGACTTATCGATGTTGTTTGTTTTCTCGGACAGCACGAATTGGGATTTAGAGGAAATTTTCAAGATTTACTTAGTTTAATGGCTAAATATAATGATTGCTTAAAAAATCATTTAGAGTAGTCTAGCGTTTTTCGCGGAACGTCGAATCGAATCCAGAATGATTTAATTTCCGCTGTTGCTATTGTTCTGGACGAAACAACTGATATCACTAATTTTAGCCAATTATCTATAGTAATACGCTACGTTAAAACAGACGGAAGTATTCAAGAGCGATTTTTAGGTTTTAAGAATGTGTCCGAAAATCGCACAGCAGATGCATTATATACCGTAGTTTATAACGTTACTAAAGATATTAATGGAGAGAAAAAATTAGTTGCTCAAAGCTATGATGGAGCTGCAGTCATGGCAGGACAATTAGGGGGTCTGCAAGCTAAAGTTCGAGAAACTTTCCCAAGTGCTGTGTTTGTCCATTGTTTTGCTCATAAATTAAATTTAGTTTTATCCCAGTCCATTAATCACATTAAAGAGTGTAAAGTATTTTTCATTACTTAAAGTGGCATGGCTGCTTTTTTTTCCAAGTCAACAAAACGTACACAAGCTTTGGACTCCATTGTCCACAAACGATTGCCCAAAGTAGCTCCTACTAGGTGAAACTATAATGGAAGACTTGTGTTAACAGTATCTGAAAATCGTGAATCACTGATTGATTTATTTGAGAATATAATAGAAAATAATGAAACGTGGGACTCAGAAGCAATAAAAAGTTCGAAGGGGTTTTTGGACTGTTTGAAACGAGATTTTAATTTTAATTATTTGTTGAACAAATTTTCAGAAATATTTCCATTCTCGGACAATGTTTTTAATATATTACAAACTAAAACAAACGATAGTGCTTTTTGCCTAAAAAAAGTGGATGATTTTAAGTCCATGTTAAGCCAAAAAAGAGATGGCTTTGACCTATTTTGGAAGAAAACGATGACGTTAAATGTAGAACAGAACCACAAGCCAAGTGTCTTCGAACAGACAAGGTGGGAGATGTTCGACATCATACAGACAAATTCAGCAACAAATAAACTATAGATTTAACGGTTTAAATGATTTTAAAATCCGCGAGCTCTGCAATTTTGATGCATTTAAAGAAAAAACTTTTCCAGAAGATGCGTTTAAATCTCTTCTTCTTCATTACGGCTAGTTCTTCGACCGAGTGTTACTGCGATCTGAACTAAAAGTGATTTACGAAACTGATGACATTAGCGCAAAATAACGCTAAGGAACTAATGCAATTTTTAAAAGACAAGGAGCTGGAAGATGCCTACACCGAAGTGTCGAAATTGTGTAAATTAGTATTGACAATACCTGCTACCAGTTCATCAGTAGAACGCAATTTTTCAACACTTAAACGTATAAAAAATTTCGTGAGAAATTCAACGGGGCAGGAGAGACTTTCGCATACATCGCTGTTGTCCATTGAAAATAAACTTCTCCAAAATATGTCGAAGCATCGACGTTTTTATGATGACGTCATTGACGAATTTGCAAAAAATGATCGAAAAATCGAATTACATTACAAATAGGTATGTTTCTAAAGATTACATTTTTACAGAGAATTTTAAAACGTTTTTTTTTTTGTTTTTGCGTCCCCTTTCATCACCTGGTAGTAAATTATATGCTTTAGGACCAATATAATAATGTATCTTAATTTGAGGTTGTTTTAACTTATGGGTAGTTGCATTTGTCTGTTGTTTCTGGTCCGAGTGTCATAAATATGGTTGACTAAATTTTGTAACTTTGAATGGAGGTCAATATACGAGCAAATTACTAATATGTATATTGATCTAATGTTAAAAATGTCTTCATTAGAAAGACTATTTTTTTATACATGATTTTTAGTATGTACTTTGTATTATATTTCATTTATATAAGTTATTATTATACAGAATACCCCATTCCAAAATTCCATATCTTAAAATGTATTCAACAAATGCCTTATAGGCTGTGATCAAGGTTTTTTGTTTAAAAATCCTCTTAATAAATAAAATTTATGAATGAGTTTACGAATTCTGTTTGAAAGATAATCGATGTGAGATTGCCACTGAAGAAATGTATCAATAGTAATACCTAGGTATTTTGTTGATGTTTATTTAATATAGTCATTATTAAGGTTAATGCTGTTATATAACGGTCTATTTGCACCAATGAGAGAAAAAGCAATATAAGCGAGAAAGCAATATAATTGTTTTTTTTTTAAGTTTAAAGTTAATTTATAGGTTTGAAGCTAGTTCTTTAGCTAAACTATTTGTTTTATTTTTTACAGATTCCCATGTATCCCCTGATATAATTATGGCTGTACCATCTGCATAAAAATTCATTCATTAATTCATTCATTCTTGGTCAAATGTCATACCTAAGTCATTAATCTTTTCAACTCGCTGTATAAATTGTCCTTCTTAAACATAATTGTACATTAAAGGTGTCTTTCGATGGTAAAAGCTTATTACTCTACATTTTCCTGCATTGAGATGAGGTGGTTATTTTTGCACCAATGAACCAGCTCCTTTAATTCATATTGAACCATCTCACAGTCTTCCTCGGAGTTAACACACAAAAGAACTTGAGGTCATCTGCATCAGTGGCGGCTCATGGTTAACTTTTCAGGGGGGTCAATATATATATATATATATATATATATATATATACAGGGTGTTAATTAATGTCGTGGACATATTTCAGGGGGTGATAGTACTCGACAAAATAGGAAAAAAATACCAATATATATATATGGTCAAAAACGCACCATTTCCGTTATACAGGGTGTCAAGTTTTAATTTTTTCTCGCTTTTTGCGTTTTTTTCCAAACTGTGATAGATACGAGAATAATGCAAAATATGAACGAGCTAAAGAAATAAACAAAGAGTTTAAATTTTACATCAGAATTCATACAGGGTGCTCCAAAAAAAGTTCCGCAAGATAAACTTGTAGGTGGCGCAAAAAATGTAACAACCTGTATACTACCATCCACGATTTTTATATTTTATCGTAGAGGTTCTTAAAAATAATACATGTTCTAAATTTGAACTAATGGTCTCAGAAGGAACTGGAAAAAAACGCAAAAAACGAAAAAATTTTAAACTTTGGCACTTTGTATAACGAAAATGGTGCGTTTTTGACCATGTTTATATTGGCATTTTTTTCCTATTTTGCCGAGTACTATCACCCCCTGAAATATGTCCACGGCATTAATTAACACCCTGTATATACATACATACACCAAATTTCCTAATTATTTATTTAACACCGCAGAGTCATCTGAAAAAATCATTCACATATCTAGTCACATAAATCGTACATATTTTTACTAAAATAATAATTTACTTTTTTGTTTTTTTCTTTACTTGTCTGCCGAATTTTAGAGTCCGGCAAAGGTCGACACATCTGGCCTTAAATTCGAGACATTTCTCAAAAGTCAGCTCACTGGCGGCTTTTGAAGTCTTAAGATTCTAAACCACTGTGGCTTCGATTATTTAAAACATTAATTTTTTCAATTAATTTAAACCACAAAATCAACAAACAAGTCTTGAAAATAAAATAAATTCTACACAACCTATCACACGATTTACATTAAACGCATCAACTGACCAAAATGTTTAAAGTTTCTTCGGCGCCGCTGTTGACCCAAAATTTGTAACGTAAACCGTATATTACCTATGCGCCCCTATAGGAATTCAATCGGGAACACTCGGGAAAAACTCGCCTCCGTTTATAACCACGAGGACATCGCGGGCCGCCAGCCTCGTGGTCCAACGAAAAGAAAGATTCAACGAGTTTACACGCTTAGAATAATAGAAGGACTTTCCAAATTTAAAAGAAATTAAAAAATATAAATTATTTATTATTTTCTGTTTGGAAATATTTATTGGGGGGTCATTGACCATATGACCTAATGGAGGAGCCGCCACTGAAAACGAAGAATTGACTATAACCCAGTTTTTCAGCAGGATGGGGCGCCCCCGCACTTTCATTTACCCGTCACAGACTATCATCATAATGAATTTCCTGGGCGCTGGATTTGACGTCGCGGAGCTGTTGAATGGCCAGCACGGTCGCCGGACCTTGCTCCACTTGATTTCTTCCTTTGAGATCACTTAAAAAGCGAGTATTTCTCCAAACCGTTGAGAGGGGATTTGAAAGTAGCATATTCTTGCCATGAAGGTAACGATGGTAATTTTCAACGTTTTATAGAATAAAATTAAAAAAAAGTTTTTACTCTACAAATCGAATTCTTATTTCAGTACCTTACCATTCGAAATGGTCTCAAAAATAAGGTAAAATTCGATATAGGGCTGAAAAAAAGTCAAACAAAATTTGATGATAGACATTCAATTTCAACCAAATTTTAACATTAAATTTTTAATATTTTTATTTTTACTATGTTCATTAATTCAGCCAGAGTTAAGACTTTTTCGGACAGGCTGTATATAGTCATACATACAACACATATTTAAAAAGAAATTACCATTTAGCAGCTAGAGGCTGAAGCATACATGGTAGGCTACCCTTTATAAATAAGAAAACTGATATTATACATAGCTTATAACACTTTTGTTTTTAATCAATTTAGATATTTAATATAAATACTTCTGGAATATATAAAGGCATCATTACATCATACATTTTTGTGTAATTGATTTGAATAACTAACTATAACTATATGCAGGGTGGTCGATAATGAGTAAAAGGTTTTAAAATTTTTTGATTTTTACAGTTTTTTTTTCATATACCTCGTAAATTCCAAGATATAATTATAAATCTACAGGGTGCTATTTATTTTCCAGATCGCGACTCCTTTAACCCTCCCGAACTTTTTACGACGACGTCACTGATCATGTTTAAATTGAAGTCAAATTCCTTATTCAGTTCTATAAGTTCTGGATCTGTTAGGTTTTTCGGTATTTTGTACCAAGTTATTTAGCAAAATGTTCATTCATTCATAACTAATATGAAAGCCATAATACATGTAAGAAATAATGAGCTTCTAAACCGTGCAAAATATTGATTAAGTCTAGAAGACCAAAAAGTTACAAAACACAATGAGGAATTTGACTTTGTTGTAAAAATGGCCAGTGATGTACAGGGAACTCTACTATGTAACTGGAATAGCACCGACAATTGAGGCAAATCGATAAATAGGCAACCCGCAATGTTGGGGTATCTCTGTTTCTATCTGTCTTATAGAGTTAAAAGGCAAGAAATGCCAAAATCAAAACCAAATCAAACGAGAACGACTGCTCGTAGCGACTTTTATCAAGAATCCCTCTTTGACATATAAGTAATAGAGAAATCTATTTTTTTTTTTACTTAAAAGATTATTACAAGCGCGTACAAAAAAGTTATGACCTTTAAAAAAATGCAGATTGCGCCCCCTACAAGTCAAAGAAATACTAACATCAAATTTGAATTTCTCATCCCCAGATATAAAATTTTCATTCAAATATCACGATTATCTTAAAAGTTATACACATAAAACAAAAATAAAAATTTCACTTTGATCCCCTGTTAAGGGGTACAATAGGAAAAAAGTTTATATAACGTATACCCTTTTTTTTCACAACCTACCTAAATCTGAGAGATTACCCACATATTCTGGGATACCCAGCATATATTTCACGTTTTCAAAGACTATTTTATGCTTAAGATGGAAATAAATTAGGCCTTGTTATATGTACTGAATTAAGGGTTGCACCTTTTAGTAGATCCTTATAGCAGTTATTTTAACAAAATAAGAGGGTGAAATAAATGCCAGGTTTGTTTTTAATATATTTTGAAGTATGTTTAGCTCGAGTGAACTATGTAATATTAATAAAATAATGTAATTGTAATTATTTTGATGTTTTTTTCTTAAATTATACATGTTTTCAAAATTGAAACTTGGTTATTTAATGGGAAAACTGTGTTTTCCAATTTACGATAAAGTGTAGGCAAATTTTCTGACACTAAAATATTTAAAAACTACTTACTCAAAAAAAAATTATACACATAGGGAACAAAAAAAATGACATGAAGCCAGAGGATCTGGACCTCCCCCCCTCCCGAAACTTTGAAAACATTTTTGTTTTTTACAAATACTTATCTACAAAACCATTTTTTTTTTAAATTCCACTAAAATGATTTATTAGCAGTTGCTAGTAACACTCTGCTTTTAGTGTTGATGTAATTTTCTAGTGGCTTATTTTATCAAGATTATATAGATGTTGAGAGATTCAGACCTTCCCTCCCCAACCCCAAACTGAATATCTTGCTACGTGAATGCACAAAAAATAAGTTTTTCACTACCACCTATTTTTAAATTCTACATCACTTTCTATGTTGACACAATTTAGACCTAAATTCAATTATTGTTTTTGACTATAACATAAATACCTTTACTTTAAGTATAATTTTTGTTACAAGAAAAACTAAAATTCAATTATTGCAAGCGTAACCTACACAACTAATCACCATTCACTACACTCAACAAATGTTTTTGAAGAATTTTGAGTTACGATTATCGGCCTAGAGTATGCAGCTCGATAAAGACATACAGGGTGTTATATAAGACTCTGTCATTTTTTGAAAAGTTTATTCAACCAGAACTCTTACTGTGGAAGATTTCTTTTTCTCTTTGTGCAACCAAAATAATCTAGAGCTAGGTACAAAAAAATAATTCCAAGCGGTTTTGAAATTTTTTCTTCCTTTCCGACACACAGGATTTTTTAAAAAATTGATTTTTTTTAAAAATGATCTGCTGAACAAAAACCACTTATGCCAATCAGATTCAGTATGATCTATCAGATTATGAACAAGGTTAGCACCCTTTAGTATTCCACTATGAATATTGCATACAGGGTGCCCCAAAAACTCTACCGATTTTAAACTTTAACAAAATCGAATTTCTGCTCCGCAAGGTATGTAGTATTCCAGCCCTTTGTTACCCACTGTATTATTGTTTTATTATTTATTACAGTTTAAGTAAGTTTGTATTAAAAAATATTTGTATTAAAAAAAATAACATGTGAAATTGTGTTTTATTGGGAAAAAAAGAATTATATCACTGATAAAAGGCGATTTTTCATTTTTCATTAAATAAATCTGATTTAAAGGCAATATCTGAAAGAACTAGAGCAAACTTCAAATTTGCAAATTACAAAAAACTGCTTCGGTAAAAATGTCCATTATTACTAAACTGGCATTAGAAGCAACCTCGAATTCAAGATTGACAGAAAAAACCAAACCCAACAAATCACTATTTATCGTCCACGTCTTTTGGTGAACCCTGTATACAATATTCATGTTGAAAAATTTAAGGGTGTCAACCTTGTTCATAATCTGATAGATGTAACTTTGATTACCACAAGTGAGCTTTGTTCAGCATTTAATTTTTCGAAAAAACCCTGTATGTCGGAAACGAACAAAAAATTTTAAAATCGCTAGAAATTGTTTTTCGTACCTAGCTCTAGATTATTTTGGTTGCACAAAGAGAGACAGAAATCTTCTATAGTAAGAATTCTGGTGGAAGAAACTTTTTAAAAAAATGACAGGGTCTGATATAACCCCCTGTATAAGACAGTTGCTATTCTGTCCTGAGGCTGCCCTTATCGGGCAGCATATTATGGATATTGGTCAAAAGTCGAAAACGACAACTCAAAATATTCATACGTGTTGAAAATATTTCATATTGAATTTTCAGTAAAAATTTCCTTGGTGCACTTCGAAGTTCCAGCAGTTTATATCTCAGAATGTACGAGGTATATTAAAAAAAACTACGTCATATTTGACTAAATCATATTTTCACGTCTAGAACCTAGTTACTCTATGACCCATTCATTACCGACCACCCCGTATAAAAGGATAAACAAATCAAAGTCTAACCTTGATTGCTTGGTCCCGATTGGTTTTCAGTTTCTACTAAGTCTTCATTATCGTCACTGGAACTGTCCTCTTCACCTTCAAGCCCGTTTTCTTCTTCTTGACCATCAGCTACTAAAAAGTACTGAATCGGATTTAACCACAGATCATCCTAAAAAGCAGGTAAGTTGATAAGTAAAATCAATCACAATTCTAATAATACAAACAATACTGTTAGTTTTGTTACTACTACGCTTTTTTGGGAGCCTATCCATACAGGGACGTAGACATTCTGTGGCCCCCCCACTGGCCCCCCCATTAGCCTGTCTAAATATATTATACGGTATGCTGATACAAACACAATATTTTTAACGAAATAAAATACTCAAACTATAACAACATAAAATATCTCTATTAGTAAGAATCCCAAATATAAGCTGACTCTTACCTAATTAAAACAAAGAAAATATAAACAATAATAATCAAGGGAACAATCCCAGTCTCTTAAGAATAACAAAATCATTCTTGAGAAATAGAATTGGAAATGACAGACTATCAACCTTTACTATTTTATCGATTGAGAAGTCATTGGTAAAAAACAAAGATCTTCAAAAAATAATAGATATTTTCGCGGAAAATTAGAGAAGAATAAATTTAGTTTTACGAATTGTTTTTTTTGTATTATTTAGTTAACGGTATATATTATTCATGTTTACTTTTTATTAGTTTTAGTAATACTTCCACAACTGTACATTAAATAAAAAGTGAAAAAAACACGTTTCTTTAGTTTCTTCAAAAACCTAAAATAAATGTAGAAAATTCGATTTAATTTTTTTCGTGGCACATATCATTTGTTACAGGATCCATCATTAATGTACAAAAAATTCTTTAGTAGGAAAGTATTTACTAATTACAGATCCTGTAAATAGGCCCTTCTAGAACTATTTGTGCCCCCAACTGACCCCCGCAAAATGAAATTTCGGTCTACGTCCCTGTATCCATACCCAAAACCACTGAATTAGGAAATTCAACCCACTCTGTTAACTTAGCTATCTACTACACCATCTAATGTAGGCCTGCTTTGGAGCTACCATGCAAGGTTCCTCATTACCAGACCCCCGAGATGCCTTTGTGTATCCAAGCATTCAGAACTTCTTAACTGTGTAGGGAAGGCATTTAGTAAAAAATAAATAAAAAACAAACCTTGAAATCTTCTGCAATGTCGTCAGTATAAGGATCCACGTTGTCATTAAACCAAGTGAAGAAACTCGTCTTCATAGATTCTAAACGTCTCTTTCTACTAGTTTTAGCATTTACATCTTGGGAAGTGGTCTGACCCAGTTGAACACCTTCTTTCCAGTTGATCTGAGTGCTCTTTGAAGTTGGTGAATCTGAAAAAGTTCACTAAAAGGAGTAAACAGACAATTATAGAATGTGTTTACAATGTTTTAACTATCTTGGTTACAGCTATATAAAATAATATAAATTTTAAAAAGAAATCATTTATTTCAAATTTATTTATTAGGGATGCTATACTTTAAGGAAATGATTTTTTTGAACATTTCCTTTTGTGCGAGGGTATAACTAATAGGTATTTCCTGTGAATATTTAAATTGTGTATGTCAGTACAAGTAACGGCTTTGATCAATTAAGAAATGATCATTAGACCATGTCAAATTAGAATTACTATCCGACGTTTCGCCTCCGATGCAAGAGCCATCTTCAGGTATCGTTACTCCACGAGATCTTGATTCAGTGTAAATGGGGTTTATCTTGAATAGATTATTTTTGAAGATGTTTAGTAACTTCTCTACATTGTTATTAAAAATAAAAAAAAAAAATTGGCCGTCATTTTGTTCCGCCATCTTGAATTCGTACCACAAATTTATCAGTTTATCTCTATATTACATATAATGCTTGCACGAAATTTGAAATTAATCTAATGAGCAGTTTTTTCTGGCCGATTTTTTTTAGATATTTTATTAGGCTGCTATTTTGTTGATATTTTATATCCATACCAAAATGTTACCAGTTTATTCTTATGTAACATTTGAGTTTTGTGCAAAATTTGACGAACTGGATAATTAGTTTTTTTAGTAATAATTTTTTTAATTTGAAATCAGTCCAATGCATCGTTTTTCAGGCTGAATTTTTAAATATTTTATTAAGCCGCCATTTTGTTCCTCCATCTTTGGTTCGTACCAAAATGTTGCCAGTTGATTCCTTCATAACACTTGATTTTTGTGCAAAATTTGACATAAATTGTATAAGTAGTTTTTTAGCAATCATTTTTTAAATATTTGACTAGACGCCATTTTGTTTTGCCATATTGGATGTGTACCAAAATGTTACGTGTTTTTCGGTATCTAGGGACCCTGAAACGTGAATATCTGAGAAAAACTCGGAGGGTGATTTTTTCACGATTACATAATACCCTTTTACGAGGGAAGACAAAACTAAAATATAATCAAAATATGAAATAAAACAAAAGGTAATGAAAAACAGACAGTCAGAAACTAGTTAATATAAAAAAATTACACATTCATATGTAATAAACAAACCACAAGAATGAAAATGGTGCCATAATCTATTGCATAGAGGAAGACATCATAGCGTGTTAGCACAAAAAAATGCCTTACTAAGTAAAAACTTTTTAAGGAATCTTTTAAACCTTTTAACTGACTTAGAATTTTTTATTTGAGTTGGCAAGTGATTAAAAAGCGACCTTAATAAATCAAGGATTTCTTCATTAAAGTAGTGGCAGCTATTGGTAGAGGCTAATCCAGGGCCTGCCGCGTTTCACACTGGGGTGCTGGATCTCTAACATTTTGATTTTTAAAAACAAGGGATTTGGCTTTTTGAATCAATAATGACGTAAGAGTGAGAATGTTCTAAGACCGAAAATAAGATCTGTAGGATTCTCTTGGAGTAATGCCAAGAATGGCTTGGACTGTGATCCACAAAGCGAAGTTCATCATCAATTAGAACTAACAAGAATTTGGCATTTGGCTGTTCATGGAGAGGACCACCACCTAACTGGATTGATTCTTGCATATCACATTCTGGGCTTATCCTATTGGGAATGCTAAGAGATGCCTTTAGATCTCTTAACGTTCTAACATTTCCATCTGTTTACATTAATGAAAATCTGACATATATTAAACAGAATGAATCAAACTATGGATTGGCTTTGGTCTGTTGCAGACTCAAGAGATGCCAGAGTGGACCTGGATCATCGGGAGTTAAGATATACAATAAACTTCCCCGCTACATCATACTGCTGCCTCTAAAGCATTTTAAATTAAAAGTCAAAGGTTTCCTTTCATGGAAGGCTTCTTATTCTGTGAATGAATTTTTAGATTATGACGTATCTGAATTAACCTATCTATCTATTTTTAAGTTACCTTTAGCTCTTTATATTAAATGTTTTTTTTTTAATTTATTTATTGACATGTGTAAGTTGTTTATTGACATGTTGTATTGACATAAAATATACCTACTATTCTATTCTTAAAACAATTAAAAATCGAGCGTTTTTATTCAATGAGATGTCCTCGCCACCTATTATTCAAACTTAGATAAAGAAAAAATGCTGACCATAATAAGATTTTGACCTTCACTTGAAGTTATAACATGGTTTATTATGAATTTCAAACAGATAAAACAAACTATCGACCAGCCAATAAATCGCATTTAACAGATAGGAAACAACAACGAATATTTTTGTTTATTTTGCATTTTTTACTTTGTTCTAAGAACTAATAATTCTGAGAGGCTATTATATAATAATCTCACAATTAAAAGAAATTCATAACATTTTTCTTGATAATAGGAAGAAGCCATTATCTGGGAACTTCCAGGTAATTAGGTAAAACCGACCTATATAAAGTACTGTTAATATACTTAAAAACTTATGCCTGCAGTATAAAACCTCCCAAGTGTTCAGAATACAATGGCAATACCTCTTGTACACTGACCTAATAAAATCAGAATATTGCTTTACTAGTCTAAAAAGACTTTACAAAACCAAAAACACAGCATCTTGGTATTTTTGTACTAAGTTAGAATGTATAACTCTGTAGAGTAGGTACTTTGAAAAAAAAAGTAAAAGAGTAAATAAAATTCTGAAATTAAACAAAATATACATTCACTTTTAAAAAACTCCATCCATGCTCTGTAAAGCTTCTACCAAGTTAGACTTAAACTATAATAATAAATAGAACCTATACTTACCATTGCCTAAATGGTATTCTTTTGTGAGAACAGGATTTTCAAAATATGGATTCTCATCAAAATAGAACTTTATGTAAAATCCAGAAAGTATATCGTCAAACTCTTCAACCTCTAGTTTAGTAAGGTGGTGTAGACAATCTTCCTCCTCCTGCCCACTGAACAGATTGCTAATATCTGGATGGTTCATCATCTAACATTTCCAAGTTAAAGAAACACCAGTATTTATTTATTTATTACACAGATACAGTCACAGGTACTGCCCAAATAGTTCTAATATAGAATACGTATATAATACAAAAATAATTAAAAAAACTAAATAGAGTCCAGATAATCAATAGTTTAAAAAAATGTACAAGTACTTTTGGCTCAAATAACTTTTTTTAATCGCATTTTTTTTATTGGTACTCATACAAGTCAATATACAAATAGCAAATACAATACTAATATACGAGAAACTGACACATTAGACACGCTTTATTTCTCGAGATATCAAAAAATTTTACACACAAAAATTTAGGATATAGTCTGAATCGTCAGAATTTGTTATCAAAAAAAAACATATGAACATCGGAAATTGAGAAAATGAGCATCAGCTTTGTTATTTTAAGTGGAACACCCTGTATATTTTTAGTTTATTGAGAAGAGCTTTTTCTCCTGATTCCAAAAATATATTGTTTTTCTATGCTCACTGTAACGATTATCCCATAATTTTGAAAAAACGTGGAAAAATTATCCGCTCTGGCTTAGGTATAGTAGAAATAATAGAAAGCTTTGGTTTCAATTGTTTTTACTTCAAAATGGCCGTTCTGTCACTCACTTATCAACTTGTTTTAAAATATGAGCCGCTTTGGCGTATTGGAAAAATAATGGGAGGGTTTGAAATCAACTGTTTTGCTTTTCATATATGGTCGTTCTGTCATTAACTCATATATCTACCTACTTGTAGAAAATAATAATACCTAATAATTACTATAATTATTACTTGAAAAGATAGAAGACATGTTAGCATAAGAAAATGAAGTAACAAGCTTTTTGGTATTATTTCTATATTAAACAAGTTACAGTAACGATATCTGTAGAAAACAAACAAGAAACTAACAAATAAAAGTCAAATTATTAAGAATATTTATTATTAAATTTAGTCTACCTAGCCGCCTTGATTCAATATACATTTCTGTAATAATTCTGAAAATTTGCGAGTTATGGCTTTAAAAGTGAATTCGGAATTATTTTGATTTAAATTGTTAAGTTCAGCTTGTATTTTTTCGGCTAATTCGCGAATAGTGGTTGGTCTATTGTAATATACTTTATTCTTAAGGTATCCCCATAAAAAAAATCGAGAGGCGAAAGATCGGGGCTATTCGCTGGCCAATTTATGGTCTTCCTATCCACAGATCATATTTGTTGTTTAGATATTCGGTAACTTCGATGCAATTGTGTAGAGGGGCACCGTCCTGGTGCCAAAGAGGGTTGTTCAAAACTTGGAGAGGTAGCTCTTCTAAAACCTCCTCGATCTGATTTCGTAGAAGATCTGAATATCTTTGGCCATTCAAAGTATTCTCTATTACTACAGGCCCCAAAACTCTATTATCCATCATACCGCACCAAATGTTAATAGACTTCCGACCATGAATTCGCACAATTTGTTTTTTATAGGGATTTGTGGTTGTCCAAAAATGTTTGTTTTTTCTATTAAACCTTCAAAATATAACAATACTTCCAAATCGTTATCTTCATTTCTAGTGGTTGTCCTCTTTTTTCTAATCAAAGTTTTTCTGTTCTCAAAATTCTTCACAATGTAATAGATTGTAGATTTTGAGGGAAATGAAAATTAGTGATCACCAGACAAACAAGAGATGTGGTCTATATAATAACATTAGGTAATATCTTAATTTTCGTTTTAAAGGTAGAAGTGCACTATATATTAAAATCATTTGGAATGTAAATATTGAAATATCCCATTAATCGGTTTGCGATACTATTCTTGCCAACATCAGTTCTACCTCTGTTAATTGAGAACATGTTATAACCACGAGTGTTGTAAAAACACACATGAAAATCCAGAAGAGCAAGAAGGTCAGGACAGTTGATATTGTTTGTTCAGTTGATATTGTTTGTTAGCAGTTTATGTCCGAAAGTGAGAATCAGAAAAATTCTTTTGCATTTCCAAGCTCATAATGCTGAGTAGTATGTAAATGCTGCTGGTAATTCAAGTCAATCTGATGTTTAAAGTATAAAATTAACAACTTTTTGTTGGACTCGCTCAATCCGCTTAATATAGACCTTATAAAATGGGGACCATATTAAGCAGTGATACTCCAAGTGACTAGAATGTAAACAATGAATAGTAGAGCATTTTCAAAGCTTCTGTATTTTTAAAATCCCAACATTGTCTCATAATAAAACCAAGCATTCTAAAGGATTTCTCTTAAATAAAGTTAGAATGGTGGAATGGGAGATGGAAATCTGAAATAAGGTAGGAATGTTATACTGGTGTTTTTTTTTAGTAAATGATATAACTTTACATTTAGATGCATTTAATTGCATACCATTTGTCTTACACCAGTGACGTGACTTGGTTATTCCAGATGTGGAATCAGGCATGTCATCAACATTATCCATTTTCCTAAAAATCATTTAGTCATCTGCGTATTGTGAAATTTGCAATATTTAAGTTCTTTGCAAAGGTCATTGACAAATATAAAAAATAGCATTAGTTCCAACCAAGAGCCTTGAGGTACACCAGAGGATACCATAGATTCCTAAGATTCCCTGGATAGAGTTCCGTTGACAAAAAGTTTCAATATTTTCATTAAGAATTAAGATAAAATGAAGCTTTCACAGCCGTGATCAATTAAGAAATCATGGATCTTGGGAAAAAGTGGGGTGTTCTATTTAAAACAAGAACAGTTTTTAACTTTATATTAAATTGTTCTTTCTTGTTGTATTTTAAAAGACTGCAAAAACCCCTATATGTTTTGTAGCAAGCTTTATTTTCTGAGATATAACAACCAGTTTTTAATTTGTAGTTCATTATTGCTAAAAAATATACTTTGTTTCTTGTATGTAAATTTTTGGAATTATTTTCCATAAATAAATTACATATTAATAGTATTGCTATTGTTATTGTTTAAATACATAATTAAAAAATTACCTATCAACTTTATATACCCTAGCATTTTGGATTTTTTATTTTAGATTTCTGCCTACCTACTTTAACTATTACTTTCAAAAAGCATTTTAATACAAGATATGTAAACAATATTTATAAATAAATTTAACATAACTCAAGGTCAATTGAATTTGATTTGATTTATTGTTTTCTGGAATTGGCATCTTGCCCAATGTAATTTCACTGATTTGTTAAATTTTGACAAATTAAAATGAGTTTAAGAGCTATACATTCAAAAAATTCAGTGGGTGGACATGAAATTTATGAAAGGAAACAAAATTAATAACCAACATTTAATTTATAATCTTCATCACAATCTAGTACATACGAATAACTTTTGGATATTTAAGCACCAGTAATTGCATGTACGTATGTGTAACTATTTTTATTTATTTTACTTAAATGATAGAGGTTTACTTAAATAATTAAGAGGTTATTTAAGAACAGAACTGTACTTTCATACACCACCTTCAATCTAAAACAATCTAAAATCAGATGTATCATTTATTTATTTATTTAGGGGCCTTAACCATTAACAAAACAATATAAATAGTAAAATGGTCTATAGAATTTATGAAAGGAAACAAAATTAATAACCAACATTTAATTTATGAACTTCATCACAATCTGGTAGATACGAATAACTTTTGATTATACTGTTCCACATAAAAATCCTCCCCACTAAACTAATGTGTTATTTTGATAGTTTGTACCTGTGCAACCCTTAGACTTACATTGTCATATCATGTACCAAAATCAAAACATCAAAAACATTTTTTGATTGATTGCAAAGGATTTACCCGTGCAATATATAAGTTGTTATAGCATACTGGGGTGCGACGTTGCCAAGTTTAGGGAAATTGTGTACAATCTGGCAACATCGCATTGGGGTGTCTCGGGATGACCCCCTAGGGCTTAAAATATCGGAGATACCTATTAAGCCTCACAAATATCCAAATTTCACCATACCCATTAGTTATCGAAGGATCATCTGCTTATTGAAGGGCCTCTATGTACAGGAATTACGTCGTCGCTTGTAGTAGTCTCGATATTATGTTTCTAGAAAACACCAGATGTACAAAACGGGTACATATAAGCAGCCAGCCGGCCGTCGGAGGATTAGTATTGGATTTTCATATTTTGTATTTAGCAACCGCCACCCCTAAGGTAAAAATTTGGCCATAATACTACAGATGGTTCTTACCATGCTCAGAAACCTGAGACTAAGAGCAATCAGAACACATAGATTCATTTGTCACATTAAGATTACATTTAAAGTTGATAAGTCACAAATAATAAACAGTAGAATTAAGTCGCCACAGCATCACAGATTAAAATAGTTGAGTAAGACCTTCTAAACAAGTAGGTTAGTTTAAATACGATTTTAAGCGTCTCACAAACAATCCATAGCTACCTCTATCTTTAATTACACTTGGTAAAGCATTAAATGTCTGTATAGCTCTCGTAATATAGTTATTCAATCCATGGTGAGTGGGTACATTATTTAAATATACATTACCATTAGACCTAGTTGCATGGCTGTGAATCTGGTTTATATGGATCAATGCACAATTTGTTTTTTGTTTGTTAGTTAATATTTTAAAAATGTACTTTGTTCAAGTTGCAAATTTTTTTCCAATGTTAATAGGTTTGTAATTGAGTATAGATAGTTTGTAGAAATTCTCCAGTCAAATTAAAAAAAGTTTTTATTGATTTGTTCTGAAGTATTTGTGTTTTATTGAAAAGCCCTATTCCACATACTGTCCAGATATTTTTAAGGTATCTTAAATTCAATAATATATATGCATTATAAATAAGGTAGCAATTTTCATCATATAGATAATCCTGACATCTGTAAAGTGACCCCAACATTAGTACAATTTTTTTATGAAGATTATCGTTGTGTTCTCCTCACAAAAACCTATTATCTATCCACAGGCCAAGATATTTAACATTAAATACTTCTGTAATAGTGTTAGTTCCTTAATCATTCCAGTTTGTTTAACAAAACCATGTGGTTGACCACATCAAACGCTTTATGCAGGTCTATAAAGACTGCTACCACAGTTTTCTTATTCTCCAGCTCATTAGTAACTTCATTTATAAAATCACATGTAGCACTTAAAGTGTTGCTATTTTCCTGGAAACGGTATTGTTATTTATCCAGTTCAAGCAAGGAAATTAGTTATATGATTTTTTATTACACTCTCTATAATTTTGGAGAACTTAGAACTATTGTAATGGGTCTGTAGTTTTCTATTAAGTTCTTTGGACCAGATTTGTGTTTGGGGTCACTTCACTGATTTCTAGTTCATTAGGAAATACACCACTAGCAAATACTTGGTTTATCCCAAGAATGGGTACAATAGTTTCAATTATAAGTAAAATATCCAGATATAGAGTCATACCCCTTAAAGGAATTCCTGTTGATATTCGCGAGTTTCTAAAATCTCCCTACAGTTTGTTTCCTATAAAAACGGGCTATTTTTGGAGGATACCTCCTTAAATTTTTTTTAGTTAGGTGTGTTTAACTTGTACAAGTTTAAATCTCCAATAATACTTTGGCCAATATTTGAAAATAAACATTAAAAATCAGACATTTGTTTACTATCTGTTGTAGTATCATTATTAAAAAGAATATCATCTACTTCAATTTTTTTTTGATGCTTTATTATTGATAAGGGAACTGATAACATTCCACTGTTTTTTTTTATTATTTTCAGCCCTCTGCCACTTGTTTTTTAAATATGATGAATTTAAAATTTTTGTGTGTTAATTTTGTTTCTTAATGCATTAAACCTACCAACGAGGAACTCATCATAAGGATACATGTTGTATTAGTTGATTAAATGAACATTTATTTTGATGACTAGAATTTTATTTATTTATTCATTCATATCTACAGCAGCAGCCATTTATAGATAGATTCTTAAAAATAAATTTAAATAAAACAATACAGTGCCAGTAACAAAACATATTTATTTAGAAACATATACTTCAAAAATTTTCTTTGTACTCTTTCAATTGATTTCAACTAAACCACATCCTGAGGAGACCATATTATATTGGCAGATATCAAACAATTTAAGACAGGTGAGTATTGAACTGTTTGGTGGACCCTATCATCTCTGTATGCATTAAAATTCAAAAAACTATCCATAAGTACTCCCAAATCCTTACGGATGATCTATTGCTAATCTTGTTGTTTTATTCTGGCGAAAACCAAATTGGCTTATGGTAAAAAGAGTATTTCATTCAAAGTGGTCATTGATTTGTTTTTTTATAATTCGTTCATATACCTTTGATAGGATTGGCAAAAGAGATATGGGCCTATAATTGTTACAATCATCTAGCGAACCTTTCCCTTTGTACAGGGGAACCACCTTTGCTGTTTTAAAGACTGATGGAAAAACACTACAAGCTATTGACTCATTAATTAACTTAGTTAAAGGTGAAACGATAAGATTTTTTAGTGTTTTGATTATTTTGGTGTTAATATAGTAAGGATCCTTACTGTTAGAGTTTTTTAATGCTGTAATAGTATCTCAAACTTCTATGAAACTTGTGGATTTAAACTTAAATTGAGGAATTTCCATATCAGATAGTTTGCTAAGGTGCTCATCAAATCGAGTGTGAGAACCAGGAAGATTTTTTATTACGTTTATAGAAATTATAAAGAGTAGTGGTCCAATATTGGAGCCCTTGCATACTCCAACAAATGTATCTATAAACCTACCTGCATCAAACACATTATGACTTTTTTACTTTTTGTTTAAATATTTAATATCACTAAAATATTATATATGCAAGGGGCTATGATCTGATATATCATAGTCTCTCACATAAACCTTAGATTTAATTTTTTTTCTATTTATTAGAAAATGGTCTATCAACGAGAGTTTATCAGAGGTAACCCGGGTTGCATTATCGGGGTCAATAGTATTGGCAACACAAAATTTACCAATGGCAACCATATTCAAATATTCTGCTGTTCCTATTGCACTATTGTCAAGTATGTTAACATTAAAGTCACCTACAATCATTGTTCTAAGTAAGCAGTAATTCAATATTCTGCAAATATTTACTGTTCATTATAAAAAAAAAATCAGTTTAATATATGAAGCATACATAAACACTACTCTCATTTAATTACTTGAGTTGGTCTGCCGAACACCTATAAAATAAAAAAGGTTCGAAAGCATAAGATAAAAGGACCAGCTGCGACAAAGAATTCATCTTTATGTCATGTGGTAAAAGATTCCATAGCACAAGTTTTACAAAAGCTACACTTTTACATATTTGTCATGTTCAACTTTAGATATAGCCATAACATCTACAAAACATTTGCACAATTAAATCAAAAGTTAATAATTAGTAGCATTATCTTTTAAACTTATATTTAGTGTAATGCAAGAAAATATACATGAAAATAAGTTGTTAAAAGGTTTTTAAAAAAATATGTCAAGTAAGCAAAATTTAAAAATAATAAAAGGATACAGCTGTAGACCAAAAATTAGAGATATTGCCTATGAGTTGATTTCTCTTTTCAAAATGCGGTTTCCGCATGCGATTGTATTTCCTTTCAATTTGCAAAATTTCCTCTGAGGCTTTTTCATTGATACCATCCAACTGACTTTGAATCAAATCAATTTCCTCTAAAGTTTTTTGAGTCGCGTGATCATAGTCCGCGCTTCGATCTGATTCGGACATTCTCTTAAATTTTTTATTGCTAGTTTCGCCTGACATCTTCGCTATATGCGACTACTGCGAGTTCACGTATCAAAATAAACTAACTTACTAAAGGATGGCAAAAAACAAAGCAAAACAAATATGATTCATGGAAAGGTAAGTTACGCATGTGATACCGGTTGACAGAACAGCTGATTAACTGATTTTTGACAGAGGACAGAATTAAAACATTAGGGATTATGCTTTTTTGCTTGAACTTCGCTTATTTATTGCACTGTGGAGTGCCGATATTATTTATTATTTAAACTGCTGTTGCGCGTAGCTACCACTACCGTATATTAGCATCGAACGAGGGAAGTATGATCTGATTGCTTAAAACTTTAGTGCTTAGTGCTTCATAGAATCTATCTTCTTTCTTTTTTTATATAAGGGAAATCCAAAAAATAAACGAGTTACAATTGTGCCAAAATGAATATAAACACCCCAAGGCCCAATTTATTTCCCTGTATCAAAAGGGGGTTTTTAAAACAGTGGTGGAGTTAAACCTGCTGAACTATGCTCTAAAATATACAGCGGTCTTTTTGTAATCTAATACATTTGCAGAAAAGATGTTAAATTCCGTACTTTGCATATTTTTTTTTAAGTTTAGGAGGTTTGTAATATCACTATGTCTCCTTTCACGCTAACGTGAACGAACTTTCTAAATTTTTGTTCACATGAAATCAGATGTGACGTCATTAGCGTTTCGTGCAAAATGATATAGGCTATTTATTTATTTTTGTCGAGAAGCTTGGTGGCGCAGTGATAGGATTCTTGGCCTGCCTTGTATATCATGTGGGTTCGAAACCCGATAGTGTCGAAAAAATTTGTTTCTATTTTTTTTTTAACAAAACTTGTTATTAATCAAAATGTGGTTTATTTATTTTCTTAAAGTTAGATTAGCAGTAGGATTCGTTAGGTTGGCTGTGTCTATATTAAAAAAAGGATTTTTTCTAATAAAATATATATTATTAGGTGAATTCACCAGTTTCTCAATAAAGCCATCATTCATACGTTTTTCTTATTTAACAAAAACCAACTTTCGTTGGACGATTCGTTCACCTTAGGGTAGAAGGAACAACGGCGTTATAATATATAGCCTTAGTAGAGGCCCAACGATTATAAACATCTTGAATAACGAATTTTTGTAGCTACTTATGCTACATCCTCACGTGTAGAAATCACGGAAAAAAACATATTGTAGGCCTGTGATTGGCTGAAATTCGGCCTTTATAGTAAAAAGCTAAATTTCAAGCCCCCACCCATCCTAAAGTAAAAGCAGCTATTATGCCGTGTAACACCTACCTAAAAAAATCAATTCTAGAATTTTACAAGCGAAATTTGAGATGTGGAAAGCAAAGTAGTACAATGAAGGAATAAAGTGTACAATTGAGGCTTAAGTGGAGTAAAATTTTCGAACAAACTCACATTTTCTACTCTAAAAAGGTTAAAATAAAACCTATCCCACTATTATTCCTTGACAGAGAAATATGTACTGACATATAGAGGAGATAATATTATCATTTTACAGAACAGTTTTAAGGATTGCTGTTATCCCTTAAGAAAAGTGTTAGTTTTCTAATAATGCTAACCAACCAATCAACTTTATTCAAGCAAATGGCGTATGCAGGATTTTGGTTTGGGGGGTGGGCTGTCCAGCGCAAAAAAATGCAATAAAAACCGTAAACTTCCTGGGAAATCGGTTTTAAATATTGTAAGGTTAGTTTGGCGATGCCGAAAATACGCAGAATTATAGAATTTAAGTAATTCAACGGCTTCGCGAGTGTATTGAGTATTCACTAGGTTTTTCTTGCGACATCTTTGGATACTTGTAGCAAACGATTCACAAAGGTTCAAATTCAAGCGGTGTTGGTGTTGAATTATGTTTTGTTAATTACAGAGATGATAAATAAGCAACAAATAATACGTAGAAAGTAACATATAGAATAGAGTCGTAAAAACATACTTTAAACTAGCCTTTAGGGGGGCTGCAGCCCGGCAGCCGCCCCTGGATACGCCTGATGATTCCAGCCATAATTTATTATATAATTATTATTATATATAATGAATATGAAAGGCGTAGACATAAAGGACAACTCTTAAGCAAACTTTATAGTCTTAACGAAAATTGCATTAAAGATTTTAGGGGTTCGACTAAATACTAGAATAAACCCAGGCCTCAACCAGTATTGTATAGTTAACCATCAAGTCGTTTTAAGGCATCTAAATAAACATTCCTTTTAGAAAATAAACACCTTATAAACACACCTCATACATATTTTATTGATCATGGGTTTGCCTGGATAAATAATCAGAATCTTATTCAAAAAGTCGTGTACTTAATTATATTAATTCCACGGTTTTATGACGCGATATAGCGCTTAGGCACGCCGTATTTAAAAGTAAGCAATTTCAAAAGAAAAGTAAAAAGTACATACATAAACATTCTATAAATAATACACATATTTGTCCATATCATAATAGATCAATATAGCCACGCCATAGATCGAACAAACCACCGCAACCTTCAGACCCCCCTAAAGGCTGTGAAAAGCCTGCATCCATCCGAGAAATTAACGCGCAATGTTGCCAAGTGTGTTGAGCAAGCCGGCAGACGAGAGTAGCGACCACAGACTTTTGCCAAAGATAATTTGCAGCTATCCCCCGATGTATATATTTTTCTATGGTGGCTATATTAAAAGTTATTTCAAGTTAACCTGCATCAAATTTCAACCCCAAAGATTAACAGCTAAATTCAATATTCCTCTTTTAACTAAAAGATCTCTTCTAATATTTAGTGACTGGAAGCGCCGCGTCTCGTTGCATTAATGTATCCGGGCCGATTCAAGGCGTCCTAGTTATCTATACCGTAAGCTATAATGGATCTTTGATATCATGTAACCGAATCTGTCCCTTCAAATTTTGAAATATTACATCACATTCAACTGCCACATCTTACATCGACTTCACAAAGTAAAATGTAAATTGGCAAAATTTAACGTCTCAAATGAGAGTAACAGTTTTTAAGAAGGGTTTATTGTGGGGTAGATAAGATACATTTATACTCAATAAAGAACTACAATTTTATATACTTCTTCTCTGTGAAGGAAGGAACAATATCTTTCAGGAATCGCAAGCATTTTTCAATCTTCATATGTGTCTTGAAGATAGT
Source organism: Kuschelorhynchus macadamiae (assembly GCA_030620095.1). Taxonomy (NCBI): domain Eukaryota; kingdom Metazoa; phylum Arthropoda; class Insecta; order Coleoptera; family Curculionidae; genus Kuschelorhynchus; species Kuschelorhynchus macadamiae. The sequence goes on from JAUTXW010004679.1 coordinate 856,881, forward strand.
ACGTATGTTGGACCGCCGAAGTAATCGTCCTATTTTGACTGTAGTGCCATGTATGTAGGGGAGAACAACACTACCTAACGAGGGCTCCTTATCATTCTCCTTTCGCGGAGTCGAATTACTATATCTTTTAATTGAACGCGTAATATCTTCAGAGCTTCGGTCAGTTTCTATGTTCCCGATGTTAGTCAATCTTGATCAGAAATCGAAATAGGTCTAAATACTAGTGAGTTAACAACCGTTTTCTTTTCTGCTGGAGGTGGTGGGAATCTATTTGTATGCGTCGGATTTCTATATACAGAATGTCCTAATGTACCATTTTCCTTCCTTTGAACAAATACATCTAGAAAGGGAATCGTTCCATTACATCCAATCTCCATTGTGAACTTAATATTATGATGTTGTTGATTAAGCTGGTCCAAAAATATAAGGAGATTATCTTGTTCATGAGGCCAAATAACAAATGTATCATCTACATATTTGAACCAGTATTTTGGTTTTCGTGGAGCGGTTGTTACAGCAATATCCTCAAAGGCTTCCATAAAGATATTCACTACAACCGGGTGATAGAGGAGATCCCATAGCTGCCCCTAAAGTTTGTTCCTAAAAAGTTATTTGAAATATGAAATAAGAGAACGTAAGGAAGATAATTTTCCATTACGTCTTTTAAGTTCCTATCAAGATTATTATGATCTAATATATCTGATATAATGGAAATCGAGTCGTTGACAGGAACATTTGTGTATAGTGATTCTACATCGAAAGTGACCAAAATATCTTCGGGACCCAATTGGTTTGCCTTAAGTTTTTCTACGAAATGTCTAGAGTTTTTTATAAAAGAATGTGTTTCTCCAGTAAATGGATAAAGAAAAAGGGAATCTTGGAGCGGCTTGGCTTTAATGATTTCTTCTCCACTGGTGGTAGACTGGATGCGTTTATCAGATTGGTGACGCGTCTCTCTATTCTACTTGTAGGGTTTGCCTTTATAACCTTATAGGTGTTGTTGTCCAAAAGTTGAGTTATGTTTTCAACGTATTCCGTACTGTCCATGACGACTGTGGCATTGCCTTTATCTGCTGCAACGACTAGAATGTTTACATTTTTATTTAAGTTCTTCACCGCTTTCTTTTCGTATGCGGAGAGATTCGACTTTGGTGGTTTTGAATTTTTAATGATCTTGTATACTTATTAACGGCATCGACGACAAGTTGATAATTGTATTCTGCAGAGGTTTCACTGGATTGTTTCTGTTCAGGAGTGCTTCAAACATTTGTTGCTTAAGTGTAACTTCTTGATGGATTTTTTCTGCCTGTGCATTGGTCTAATCCCAAGAACCATGATTTCATGAAGCATCCTTAAGAGTTTGTTCGTTCAACTAGATAACTCTTAAATATATTAAAACTGACAATAAGATATTTTATATAGAAGTGATAAGTGTAATTTAAACAAATGATACATTTACTTTAAAATGGTTTTATGAATGCCTTGAATGAGCCGATAAGGCTAGAGTTCTTCAGAGCATTGGCTTTATGACTTATTTAAAAAATGTACTTAAATATCTTTTAAGGTAGGGCCTTTTTAACTTTAAAACTTTCTTTAACAGCAGATCTTATACTTAAAAAGGCTTTATAAGAAGGTTTATGAAAAGATTTTATCAGTATATTGGAGACCTTTATAAAGATTAAATTGTTTCTTGGGGAGGAAACGAATTATTACAGTGATTCACACTTCGGTGAGCACAGGTCAAGTATAAATACTTGTACTTTGCTCTCAGGAAGCGTTGCCAGAGCTGGTACATTTAATACCGCTTGTACAAGAGTACATTTTTTATATTTCTGGTACGTTTTGTACAATATTAAACCTAGATTAGGACGGACACGAAATTTTTCAAAATAAAAATAAAAGCACTTAACTGACAACACTGAATATCGATAATTTTCACAATATCGATAGGTTTTCCTACCCACTACTCGTCATTAATTATTTACATCATCACTAATACTAATTAAGTTTAATTAAAAATGAAAACAAAAACTAGAAACCGTTTATTGCATGAAACGTGCAATTCACTATTAATGGCGAAATATTTATTAGGCAAGACTTCTTGTTTTGAGTGGAATCCTTATTAAAAAAGGATATCATTTACGAGTAATTAGTAAAAAATCTACCCGCATAGAAACATAATGTTGTTTTTTTTTTTAGAAATAATATATAGATTGCCGGATTTATTAAAAAACAGTTAGTTTACACACTAGGGTTGCCAACCCTCCCGATTTAAGCAGGAGTTTCCCGCCTTTTAGGCGAAATAAGCATTAATTGTTGCAATATGGAAGAAGAAAAATTATAATTTCATGAATTTCGTTCATGTAACAACGAAATAAACCTTGATGAAAATGTACACTTGGGTGACTCCACAAGTGTCTCGGCTAGGCCAGGATTGTTGGATTCAATACAAAAATAAGTTTTTTTTGCTTTGTAATTTATTTTGGAGGACGTTATCCTTTCTACCGAAGGAACTAGCCTCCCGTTTTTGCTTTTTGCAAATCTGGCGACCCTATTTTAAGTTGGATTTGGTACAATTTTTTGAAAGCCTCATGCAACACTGCTCTCAGGAGTTTATTCAGTATTTTGATCTCCTGAAGTGAAGATGCCTTGTGTAATAGCAGCTGAAACGTCGGAAAGTAATTCCAATTTGACACTGTGCAAACCCATGATTCCTTAATTGACTATAGCCGTGAAAGTGCTATGTATAACAGAAAATTTCGGAAATATATTTTAGGTACGCCTATGCCAACCATTATAATTATAAAGTCAATGCCCTTGCTTAAAGTCGGTATAAATAATTGAACTTAAAATTCATATTTGAAAATATATTTTAATTATCATTTGTGACATTTTTATAACCAGAAGAGATTCTTTTGAAAATTTATTGGTGTTTATGATATTCATTCGTACACTTATCTACGTCATTTTTCAAAAAGTAATTTGTACGCTGCACAGAACTCTGTGGGTGTTGCTAATTTTAAGGTCAGAAAATTAATTTGCAATTTACCTGCTACCTACGAAGTTGATGTTTATCATGAACATTGACAAAACATTTTTTTTCTTGTCAATTCAGGTATACTTTTTTTGTGTTACGTATTAAGCAAATTTTAATATTGGATATCTCGATTATTTTTTTTTAAACGGCTACATTTTTAAGCATACAATTCAAGAGAAATTCTGAATAACCTAAAACTAAATTTTAAAATCTTTGAAAATATAAAATTAGATATAGAAAAGCTCGCTTCAAATTAGATTTTTTGGCTCCAAAAGTAGCAGTTTTTAATGTAGATAGGCTATAGTTTTTAATGTAGATAGGCCAAAAAATATCTTTTATGGGGTAATTAAACCTCCAACTTTTTTTTGTAATATTGGATGGCAAAAAAGTAGAAATATCTGTCAATTTTGTTGCCACAACATAACTAGATATAGATATAGATATTCTAGTAAGTATTGAAGTTAAATTATAGTAAGCATAGCTGTTTAAAATGCCAGCATATGGCATTTTTAATCAATAGAAATCGAGGTCAAAATATAATCAATAGGCATTTTTCCCAAATTCCAACCAAACACATTTTAGCAAGTATTTAAGTTTAATTATAATAATAATAGCTATATAAGAATGCCAGATTATGACATTTTAACAATATATAACAAATAACAAAATGAGAGGAAAAAATATAGCTTTTATTATCATATTTTTGTTTCAAAATTAAACTAAAATTGGGTAGTTTTATTTCGCTTATTTTTGCTATAATATTGCCAAAACATGCTACATTTACGTTTATAACCTATAAAACTTTACTTAACCAAACTGAAGATATATTTAGAAAAACGAATATAAATTATTTACCATTTTTAATGTCTAATAAAAAGATTAAATATTCCACCACATATCATAGAAAAACGCCGTCTTGGGATAATCGTCGTTTAATTTAGTCTTAAATTAGCCATTTTTTAGCGAGTATTAAAGGCAAACCATTTTTATTGGCAAATTTTTAGTAAATGTTGCTACATTTTGATTACATTGGAAAATTATTGCCATTTGATAAATATTTGCTTACAAAGTGGCCAATTTCAAGGAATATTTACTCCAAAAATAGCCCAAAGCTTTTTATGATCCGCCATGATTGAAATTAAAATTAAACTAATTTCCTAGTAGCCATTACTTGACCACTTTAAACAATAAACATATTCTTTCTACCTATAAATACGTATTTTCATGCATGTTTTTTTTACGTCATGAACCCTTTAATCAATTTTCTTAGTAACATACATTTCCAAAATAAAACAAAAATATTTGTAGAAATCGAAATTTTTAGTTTCAAGAAGGGGCGCGTGTTTTACATGCCTATCTTAGATTCTCTTAACAGTAAAAGTTCCTTCGCAAGTGTTTTTTGTCCCTACCAACCGTCAAACCATGATTTGTTATCTTTGCATTTCCTCTTGGCTCATAAATTCTTACACTGATTGGCTCTGTCAATACTATTTCTACATAGAAACATATTCTTTCTACCAATAAAAACTTATTTTCATGCATGTTTTTTTACGTTAGGGGCTCTTTAACGAATTTTCTTAGTAAATTACATCTCCAAAAAAAAGAAAACGAAATGTTTAGTTTCAAGAAGGGGCGCGTGGTTTACGTATCTATCTTAGATTATTTTGACAATAAAAGTTCCTACCCAAGTGCTTTTTGTCCCCACCAACCGTCAAATGAATATTTTACACAATAAGTCATATTGTACGTATTTCTACGAAACCCTGATTTGTTGTTTGCATTTTCTCTTGGCTCATAAATTCTTACACTGATTCACCCTGTTAATACTAAGAAAAGGCAAAAAATGAGAAATTATTTAGGTAAATTTCGGAAAAAAATGTTACTCAAATTTCGGCTAAAAAACAAGTCAGAATTCAGCTAAAAAAGCTCGATTTTAAAGTCAAAAAGTAGCTAATAAACCCAACCATAAAATCAAAAGAGAGGGTCGTATAATTACCAATCGGCCATTTTTACCCCATTATGGCCCAATTATTATTACCCACTTTAGCCATATTTTCATCTTTATACTGTAATAGAACTGTTATTTTGGCTAGCCACTTTAGCTAATTAGCCAGGGATATTAGCTAATATCACAGGATTTTAGCCCATATATGATTATATGTGTTACTTGGGTACACCGCCCGTCGAAGGTTGAGTCCCGCTTGCTTCTGTTTGAAATCATTTGATGGAAGACAAAAAGTTTGGAGTCGGCCTGGGGAAAGATAGGAGCAAGAAATGTTTGGGGGTTGTTCAGTGATAGTATGTGGAGGAATTTTTATAGATCATAGTACGGAACTTTGTGTGCTATCAAGAAATTCTTTAAATGCACAGGGATATATCGACGTACTAGAGCAGTATGTTATTCCGTTTGCCCACCTTATAGGCCAAGACTTGTACCTCTGACTGTACCTCTCTGATGTATTAACGTTTTTAATCAACTTATCATTTGAGGAGGCTGTTTTTCCCTGTAAACTGAAAATAGCTTCGGTTATTCCTGTTTTTAAAAAGGTCGATACAAATAATTATGACTATCGTGCAATAAGTCTACTAAGTAGTATATCAAAAGTCTTTGAGATGTGTCTAAAAGATCAATTAACTTCATTTTTTAATAAATATAACTTACTTTCTTATGCACAACATGGTTTTACACCGTCAAAGAGTAGAGAAACTGCTCTATCATAATTTCAAAACAAAATTGTTGATGCTGTAGACAGTCAGAGGTTTGTGATGAGTTTATATATAGATTTTTCACGTGCTTTTGATTTGGTGGATCATCGACTTTTACTAGCAAAGCTCTATCGCTATGGGATTCATGATAAGGCGTTAAATCTTCTTACCAATCGAACTCTGTATTTCACTATTAATAACAAAAAAAAACAGCTGTCGCTCGATAATACAAGGCGTGCCTCAGGGATCCATCTTGGGTCCCTTACTTTTTATAATATTTTCTAACGATCTTATACTATACCTTCGAAAAACAGCAACTGATGTCGTTCCAGTATGCTATGCCGATGACACAAACATTCTAATAGTAAGGCCAGATATAATATCTTTACAAAATACTGCTGGAAATATTTACAACTATATACTAACCTCAAAAAAAACACTTAATTCTAAATAAAAATAAGGCACAATTTATACTTTTTTCCTTTAGTAGACGATAAGTTGATGAATGTTTTGCGTTGTTTCATGGTGCATCAAATCAAATGAGCCGCTCAGACAGTGTTAGATTGTTAGGCCTAAACTTTGAGAGCATGCTTCAGTGGCATGCCCATATTGACGACCTTTGTGGTAGGTTGCGCAGTTTCTGCTATGCCTTAAGATTTCTAAAAAATCATTGCAGTCAAAGTATTTTACTGACCTTATACTATGCCAATTTTCAATCACATTTGCGCTATGGCATCTTAAATTGGGGCACTAGTACATATTAAACGTATTATTTCTGTTACAAAAGTACGCAATACGAATAATCTATGGTCTCTTAAATAGAGAGTCATTTAAGCCCGCTTTCCACAATCTCAAAATCTTGACTCTTTTTGACATATATATCTTGGAAGTATGTACATATGCTTATAAAAACAGATCCACTCTTCAGTTAAACCGATCTGGGAGAACTGCTCTTGCCTAACAGTCACAGGTCGTCATTTTATCAAAAAAATGTTATATTCAATGCATGCAAGTTTTTTAATTTGTTGGATAATGATATTAAGGGTCTGTGACATTGGATATTTTTAGATCCAAGTTAAAAACACTTTTACTTGAAATTATCTGTTATTCCCACCAAGACTTTTTTACATGAACTTAATTTTATATTGTTTTACTAGTAATTTAAGTTATTTTCAGGCGTTTTCTTCAATTACTGTATGACTTGTAATACTTTTCAATTGAGGAAATAAATGATTAATTGATGCGCGATCCCACGTTGCATGTATTGTAACTGAGTATTTGGACAATAATGGTATGGACTGTTTACCATGGCCTGCGAGAAGATGAAGATTTATGAAACCAACTGGGGCAATGCTTACGAAAAAGACCTCTCGATTAATAAGAAGTATGCCAAGGAGTGTAGAATCAGTAATTAGAGCTAAAGATAGAAATACCAGATATTAGTTATTTATTTTTTAGTCCTAAGCTGGATTAATCTTCACTGATTTACTCTTAAATAAAACGTTACATTTTTGTACAAAACATTGTTTCATTTTTATTGAACGCAGTATCTGATCTGTTTTTGACATTTGACGACAAGCTAACCAAACACAAATGGCATTTTGACAGTTTTAATTTCGAAGGTTACTAGATCTTTTTGAAGACTTTTGAGTCTGTATAGATAATATGGTAAAAATACAAGGTTTTACGTTAAACGTTGCATTTCCTTTAAAAATAGAGATAGAGCAAGGCATCAAAAGCCAAAATAATCATAAAAGATACGTCTAAATTATAAACTACGTTATTCTACAGGGCGTTTCAAACATTGTGCAAAAAAACATTATTTCATATTACACCCTGTATATAAAAATAATGAAACAAGTTGACAAAAACAGAAACGCAGAATTACTGTCTATGAAATTTCCTTTCGACTGATGTAAAGCGCAACAAAATTCGATAAGGCGTTTAAAAGACGTAGCCCTTCAAAATATACCTAAATATTCAGCTCGTCAGTGTTATTAAGCGGTTTTCACAAATTACCCTGTATATCAGAAAAAGTACTTGCAGCTATAGTTTGCTAGACAACCCTGCAGAAACGTCTCTCTCTACTAATAATTATCGCTAAAATTGACATTTTGATTAAAAAACACATGCAGTCGGATCTCGTACTATTATAAACCATTGGGAAAAAAGTTTTTGTGCCCCTTAATATTTTGGATCTAGAAGCACCACTGCTGTTCTGTATAAAAGAACATATTAATTAATAAGAGCGCAAGTAGATGAGTGTGAACTTTGACTTTGCCAATTTACCTAAAATTTTGACAAAATGATTATTACTATTATTATTATACCTACACCACTGTTGCGAAACTTGTTCACAAGGTCTTGTATTTTAATCATTTTGGCGTTCTTTGCGACTGCGATTAAAGCCGATGTCGCACGAAAAATAAGACGGGTTATTCGAGATTGAGAGCATGTAAGCAATTCAAATGTACGCGAAAAAAAGGCAAAAAGTGGGGAACAAGTTGCGCAAGTTCTGTATGGAGATAAAAAGAAAGGGTTTATAATAAAGATAATGCATATTTAGTAGGTTCGCTGATTACTTGTATTTCATAAAAAGACTAAAAATACTTAGCAAGAAATGTAAATGAATACGCCACACCCACTTTATGGTATCACCGACCTTTTGCAAGCAACCAGCCGGTTTGACGCATAAAATGATGATGTCAAGTAATTCGTAAGATTTGTTTTGAGATGATCTTGCAAAATTCGTAGAACTGTTATCTCCCAAGGCCAATATAAATACATACCAATTGATATGAGCTTCCTCGAAAATCAAATATAATTTTCCTATAAACAAACATATTAATTTTTGTCACGATTACAGAAACTTGTGTTTATATTTTTTTAATTATATCCTTACATCAATCAGGGAGGAAATAATTTGATGGTCAGAATATAAAACCTACTGCCACCGCCACCGCTAATTTTTATTCAAACTGATTAAAACTTCATATTGGGCACTGGTTTTAGGATTACTTTATGCTGTCATAAACGAATTTTTTTCTGTGGACACACCCCTTGCTGACACACTTTACTAATTTTGAGATTACTTTTGTATCATGAACAAATTTCCTTTGTGAAGGTTTAAAGGAAAAACATGCTGCCACTGCTAATTTTTATTCAAATGTATTAAAACTTTATATTTGGAACTAATTTAAACTGATTTAAAAAGAATTTCCTCTGTGATTTCCTCTGTCCTACCTCTTAATAGGATGTGCAATTTTTAAACACATTTTAATATATAATAATTATAATTAAAATTCAAGTTTTGTTACATTAATATTTTATCAGATCTAGTTATTATTTATTTATACAGTTTATATGTATATATATATATATATATATATATATATATATATATATATATATATATATATATATATATATATATATATATATATATATATATATATATATATATATAGCTATTTTTTTTAAGGCTTTTTCTTTTTTTTGGATATATATTTAGGGTTTTGGTTCTTGGGGATGTAAGATCCAGGGATTAAAATAAAGTGTTTTTCTTATATGTTTTTTTTTATTTCATTTTTGACGTTTTGGTCAGGCAAAATTTTTTTTTTATGGTCTGTAAAAAATATTTTACATTTAAATATGGTATATATATATATATATATATATATATATATATATGTATATATATATATATATATATATATATATATATATATATATATATATATGTATATATATAATATAAATATAAATAAATATATATATATATATATATATATATATATATATATATATATCAGGCAAAATATATATATAAATATATATATATATATATATATATATATATATATATATATATATATATATATATATATATGTATATATACATATATATATATATATATATATATATATATATATATATATGTGTATAAAAATATTTATATATATATATATATATATATATATATATATATATATATATATATATATATATATATATATATATATATATATATATATATATATATATATATATATATATATTTTTTTATGGTGTGTAATATATATATATATATATATATATATATATATATATATATATATATATATATATATATATATATATATATATATATATATATATATATATATATATATATATATATATATATATATATATATATATATATATATATATATATATATATATATATATATATATATATATATATATATATATATATATATATATATATATATATATATATATATATATATATATATATATATATATATATATATATATATATATATATATATATATATAAGGCTTTTTCTTTTTCTTGGATATATTTTACGGTTTTGGTTCTTGGGGATGTAAGATCCAGGGATTAAAATAGTGTTTTTCTTCGTTTTTTTTTTTTTTTATTTCATTTTTGACGTTTCGGTCAGGCACGAAGCTTATGTCATTATGGGACTAGTATTTTTCTTTTGTCTGTGTTAAGTTTTGTTCCTTACAGTTATGCAAGATTACTAAGTTTCTATTGGAGCCCTTTTTTCCATTTTTTTGGTTTTCCTAAGAATTTTAGGATTAATTGAAAGAGATGAAAATAATTTCCACTATTTCTCCTCTTCAAAACGGTAAGGTTAATTTTCCAATCCAACGTTTCGGATTCGACAACTGTCTTAATCTAAAGGCGGACCTGGATTTATTTCACTACTCAATGTCCTTCATAACTAACAAATAAATTGTGATATAAGTCATAGCATACCTTTGATTTTTCTTGAGAAAATCGGCATTACTTGAAGAATTCCGAAACAACGCCATCTAGTGGCCACTAACAAAGACATTAGGGTAGTTTATGGCTTCAGGAATAAAGCAAAAAAGCACTTTTTTTCGACACCAAGTTGAATAAAATCGGTTCATCCACAAAAGAAATATCTATCTACATTTCAAAGTCAAAAATGTTTGACCTTCCCCCACCACTTTATTTTAGAAAATAGACAAAAATGGTCTGAAGCAAAAAAAGTGCGAAATGAGGCGTTTTGGCTACATGCCTGCTTATAGAACATGACACATTTTTATAAATAGGAAATAAAACAGCAGAATATATAATATAGAATTTTATTGTTATTTTAATTAATGCTTACTCATAAAATGTACAATAAAACGAATAACAGATGGATAGAAACAAATTAATGAGCAATAGTGAAACCTCCGTCATAAAAAAAGGACAAAGCAAGTCCAACACTTAAAAATAAAATGTCCTACTCTCTCTAGTTTTAACCCTTAACTGGTATTTCCCGTCTACGAGACGGACTGAATTTTTTTTTATTTATTTCTATTTATACAATTTACAAAATTCGTTTGCCAGACCGGCATGCGCAGTTCGTCCACCTTCCCGCTGCTACGTAGCATATGGTAAGTGGAAGTTCAAATTCAGCAATTAAGAGTTATTTTATTGCTGAGTAAGGCAGCAATACCCATCCCACGAACGGAGGTATACCAGTGCTGTTACTGTTTTCGTGCTAGCGACTTCCATTCCAATTCTTGCAATGCAAGTCTATTATATTGAATATATAACCGTCAACAGCTATTGGGATGCCAATTATTGCAAAATTAAAAGCAAACCTAGTACAGAATCTGAATAATCTGAAGGTGAACAAAACAGGACTGAAGAACGCCCCGTTGAAGTCATTAAGGCATTCGACAGAGAGAAATGGAAAAAAAATGCATTTTGCCTAAAAAAAACAATTTTAAGCGGGTTAAGGAGAGCAAACCATTCTGAATCTGATAATATCTTTGTAGAGTATTCAAGTTTAACCAAGAAAGCTTTGACAAGTTTCAGGCAACACGTGATATAGGCAGTGATATTTTCAGATTCACAATATCTAAAAAAAAAACATTTTTCATATTTGATAGGTTCAATAGTCCGAATGACAGAGATAAAAACAAAGCTATACTGTTGTGGCTATTTTTGTTTATATAACTGATACTTTTCGAAAAAAATTAATAACAAGCCACTGCTTTGTTATAAATTTAATAATAATAATAATAATTAAAACTATACAATAACTATATACAAAATGTCTTCCCATTGCTATGACAATATGAAAAACTATATTTTTTTGCAAAGCAAAAAACAAAACATAAATATTATTCTTGACGATTTTTTTTTACTTAAAGCTCTATGTTTGACTCTAAAATTTTTCCAGAGTTTCGAAAAAGTTTCACCCATACTGACTAACGTTCGTAAAACCTTCGCCAAAATACAAAACCGCATACGAGAGCAAAATTAGCTGAAAAGTACCGGGTGTTTACTATAAACGAACCCTCGTATATTAATTGTATGTGCACAGGATATTCCGAAAAAAAAAACATGGCAAACCAAGTTGTTTATTAATAAAAACCCTGTTTGTTATACATTACAGCTCGTAACCTCCTCCTTTGATTTTCTGAACCAGTCACAGTAAAAAATTGAACTTTGGCACACCGCAATGTCAGACTAAATGGCCATTTTTGTGTATATGTGAGAAATTTAATGGAAAGGGGAGCAGAGTAGCATGTCGTTTTAACCTTAATTTGACCCCCCAAAAAGTAGCAACATTAAAATTGTCCAGTTCAAAATAAAATGGCGGTCATCCGAAAATGTGACAGAATCTTAATATACAGGGTGTGAAATAAAAATACTTCGAAATTCAACAACTTTTGGAAAAATCGCTCAGACCCACGAATTGTTAATTTTGCAAGTTTTTACCTCAAATAGAAATATACAGGATGGTGGTAATTATAACAAAACGGATAGAATGTTCATCTTAGTTTCTTTAAATGGTCTCTCTTATGGCCTGGTGTCTAAGCAGAAGTAAATATTTTTCTGCTTTAAAAGAAAATGTTACATTGAACTGAAAAGTGCGAGGGATGCGCAGATGCCAAAATCTTATACACCATAATTAATTATTCATAGTATTAAATAGGATTTAAAATATTGAAAAAGGTATTTAAAGAGAATTAAAAGTATTCAAAGGTAATTAAGAGTATTTTAAAGATAATTGAAAGTATTTAAAACGTATCAACAGTATTAAATTGGAACAGAAAAATGTATTAAAAAAGAGAACAGCTAACTTTTCTTTTAGAGTAGAAATTTTTTCTTTCTTTCCGACATACAGGGTTTTTAAGAAAAATTGATTTTATCAAAAATGGTCTGCTGAACAAAACCAACTTATGACAGTCAGATTCAGTATGGTCTATCAGATTATGAACAGGGTTGCCACCCTTAAGTATTCCACCATGAATACTGTATACAGGGTGCACCAAAAACTCTACCGATTCTAACTATTAACAATGTTGAATTTCTGCTTCACAAGGTAGGTAGTATTCCAGACCTTTGTTACCCACTGTATTATTGGAACATATTCTTAGTTAGTTCAAAATGGTGGGTAAACAGTTTAATAAGTCTGTATACACAAAAATAATATGTGAAACTGTATTTTATTGGAAAAAAGCGAATTATATCAATGATAAAAGGCGATTTTTTTCGGTAAAAATGTCCATTATTACTAAAACTGGCATTAGAAGCAACATCGAATGCAAGATTGATAAACCAAACCCAATAAATCACTATTTAACGTCCACGTCTTAGTTTTGGTGAACCCTGTATACAGTATTCATGTTGGAAAATGTAAAGGTGCCAACCTTGTTCATAATCTGATAGATATACCTTTGATTACCACAAGTGGGCTTTGTTCAGCAATTATTTAAAAAAATCAATTTTTCGAAAAAACTCCGTATGTCGGAAACGAAGAAAAAAATTTAAAAATCGCTAGAAATTATTTTTTCGTACCTAGCTCTAGATTATGTTGGTTGAACAAAGAGAAAAAGAAATCTTCCATAGTAAGAATTCTGGTCGAACAAACTTTTTAAAAAATGACAGGGTTTTATATAACATTTTCACAAAAATATTTCTATTTTTATTCTCAACTTGCCCAAGCTATCTCGACACGCGATAACTATTAATTTTCAACAGAGAAATTAAAAATGAATAGATACAATTTTAAATCATTCTGAAACAGGTTTTTCAGTAACTATTGAAAAAGTTTACAACACTCAAATCGAATTAAAAAATGTTATTTGTGACAAAAAAAAAACATCAAAACATATCATTTTTACTCATTAGTACAATTTCGAAAAACCCAGAAATAAATTTTAATTTAAAATTTTTAAAAATCCTCTTAAAATCCCATTTAGTTCAAGAGTTCATAAAAAAACTGAAAATGTGTTCGGAAAAATCCAGAAACAGTTTTTAGATGATTTTTTTTAGAAAGCCATTGACGAAGGAATTCTCTTAAAATCTCATTAAGTTAAAGATATATACAGTATACACACAGTTCACCCTCTTACAGGAGAAATTTCATAAAACCCGGACATAGATTTTTAAATATTAATTTTTAAAAGATATCGACGAAAGAATCGTCAAAAAAATCTCGTTTAGTCAAAAAGATATTGTAAATAAAGCAAAAACTCAATTTACTCCCTTAGGGTGGTATTTCGAAAAATCTAGAAATTGAGTTTAGATCATTATGTTTGCAAGCCCCTGTAATTTTTACCCCATAAGGGTGCAATTTTAAAAAATCTAGAAATCCATTTGTAGAAAATTATTCTTGGAAGCCATGAATGAAATAATCGTTCTAATTCTCATTTAGTAACAAATTTCAACCCTTTTTAGCTCCCAGGGGGCGGGTTTTAAAACATATTTTTTTATTGAGCACCTACATCGCATAAAGAAGGCCCATGCCAAATTTCAACATTTTATTTTTAATGGTACACATTTCACCCTTTTGCACTCCCTTAAGGGTGGAATTTGGAAAAATTCAGATATCGATTCATAAATAATTATTTGAGAAAATGGTTAACAAATGAATCGTCTTAAAATTTCATTCAACTAGGAGACATATTGTAAAAACCTAAACTATATTTTAGCCCTTTTCAAATTTTTAGGCGCGAGTTTAAAAAAAAAAAATTAACTGGCCTTACCTCAATGCCAAATTTGAACGTTTTATTTTTAATGGTACATATTCATTTGAAAAATGCAAAAATTGATTTTTCGATTATTATTTTTAAAAGGCGTGAACGAAAGAAGCGTTTTAAAACCTCTTTTAGTAATTAAGTATAAACAAATTTCATGCTTTTTGCCAACTTAACAGTAAAATTTAGAATGATTAATTTTAAGATAATTATTTTTGAAAGCCCTTGAGAAAAGAATAGTCTAAAAATATCATTTAGTTGAAAAGGTATTGTAAAAACACATTTCGCCGATTTTCACCCCTTTAGAGGGTTTAAAAAAATTCTCTTCTCTTGCACTTCCGTCACAAAATAAAATGCCAAACTTTCGTTTTATCTTTGGCACTCTCATAGATCTAGTGGGCTATAAATATGTTTTAAAATATGTATGGATTTGACTGAAATTGGTTTGTGTTCTCCAAAAATTATTAAAAAAATCTATTTTTTTTCTCATTTTAATTGACATTTTGGCTTTAAGTGTTCCTAAAATGATTATCAGAATATTTTAATCCCCTAAACATTATTAATAATCTAGGCCCATAACGCCTCAATAATACCTTTTCTGCTCATATCCTATTCAGGAAGGCAATCTCTCATTTTGCTGCCATTTAAAAATGTCCCCCAGAACATTCCCCATTTTACATTGAAGTATCCATTTTCATTTTCCATTTATAACCAGTTAAAGCATAATAGACATATGGATTTCCCTATTTTTCCTGAATTGAAACCTATTAAAAATATATTGAAATGTATTTAAAGAAAATAAAGCATGTTTAAAAGAATAAATAAGTATTTAAAATATATTTAACAGGGAGGTGTACAACATATTGAAAGATCTGCGCGCCCCTTGGTAAACTTACACCATAAAAAAACTAAGTATTTGCTTTTATTCCAGTCGTTTCGATAACGAATTTCAAATATCAATTAAATGAACTTACAACATAAGATATGTTACATCAAATATACTTCTTAAATTCAATTTTTCTTCTGAAAAATACCAAACTTGCTTAACTTGTATGTATCTAACAGCCTAATATGACATTTTTTTTGTCTTTCAGTCTACTTTAGGTTTCCTATACTTATATGCAATACTTTTTGAGCTATTTGATTGAAAGGAATGAATGATGATATTCAACCACCATACCTTCCTGGTTTATTTTAAAAGAGATTGTCAATTTGTCACATTTTACTCTTTGTGAGGAATTCAAGTATTTCCATAAGATAATTGTTAAAATGAAAATGTACCCTTATTGAAGAAAAATTTGATATTATACTTATATTTGGGTAATGCCATACATTTTTTTAGTATCTAGAGTTTTGAGAGACTGCTGCAAGGTTTTCGAAATACTGAAGAAAAACCAGTCGTTGGAAATGAAGAAAATCAGTTCAGGGTAATTGGTTCAATTGTTGAAAACCCATACAAAAGTCAACGAAAACTTAGTGCAGAAACAGGAATCACCAGAACTAGTATCCAAAGGATATTAAAAAAATATTAATCATCCTTATCACATCCAACTACATCAATATCTGCTTGACAGTGATTCTCAAAAACGGATTAAATTTTGTGCTTTATACACACGAATCAACCTTCCATAATAATGGGCTAATAAACAAGCACAATTTTCATTACTACGATAACAAAAAACACAGTTTCGAAAAATTGATCACCTGCATAGATTGTCGGTTAATATATGAAGAGATATTTTAGGATCGTATGTAATAGGTCTATACATCTTTGAAGAGCACCTAAACAGTCAAGAGTTTCGAAGATATTTAAATGAAAATTTACCAGAACTGTTGGAAAATGTGCCCCTCAATATATGACAATCAATGTAGCTACACACAAAGAGGAGGTCCACAAAATTGGATATGTTTAAAATATGGTATACAATACACCACCCACAACACCAGAAAATATGAAACACCGAATTCGAGCTGCTTTTAGAAGTATTACACACAAATGGTAATAATTATCAGGAAATTATCTGAAAGAAGAGTTCAGTTATGCTTTCAAGAAGATGGTCGACATTTTGAACATTTGCTAAGATAAAAAGTAACATTTTTTAATAAAATTTTGCCGTAATCATTGTCAGTGTCTTTTGATTCATTTAATTGTGGTTTCATCTTTTATTATTGTTTGTTTTATAAACTATGACTTCCTGTTACAGTTAACCTTATCTTATTAAAGTATTTTAATTGATAAGTCGTTTACAGTTTTTACTTTTTTATTTAGTTAGTCAAAATCAATTGAAACTTTAGATGTTAAAAAGCAACTTTTATGACATTGCCTGATTACGAGTATCATATCAACTTTTTCTTCATTACCGTAAGTGTTCACTTTAAAAATTATCTTATAGAAATATTTAAAATCCTTACAAATTGTAAAGTAACTAATTATAAAATGTTACAGAATAACAATCAACTTTAAAATAAATCAGTAAGGTGGTTGAAAAACGACCAAGGCCTATTAAGGTTAAAAAATCCATATTGAATATCATTAATTAGTTCTAATCAAATAGCTCACAAAGTATTGCCGATAAGTATAGGCAGATTTAAAGACAATAAAGAAATAAGTCATATTAAACTATCAGATACAGGGTGTTCTACTTAAAAAAAATCAAGTTAAGCAAGTTTGTATGTCACATTTGTACATAAATTATTTATTACATGGACGCTGATAATAATCAGAGTTGTTTTTTGTTAATTCACCACCACACTTTTTCATTTTCTAAAACCATTCGTCATCTTTATTATAAAATATTATATGTCTAAGTTCAATTCTTTTTTTCGAGATATTAACATTTATATCTTAATTTTATATATGTTGTAGTTGTTAACCTTCTGAACAAAACATACCATGAGCACCTCAAAATCGTAGAAATCATTACAGAAACAGAATTTTGAGAAAAAGTTTTTCTGTATAAAAAATTAAGGAAAAAAATGTTTCTTGTTACAAAATAGCATTTTCACTGTGCGTAATCTTAATCTTTCTGGACTCTAGTCAGTTATACTTTATTTGGTTTGATTTAAAAAAAAAAGTAACATACAGAACTTGTTCAACTCCAAGTCCATTCAGTAATTCTTCGATAACTAATAAGCTATTACTGATAGTAGAAGAAAATTTTAAACAGGAAAGGTACTTGAATACTAAAAGCTACTTTCCTAGCGATATTTTAACAGGGTGTCCTTAAAACATGGTATATGTAGAAACTTGGTTATTTTAAATAGAGAGAAACCTAATGATACTTGTAATTGGGTAATGTCATAAAAATTGAGAGTTTTGAGAGACTGCTGCAAGGTTTTCGAAATACTGAAGAAAAACCAGTCGTTGAAAATGAAGAAAATCAGTTCAGGGTAATTGGTTCAATTGTTAAAAATCCATACATAAGTCAATGAACACTTAGAGCAGAAACCAGAATCAGTAGAACTAGTATCTAAAGGATATTAAAAACATATAAATCATCCTTATCACATCCAACTACATCAATATCTGCTTAACGGAGATTTTCAAAAACGGATTGAATTTTGTACTTTTGCAACTCGAAGCTCTCGACTCACTTCCCTCTTCGACTCTGACCCAGAAATCTATCATTTTTAACAGCAAAAAAATATTTAATCATCCACCCTCAAATATAAGGGGCATTTCTAATCCAAGACATTTTAAGCGAGAAGTGAGAAGCCTATTGATTGGGAAAGCCTACTATTCAGTTGCTGAATTTTTTGACGAATCATTTAACTGAATATGTAAATACTTTTTTAGGATTGTAATGGTTATTTTTGTATTTTATGCTTTACATATAAATCTGTTTTGTGTTTTTGTATTCACTCTGCTATGTTTTTTATACATCTAAGTACTATATGTTGAAGTTTTAATTTATATATTTTTATACGATCATATTTTATTTTAATATACAACTTTGTATTTGTTCGTTTACACAGTAAAATTGACTTGCTACTCTAGAGTATATATTGCCAAAAATGACAGGATTTTTTTTGTTGTTGCTTAGTTTAAGTTTGCTTTGTATATGAGATTTTTCTTAAATTACAATAAAGCTTTTTTTGACTTTGACTATACAGACGAATCAATGTTGGGCTAATAAACAAGCACAATTTTCATTACTACAATATCCAAAAACACACTTTCGAAAAATTAATGACCTGCATAGATGGTAGGTTAATGTATGGGGAGGTAGTTCAGTATCATATGTAATAGGCCCATACTTCTTTGAAGAGTACCTAAACAGTCACGAGTTTCAAAGATTTTTAATTGAAAATTTACTAGAACTATTGGAAAATGTGCCTCTCAATCAATGTAGCCAGACACTTTCGCGCAAACGTTCGAATGCTTCTTGATCTATGTTTTCCAAACAAATATATAGAAAGGAAGAGGAGGTCCACAAAATTGGCCAGCTTAATCCCCAAACCTGACTTGTGTCGATATGTTAAAAATATGGTACAAGATACACCACCCACAAGACCAGAAATTATGTGCTGTTTTTAGAAGTATTAAACACAAATGCTAATAATACAGGGAGTTATTTAAATGAAGACTTCAGCTATGCTTAGAAGAAGATGATCAACATTTTGAACTTTTGCTAAAGTAATTAAAATTTTTTCATAAAATGTCAAAGTTTTGCAGTGATCATTGTCAGTGTCTTTTAATTCATTTATTTATTTGTATTTTTCATGTTTTATTATTGTTTTTTTTTTATAAACTATAACTTTCTGTTACAGTTAACATTATCTTATTAAAGTATTTTAATTGATGTCTTTTATAGTTTTTTTTAGTGCAAATCAATTGAAACTTTGGTTTAAAAAAGTCACTATATGAATTGATTTAAAAAAAAAATAAACGCTATTTGTGTTACTGTGAACATAAACTGTAGATTTTAAAAAGCAATTTTTATGACATTGCCCAATTACCAGTATCATATCAACTTTTTTTTCATTACTGTAAGTGTTCATTTTAAAAATTATCTTATGGGAAATATTTAAAATCTTGCAAAGTATTACTAATTTTACAGAATAACAATCAACTAATAAAATAAATCAGTAAGATGGTTGCGAACTGACCAAGGCCTATTATGGTTAAAAAATACATATTGAATATCATCACTAATTAGTTTTAATCAAATAGCTTACAAAGTATTGCAGATAGGTATAGGCAACCACATTTGTAGATGAATTATTTATCACATGGAAACTGCCAATCAGAGTTGTTTTTTTTTTTAATTCACCACCAAAGTTTTACATTTTCTATAACCATTCGTAATAGGTATAGGACTCCTAACGGTCACTCACCTTTATTGTGTCCCTAGAATTCAATAAGATCATAAAAAATAGGATACTTTTATGGGACGACCTGTATATGTCAAAATAATTTTAAAATGTGGTTCAAACCACTCTACATGTAACGCCAAAAATGTATAACAAAATAATTAATAGTTTCTTATAGAGAGGCTGCGTCGTCTGAAATGGGTCACCCTGTAAACTTAGATTCTGCCACATTTACAAAAGACCACCATTCCAAAATATGTAACTTTAACTTCCTTATATTTTGGAGATGAATTAGGTTGGATGTTTTATTCAAACCTCTTTCCAGTTAACGTTTCTCTTCAAAATGGCTCCCAGTTACCATTTTGAAATGTTTAATTATGAAATATACACAGCAAACGAGCATTGAGACTGTCATTGAAGTATGTCAAACTTCAAATTTTGATCTTGACTGATTCAAGGAATAAAATGGGAAGAGACATTTAAGAACTGCTCTATATGCCCATTAAATAGATCTCTTCTTGCCGATTATAAATAACCTAGGATTGATACCTTTAAGATAATTCATAAATCTTTGCCATAAGAGGCAATGTATTCCAAGTGACTCTACCTTGGCAGAACTTTTTAAAACACTGCATCTTATAATCATAATAATAAGAATAATATTGAAGATAAAGGCATTAAATCTGGGTAATTTATAATCAGCAAGAAAGTAAAAATTATTTTGATGCGCTTTTTTGATACATCTGGTATAAATAAGAAATAATGTCTTAAAAACTTAAAGAAAAACCTTAAAACTTCTCTGTTGCAATATTTTTGTACCTAAAAAATAAATGTCCCTTTATAGTGAAACAACTGGTACAAGCAAAAAGGAACTGCATTTGTCTACTGAAAGAGTTTTGGGTGTAATGCTGAAGAAGAGCTGAAATAGTTCAATACAAAATTCTACAAA
Organism: Kuschelorhynchus macadamiae; assembly: GCA_030620095.1. Taxonomy (NCBI): domain Eukaryota; kingdom Metazoa; phylum Arthropoda; class Insecta; order Coleoptera; family Curculionidae; genus Kuschelorhynchus; species Kuschelorhynchus macadamiae. Next base: position 877,923 of record JAUTXW010004679.1, read on the forward strand.
AACAAATAATACTGCAATAGAAAAGAAAACAATTGGTTGTAGCAAGATAATTCGCGAAAATTGTGTGTTCAGAAAAATTAGGCTATTTTCAAGTGAAAACCAACATAAAATTTAAATTTTCTTTGTCTTACATTTTCAATAAATAATTGTTTCTTGCATTATATTATTTGTATTTGTAATAAATAAATAAACAATTATGATAAAAAACAAAATTTTGTAGCACAAAAACAATTTTATCGTAACCCGTCTGCCAGACGGAGGTGTACCAGTTAGGTTACATATTATAGGCATACCAGTTAAGGGTTACGGCAAATGCTGTACGTGAGGGGGGCCCGGGCCCATATTTTGGGCAACGCCGCCCATCTGGCTGCGGGTGTTGGTCGCGTACAGCTGTTGCTGGAAATTGTGGTATTGCTGGGCATAATTAGGATCAGAGGTAGTCGGCCCCACGAAAGGAGCTCCTTTAAAGCCGCCGCCCTGTCCCATTGAGGGAGGCAGCGGCTGAGAGGCGTCCGGCGCCATCCCCATTGGACTACCTTTCGGTCCGGCGACGAACATTTGTGGGTTACCGGGGCCCGGGCCCATGGGTCCTCCAGGACCTCCAGGAAACATTGCCTCAGGCCCTGGCCCTCCTGGTCCAAATGGATTCATTTGGGGTACTCGCATCATCGGCCGCATTCCTCCTGGTCCACCACGCATCATCGGCATCATTCCGGGACCTGGTCCTCCAGGACCCATGCCCATTCCTCCTGGCCCACCCATCATAGGACTGCCAGTTCCGTTCCCCATATGACCTCCCATAGGTCCCATCATAGATGGCTCTTGTCCCATTCCAGGTCCACCATCCATGTGTCCCATATGACCCATCGGGTTGCCTTGCATAGGTCCAGGCCCTCCACCTGGGCCACAGCTTTGGAAATATTGACCAGGCCCTGGCTGCATCTTGGAAGTATCCATCATGTTTATGGGTGATGCCAATCGTAGGAAGTCCAAACTAGGAGGCCCTCGAGGCCCTGTGGGAGGCCCACCGCCTTGTCCTTTAGCTGGCAGGTACTGTATTGTATTCGGGGCATTAGGTTTAACTTGCACATTAGCCCCATTAAATGGACTAGGTCCGGGCGCTCGACCCATCATTCTCTGCATCGGCATATGGCTGGGAAAGGCACCTGACAATTTTGGAGAATGTGACCTCATATGACCCATTGGAGAACCAGGATGAAAACCGTGAGGTGGCCCTTGCATTGGGTTCATACCCATCATTCCTGCACCTTCCATATCTCCCATGCCTCCATGACAGCTACCCATATCCATCATATGCATCGATGGTGATCCGAAGCTCATCATGGGTGGCCCTTGTCCTGGCTGACCGTTCAGGCTACTTGCCACACTATTTGTCAATTGTTGGCTCATTTGCGCTAGTGATGAAATGGGATCGAAATGCGTTTGCTTGGGATTCCCTACCATAGTACTGGTACAATTAGGATTCAAGGGGATGTTATCATTTCTGCCGCCCCCACAACTATACCCTGGCAAGTCCAATGGACTTGGTTTACCTTGTGGCGAAACTGTAACACCAAAACCGCCCATTTTTGCTTGAGATCCAGGGGATGCATTTGGTCCTGGAAACCTTGGCATATCCATCATATGCGGACTAGGTGTTGGAAAAAGATCATTCTTCAATGGGTCTGATGTAGGCCCTGGAACCGTTTGTGGGCTCATACCTGGTGTAACTGTGGTTGGCCCTGATAACCTTTGTGGAGGCTTTTCCCCTAGAACAAAGAGAGAGCATACCCTTGAAAAAATCTGCTGCTTAATTTGGCAAAGATCTTTACATATTACTATAAAAGGAAAAATATGACAGTTAATAACCGCAACTGGAATACGTCTTAGATGTTACTCAAGATGATTTTATTTTGGAACCAAATTGAAAGTTATACAATATCTGTTAACTAATTATCACTGGGTTCAGGTAGCTTATCACCAAAATCACTACGGCTCTAGGAAAAATTTGTATGATGGATGTCCCTTGCTAGCAAAAGTCCAAGGTTTTGTATTCTCTGGGCATTTATAATGTTGGGTTTCATGCCTTTTGTTCCTGATAAGCCAACAAAATGTCCACATTTTAAAATTTTTGAAATATATATCCACAGATATATAGATTATAGCAGGACATATTCAAAATGAATGATATTCAATTTTTTTATTCAAATCAAATCAAAATCAAATAGTTTATTATCAGGCAATTTGCAATTTACAATTAGAACATTTAAAATTGCAACCAGCGAAACATGTCATGTCAACTTAAAAAATGGTTAAAAAAAAAGACATATGCAATTAAAGACACCACAATTTAAAATAGCTATGAATATAATGAGAGTGTAAATCAGACACGAGGAAAAAAGCAGACAAAACATTTGTAAACTATATCAAATTAAAATAAATATTATTGAGAAACTCTTCAACACTTGAATTACATTTTTTTAAGCTATCTATATTTCTTAATCTCTCAGGTAGATGGTTCAAACACTTAACACACGGGAGGTGAAGAAGGGAACCAGTACGTACAGGATAACCATGTAGATAACTTCTTTGATGAAAGCAGTTTATGTTTTTTTAACATACTGCACTAGTAAGCAAATGCATAAACTTGGTATCGTGAGCAGGCCAAGATCTTTAAAATGTTTTCTACATGATTCCTGGTGTTTTAGCTTTTTGATACATCTTATGACTTTTTTTGTAAAATAAATATTTTATATGTGTCCCCTGCACCACCCCAATGACATATTCCATAACTTACTGTTGACAAAAATAATCCATTGTACATCAAAATAAGAGATTCTAGACTGACAGTGTCTCTTAGCTGTCGGAACAAAAAACAAACAGAGCTTAAACTATTACATAAAAAATTAATATGTTTAGTCCAAGTTACTTTATTATCAACATAGATCCCTAAAAATGTTAAATTTTGGACTTTTTAAAAGTACACTCTTGTCCACACACATATTTTTTGTACAAAATTGAACAAAGTTAGTCTTACAACTGTTGATACAGAGTCCGTTTGATTTACACCAGTTAACTATATTATTAATAGAAGTCTGTGCTTCCTGTATATTATCGCACAGGCCTTTAGAGCTTAGTAGCATGTTTGTATCGTCTGCGTAGTTTATATTTTTTCCCAGAGGATTGCAAAAGGATGGTAAGTCATTTGTAAGGGATGACGAAAAAGAAGAGAGTTTTTTACAATGCTCACAAAAACTATTTTTCATATTTCGAGGATAGGAATAAGTAACATTCTAAAGCCTTATATCTTAGGAACAAACCTGCTATTTTACTTTTTTTAAATATTCCAATTAATATTTATTTTATTGCATTATGACATTGTACGTGCATCTTACATGTCCCAAACTGCAATAATAATATGTTTTTTATAACCTGGCTTTGGAAACAATATAATTAACAAAGTTTGAAATATTATAGTTTCTAGGAAGGAAAATGTCCCATATATAAAATTATGTAAAATCTAAAAACAAAACTGTTTTTCACAAACACTTCCACTATATTTTTTGTAAACAAGCAACATGTTTCGCTACACAGTAAGAGTAAAGTAATATTTATTCGGAATTTTTAAAGATATAAAAGTCTGGGAATTTTTAAGAACTAGCCATAAACTTAATCTACCTAAAATTATTGAAATATATTTAACAGAGTTGAATTATTGAGTTCAATCTGATCGTTTAACAAACAATTTGAGCGTTTGACCTTATTTATTTCTAGAGACTCCAGTATATTCAGTTTATGACCCTTATTTTCTTTGTGTACAATTTTAAAATGTTTATCAAAGGTATGACCAGTCTAAAGTCAGTGGTTTGCATAATTGGACTCGGTTATTCCCTTGATAAAACATTTATAGTGCTCGTCTATTCTTTTACCAAAATATCTGTCTGTTTGACCTATAGACGTTTTGTCACAATCTCCACAATTTAGTTGGTATACACTGATTGTTCACATTTATTAAATTTTGGTTGAATATTTTATATAATAGAAATTTACCTATTTTAAAGCTAGAATTACCTATATATGATATAACTTTGTATGAAGTTATATTTACATCGATATTAGGGTAAATCATATTTATAGTTTTTTTATATACATTTTTTTGTAGAATTTTATCAAATAAATTAATATAATATCCATTGTTTATGTTGAATTGGATGACATGAGGAATTGTGTATGGTACTATCAGTATGTGAAGGTTTATGATACACATACATATTATTTTATCTTTTAATCTTAAATCTAAGAAATTTATACTATTGTTAGAAGCTAGTTCAATTGTAAATTTTATATTAGGATGAAGGTTATTAATATATTCGAGAAAAATGTTTAATTGTCATTCAGTTCCAGTAAAACATGCAAAAACATCATCAACATATCTATGCCAGTATATAAAATGTTTAAAAAAAGGATTCAAGTAAGGGGCCTAATAGTTTTCCCATAATTAAACCTTCTGAACTAGTATAAAGTTTATTATTAAATTAGAAGTAGTTTTGTTCTAAACATTCAGTAAGTGTAATATTTCTTATTTGTTGGCACACTCAACTGATTTTTTGTTTAAAAATTTTCTACTAATTTGATGTTATCTTTAGCAGGAATACTAGGAAACAGATTAGTGACGTCAAACGAGATTAGTTTCGCGTTATTTGGTAAATGAATATTTTTAATCTTATTAATTAAATTAAAGGCATTTTTAATTTGATATTTTGCTGTATTACACCCTATGATATAAATATTATTTTACTCTGTAAGTTTATTCATTCGAAAAGTAATATCGGAAGAAGCTACTGTGTAGCGAAACATGTTACATGTTTAAAAAAATATATAGTGGCAGTGCTCGTGAAAAATAGTTTTGTTTTTACATTTTACATAATTTTATTATGGATTTCCACCGAGTAACGGCTGACAAAATCGTATTGTCACATATATAGCTCAAAAACTAGTACGAACATTTTCTGGTCACCCTGTAAAAAAAGACAATTGAACCTCATACATTTTCTATAACCGATATGCCAAAGATTATGTGGCCCAAATTTTATGAAAAATTTTAATCAATTAATAAAAATATTCAAAAATTTAAAATGTGGAAATTTTTTTTGACCCACTGTCTATGTAGGTACAGTAAGTATACAAATTATGTTATCTTTAATTCCCTCAATAAATGAAAGAATTCATTACGAGGGAAGTTCCAGGTAAAGCGAATTTACCGACTTTTTTCATTTAAAATTTTACTCAAAAACAAACAATAAAGATTAAAGAATTTAATATTCAATCTAAATATGGATTTTGAAAAAGCTATGTAATTTTTTACATTCATTAAAACATTAATCAAAAGAAAAAATAATGATATGGGAAATAAGTAAATAAATAAATAATAAATAGGACTTACCACATGACGTGGCAGTAGGTGTATGAGGAGATGGTATCTGAAACCGGCAACCTTCTGATGGAACTCCAGGAGTAGGTGGAAACCGGGTGTCCATTGATGTGGGTGTATTGGGCCCTGACACCCTTGTGTGTGGAAGATCTGGCGTGTTACTGGGAAAACCACCGTCTAAATTTCCCGACAATACCCTGAAATTAAAAATACATATTTATACAGGTTGCAAATTAATTCATGATCAAAACTCTTGGTTGATCCCATAAAATTAAGAAAAAAAGTTCATATGAACAGCGGTCCGCAAATATATTCAATGTACAGGGCGTTAAAAATGTTTGTATAATGTACAAAAAAAAGTTAAATACAAAAGTTTCTTGGTTTAATTTGAATTTTATAATTATATTGTTGAGGTGATCATGCCATATATCTTTCTGAAAAGTTATACCGACTTTGCTAAATGGTTCTTTAGCTTCAAGCTTTTGATTGTTCATTTGAGTGGTATGGGTACTGTCCGATAATTTTGTGAGATAATAAACAAGATTGTCTTAGTGCATTCAACTGGACAAGGTTATTTACTCCCCATTCTACAATTTTAATGAGGTCCTCAGTTAGGGAAAGTCATTCATTACTCTATGCCTATTATCAATTTCAGTCTTGGAGACAGGTTTGGGAAATTGTATATTTGAGTGAAGAGTACTATTGTCAGAATAGCTGTGAATAGGATCCAGGTATATGCCAACACTGAACCTTGTGAAATGCCTGCATTGATTTGGTGAAAGTTTGATAGATGGCTGTCAACCACTATCGAAATACTTCTGTTGAAACGAAAATTGGCAATCTAAGTATAAGGTTTTGGAGGAAGACCATAGGCAGGAAGTTTGTTAAGTAGTGCGTCATGCCAGACTTGATCAAATGCTTTGAATATGTCGAGGGCAATAATTTGGGCTTTTTCTCCATCGCCTTACTCATAGTTAAGAGGGGGATATGGATATGTAGTTAGAGGGAAGAGTTTTGGATCCCTTTTTGGGAACCGGCTATACACAAACAGATTTCCAGCTTTTAGAAAAACTGCCTTTGTCATAGGAAATTTAGAATAACTTGGTAAGAATAGGGACCAAATTCAGTAGGGCACTTTTTTAGGACTATGGATGGAATACCATCAAGGCAAGAGGACCTTTTTAACCATGAAGCTTATTTCGTGAATATTGTATGGCAAAGCCGGTACTGATAGAAGGGGGAAGTGAAGAGGAGGGACTAAAGTAGAACTTGCGGCAAAATGTTTTGCAAAATTTTATTCATTACCAAAAGTTAGGGGTGGAAACTATCAAACTTGCAAGAGTTAATATTTTTGGCAAGCGGCCAAAAGGATTGCTTTCTATTTTGGCAAGAAAGAAGTTTACCTTTTATGCGTGTATTGAAGGCATTTTTGGCGCTGAGAACTACACGATTGTTATGATTTCGTGCCTCGTTTTTAGCCTGTAGATTTTCTGAAGCGGGGTTCTTAAGAAAATTGATATGAATACGGATTTTCTTTAGTCTGGCATTATCGTAGGATTTATTATCGTAGGATTTTGAAAACCAAGGTTAATAGTTGGGAGGTTTTGGAGTCCTAATAGAATATGGTATAAAGTTTTCTATACTTAATTCTATCTGTGGACAAATTTTGAACTCTCAAAATTCCTATCAGCGACTAGGCATACTAGAAACAAGGAAACTAATGAATTCCTGTAGAATATTTTCCATTATTTTGATGATACCCGTTAATGGCTGCTCCAAGAAGCAAGAGGTTTTGCAATACCATCAATGAGTACAAAATCCTGGCCAACAGTTTGAGCAAAACGCATAACCATAAGTAACGTCCAGAGGCGAAATCAGGTTTTTAGTTTGGGGGGAAGGGTTGGACAGACGAAGGTTAAGGCTACCTTGAACCTAATACTAATACGAATTTAGGATTTTGTTTTCATTACGAATGGTCCATGGCTGCTGAACGCCGTTCCGGTCCATTTCAAGCCCTGAATAATATACAGGGGGTTATATTTAAAATTAAAAAATATCAATACTCAAAAATTGACAACACTGCGTCTTTTGTTTAAAAAAATAAATACCTGAAATAGAAAATACAGTCCCATACACTAGAGATTTTTTTGGCGCAAGAAGATATTAAAAACTAGGGTTTAAAATAAGACAGCTGATCAGAGTAATATTAATGCCCTGTATACATTAAAATGTATTTGTAACTTTTTTGTATGTCATACAACTTATCATACTAATGTATTCACATTAGAATTTTACCATTTTTTCCAGTCCCACAAGAATTATTTTAACCTTTGAATTAACTACGAATAAATGAACATTGTGCTAAATAAATTCTAAATGGTGCAAAATATCGAAAAAATAAAGAGACCAAACAGTTACAGAACAAAATAACACCTGGTAGATTTAAAATAACACCCTGTAGATTTATATAAAACATGTTTAGTCGCTTTAGACATTTAATTTAAAAGTCTATAAAAAGGGTAAAAAATGTACCAAAAAAAAACACAACAAAAAATATATCATGTATATCAAAGTATAATTGATATAACTTTCAACTATTTTATAACTAGGGATATGTCTAGTGCCTATTTTTATTGGAAATTGAGACCATGACTAGTTATACAATTGCGACTTGTCATTGCCTAATAACCCATACAGAAGATTGCTAAAACTGGCTTCCTCCGCATGCCCTCAAATGCAAGATCACACTTAGTCGAGGGTTATTTATTTATACACGGGTATAGATAATAAAAACAACCAAATCAAATAAATAGAATAAAGAGGAGTAGTGTAATAAGACTTATAAGTTAACTAATTCAGTCATATAAAGTTGATAAGTTCTTTATTTTACATTAATAAAAAGAAAGAACCAATTTAAACGAAAATCCTAAGTACATGGCACTACCTTACACAAATAACTTTGTTTGAAATCCATTCTTTCAAAGCATAATATAATGTCTGTCATAAAGCCTATAATTTATTAAATTCTCTTGATACCCCATTAAAAACTAGAGTACTACAAAAAAAGGAATCAACGTTAGTTTATTCAATTCCGTGTTTGAATTGTTCTAAAAAATATATCAGAATGGCAACACAATGCTTAGAAAACAGCTTTAAAGACCATATCTAATTATACTAAAAAAGCCTCTACTGCCAATCACAAGCATGAACAAACAATAAAACGTGAGTTCAATTTCAATGCAACCGAAATTTTAGCACAAGATAGAAATTATCGTAAATTAACATTCTAATAAATAATAGAATTAAAAATATATTTTAACCTAATTAAATAATCAGAGTTTGAAATTTAAAAATCTTCTTTTCCCTGTATAAATTTTAAACAGAGAATAAACTTGCCTCTGTATATCTATAAAAATATTATTTGTTTTCACAGGTAGTTAAGCATCAGATAAATTCTATTGTTTTTATTACCAAAAAAAAATGATAAGTGAAACACTCCAAACTCGATCAGTTTAATATCATTTACTGTACTAACTTCATAGTCACGTAAATCGCTTATCCAAGGTATATATATATATATATATATATATATATATATATATATATATATATATATATATATATATATATATATATAGTAATTAGGTATTTCTTTTCTTGGGATGCGTGTTCATAAAATTAAAACGATTTTTTAATTATTTGTCATATTTAATTTAATTTGACGTTTCGTTAGGTAGTTCCATATTTTTTTCAAAAATGTTTTTTTTTTATTTTTCCATGAGACGTAAATCAAAAGGTCAATAACACCAATTAACATTTAAGCAAAATAAGATACACATAGCACATTGTCAAATAAATAAATAAATAAATAAATGCTTTATTGTCAAAAAAAATTTTACAATTTTGTGGACAAAGCTGTTGTAAAAAAATAGTTTACAAACATCAAAATTAGCAAACAAAACAAGACAAAAACACATCATAAATATTATAGAAAAATAATATTTAAATCAGGAAAAATCCGTCATTTTGTCAAACAAATACAAACACAGAACATCTATTGCTTTTCTTGGGATGCGTGTTCATAAAATTAAAACGATTTTTTAATTATTTGTCATATTTAATTTAATTTGACGTTTCGATAGGTAGTTCCATGTTTTTTTCAAAAATGTTTTTATTTTATTTTTCCATGAGACGTAAATCAAAAGGTCAATAACACCAATTAACATTTAAGCAAAATAAAATACACATAGCACATTGTCATTTTGTCAAAAAGATACAAACACAGAACATCTATTGCAGACTCAATAGATCTCAATAGACTCAAAGGAAGTATGGTAATCGTGAAAAACTCACCCTCCGACATTTTTTCAATCTTCACGTTTCAGGGTCCCTAGATGACGAAAAACAGTCGTCGGTGTGTCTGTTCGCGGCATAGTTTAAAAGACTACTTACCCGATTGACTTCAAATTTTTGCCAAAAATGAAGGGTCATATGGGGATGGCCTGGTAATATTTTTGATAAAAATCCAATATGGCAAAACAAAATGGCGGCCTAGTGAAATGTTAAAAAAATTATTACTAAAAAAGTGCTTATCCAGTTTATCTCAAATTTTGCACAAAATGAAGCATTATGTAGAAACAAACTGGTAAAATTTTGGTACAAATCCAAGATGGCGGAACAAAAGGGCGGCTTATTAAAATATTAAAAAGATCAGCCTGAAGAAACTACTTAATGAACTGATTTCAAATTGTGTGCCATAACTAATTGTAGTAAGAGATGAACCAGTAAAACTGGGGAACTAATTCAAGATGGCGGAAGAAAACGGCGGCCAAATAAAATTTCTGTAATCTGAAAAAATTCACCCTTTCAGGTTTTACATATCTTCACGTTTTAGCGTCCCTCATGCCAAAAAAATTGTTTTATTAATTTCGTCAATCTGTTTGTCTGTCTGTGTGTCAGTTCGCGGCATAGCTTAAAAAGTACTCATCAGATTGACTTCAAATTTTGATCTGGTAATATTTAGTTAAATATGCCGGAACAAGATGGCGGCCGAGTGAAACGTTAAAAAATTATTACTAAAAAAACTAATCATCCAATTTACCTTAAATTTTGCACAAAAATCAAGTGTTCTATAAGAATGAACTGGTGACATTTTGGTATGAATATAAGATAGCAGAACAAAATGACGGCTTAATAAAATATTTAAAAAAAAATCGGCCTGAAAAAACTACTAATTAAATTAATTTCAAATTTTGTGCAAGTATTAAGTGTGATAAGAAGAAAAACTAGTAAAGTTGTGTTAAGAATTCAAGATAGATTAAAAAAATAAACATAAAAATATTCTTATTCAATTTATTTTAAATTTTGGAGAAAACATAAATATATAATAAAATCGCGATGTGTGTCAATGTAAAAACTACTTATTGAATATATTTTAAATTTACAGAAATTTACCCATTTTAGGATGTCAAAAAGCAGCCCAGAAGCATTAAATAAATCTGTATCGGGCTTACAGCAGGTTAGACGGGACAATCGGCTTTTCAATTTATCACATTTATTTTAAAAGTCAAGAAATCCAAGGTACTGTGGCAATACTGTAACTGTCCTATATCTAGTATCACAATAAATAGTTTTTGCATTATAACGTAATAGAAATTATATGGATTTTAACAAGTTTTTAATTTTTTTCATCGGTCAAAAGTGGTTGATCCAAGAATTTTATTCTTTTACTCTCTTCTATCCGACATAGCTTTTCACTTAAAATTTAAAAAACATCGCAAAATCAGACATATCTACCTAAACTTTACAAGATCCCAAGGTTGTCACATTGACCACCATTTTGAATTAAAATAAAACCGTTAACTTTAATGGCGCCAAAGTTTAAGAAAACATTGAGGTTGAAAAGACACGATTTTAAAAGTAACCATACAAAAAAATTGAAAAATAGCTTTAACGGTTTTACGAATTTATTCGATCATTCCTTTTTGTATTCGGCAATGCTTTAAATATCACTTTTTCGTAACTATGCAAATTATTAATATGATACAAATTTACAATAAAATCTTTAAGCAATTTTTGGAGGTGCAGCCCTTATGCATTGCACGCTCTAAACGCATGATCACGAGGATCCTGTTCGTTCAACAGGAAAATGGCAGTGGAGATACCTAACTATAACAGTAATTCTATACTCACAGCGACATAGTTTTTCGTTTAAAATTTTTAAAAAATAGCAGAATCTGAAATACCTAATCTTTACAAGATCCCAATGTTATGACAATGGCCACCATTTTGAAATAAAATAAAACCGTTAATTTCAATGGCGCCAAAGATTGAGAAAACATTGAGGATACTACCTAACCTTTACAAGATCCCAAGGTTGTCACAATGGCCACCATTTTGAAATAAAATAAAACCGTTAATTTGAATGGCGCCAAAGTATGAGAAAACACTGAAGTTGAAAAGACAGGATTTTAAAATTAACCATACAAAAAAATGAATAATAGCTTTAGCGGTTTTAAATACTTGAATTTAAAATATCACTTTTTCGCTAACTATGCAAATTATTAATATGATATAAATTTACAATAAAATCTTTAAGCAGTGTTTGGAGGTGCAGCCTTTATGCATTGCACGCTCTAAACGCATGCTCACGAGGATCCTGTTAGTTCTTCAGGAAAATGACAATTGAGATACCTAACTATAACACTAATTCTATACTCACAGATTTATTTCAAGTCCCAAAACCGTGTCTACATAGCAAACTGGGCACAGATCGGATTTTCGAATTCTACCACGCTTTGGCATGGTTTGTCGGAACAAAATCTCGGGGTACATAACTAAATTTGTCCTAAACAATGAACGTTATAACCTTAGGAACACAATACTGATCGACTACTCGACTAGTGAAACACTTTTGACAGTTTAAATTGGCGGGAATAAGAAAAAAAACGGTCATTTATAAAACCAGTAGAGGGAGAAAATTTTTCAATTCCATGTTGCCATGTTGCAACTTTTCTCCTCCCGTTTTCAATAACCTTCACATTTCGTCATCAAAATAGAAAATATCAAGAAAAAATGTAGACAGGTGTTTCCATTTCCGGATCATACACAATACTACAGGTTAGAACATAACTTTAAGGGTAGGGAAAATAGTACTTTTTCAATTTCCTATAAAAAAAAATGGTATTCTAATTGGTAATATATAATGTGGCATTAATTTTGTAGAAATATGTTTTGATTAAAAAGTTGACAGTTTACAAATTCGTTTCAACATCAACCTCCCCCCAGTTAAATCTTATTTTTGTCCCCATTTCATCAACAGGAAATCTGGCAACACTAACTCAATATAAGAGATTTTTTTGACAGATCAATAAGCAACCAACAATTTGAAACAAACCAATGAAAACAAATGCCTCTTGTCAATTACAAACATCGACCAATCAAATTCAATTCCTGGCTTTTTTAAACGGAAAACAGGGCATCTTTGACTTACCATAGTACAGGTGTCTCATTGGTCAGGACGATGGAATGATGATGAAAATATTTACATGCCGCCTATAGTAAACTGGTCTGATATACTAAAAGGACAACTGCGGTTTTAATGCTAAAAGATCAAAAAGTTTTTAAAGGAACCCTGACGTTCTCTTGTTTATAAACTATTGAAATTTATCAATTTCTGAACTTGTTTTTTACTTCTATAAGGCCTCCCGAATGTGAAAATGAAAAAAATCCTGCGCAACTACCCAAATTTTAATTTATTTATTTTTCAACTTTACTTCAGCCGAAATGTGATAAATTTACAAAATACTTTTTTTCTGACTTCTATGAGACCTCCCGGATATTTTTTTCAACTATGTTTTACCCGAAATTTGATATATTTACAAAATATTTTTTTCAATTTCTATAAGGCCTTCCGAATGTGATAATGAAATAAATTTCCTGCGGAAATCTACAATTTTTATTTATTTTTCAAGTTTACTTTAGCCAAAATGTGGTATATTTACAAAATATTTTTTTTAACTTCTGTAAAGCCTTCTGAATGTGATAATGAAATACATTTTCTCTGGAAATACCCAATTTTATTTTATTTATTTTTCAACTTAAGTTTAAATGCCGAAATGTGATACATACTGAAAATATTTTTTTTGCCTTGTATAAAGCTTTCCGATTGTGGTAATAAATTTTACAAAAATAAATAAATACATAAAATAAAAATTGGGGATATCCGCAGCATTTTTTTTTCGTTGTCACATTCGGGAAGCCTTATGGAAGTATTTTTTCTAAAGTAAAGTTGAAAAATGAATAAATAAATAAATAATCAACCTTGGGGCTTTCCGCAGAAATTTGTTTTCATTATCACTGTAGGGAGGCCTTATAGAACTTATAAAAAAATTGTAAATGACATATCAGATTTCGGCTAAAGTAAACTTGATAAATAAATAAAATAAAAATTGGGTATTTCAGCAGTATTTTTTTTATTATCACATTCGGAAGTAAAAAAAAATATTTTGTAAATATATCACATTTCGACCAAAGTAAATTTATAAAATATATATATATATAAATTAATAAATAAAAGAAACATTGAGGTTTCCACAAGAAAGTTTTTTCCATTATCACATTCGGGAGACTGTAAAGAAGTATAAAAAAATATTTCGTAAATATAGAACATTTCGGCTAAGAAAAAGTTAAAAAACAATTTAATAAATAAATAAAAGTAAAACCTTTTTTAGCTTTAACGCTACTTTCAAAAGACAACATGTAATTAAACTCGTAAAAATCATTTCGACATACTGTATTTTTACCAAATTTACCAGGTCATCAACATATGACCGAAAATTTGAAGCCAATCCGGTAAAAAGTTTTCAAGCTATGCCGTGAACTGACAGCCTAACCGACAGACTGACCGACGGATTTGATAAAACATATTTTTTGGCATCTAGGAACGCTAAAACTTGAAGATATTTAAAACCTAAGGTGTTTTTTTCACGATTACAAATATTTTATTTAGCCGCCATTTATTCCGCCATCTTGAATTACTCCACAGTTTTACTAGTTCATCTCAATACCACAATTATTTACGGCACACAATTTGAAATAAGGCCCTTAAGTAATTTTTCACGCTGAATTTTTGAATATTTTACTAAGCTGCCATTTTCTTCCGCCATGTTGGATTCCTACCAAAATTTTACCAGTTGATTCCTACGTAATACTTGATTTTTATGCAAAATTTAAGATAAATTGGATAATTTTAATAATAATTTTTTTAACATTTCACTAGGCCGTAATTTTGTTTTGCAATATTGCATTTTTACCAAAATGTTACCAGGTCATCCTCATATGACCCTTAACTTAGGACCAAAATTTGAAGTCAATCGGATAAGTAGTTTTTTAGCTATGCAGTGAACAGACAGACCGACAGACAGACATACCGAAGGAATCGAGAAAACATGATTTTTGGCATCCAGAGTAAAAGAAAAAGTAAAAAATGTTTTTCGATACACCACGTACGTTCCGAAGATTAAACTCCTTGCTCTGTTCTGTAGGTTTTTGATCTCTTACATTTTCTTGGTATTTTGAAACATTTGGTAAGTTATTTAGCCAAAATGTCCTTTCATGCATAGCAAAACTATTGGTCATATGTATATGGAAAATGAGAAAAATCTACATTTTGTTAAATAACTACTAAAAGGTGCAAAATAACGAAAACATTTAACAGACCAAATGGTTAGGTCACAGAACGAGGAATTTGATTATTTATATATCTGTATATAATATATATATATATATATATATATATATATATATATATATATATATATTATATATACAGATATATAAATAATCAAATTCCTCGTTCAATGACAACATATTTAAGGCTACAAAAAACAACTATATACATTTTAACAGCCTATATCTCGATAATAAGTCGTTTGTGGTCCCTGTTTATATA
This sequence comes from Kuschelorhynchus macadamiae, assembly GCA_030620095.1. Taxonomy (NCBI): domain Eukaryota; kingdom Metazoa; phylum Arthropoda; class Insecta; order Coleoptera; family Curculionidae; genus Kuschelorhynchus; species Kuschelorhynchus macadamiae. The sequence continues at coordinate 893,306 of JAUTXW010004679.1, forward strand.
GGCTTTTTTGTTATTGTTATTAAATAAGTTTATTGTGATTTCTATTGTCTATTATAATACACTGTGATAATTTTTTGATATGTAAAGCGATGTTGCTAGTTGTAAGTTTTACCATTTTATGACAAATTTATATATACTGTTATTAGGAGGACCTATTTGGAAATAAATTTCATTTAAATAAATCGCCTCCAAAGTTTTGAACATAAAGTAATTTACAATCTATAAATCGGATCAGATATAAACCACAACATTTCAACTTATTATTAATTAGAGATCAGCCCAGTTTACTTATACCCCTGTGAAACTTTTAGCAGGGGCAGAAAAGAATTTAATAACCAAAATTGACGAACTTAAACGAGCAAAGCCGATAAGTTTCCGCGGGTTTTATGAATCTATCAAATCCTTAATGGTGATTTTAATTTTCTTTGGGAATTACGTCCATAATTAATATTCTACTTGGAAGTTGCATTTAGCACAGCAAGAGTATAGTAATATACGCGATCTTCCCTGGGAGGGTGTATCCCCTCCACACACTACAGAATGTGGAGTATTAATCCACTTTGTCCTTATCAGACAAAAAAAAGCTGACAATAGTATTTTAAAAAATATATGATTACTAGTTTCTCAGTTTTTTAAATACTATAACCCTTAATAATGGTAACTTAATAGATCAATCAAATATGCTTTATTCTTAAATAAGAAAAAATCATGTTAATAAAACTGTAAAAAAAAAGACTAAATTGGGATGAAGGGTATGGTTTAGCATTATATAAAAACAGATATCACAAAAGAACAGACAGAATACTTACAAGAATATAGTTGAAGAACACTATGAATTCTTACTAAATAAAAAATTGAAATAAACACGTACAAACTAAATAAAGCCTTGTAAAACAATGTAAAAACCAACAGTTAAAATGATATTGACAAGCAAAACATAAAATCCCTTCTGAATGAGTTACTAAAAGATATCTTTGTAAAACTCCTGAAGGTTATAGTAGGGCCTAGTAATAAGATTTTTTTAACTTACCATCAAATATTTAACAGAACATAATTGGATATCTTAATACTTTCAAATATCACAAAATGTTTTGTAAGAGCTGTCTTTGGTATTGGAAGTCACCATTTACATAATTTTTATTATTTTTTTGTGTATTTGACAGTTTCTAGAATAAAAATTTAGAGTCAATATTGTTTTTATTATTTATAAATGACATAAAAATTGTATTTGAAAAGTGTGAGTGTTTTTTATATGTCAACGCCTTAAAATTGTATTATGCCATTAGACTGTTCAGAACGATCTCAATCATTTATTCTATCTAAGTGTAACATTATGTTTTTACAAATCTAAATGTCCTTTAAGATACCAATATTGAATTAAAAATACTGACTTAGAAACTATACATAATTTTTACGTCATGTGTCTTTTAATAGTAATCTTAGCTTTAACAAACATATTGATACAATTTTAATGAAAGCTTCTAGGATGTTAGGTTTTGTATGACACACAAGTTTAAGGATCTCTGATATTAGAACTATTAAGTCATTATATAATTTATTTATTTATTAATTTGCTAAAAGATACCACAACGATAAACCAGTTTCATTAACATAAACAAAAATTTAAGCTTATAAACAGAAATTAAACTGAACAGATAAATTTTTCTAATGATGATGTAAAAAATATTTGTGAGAGATTAACAGCCCTCTTTTGCAGTACTACAATAGAGCCTAGCAATGCTAGACTTCAGAATCCCCAAAAGGCAATGCAATGCCGCACACTCTAGCTTTTAGAGGCGGCTAATTGTAATCGTAAAAATTTTTGAAAGTGTCATTAAAGACCAAATTGCTGATTAATTTGAGAATAATAACCTATTTTTGAATTATCAATATGGTTTCATGAGTGCAAGATCTGGCGCTATTGAATTTGTTTGATACCTTGGAGGATGCTTTCGAGGAGGGGCACTATGTTGGGGTCACATTCTGTGACTTGTCAAAGGCGTTTGACTGTATCGAGCATGCATTTCTTCTAGCCAAATTGGAGCACTATGACTTTAATGGAAACAGTGTTTAATTTATGCACTCATCTAACTGAGAGACAGCAGCAGACGTCTTATTCAAATGTGCTCTCGAAAACAGGATATGTACACAGTGGAGTTCCTCAGGCATCTCTCCTTGGGCCTATTCATTCTAATATATGTCAATAATATCCTGACAGTAGTACCGGGTCTGGCGGTTAGCTGACGATACCAGTCTTGTTGAAACCAGACACAATTGACGAACTATCACTCTCACTAAACTACAATCCTAATTTGCTCAAGGAATGGTTTGTGACAATTAAAATCATCACGGTTTCTAGAGGTACAATTGGATCCTGGTCTCACCTTCGAAAAGCACATTGGATCCTGGTCTGACCTTCGAAAAGCACATAGATGCAGACTCCAAAAAATTATCAAGATACAACTTTCTGTTTAGAAATCTACAGAAGGCCCTGCCAAACTCAGCACTTCTTTTGATGGAGGAAAATAATAAATGACATTTTATTTTTTATAGATGTAAATAAAGACATGAAAAATAAATAATAAGAAAAATAAATGAAATACAGAGGTACAGATATTATACATTTATTGGACAGTGGTTTATAAACAGTCTGTGCGTGCACCTTTTAAGAGATACTTCAGGTTCATGTCAAAATTATTAAACAAATAACAATCAAATAATTAAAATATTTGACAGGTAATTTCAGAAACACTGCCAAGTATAAAATGTAACAAAAATAATATTTAGAGGCAAAATAGTTGGTATTATTTATCTACATCAACAATTATTATACTAGATTTTTTTTAAATTTCATTATAAGATATGTTCTCAAGTTCCAATGGCATTTGATTATCTATCAATATAACAATAACAGAACCTTTAGCCTGTTGTCTGACATAAAAAGCATGTATTATTATCCCTAAGAATTTTTTTTGTTAGTATAAGTCTTACTACTGACTTAATATATAGTTGATTTAATTTTAATACTTCAGAATCTTTATATAAATATATGGAAGGACACCTTTTATTGTTAAATACCAAAACTTTTAAAAATTTTTTTTGCTAAAATAAGAGGCTTTAATGTGTTTGCCTCAGCTTTTGTACAAGCAGAACCCCAACCATAAATACCATAATTTAGAACACTCTATTAAAGTTTTATAGATATTATTATAATATTTATAAATAAACTAAAAATAAAAATTAATAAAGAGGCTTGCATCCAACCATCTTTTTATAATGTTTATTTATTTATTTATTTAATTGTCGGGCATGGCCCATTATAGTTTTTACAATATGTAACTATATATCTAAATACACCAAACTTAATTATTGCTATAAATATATTTTAAATAGCGATTGTATTTTTGTGACAAGATAAAAAAGGCTAAATTCAATGAGTTAGCGAGACTACAAGTTCTAGGGATAAAAGAATGGTAAGAATAGTTAGTTATACAAAAAGGTGTGTGAAAGAGATCCTGACTACATGTTATCCTAGTTGGAACAGTTAACCCAATGTTCTGCAAGAGGTCAAGCGCACAAGAGTTATAATTTAGAATATTATATAGGTTTTTTAAAACCCTAATTTCTCTCCTCTGTTCAAGAGTGAATATGCCAAGATAATGTTCGCGTTCACGGTATTGAAGATTGTGGTTAAAATTACATTTAACGTTCACATAACTTTACATTTTTAATTAAATCTTTTTCTGCATTCTTTAGTGCCCAATTCCACATAGTTAGTTACCTTAACAATGACTACTGTGTCATAAGCTTAACAAAAGACCTTCTTTCGTGATAAGAGAATCAATAAACTGCTGACCATGTTTCCTATTCCAACTCTTCGGAATCTATTATTTAAATAAGATTTACAGAGGCCAGGGGGTAAAGCCCCTATATTTTTGTCTTCCATTTTCTTTAAAAAAAAATTGCCAGTGACTTCTGACCTTTATCTGAACTTGAGAAAATGTCTCCAGTCAGTGCAAAAAGAACGTGCTCAGTACTGCATTTGCTTTTAAAACCAAACAAATACAATTACAAATCTTTTATTACCATAAAATCATTTTACACAAAATACAAAATGAAGAGGTGTTCCAGGGGGTTTTAGACACCTTAAGTATAAAGATTATGTGTGTGTGTATATGATTTATGGCTCTGATGTGAACCAACTGACCAGCATCCTCTTTGTAGGTATAAATTTATATAATTGTCTTGTTTTTCATTTACTATCCCGTTCTTTTACTATACAATTTTCAGAGATATCGCGTTGTATCATACTATTTTATACACCACATTACATTAAGATAAATGCTAACAAAATCAAAAGTTAGTTTTATTCTTTAATTTTCCGTATTTTATATTTTGTATGATGTATCTCTGGTTTTATTTTAAATTTTTTTCCATTTTTTTTTATCTTTTCAGCCTTTTTTTATTTATTTTTTTTATTTTACGTATTTTTTAAGACTCCCTTTTGTTGTTTTTTTTTTTAGTTGATTTATTCATTTTTTTTATATTTTTTTTTTGTTTTTAATTTATTCAAATGAGTACTTAACTTATGCTAAAATAGTGTTTAAGTAATGGTTCAGTAAAGTATAAAGATTAAAACACATGAATAATAAATCATTTGATAAAATCAACCTAAATCTAATTAAATTGATTGAAAGATTACAATTCATTTTAAAACAGATAATAAAGAGATACAAATTTAAAATCATACCTTAGATATTCAGTTAGTAAATTCTTCTCACAATCTAAATTTATACAGACATTTCTTCATTAACAACTTAGTAATGGTTCCTTTATAGTTGTAATTCCTTTTACATTGAATGGTTTAATGCCTTAATAGCTCTGTAATATGGGTTCTTAATAAAAAAAAGCACTGCTGTGAACACTATGAACAGGCACTTTTAAGTCATGTGGGTGGCTAGTCAACAACCCCATGCCCTCAGTGTACAAGTCCCGATTTGTCTGGAAGAGATGTCTTCTCACCAATATGACCAATTGAAGTTGTAGAAAATAGAGGGATGGGACAGTCAGTATGTTAAGATCAAGGAAAAAAGGTCTGCAGGAAGTTCTAGATAATTTGGATTATTCATTTCTGGCATTTAAATATTCTCCCTGCATAGGTCGAAGAAGCCCAGAATATAATAATGAGAGATTCACAGACAGCCCATACAGAGACCTATCTGTCATAATCATAGAAGTGTAATCTGCAAACTGAAATACAGATTCCACATCCAAAGAGTCCCCCAGTCCGTTTACATACAACAAAAATAGCAAAGAGCCAAGGATCGATGCCTGTAATACCCTGTAGAACATCTGCGGCCTCAGAAAAACATCTGTCCTGCCCAACAACGGTAGACATCCGCTACAACCAGAAAGGTATGACCTTATGAGCTCCAAACACACGCCCCTCAAACCACAATTGTATAGGCGCACCAAAAGAATTTTGTAATTTGTTGTTTCAAAGGCCTTTGAGATGTCCAAAAATAGCCCTGCTGCCACATTATTACCATCAAGAGAAGTTATGAGATTGACTAACTTAAAGATTTGGAAGTTGGTTAGACATGTTTCTAGGTAAGACGAATTGATGAACCTTCAAAATATGGTGGTAATTTAAAAATGGAAACGGTTTATTGATTTATCTAATTCAGAAGTATTAAAATGTTAACTTGAAATGTTGGCAGCAAAAGATATATAAAAAAAATTTCATTAAAAAGCATCACAAAAAAGGGAAATGATTATACTCAACATCAATAATTAATCAACTATTTACAAGTGAGATAAATAGTTGTTATTATCATAATTTAAATTAATTCCACTTATTCTGCCAAAATAACATTATATTAAACTTGACCCCACAAAAAAAAACAAAAATATGTTGATTGGCATTGCTTTTACTGAAAATAAACAATGTTATATCATTTAAATTGCAGTCTTATCTGGAATATATACAAGACGAAAAAAAAGAAATTATTTATCTATTGTAAAATATTCGCTACACAAGGAGTGTGCAAATAATAAAAATGGGGACATACAGGCTGGCCCACTCTGCATGAATTTAAATAAATACCTTAATTCAATAACAGATTACTTGCTTTAATTCCTGAACACAAAAATGGTTATTGTAAGTCCAATGTCACAATAAATGCAAGAAAATAATACACAATGACAATGGCAATTAAACTGCACAGTTGTGAGTGGAAACAATTTTTTCAACATTACAATTATAAAAATCTAGAAAGATTTAGAAAATTATGGGGTTTTTGCACACTTGATTACACAGATTTCACAATGATTAAACTGATGATTACTCAGACTACACAAATACTAAAAATTCATATTATGCAATTTTAAATACCAGCAGATGCCATTTTTCAGTTGAATTTGTACAGATGTCAAAATTTGTTGGACATATTGGCACTATCGTTTTGGATTATTAAATGACATCACAAGATTCATAATTTATACTCTTATAGTCTGTTTCAGAAATGTATAGAGTAATAAAATGGGGAATTCGATTCAGTTTGCCTGAATTTCGGAGTCGTCCATAAGCGAAGCTAACCTTTCTTTATAGATATAATAAAGATCTTTTTAATTCCTTCTCCTTTTGCATACCTAATGAAGTTTTATTACTCTATAAATTACATTTATTACTCAATGCATATATAGTAGGCTAGTACATAATGGAGGCAGGTAATAAAACAGATAAATACTTCTTAATTGTGTTTTAAACATGTTAGTATTTACTGTTATACTGTACTATATTATAAGAATATTAATAAAATGGCGAAGTTCACTCCAACAAAAAGATGTTTTAATAATTCTCCACTATCAGTTAGTGAAAAAATTATTATTTTAAATGTACTTGATATCACGATTACCTTAGTTTTACTGAAGAAATTGTTGAACAATGTGTGGAGTGGGAGAGCAAAGTAGCAGGTCAAGTGGAACCTCTCAAGAAAATTCCAGGAAGACCAGCAAGATACCAAATGTGCAATTCGAAAAAAAATTCACTCTATTTTAAAAAAGAAATATACCCACTCTAGATAAAGTTTTGGTGGAGCTTGGCCAAGATGACAATATTCTTTTGATAACTAGAAAACTCTTATGGACAACTTTTAAAAATATGGATTTTGCTTGGGAAAACCATAACCGAAAAGCACTTTCACTGGCAAGCGATGAAACTGTTTGCTGGCGACGAAAATACTTGAGAAGTATAAAGCAGTACGCAAGGAGAAAAAGAATTTTTTTTATCTTGATGAGACGTAGATCAATGAAGGTTATATAGTACAAAAAATGTGTCAAAAAAATACAACCAGTGCCCCCCAAGCTTTCATCGAAGGCCTGTCAACGGGTATTAAAGTGCCATCTGGAAAAGGGAAGAGACTAATAACACTGGCCGACAAGATTTTTCTAACACAGGCCAGCTCATTATTTTCACAATGGAAATAACCTCCCAATAATAAAAAAAATATTCGGAAAGCCCTAATACGTACCATTTTTAATAGCCTAATTAGAACCTTTTATATTGGCAGGTAAACAATTTTATCGTGGGGCGGCTAAAATGGGTCCATTTTACAACGGAAAAATTACCTAGACTGGGTTGTTTACAACATTAGACATAAAATAAACGTTAAACTTCACTCTCTTCTGTTGAGTTTCAAATTGAGTGGTTCTCTGTGTATCGATAAGCAAGTGTATGTGAAGACGAGAATGTCGAGTCAAACGCGCCGAAGTTGCAAAATTTCTCCTGACAATTTTTGTTATATTTGTAGAGAATTTCTGGTGAAATCACAAGCCAGGCCATTTTCCGAAAATGTAAAAATATTTTGGTGTGTTAATTGGGGATCAAGGTAAGCGGTGGGCTCCCCATGTGTGCTGTGTTAGTTGTAGTGTATCATTGGTGCAGCGGATGAAGGGAAAGAGAAAAGTATGCCTTTTGCAGTTCCAATGGTATGGCAAGAACCCATCAATCATTCTGACCATTGTTATTTTTGCCCGACAAAGACTGAAGGTTATTCCAAAAAGGGAAAGCACAATACAGAATATCCAAATTTGCAACCTGCCATACGACCTGTTCCTCATAATGCAAATTTGCCAGTGCCGATTGCGCCTTTAAATTGACAAGCTATTGATTTGTAAGATAATGGAGATAACGCATCATCAGGCAGTTCAGAAGAACAGTGCACCGATCCCACTTTTACCACAGGGCCCCGTTCCGGCGAGCCAAATTTGATTTTTCAAAGTGAATTAAATGATTTAGTATGTGATTTGGGGTTATCGAAGCAACAGTCAGAACTTCTGGGTGCCCGTCTTAACGAATGGAACCTATTGGCCAAAGAAACAAAAATTACGAATTTCAGAAAAAGAAATGCTATGTTTTCTGAATTCTACAGTATGGAAAATTCGTTGTGCGAGTGTACTGATATAGACAGTTTAATGCAGGAACTTGATATTGAACATTCTCCCCGTGAGTGGCGCTTATTTATAGACTCATCTAAATATAGCTTAAAAGCTGTGTTATTGCATAATGGAAATTTAAAACCCTCTATACTAGTTGCCCATTCAGTTGCAATGAAAGAAAATTATGAAAATATGCGCACGATTTGGGATAAAATAAACTACAATAAGTATAAATGGCAGATATGTGGGGACTTAAAAGTTATATCGATTTTAGTGGGACTTCAGCGGGGATTTAGAAGATATTGCTGTTTTCTTTGTTTAAGGGACAGTCGGGCAATAAATCAGCAGTATGTAACAAAAATTTGGCCAGAAAGATGCGAATTTCAACCGGGATCTCAAAATGTTAAATTTATACCTCTTGTTGATCCCAAAAATGTCCTTTTGCCTCCTCTTCACATTAAACTTGTGCTGATGAAAAACTTTGTGAGGCTTTGAATAAAGAAGGTGATGGATTTAAATACCTAAGACAAGTCTTTCCCCAGTTAAGTGATGCCAAATTAAAAGAAGGCATTTTTATTGGACCACAAATCAGAAAATTGCTGGACAATGTCAATTTTACAGAAAAGCTTACCAGGCAGGAACTCAGAGCATGGAATTCATTTGTTAATGTAGTTAGAGGATTTTTAGGCAACAATATGGATGAAAATTACGAACAATTAGTTAATGAACTCTTTCTTAGATGCCTATAAAGCACTTGGTGCCAGAATGTCATTAAAAATTCACTTTCTCCATTCCCATCTGTCATTTTTTCCTAAAAATTTGGGAGCTGTTAGTGACGAGCAGGGTGAAAGGTTTCACCAAGATATCAGAACAATGGAAATTCGGTACCAAGGACGATGGGATCCAGCCATGATAGGTGACTACTGTTGGTTTTTGAAGAGAGAAGATATGACACCTCATAAACGGAAAAATAAAGTTTAATTAGTGTTTTAAGTTAATATTTTTCTCGTTTGCTTTTCTCTTAGATCTATGGTATGTTTAATAGGCGAAAACTGTAGACATAGTCAATAAACAGGGTTAAGAATTTTCTGAAATAATTTTTTCTATAGATACCTATTAAGTATCGTAACATTCGATATGGTTTTACAACTCTAACAAGAAAACTCTACGTGCTACAACTTTCTATTTGTCATTTTCGTATTTGGATAGGTCGATTCTATTAGATTATGCTATTTTGATTTGTGTTATAACAAAAAAAAATTTTTTTGTAACACAAATCAGAGTATTTAGTTAAATTTAAATTCTTTCTAAGTATCCAACCGCACGCCTTTGGAGTACCATTTTCAGTGTTTATGAACGGATAACAATAGGCAAAACGCATAAATTGACCCAAAACCAGGTGGCACTACCTGCACATAATGAAAAGAAAGAATTTTGCAATGAGATCAACTCCAAATGGAAGTGACATAAATTATTGGTGGGCCACCCTGTAGTTCTTGTGCATAACTAATGAGGTTTTATTACTCTATACATTTCTGAAACAGACTATAAACATCCCTAGATACCGATTTTCAGTTGAGAGTTCAGAAATGCTCAAATTCATTCACCATGTTGGCACCACAATTTTAAATTTTCAAAGTTTTTTTTCTATTCACCACAAATATTGATTTATCCAATTGTACAACCAGTATATTTAATGTCAAGTCCATTTTTTTACACCACTAACTGTGCATGATCTCCACTCAGCTTTAAAACTGTTAAAACACAAATTGCTCTAGCGTAAAAGACATCCCAGTCATTCCATTAGAAATAATTTGGGATTAAATGAATTACCCACTATGCAATATATTTAATTTGTCCCTCAAAAAAGGGCTATTCCCGCGTGAGTTGAAGGGGAGAAGTGATTCCGCTTTATAAAAAATTGACAGGGAACAAAAAGAAAACTTGTTTTACAAGTCAACTTACTTTTTTTTAAATGTTTGAGAAAGTAAATTTATATAAGCTAGAAAATTACTTAAATGCAGAAAAATTAGTAAATAACAAACAACATGGTTTTTAGAAAGGATTGACACCCACTTGCGAGCTACTAAATTATATTTATGAAGGCTTGGACACATTAAGCTATGTCCTTGCCATTTTTTTTGACTGCTAAAGCTCGAAAAGGCACAGATATTTCCATTGCTCTTCGCATTGATTGAAGCAATTTCAGCAGCTCGAATTTTTGACTTGAAATGATTCCTTGTTACAAAAAAAATTATATCCATTGGGCATAAGGGGAGATATCAACAAATGAACCATAAGGAATTCAGTTGCTTGGAAGCAAGTGGCAATAGATTGACTAAATCGATACAAATAGTGTAATTTCTGTATGCAGTCTGTTCTGTGGCTTTAAAATATTTTGTTTGTGTTAGGTATCATGGTGATCAATGTCTGAATGAGTATTGTGTTGGTAAATGTGTTTTTTTATGTAACATATATTCTTAAGAACTCTTTGACCAAAGACAGTCAGTATGGAATATTGTAGAAAAAGAGGCTTACAACTGTCTGTGGATTTCATGTTGAAAAAAAATTATTCTGATGGCTTGTTATTGCTTCAAAAATACCCTTAAGAGATTAATGTGTGCTGCACTATCCCCAAGCAAGTATTCCATAGCTCATTCTTGAGTGGAATAAGCCATGGTATGCTACCAGAACAGCATGTTGCAGAGGGTATTAATATGTTCAATCCAAGACAAAGCAGGATTTAGCTGCAAGCCCAGTAACTTCGGAGTCAGATCAGTTTTTTGCCCCCTGTTAATCCGAAACTTATGCCTAATGTTTCAGACTCAGGAGCTTATTTGAAGCAAACCACATCCTAGCCTCACCAAACATCCTCTCAGTTACATCAGACAGGATCTGAGCCTTATTGCACCTTACAATAAAGCTCGCAATGTCAAACACTGATTGTACGTGTCTGAACAAGGTCAGGTACACCCTTTTTAATTTGTAAGGATGAGCTCAGCTCACCATTGATCAAAACTTGCTGCTGTCGGTCACTAAGATAAGACCTAAATAGGTCAAGGGTTTTCCCCTCTAACATCAAAGTGTTCCATCTTGCTGAGCAGAATGATCTGGTTGATACAGTCGAAGGCAGAGGTGCGGTCTGTCAGCAAGCCTTCATTGTCAAGACCCTCAACAGCCTCCCACACATACTCAGACATCCTACACATTCGTCAGATGTTTTCTAAGATAAATTTTATGCTGTTGAAAGTTGAAAATGGGTAGAATTGATATTTGTCTACAGCCATGTCATTGATTTTCCCTTTTTTGTGTATAGGGATCACCCTAGCCACCTTCAATGAGCCTGGCAAGACCCCTCAAGCAGATAAGCAATTATAATGTCAGAAAGTGGTTCAGTGATATAGCTTCAGCATGCCTTTAACAACAAAGGAGTTAACCGAATAAATATCCTCTGTTTTTCTATTTTTTAATTTTTGTATTATGATTCTAATATCATCAGGTGTTACTGGTCTTCGAGAAAATAGAGTGTTGTTCCTTATGAATATTATTGTTGAATAACAAAATGGGATTAACTGGGGCTACTGTTACCCATTGTAAAATGTTATGAGCATTGTTTACAAAAAAGAGTGAAAATGATCAGGCCTTACATATCAAGTAATATTTCCGATTTAATAGGACCAGTCTCATAGTTAATTATACCCATATACACTTACTTTTATTAACAGACTGATGTATTTTGTTACTATAGAATGTTTCTTTAGTTTTCAGAAGTTGCTTGTGATATATTTTGCTATATTATGTATACACATTTTTATTATTTTTTCGGTAGGATATTGTTTATAATATTCATAGAAAAATAACTTTAAATCTTTGGATCTTTTCGTTTAAGGAGTGACCCCCAGGCATTTGTAAAGACAATATAACAGATTTTCTCAATACTTAGAACTACATAACTATGATACAAGAAACACTACAAACATTAATATCCCCCTATTAAACAAGAAGAGTCTACCAGCAAGCCTACGAGAAATAAATTCCTCCAATTTAAAAAAGTATAAAGAGTTAGGCTCTTGAAAAAAAGTTATTACAATGTTAGAGATTATTTTTTAATTTTGCAATAGTTGTTTTCTATGTCACTTAGTTGGTCTGATAGTACTACTGTTTTAAGGTTTTTTATGTTATCTGTTTTATTTTTACCTTTGATCTTGTCATACCTAATTAGATTTTTAGTCAAAAAGTGAAATAAATAAATAAATACATATGATTTGGCAACATTTTAGTCAAATAGATTACAAAGATTTTACGCATTACACACACATTTTATGGATTACACATAGATTTAACAGATTACACACATATTTCACTTAAATTATACAAAGGTTGGACCAGCTTCTTTCCGCGGTTTACCATTTACCTATAAACATGGGTCAACAAACCATTTCCAAGTATAATTTTTTTAAAACGATTTTAATATGATTTTAACAAAGACACACGATGAAATGTCACATATTATAAAGGTAGACAGTAAAATGGAATTTTTCAATAAAGTAGAAATGGCAGAGTTGAGAAAAACCTTAAAGAGAATGAAAATCAAAGAAAGTAACATGGATGGCATTACTGTCAAAATAATAAAAAGCGCATTTGAAACCATTGGGGACAAAATTCTCAACCTTATCAATAGAGAAGAGAAGCACAGTTGTTCCAGTTGAGAAGGTGAAGGGCATAATACAAGCTGAAGAATTTAGACCTATCAATATGGTTTCACCATACGAAAAACTCCAGGAAATGTGTGTAAATGACCAGTTAGTGTCATATCTTGAGAATAATGGAGTTCTCAATGAGTACCAGGCGGGATTTCGAACAAAAAATGTATGTGAAATGGCATTACAGGCTATTTTATTCAACTGGAAAGGAGCTTTGGAAGAAGAGAAGATGGTTGGGGTGGTTTTCTTGGATTTCAGGCGTGCCTTCGAGACAATTAACAGGGACTTATTACTGTGTAAAATGAAACAGTATGGAATTAGACCTGTGGTTCTTAGATGGTTCAAAGAATACTTAACTGATAGATCGCAAGTGGTAAAATATGGTGATATCTCAACTCCCAGAAGGTCAACATATGGTGTACCACAAGGAACTGTATTGGGGCCTACCCTATTTATACTGTATATTAATGATATTGTTAAGGCTGTAAAAAAATGTGATATCCAACTGTTTGCTGATGATACTGTGATATATATAGTGGGTAAAAATGATGATGAAATAATAAAAACACTGAATGAAGAACTTAATAACTTATTAGAATGGCTAAATAACAATTATCTCAAAATAAATGTAAAAAAAAAACAAAAATGATGATTATAAAGAGCAAATATTGTAAATTTAATCTTGATCAAGTTGGAGATGTTAAGATCAATAATGGGGTAATTGAAAGGGTAGTTACTTTCAAATATTTGGGCTGTATAATAGATGATTGCTTAAGTTTCTCAGAACATTATACATATATTACCAATAAGATAGCCAAAAAAGTTCATATGTTAGGGTGTATATCAAAAAACATGAGTTGTTATGATAAATTGACTGTCTATAAAACAATTATTGCACCCCATTTATATTTTTGCTCTACATTGTTGTACTTTGCCGCAACATCTATTGAACAAATGTACATTTGTGAGTGATATACATGAACATCATACTCGTGTGAGGATAAATAACAACTTTTATCTATATAGAGTAAATACAATATTAAACAAACAAACAATTTTTTTATTTAGTATGTAGAAAAGGTAGGTTATATTGTTATATTGTGATTGCTGTGATTTTTCCTAGGCTTAAGTACCAAAGATATTTGTATATGCATTTTTGCTAGCCAATATAGGGCTATTAATAAAGATTATTATTATTCTATTGACTATTCTTACGTAAAGCTTTTGGGCACATCATAAGGAAATAGTTCCTAAAAACCTGAAAACACTTTATTTCTAAGATACCTGATTACATATATACAAATTTATTCATTTACAGACAAATACCTATTTCCAAGTTCACAAGAGTATTAAAAAAACATAAATTAAAATTTAAATTATAAATGGAGTGGTATCATAAAATAAAGAAACAATACAAGAAAAATAATTCTAAAAATAAAAGAAAAGAAAGTCTAGCTGATATACAAAGCCGGATTAACTTTCTTCCGAAGGTCTAATAGATCTTTTTGCATGCATGTAACCTCCTGGGAGTCCAAACTCAAATTAGTACAAAAATGTGGATTTCTTCATATAATTCAGATATATTATAATGAGCAGACATTAAGTTTATTAATAAAATATACCTAAAAAACAAACTGTAAAATACAACTTGAAATAGAAAAATACCAGCCCATTGTAAAACCAATAAATGTCCACTAACAAAGCAATATAGGAATTAATACTTACCATTTCAAAATGTATTTACATATTTTAGAAAAAGTACATGAAAGAATCAAAGGGGAGACCACAATGAGTTTGAACTTAAATGGAAGTTCTTTTTTTCTAACTCCTGTGGATGACGACGAAATAACTAACATAATAAATCTAACGCCCTAAGAATTTATCAGGTTTGGAAAAGGTTCCATGCAATATTCTTAAAAATATATCCCACATAATATGCAAACCGCTTAAGTATATAATAAATAATTCTTTCACTGATGGTGAATTTCCCACTGTTTTAAAGAAAAGCAAAATTATATACCTGCACAAAAAGAATGTAAATCTGACTTGGAGAACTACAGACCTGCGGCCATCATAGATTACTTTCCTGTCTTAATAAAATATCCTTGGGAATGGGTTTAACCATGAAATTTATTTGATAAACTGGAGGGGATAGGTGTCAGAGGAACAAGTCTACAATGGGTTAAATTATTTTTACAGGATCGCACACAAGCTGTGCAAATAAAGAGTGTAATGATATAATAAATTACACTTATCAATCAAATTTTATTGCTACTACCACAGGAACTCTACTCTCACCCCTTTTATTCCTACTTTTTTGCAATGATCTGGCAGGGATGACAATCTTGCATATGAAATAGCTAACCATGCTCCAGAAAGCATGCACAATTGGTGCGACCAAAACCTGCTTCTACTTAACGCTCCAAAAACAAATTTTATAGAATTTATTTATGGGTATGACACCCATTAAACCAAGGAAAAGGTTTAGATAATTATAAAATTCATATTCATTAGAACTAATTCTAAGATTTACTCATATCATATTCAATAGTAATCATTCTATATCTAATTTCCTAACTTGTCTTAAAGGCTTCAAAAGAATATGAGAAAAAATCTATGTTAACCCTACTTACACCATTGGCCATAATTCTTGACAGTGGTGAGAAAATTGCATAATTAGAGGGATAGAATTTAGTTACAAATAAATCTGTAGCTCTGGTATGCCTGAAAGGTGCTTGAAAACAGTTCCGGACAATCAACTTGACCATAAAGCTTTAACTCTTCTGAATTCAAGTTTCTCCAAGTTAAATATAGGATGGGAACTAAATACAGGATAACTACTCAGGTCTTGATCGAACAAGACTATTATAAAGAACATTTAGACATCTAATGTCAGTGAAACCATGTGAAAACCTGTTGATAAAGCCTAAAAGTGATTTATTAACAATAAACTCAGAGTGAAGATGAAAAGTCATTTTTTTGCCCAAAGATCTAATATTTCAGTAACCTCTCAAAGGCATTCCTCATTTAACATTCACAACTTTACACAAGAAGAAATTTTGAGGAAAATTAACTTCGTTGATAAGAACAAGAGTTCAGGTCCAGAAGGTTTGCCTCCTATATTTATAAAATGTTGTGCATTGTCCCTTATCAAAATGGTTTTTCATAACCTTTTAATACAGCTCAATTTCCAACAGAGGCATTTTCCTACTGTCCGTATTTCCTAAAATATTTGACGGAAATTTCTGAGTCATATAAACATCATTTGACTCCAGAACAGCACAGCAGATTTTTTAAAGGACGATCAACGGCTACAAATTTAGCTGTATATCAGAACCTCCTTGTCCAGAATATCAAAGGATGTCAAATCGATGCGGTGTACACTGACATACCTAAGGCCTTTGATAATGTGTGTCATGTGTGAAACTGGACGGTCTGTGTCTACTAGATTTAAGGAACATAAAAGATGTATAAATAAGAAACAAATTGTTCAATCGTCTGTCGATTCAGGTTCATGCATCAGTCTCGAGTTATAATAAATGAAAAATTAGAGAATCAATTGGAATTAACAAGCATCCTGAAAATTTCAATAGACGCGGGCTACATGCTACATCTTGTGTGCAGCTCATTCAGTGTTCTGATCTTGCACAGTGAAGATCCCTGAAGATGCCTGATGCAATCGCAGGCGAAACGTCGGAAAGTAATTCCAATTTAACACGATCTAAACCCAATAACCATGAGTTCTTATTTAGGCATCTTTCAATAATTTAATTTTTTTCTATTTTTTTTTGTTATATTATTCTATGATGACCTAATGTTCCTTGTAACCTATATAGCAATAGAATTTTTGATAAAGTTCTAAGAAAATTGTAGTCCGTTATCTATAGGGAGAGAACTTCAAACTCAATTTATGTTCATTCAAATAAAAACAAAAGTAATGAAAGTGAGAACAAAAATGTATCAGTAGTCCTACAACATAATGTGCATTCACCATTGTGTGTAAATAAATAAAAAAAGTGTTTTAACAATTAACTAACCATCCTTTAGATCTTAGTAATTTCTATGCAATAGCTTACTACCTCTTAAAATATATAAAAATCACATTGAGTTTTACTGGAATAAAATGTATAATAATGGGAAAATAAAAATACAGGAAACTACCCCAGTGCCATCTTATTTATTATAGTATTTATTACAGAAAAGGGTAATATGACTAATAGAAAAAATACCACCCACTACTTCTTGCAAATTGGTTTTCAAAAAATTTCGAATAATGATATTTTATGACCTTCTCATATATGAATCACTCTCACTGTTATATAAATACAACTTTCAAGGATCTTTTGAAAAAAAAACAAGATGTGCATTCACATTTTAGAAGGTTTAGAATTAATATATTAATTCCACAGTCTTCTAGCTAGTAACTTATAACTCTCTTTGTAATTTTGGAAAATCCCTAAATATTGAAATACCTGATCATATAAAGCAAAGTCCGATAACAAAATTCAATTCCCAATTAAAACTTTTTCTAATTGATTCCGCTCATTCTATAAGTGAATTCACAGAAAAGACATATATTTAATGCAAATGTAGGTTAGGGCATAGGGAACACATATTGTCTTGGTACTTTATTTATATAGGCTAGTATTTGTTTTTTACTATAGGCTAGTATGAGTGTTAGTATAGAAAAATGATTGTATTGCACAGCTGTTATGCTTTTCAATAAAATGTTTCATTCCTTCAGTACAAAAATATTTTTCTGATGGAAAAATATATTATATCTTTCTATCTCTTAATGAAAAAATAGTAATTAAAAAAAGCTATAATATATGAAACAAATCGAAATATGCAATAAATTGAGATCTCAACGAAAAATTTAAATTAACAAATAAAATAAGATTATGCAAGAACAGTTTATTAAAAAAATTTTTTGGCCAGCATAAACAACAAAGGTAAAAATTTGCATTAATATATTCAGTAATACAGCTAGAAATTAATATAAATACAAAACTGATAGGTACATTAAAGAAATAATAATTTAGGTATTGAAAGAAAGAAATATAATTATTATGCAACTAAAAACAATATACAAAAGACATGTTAGTGTTTTTCCGAGCTGCCTGAACACTCAAAATTACATGGATCTATTTTGGAGTCTCGTAAAAGTTTCTTTATATTTTTTTTTTATTTGCAATACAAATCCTGATTATATGAAAAAATTAAATAAAAAATCAACTTACGGTGGAGATATAATATTGCCTTCCTTTAGACTAGTGTTTGGTTGTTTCTGGATTATCAATTCCTGGCCTTCAAAGGTATTAAGATACTGGATCTGCTGGGGTGACGGTACTGGCATTAAATTAGGTTCTTTGCCAGCACCTGTTGCTGATAGTGTCGGGCATGATGATGTCGTGGATGTGCTCATTTGTTTCTGTTGTGCCATTGACTGAAGTGTTCTGCCAAACATACCATCCACTGGAAAATGAAATAATAACATACAATTAACATATAGATATACATTTCCAATATGTTAATGGCACTATATTGGAAAAGTTAACTTTCCTTCAGGAACTTTAACCAACTTAGATACAGGTACTTAATAATGACTAATAATCATTACCAACTTTCCTTTCCCCTCTCCTTAAATGTAACTTTGCACTCATGAGTTGGTTAAATTGCCAAATTTGTCTTTGTAACATTTGTTTAGATTAGTAATCGGAGCTCCACTAAGACCAGTTAACTTTTTTTAGTCTGAATAAATAAAATACAGTCAACTAAACCAACATTTTACATATAGTTAATTACCTTGTACAGAAAATAACTTCTATTTAACCAATTTAAAAATTCGGAATTTAACAAAATATATAATCTTATTAGTCTAATTTTAAAATCAGTTTTTCAGAGGAATGTTCACTTGTTACAAATTCAATTTTATTTAATAACTTTCCTTATTTTCCAACAGTAATTGTTTTAAAAACTTTTTTTTAGATTTACATTACCTTTTTTTATAATTCTATATAGTAGTTGGATGGTGGTGCTTCAACGAAAATTATATTTATTCAAGATTTTTAAATGGTATTTATATTTTTTTTACTAAACCTAATAATTACTAAATAAAAATAAAATTCTGGTTTTATTAAATATTTGTATCTAGTTAAATGAAAAAATAATAAAATTTACCTGTGGATTGATGGGTTGATGAAGGCTCTGTACTACTACTGGTGACACTAGGCGATAAATGAGATGAGAGTGGCGTGCTGGGATTACTATGATGTAAACGTGGAGCTGAAGGGGAGTCTTGTGAAGTGGGGCTTTGTCCAGTACTCATATGTCGAGACAGACTACCAAACGGTCTGTTTGGATCTGCAGGTGAATTTAGGGCCGAAGAGGCCCTAGGTGAAGGCAGCGATAAATTTGATGTGGGATTGTTCGGCGACGTGGGATTTGGGCTTTGTAGGGCTATAGGAACACTGGCAGAACGCTGTGTTTGATGATATGGCGGTGGGGGACCTTGAAGTCGGGGACCTAGGCCTGGACCACCCCTAGTGTTTTGAGGCGCAACTCCAGAAACAGCAGGTTGAGGGCCAGAACCACTTACTGGCCCAACAGGAACTATAGCGCCACAGCTAGGATTATTTCCTGGTTGAGGCTGAGTCTTATTAACTTTTGTTCGATCATCATAAAACTGATTCTGCAGTTTTTGCCACTCCATTTGTGCTGTCACAGGTGGCTGACCAGGGGGCACAACGCCAGGTCCAGGCCCTCCCAATGGCGTGGCGCCCCCAGGCGACATACCAGGCATTCCCTCTGGAGGACCTGGTGCACCTTCATTTTGACTTTCAGGAAATAACAGCTGATGCATTTTACGAATACTAGCTAAGCGTTCTTCCCGGTGTTGTCGCTGCTGGGGAGTTAGATTTTCATCAGGCACTTGTACGCCCTGTAATTTGGGCTGAACATTTAATAAAGAGGGACTACAAGAATCCATATCTGGACCCATATCGGGTAAACCATTTGTCACTGTTCCTTCTAAACCTTCTAACTGATGATTGCTCTTCTGGTCCCAAGGTGCATCAGAGTCACCAAGCCCTACCATATCATCCAGCCCTTCAGGTCCTAAGAAATTGTCTATACTGGGGGGAGGTTTAGGGCCTAAACCTGGACTCCTTGTGCACCCTTTGTTCTTCATAATAGCAAAGTTATTTAACCACTGCACTGGATGCTGCCTATTAAATTGGGTCACTTTTAAAGGATTCTTTTCTAGATACTTTTTGGTACCTGGCTGGGCACAATGGTAGGCTATAATGGAAGGATACCGTCCCTGCAAGACTTCATCTGCCCCTGAATTAGCTAGCACTGTGGAAAACACAAAAATTTGACTTTGTTGTTGCATATACTGCACTTCCATGGAACTAGACTGTTTATTTATCACATTACTTCCTAAAGGCTGTACACTTTCTGGCTGTGTATGTCCCGTGCTGCCAGTTGTGGGAACAGGAGGGCCTAATCCTAATCCAAATGGGTCTCCTAAGGGGTCATTATCTACTATATTATCTTCTTGTTTAAGGGGCAGTGAGGTAGCCTCTGACACTGCCGTGGTGACAGGGTCTTCACTAGGGGCTTCTGTCTTGAGATCAGTAGTAGTTTGTAGAGAGCCTGTGTTAGTGGAACCCACAAGACCTCCATTCTTAGTAATTGGCCCTGTTGAGGGCTCTTTCTTAGTCGCCACATCGTCTTCCTTTTTTATTTGTACTTCTGTGTTGGTTGGCTCCTTATTGGCGCTTACAGGATCTTCTTTCACGCTATCTGAGCCCTTTTCGTGCTTTTCTTTAATCATCTCGATTAGAAGTTGTTTCTAGTAGGTCCCACTTCCATAAGTACGGCACTAAACTAGCACTTTTTACACTTACTATTACTATTACGACCATAATAAAAACTTTTATGAAAAATCTCACATCACAAAATGCCAAACTGTCCACACGCGTTGATACCAACTGT
This sequence comes from Kuschelorhynchus macadamiae, assembly GCA_030620095.1. Classification (NCBI taxonomy): domain Eukaryota; kingdom Metazoa; phylum Arthropoda; class Insecta; order Coleoptera; family Curculionidae; genus Kuschelorhynchus; species Kuschelorhynchus macadamiae. The sequence continues at coordinate 914,446 of JAUTXW010004679.1, forward strand.
TCAAAACATTAAAACGTCAAATACTGCCGCCATATTCAAATCTTAAAACTTCACATAAACAACTTATGTAAGCCCCGTTACTTTTCTAATTAAAATATTTTTATACATTCCTTCTTTTATACAAAACCTAGCATTTTCTTTTTATTCGTCCCTCTTTACGCGACCACACCAAAATATAATCGATTATTACTCTTTTGGCTGAAACGTAAATATTTTCTTTCATCTGTTTATTTTAGTACCATTATTAGGTACATATCTGCGTGGTGTGAATTATGGCCTTAAAAAAAATTCCGAAAATACACCCCATTTTGATTTTCTGTATTAATATTTATGATTAACAACGTGACAATTAGGGGCTCTTAAACTTATAATAGTAAAAATGGGAGGTGACAAAAAGCAAACACCCTTCGTTAATTTTTAAGAATGGAATCCGGCCTTTGCAAAGTTGCCAAATGTATTTAAAATGTGAAACAATAACCTACCGAAAACAAACAGAGTCTCCATGGTTTTACGATAACATATCTATATTTAAAGTACAAAAAAATGTCAATATACGTTCATGTTTCTATGAACTTAAGGAATACGGTATGTTAGAAAAATAGTAAAGTGTTTGAAAGGCGGTTATAAAATGAAGGAAAAATGCACGACAACGGCAACATCGCGGAGTGGAAAGTGTGATTGCACGCTTGTAGTCATTCGTTTATCCTCCGAACGAGATCGGGAGGTCATTAAAAATAACTCCATATTTATAGGGACTTACGTTTTACACTAGATTACTGTTCTCAGGTATATTTTTATCGCCTACTAATAAAAGTAGCTGCTCGAGTGCAATGCAAGCTAGCTAGTCATTAACATAAAATCTTATATGTTGAGCTCGGGCACGGGCGTAAATGTTCTTACGTTTTATACAAGTTTATTAATAGAAATTTTTAATTATTTATTTTAAAAGCAACCAACTTTCAGTAAATATTTGGAAAAAGATGGTATTTTTATTTTAATCTGTTATATCAGTCTTGCTATTTAGAAACCGACGGCACAAAATTGGTCAAAACATAGAAAAATAGTAGGAACCTAGGTATTCGTATTAGGCATTTTACTAAGGAAGCCCATAAAATTCAAGGAAATATTCATTCAGGTTTTTGTGGCAAAAACATTTTTTGCCAAGATGGGTAGGTATAGGCTGTCAAAATTAAGAAAAAAAAGCAATATGTCAAGATTGAATAAAATAATAAGAAACTTTCGATATTGTCGTCACAGGCTGGAGATAATTATCTTAATTTTGTATACATTATTATTGTCACTGTCAGATAAGAAGCTTCAAGCAGTCCAGTGGCGTACTTTCATTTTAAAAGCAAACAATTTTGAGTAAATATTCCGAAAGTGATGGTACGTATTTTTATTTTAATGTATTATCAGTCATGCTATTTAGAAACCCATTGCACAAAATTGGTCAAAACATATAAAAATACTACCGGATAGGTATATTATTTACAAACTAAGGAAGTCTATACAATTCGAGAAAATATTCAGTTGGTTATTTTTTGGAAAATACATTATTTGTCAAGATATGTAAGTACCTATATGCTGTCAAAATTAAACAAAAATCAATATGTCAAAATTGAATAAAAAATATGAAACTTTCAATATTGTCGTCACATGTTGGAGTTAGTTATTTTAATTTTGTATAACCAATTAATTTTGTATAAGAACCAGTCCAATGGCGTACTTCATGACAAATAAAAAACAAGACCTTAAATTCGCCCCGTCTTCCATCAGTCACACTACTTCAGAATGCGCGCGTAATTGAACTTTGATTTTCCATATTTTGAGCTGTGATTTATGATGGGTTTTATCGCAATCATTTTTTGTTTCAAAACGAGTGTTTACTTTAGCTAAGAGAAGTTAAAAAGTTATTTGCGAAACTTAACAATATTTACATGTACTTTTACTAAACAATAAATAATACAATACAAATAAAATGTCGATATTGGTTTTTTAAGATTATTTAGTCCTAACTTCTGCTAACATAAAACTGTTGTTCGTCATTGAGTATAAATGTACTTTATCCCACAATAAACCCATCTTAAAACCTATTACTCTCATTTGAGACGTAAAATTTTGCCCAACGAACAGTTAAAATTTGACTTGGCCAAATCGATGTCGCAGTTGCTGAGCGTGATGCAGTATTTCTAAATTTGAAGGGGCAGATTCAGTCAAAATGCTAGGTTTTCAGTATATTATTCTAATATAAACTCTCACTTATCGGACGGCATTATAAATTGGGGTTTCAGCTCGAATGTGACGAAAGTGTTTTTGCTTCAAAAGTATGCAGTCCGGTTTATGTGTGGTCTTTCATGTACAGAGTCGTGTAGAAATTATTTCAAATAATTCGAAATATTGACCTTGGAGGGAATTTACATATTTAAAGTTTGCGTTTTTGCCTATCAAAATAATAAAAAATTTTAAGGCAATCGCACTTCATATGGGTACAATACTAGAAACTAAACATTAGTGCTAGTGCTACCTAATGCACATAAATCCACATTTAAAAAAAAAGCGTAATGTATAATGCTTGTTAATTTTTTAACAAATTGGGTAATGACATTAATGTTGATAACCTCAGATCTTTTAAAGGTAAACTAAAAAATATCTTGTAGAGAGTAACTTTTATTCTGTTCAAGAGTTAATTAGTTTTTCTTTTCCAAAGTACCTAGTATTCCCGTATTTTTTTTGCTAGTCAAATTTCATGTACCCATAACTTTTCTGGCCATGTACTTTTATCAGTACATATATTTAGCGTAATCTTGAGGTTTTCTCCAATTACCGATAGTATATTTTTTATATACATCTGTTTTATCGGTGAAATAAGAGTATTATTTTTTTTTCCTTGTTGTCTCACAGTATTCCTATACCGACGGGATTATATCAAGTTAATACAAAAAAAAACAACTATTGTGTATTAAGAAATGATGTAACGATGCTACATGTTTTCAAAATGACCGATTTCTGGATGTTTCCGTGAATGTCTGTATTAAGCCCTAATTGAGTCAAATGCGGTGTAAACGTTGTTGGGGTGAAGCCTGTGACTGATATGACGAGAAGAACAATGATAACTATTTCCTGTTTCCACAGCCTTTTTATTTCCATTGCCAAGTCGGTGTATTTGGCGATCTTCTCACTGTATTCCGCTTAGATGTTCCTGGCGTTGGGGACAGCCATGTCAATTAAATAAATGATCTTTTCTTTTTTGGATTGAAGGGTGATATCGGGTCTGTTTTGGGGGGATTATTTTATCTGTGTGGATGTCAATGTAGAACTTGTAGTCTTCGTTTTCAAGTATGGATGTTGGTGTATAATGGTAGTAAGGGTCTGTGCTCTCCGTTAGTTTGTATGTGGTGGCTAATGCTTGATGAACGACCTTCGCTGCTGAGTTGTGTCTCGCTGTGTATTCAGTTCCGGCCATTATTCTACATCCACTGGTTATGTGATCGGTCGTTTCTCTCTGCTGGTGACATCTCCTGCATTTGTCGTCTTCAGTGGTTGTGTCCTTGATGATGTGCTTTTGGTTGTTTCTGGTTGCTATGATTTTGTTCTGGATGGCAAGCAGGAGGCCTTCTGTTTCGAGGAACAGCTGCCCTTCTTGTAACCACGTATATGAAAGCTTTTTATGCATGTAGTCTTCCGTGGAGCGTTTTTTCAGACAGATTATTATTTTTATTATTATCGAAACTGACAAACATTTCTCAACTTATTCATTCGCCACATATGCTGTATCTCAATGGCCAGCTCCGCTTATTTGGCATTTTTCTCTTGAGATTTATCCAACACGTTGTTATGGTTAGGTATAGCAATAGTTGTCCATCCTTCAGCCACCTGTTGGATGCTTCCTTATCTATGTGTAGCTGATTCAAGTTATTGTGATGTCGGCCGTGCAGTGCCAATACTTTGAGCCCACTGTTCTTGTTTGTTGGGGTCTGAAAAATTTTAGGATGATGTTGTCACTTGAGATTAAGTAATGGGCCAAAGGAATAAAGTTGTAGCAAGTGCTTTTGCTTAAGTTTTTTGAGAAAGATTTATGTACAACACAATTATCAGAAAGAGTTGGCACTGTAGTAAAAGCATTTGCTACCTTTTATTCATCTGGGCCAATATATGATGACTAAAAAAAAAGGTCATCCATACTCTCATAATGCCCTTGAGCTCATTTGCAATTATCGCCGGGCCACCGGATCTCCTGAGCCCCCGCACCGCGGGGGGTGTACCTACCCCACTGATTATTGCACACCTATATTCGATACATTTTTTCTTCTTTTTCTAAAAACGGACTACAGAAATTTTGCACAAAAATTACGTATTATGTAGGACTCGACTGGTAAAATTTTGGTACAAATCCAAGATGCCGTAATAATAAAATATTAAAAAAAAATCGCCCCTGAGTAGCACATATATATTGTTTTTTTTAAACAATTTATTGGGCGCCATTTTGAATTCGTACCAGTTTATCCCTATATCATTTTTAATTTTTCTGCAAAATTTAAAGTCTATTGAATAAGAATTTCTTTACCTTGCTTTTTTAAACATTTTATTGAATTCGTACCACAGATTACCAGTATATCTCTATATCACAACTAATGCCATCTTGGATTCAAACAAAAATATTAGTACCTCTTTCTTACGTAACACTTGATTTTTGCGCGAAATTTGAGGTAAATTGAATAATTAGTTTTTTTAGTAATAATTTATTTAACGATTTACTAGGCCGCCATCTTGAATTTTTACCAAAATGTTACCTGGTCAGTGGTCATCCCCATATTACTGACAGACCGACGTAATTGATAAAATATATTTTTTTGGCACCTAGGGACGCTAAAACGTGAAAGTACCTGTATAAAACCTGAAAGTGCGATTTTTTCACGATTACATACATTTTATTTGGCGGCTATTTTATTCCACTATCTTAAATTCGTACTACAATTTTAACAGTTCGTCTCTATACCAAAATTAGTTATGACACAAATTAATACATTAAGTAAGTCGTTTTTAGTAATATTGTTAACCAGGTCATCCCTATACGACCCTTAATTTTTGACCAAAATTTTAAATCAATCAGGTTAAGTTAAGTGTTTTTTAGCTATGTCAAAAACTGACAGACAGACCGACGGTCTGAATAGATAGTATAGTATATTATATTATATTATATATATATATATATATATATATATATATATATATATATATATATATATATATATATCACCTACAAGTTTATCTTTCGGAACTTTTTTTTTGGAGCACCCTGTATGAGTTCTGATATAAAATTTAAACTCTCTGTTCATTTCTTTAGCTTTTTAGACTTTAGCATTATTCTCGAATCTGTCAGTTTTCGACTTGTTTTTTGCGTTTTTCTCCAGTAAATTTTGAGATAATTAGTTCAAACTTAGTACATGTCTTATTTTTAGGAACCTCTACAATAAAATATCAAAATTGTTCGTCTCAGTATACAGGCTGTTACATTTTTTGCATCACTTACAAGTTTATCTTTCAAAACTTTTTTTTGGAGCACCCTGTATGATTTCTGATATGAAATTTAAACTCTCTGTACATTTATTTCGCTCTTTAGTCTTTTGCATTATTCTTGTATCTGTCAGAGTTTGCGAGTTACTTGCAAAAATTGCTATCTATGCAAACTGGAAAAAAACTAGTAGGCTGAGGCAGTTCATTTGTTAATTCTGTGTTTCGATCTGACATTTTGTAACAAATCATTTTTTATTTGACGTTTCCATAGTTGTTTAATGATCCTTGAATTCACAAATCAAGAATATGTAGATATAATTTCATTTATGGTTTTGCCAATGGCAATTGTTATGAAGCCAGACGACTCTATATAAACAAACATTTGCGAAGGTACATAATCGGCTATTTGAAAATGGATCAATCAAGAAATCCACTCAATTAGCAGGAGCAAATGGACCGGTTAGGACTCCTGAAGTCGAGGACGCAGTCCTGAATGCAGTAGAAAACGATTTTGCTACCAGTACGAGAAAAATTGCAGCAACACTTAACATTTTATTTGCGCTGGTATGAAAAATAATAGAAAACTTAATGTATCGTTACCACATTCAAAGGGTTCAAGCTCTTCTACCACGTGATTTTCCACTACGTTTAAATTTTTGCCAGTGGTTCCTACAAATGCTAGCACAAAAGCCATTATTTGCAAACACGATTTTATTAAGCGATGAGGCAAATTGCCATAAATAATTTTTATAACAATCATTTTTGGGCAAAAGAGAATCCGCATTTGATACGCTAAAGTAATTTTCAGCAGCAATTTTCAGTAAATGTGTGGGCCGGAATTATTGGAGATTTTTTGATAGGACCATTTTTTCTGCCCGCAAGGCTAAACAGACGATATTATTGTCAATTTGTCGAAGACGAATTCCCAGTATTGCTAAAACATGTACCAAATCTTCTTAGAAATCAAATGTGGTTGATGCACGATGGTGCACCAGCACATTTCAGTACAGAGATGAGCGAGTTCTTAAATCAAAATTTTAACAAGCGTTGGATAGGCCCCAGTCAGGACCTCCTAGATCTCAATAGCCTGGATTTCTTTTTTTGGGAGCCACCTGAAAACATTGGTGTATCAGACCCCAATCCAGACAGGCTTCATATGACATTATTCGCAATACTCCTGGAATATTTGGCAGGGTCCATGAGGCGAACACTTGATTCTTGCATTTTAGCAAGAGGACATTTTCACCTTTTATAATTTTGTTTTCAATTCAACTTTAAGAATTTCATCTAATTTGCATCCATGGCAATTTTTGCAAATAAGTCGAAAACTTTGACAGATACGAGAATAATGCAAACGACTAAAGAGCTAAAGAAATGAACAGGGAGTTTAAATTTTATATCAGAATTTACAGGGTGCTCCAAAAAGTTCTGAAAGATGAACTTGTACCTGCTGCAAAAAATGTAACACCCTGTATACTGAAATCGAGAATTTTGATATTTTATTGTAGAGGTTCCTAAAAATAATATATGTACTAAATCTGAACTAATTATCTCAGAATTTACTGGAGGAAAACGCAAAAAACGAGTTTCATTATTTCACCTACATTGCATCGATGGGAATTTTTGCAAACAAGTCGAAAACTCTGACAGATACGAGAAAAATTCAAAATACTAAAAAGCGAAAGAAATGAACAGTTTAAATTTTATATCAGAATTCATACAGGATGCTCCAAAAAAAAGTTCCGAAAGATAAACTTGTAGGTGATGCAAAAAATGTAACACCCTGTATACTGAGACGGAGAATTTTGTTATTTTATTGTAGAGGTTCCTAAAAATAATACATGTACTAAATTTGAACTAATTATCTCAGTATTTACTGCATAAAAACGCAAAAAACGAGTTTCATTATTTCACCTACATTGCATCGATGGGAATTTTCGCAAACAAGTCGAAAACTCTGACAGATACGAGAATAATTCAAAATACTAAAAAGCGAAAGAAATGAACAGTTTAAATTTTAATCAGAATTCATACAGGGTGCTCCAAAAAAAATTTCCGAATGATAAACTTGTAAAGTGATGCAAAAAATGTAACACCCTGTATACCGCGACGGGCAATTTTGACATTTTATTGTAGAGGTTCTTAAAAATAATACATGTACTAAATTTGAACGATTTATCTCAGAATGAAGTGGAGAAAAGAGCAAAAGGAGAAAAAAAATACAAATTTTGACACCCCGTATAACGAAAATGGTGGGTTTCTGACCATGTATATATATTTCAATTAAATTCAATTTATTTGTGCAGTAAATACAAATTTTTATACAAGTCCTAAAAATTAATATATATATATAAATATATATATATATATATATATATATATATATATATATATATATATAGGCATTTTTTCCTATTTTGTCAAGTACTGTTACCTCGTAAAATATGTCCACGACATTAATTAACACCCTGTATATATAAATAACTGTGCGGCCGAACTAAAAACCACTATTCTTAATAAAAGAAAATTCATATCTAGGGAAGTTCTGGGTAAAGGAAATTTTACCGATTATTTTTAATTATCATATGTAGTAACTGGTTTTCTGATCCTCTTGTATATTTTTATTGTTTTAATATTTCCTAACAATAATAGGTATAGTTTTTACTTGTAGTTAGAGTAGCTTTATTTAAAAATAGTAATGTATTTTGTATTGACTTTGACTTGGGAACATTTTTTTCTTTGTCAGTTAAGAAGACTTTCAACAGTCGACGCATTTTAGAGCTACTCCGATATCCTCTTATGACACCAATTATAATGTGGCATATTAACTAAGTATACTTCTTCATTTAAACAAAAAATTGGATTTTCAAAGACTTTTTTATTTAAATCAATAGTATAAACGTACATGAAAACGAGACTTTGATAATTATTTAAGGGTTGAAACAACATAAGCTAAAATAATAACTAGGAAAAAAATAAATTATTTTTAATAAACTACGTCAAAACGAGAATTTGATAATTATTAAAGGTTTGAAACAACATAAGTTAAAATAATAACTTAAATAAATAAATTATTTTAAATAAACATCTGAACAAAAGAAACATTAATGGGTCTGTAACCACATTGCCTTAATTTCCTTATGGCTTTCATCAAATTTAATTGGATTACCAATGGGATTTTCCAATAAAATTGTTCCAGTAACACCGTCTTCAGAAAAGTTAATAAATTTACAAAATGGCTTAGTGGCTGGCAGAGGAAGCTCTACAGTCTTATCCTGTGGAGTAACAAATATTGTGCTTCCTGATGCTTCCAATAGAGCTTTATCTGAAGTGACTAGAGAATTATTTGGTAAATACAAATCAAAATTTTCTATACCAAACAACTTTGAAACTTCATCCTTAAACTCTTCTAAGCCCAGGAACTTTTTGTTAACTTCCAAAAGAACAACAGCCTTAGAAGCTCCCCGACAATACTTAGACTTCAAGTCTACCAGCTGCAGATTTACCCAAGTGGTACTAGGAAAATCCCGAGCATCAACTGTTTTGGTTAAAGCAATGTAGAAGCTACAGTCTTTTAATTTTTGGGTCTCCTCAATGATCAACTGATCTGAAGGCTTCCTTTGTTCAGAGGACTTTACCTGGGCTTTTATGGTCCCTTCTATAAACTCTTTATAATCTTTGGATACTCTGTATATATCTCCTTCTGTTTTATAAAATACTGTTATTTCATCTGTGGGAACTAAATGAGCTTTCTTCCTCAATTTCTGTATGCGATTGATTATTTCCCTTGCAGTACCCTCGTCTTGCATCGATGAGTCAGGGGTTATATCCATTAAGATCAGAACATCATTGTCACTGTTAACCTCATACTGATCAGTGTTGAGTGACTCAGATTTAAAAATTAATCTTACTTCGCTAATATCAATATGTTGTCCACAGATCTCCCTGTGACCTTTTGTCACCATTTCGTTTATTTCAGAGTCAGAAAGAGCCTTTATGCCTTGCGTCACAGCCTTGAACTCTTGTTTCAACCTAATGCCCAAAATCTTATGATCCGGTTCAGCCCTTAAGGTGATTCCAAATTTGCTCTTATCAGTGGTAGTACTGATTTTCCTTACATTAAGCTCTGAAAGAATATAATCTTTTAGTGACAAAACGTCTGTAATATGTTGAATATCTTGATGAACCACTATAACTTCTGGTAGTGGATATTTGATGGGTATAGTCTTTCTATCTCTCACAACTCTTCCTAGCTCGATGACACTCTGCATTCGAGCCACTGCCCTCTCAATATCTAAGTCTATTAAAGATGTATCTGGATTGGGGAACATGAGGTAATGAACACTATCTACATAATAGTCAGTAAGTTTTTTCATGTACTGATACATATTTTCAGAAATAAATGGAGCAAATGGTGCCATCATTCTCACAATGTTATCTAGGACATTATACAAGGTTGTCAAAGCAGTGTGAGAATCAGCCTCACCTCCTTCTCCCTTGAGTCTTTTTCTGTTCATTCTTACATACCAGTTGGTCAAATAGTCAATAAATTTGGTAAGTCTCGGCACCACATTGTAAAGATGGTACAGTTTCATTTCATTTCGGACATACTGTAGCAGGGACTGGGTGAAAGATAATATCCATTTGTCCATAATATTGTCACTTTTAACATTTTTGGGGTCGTACATAAAAGGTTTTTTATTTTCTTCAACATAGACTTCAACGTTTTGCATAAGGAATCTAAATGCATTATACCAGGGAAGGAAAACATCTTTTATTACATCTCTAACTCCCTCCTCCTTAAAACGTAGATTCTCTGCTCTGACAACAGGGCTGCTAATTAAGTACAATCTAAGAGCGTCTGCTCCATATTTGCCGACTACTTCCAAAGGATCAGGATAGTTTTTCTTCCTTTTTGACATTTTCTGGCCATCTCCTGCGAGCACTAACCCATTCACAACCAAGTTCTTGTAAGGAGCTTTGCCATAAAGAGCTGTTGACAAAACTGTTAGGGTATAAAACCACCCCCGGGTCTGATCAATTCCTTCTGCAATGAAATCAGCTGGGAAATTATCTTCAAATTCCTTTGCATTCTCAAAAGGATAGTGCTGTTGAGCGTAAGGCATTGAACCTAAAAAAATAAATTAGTTTAAATGTTGAAAAAGATTACAATACTGTATGTCACAGCCCAAATATAGTGCTCGAAAATTGCTCTGCACCAACAAAGAAAAATGACCTATTATGTAGTGGCATTACTACCAGAGTTAAAAAGGGTAATTCTTTAGGTGTAATTTCAGTCAGAATGTTTGTCATCCTTTTACTGATTTGCCTATGATACAGGGAGTTGAAATGACTGCTGCAAATTGATAAAAATTTACTTAAAAATTATAAGTTACTCAACCGACGATTTTTATTTAGTGTTCGTATATATCAAGAGAGAGCACAGCCAGATAAAAGATTATTTTGTCAAATTTAATTAAAACTTAATTAAGTATGGTTCATTTAAAAAGCCACGTCCGAAAACATAATAAAGACAACGAAAAAAGCGACGGTGAACGTACTGGCATGTGTGGCTGTAAATCCAGAAACTTGGTGCAGGAAAATTGAAAATGAAGTACAAGTTTCAAAATCAAGTGTGCAAAAAATTCTTAAGTCAAACAAATTTAAAAAATTGGGCCGGAAATGTAGCGAGACAATCCAACCATCGATGGACCAAGCAAATAATACAGTGGAGTAGAGCTCAAACACGGTGGATCAATGACATCAAGAACAAAGCGGGAAGTACCTGTTACCAGAAAGTTAGAAATAAAAAGTCACGGAAAAAGCTAGAGGATGCCTATGTCCAGAAGTGGACTACCAAGGGCTGCTAAAAGAAGAAGCCATATAAATATAAGTTAACGTACAACTTACGGCCTGGCAATGCCGGAAGAGGCGTCAAATTCTGTAATTTGTTCATAAACGGGTGCCATACGAATAGAATCTTCCAACGACAAGTTCTGTGGTCACACAAGGCATTTTTTTCAAGCACTGAAATTTTAAATAGGAACAATTCACGCAACTGGGCGCAGGAAAATCTACATAAAATCTTTCCCAGCGAACGTCAGGGAAGGTTTGGATTGAGGGCTTCCTGTTTTATTTTTAAAAGGAGAATTCTATATCTTATCTCCGAAGGCAGTTTAAACACTGAATGTTACATGGAAATCCTTCAAAATAATTTGATTGAAATTTTAATTCAGTAGCTCATTTACAAAATATAATATATCTCCACTGGCTTAGAAAATATTTTATAACCAACTCATACTTTTGTGTTATTTTTCTTAAATATAGATCCATTTATCAAAAAACAATAAATTTTGCTAAGCAAAGTTACTTTAGGGAACGAATTTTAAAGTCTAAGAATAAACAAATAGAATCTTGGAAAATAGTAAACGAATTTCGACAGAAGAAAAAATTACATTTCACTGATTCTAATCTAACATGTAGTGAGCTGAATGACTTTTATTGCTCTATAGCTGCTAAGGTTATACCGTTGATAACTTTTTCTGCAATTTCTGTGGACATTATTTCTTTTTCATAAATACTTTAACATACTTTGGGCTCTTATATTTGAAACTCCTTGATCAATCATGATGTTTGGTTTTAAGCATGTTACATATTTAATAAACTTATATTTAAGACAACAACGTTCTATTAACTTCTTTATGTGATTTATCAAAAATGTCTGACATTCCGACAAAAAATGAGTTTGTCCTTTTCAAGAACTTTTAGGTCTTTTAATGCTTTTTTAGTGGCAAAACCAACATCAGTCTTATTAGTTGGTAAAAGAATATTTTTATTATCAAAATTTAATTCTAAAATTTGTTGGAGACCTTTATCCAGAACTTGTATTTTAAGATTTTATCATATTTTTGATTAATTCGTTTAGTATTTGTAATAGATCATCATACAAAGAAGGAACCATAGATATATCGCTTTGATTATTTTTAAAATGGTTCTAAAATGGCGGCAATGTGTGAAAATGTGAGTCTTGGTCTTAAAAATGTATCTTTTTAAAGCCTTTTTTGTCTTAGTAACTGAAACATTTAATGGAAGCTTAGTGGCTTTATCTTCCATCCAAATTTTAAGAGGAGATAAAATGTCCAAAGCTCTTTCACTCGAACATTTTCTACCCATCTAATTTTACAAAATTTATAGGGGTATTTGTCACAATTTGTAAGAGCCGTAAATCTCGCTCGCCTGGAGGCGAATCTTTTAAAACATAATATGGTTCCACTAGAAAGTCACACTACTTAAGCCAATTTTCTAGTAGTCCGAATTACTGTTATTGTGAATGGCGCCAGCGGACAAGTCTGAATATACGGGAGATGTTAAATACATTTATTATTAGAGCCGCAATAAATTATAGTTATATATTATGTTAAATATAATTAGTTATACAATATGTCCTAGATTCGCTTCTCAATATAGGGATCTCGGCTCCTGTTATATCTAGAGCAAAGGTTAAATGGGGAAAGTTTTAGAGGAAACTTGTTGCATTCGATATCTGGGTTCAGATTTACGATCGATCAATAAGTTTGGGAAATATCGGCGAAAAACCAAAAATGGCGGATTTCGTTTTTCGCCAGTATATCCAGAACGGTAAATTTGACAGCTGTTAAAATGTGACATTATTCGGACACATTTTTAAGACAAATAAGATGGCGTATACGACACGTCTTTATTGTTTTTTGTTAACCCGCAACCCGCCTCAACTTTCATTTTTCTTATGACCGCCATATTGGATTTTTTGATTTTTGTGAAGAGCCTAAAATTTCCAGTCTAGTGATATCTCACAAGTACATTAAAGATTTTAGTGTCATCAAAATATCACACTTCGTAAATTAGGTTTCAATGTTTTTAAAGGAGGCCATGATCTATTTGTCACAAGATTACATTAATAAATAATTAATTTATTGAACGCATTGAATTCTCAATACAACATGAACGTAAATAACGACTTAAAAAATCTAAATGAGCTTTAACAACTTTGTTAGTGGGTAACAGTAATTTACAAATCTGCAAAATGACGTCCATTTGCATAGAGACATTTTTGACAATTGGTGACTGTTTTTCGTACAACCCTGGTAAGTGTATTTCGGTTAATATTTCTAAATGTGTCCAGAACTCTTTGTCTCAGGATTTCTATGGTCACGGGGGGATCAAATTCATAGATTTCATTCTTCGTGTGACCCCAGAGGTAGAAATACAAGAGCGACAGGTCAGGGGATCTAGGAGGCCAAGATATTGGACCATTTAAAGAAATTACTCTTTCGTCAAACTGCTCTCTGAAGAAGTTCCTGACTTTAATGGTATTGTGAGCCGGACATCCGTCTTGTTGAAACCAAGTTCTTCTTAATTCATCTTCCGTTAGAATAGCTCGTAAGGCTGGTACAACCTGGTTTTTGCAAAAGTTCTAGGTACCTCTACCCGTTTAGGTTGTAGTCAAACAAAAATGGTCCAATAAGTCGATTTCCTGAAATGATTAATAATTTATAAATAGGTACCCAACAGTCAAGGGCGGCAGGGTCGGCCGGGTGGTACTAGAAACTATAAATTATAAAGGGAAAATTATGTTTATTAAAAAGTAGATATTTTCTTTCCAAAAATAATTATCGAAACATCCCATAATGAATGAGCTTGTATACAGTTAAAAACCTATTCAGCTTTATTATGAAAAAGAAAAACATATTTGGTTAGCGGGAAGTAATAGCCGTAATAAATTATTTTGTTGGTATTGCATATTAATTTCGGAAATACTAAATCAATTTATTTCAGTGATATAATAATCTTAAAGAAGTACACCGTGCCTTATTAAAACATAAAATATCAAAACAACAAACCCCTTGCGCTTTAAAATTTAAATTATTATAATAAAAATCGAAAAATAATTCGACATTTAATTAATATGGTATTTTTTTCATAACGCAAGAACTAGGCTTCCCAGGTAATAATAAATCATTAAATTCAGACAATCAAAATAATTTTAGAGAATTAGCTAAATCTGCAGAAAATGTAGATACTGTTAATAAATTTATAGAACCCAATTCTATTTTTATAGGTTCTTCGAAACTACAATACAAAATGATTGAATAAAAATGTAATACAATATCAAAAAAGTAGGTTGACTGACTAGAGTAGAACGTTTTACTTTTTTTATTAGATTATACTCTTTTAGTATCATTAAAGAACTAAACGAAAAAAAAAAAGATTATTATTTGACCATCATTCGGTGCCTATTTAAAAAAGATTGGTTAGATTAACTTACCAATGATCCCACACCAAACGTTACTTCCAAATCTAATCTGTAGACATCTCTCTGCCACTTCGTGAGGATTTTGCATAGCCCAATGATGACGGTTGTGCCTATTAAAGACTCCACAATTCGTGAACCTGCTCTCATCGGACCACAAGACATGATTTACAAAATCAGGATTTTCATTACGTCTCCTAGTATACCACTCACAGAACTGTAGTTTTATGAGGCTGCCGTCGTTCGGGGTACATCTCCAAATACCTTGCTAAGGTAAGGTCGGCGTTTCTGTATGATTGAAAGTACAGAGCTAACATGTCAACCTCTTATTCGTTAGAATACGGAATGCCGGCCATTTTCTATAGGTTTTGACAATTTATGTGTCAGATTTATGATTTTATTGGGATAAAAGCGTACCTACTACTTATTAAAATACAGCTTTGATACTTTCAACTATTTAACTTAACATCAAAGTCAAAATCCAATTTTGTTACAGATAAATCATGGCCTGCTTAGAAAAGCATTGAGAGCTAACATTACTTTAAATTATGGCCTCCTTAGAAAAAACTGAAACCTAACTTTACGAAGTGTAATATTTCGATGATACTAAAATCTTTAATGCACTTGTGAAATATCACTAGACTGGAAATTTTAGGCTCTTTCCAAAAATCGAAAAATCCAATATGGCGGCTATAAGAAAAATGAAAGTTGAGGCGGGTTACGGGTTAACAAAAAACAATGAAGACGTGTCGTATACGCCATCTTATTTGTCTTAAAAATGTGTCCGAATAATGTCACATTTTGGCAGCTGTCAAATTTACCGTTCTGGATATACTGGCCAAAAACGAAATCCGCTATTTTCGGTTTTTCCCCGATATTTCCAAAAACAATTGACCGATCGTAAATATGAAGCCGGATATCGAATGCAATAAGTTTCCTCTAAAACTTTCCCGATTTAACCTTTGCTGTAGGTATAATAGAAGCCGAGATCCCTGTATAGAGAAGCGAATCTCGGACACACTGTATAAACGCGACGAAATGATTTAGGGTAAATACAATCAAGCAACCCTCATTAATTTTATTATTTTTCCAGGTTTAGTATAAAATCCCCTGACTTTCTATTATTTTTTGTAAATTCCCTGATTTCTGAATGACCTAACTTCCAGGTCGCTAAGAACCCTGGATATCAAACCTGCTATAATTACAATCAACAAGACGCGGCCCAATTGATGGCAATACAATATACAGGGTGTTAGATTTAGGAAGTCAAAATTGATGAAAAACGAAACTACACTAAAATAGAATTTGAAAAACTTTTGTATTAAACTTATTTATAAACCAAAACGTTAATTGGAAGATGGGTGGAGGGCGGGGGTGCATTGTAATCAAAAACTTTGTAACGTAATTTCACGGCTATGTTCCAATAAATAACATGTTTATTACCAGATTCAAACCAGCAATCGAAAACCTCAGGCACTCGTCTCAGGGGAGGATTTCCCGGTTTCACACTAGGGATTTCAAGATGATCTACACTTTCCCTATGTAAATCCAAAATCTTTTGGCCAGTCAACTTTTCTAGTTCAGCAATGCTGCCAACGCAACGAATTTCATCGCCCAAAGGTGATGTCCAAATTGGGATGGGAGTGCCCCAGTATCGGTTTCTACTGATTGCCCAATCACGAGCTTCCTTTAACCAATTACCGAAACGCTTCTCCTTTACGAAATCGGGTACCCAGTACGTCTCAGCTGTGGCATCTAGTAACTGTTGCTGCATCTGCTCCACTCTAATAAACCATGATGGGACTGCTCTGTATATTAATGGTGTATCCGAACGCCAACAAAATGGATAACTATGTTTCACCTGAAATAAAAGCCAATCCATTTTTTGTTTGAAATTAAAAAGTATTTAAGCTGCCACTATACCAAGAGTCAACGAAATTACCAGCCAGTCTATTGTTTGTTTTTATATCTTTGACAATTACCAAGTTAATGACAATTCAAAGTGCCACATTTTCATAAATTATCCCATATCATTATAAAACAAATTAATATATAAAAAAAAATTACCCAGGGTAACTTTAGTACTATGACTATTTCAACAGTAAATGTCTTCATCACAAAGTTGTATTCAGTATTTGTATTTTCATTAAAATAACAACTAACAAATATATGTTAAATTTTAGACAAACTGGGGGGGTTTAAATAAAAACACACATTATTTTTTTTATTCCTATTGTTGTAAAGGTTACATATAATGCTCTGAAAAAAAGAACTAAAACAGTCATATCGTAATAACATAAACTTACAAAAAATCTTAAATTTAAATGTTTGAACTTGGGTGTTTTAACCTAAAACTAATAATAAGTACTACAAAACAACAGTTAATATCCTGGGAGTTCAGTGTTATCAATATTGAGGCTGGAAATCAAGTTGATTGCATCTAGACGGACTTATCCAAAGCTTTTGATAGAATTTTTCACCCTTTGCTGATGAAGAAACTGTCTGAAGTTGGTATAGGGGGAGGTTTCTGGAGTGGATCTGTCTCAACCTTGTCAGCATGTGGTTGTTTGTGTAAACTCAAAAACAGATACGAAAAAACTACGCAAAATATACCATGACCTTTTACAATAACTGTATATATTTCAGCATATACTTCTATCGATGCACATCTGGTAAAAAAACCTATTAATACAGAATAAACAAAACTTATAAAACTACAAAGGGAAAAAAAACTTAATAAATCCTTCACACTGCTGCAATATTTAGGTACATCAATTATTATTCAAATATAAACGACCCACCACCGTCGTTTTTGACTGGAAGTCTTTTAAAATATGTTGACATAACACATTTATATACATAAAAAGGTAAAATATGTGTTAAACATATTTTACCTTTTTATGTATATAAATGTGTTATGTCCTACATTTCCGATTAACTTGGGTTTGATGCATCCATATCGTCACCCTGGAAATATAACATTCAGCTCTCTGAAGTATATCATTCCAAGATTCACCCCTAAGGAGAATAACAGTATCATCAGCAAAGCACACACATTTACTACTTTTATTAGGCAACACCAAAAATAAATCATTCATGTAGAATGAGAAACAGATGGTCCCCAGAACACTGCCATGAAGAACACCAAAATCTACTGCACAATCCTTACTTAGATCACCATTTATTCTAACTTTTTGCATTCTATCTTGCAAGTATGATTCACAGAGATTGTAAGCAACCCCCCTAATTCCTGCATTTTCAAGTTTGTGCAATAGGACCTGGACATACACAGTATCAAAAGCACGGATCAAATCAATGAATATCCCAAGTTTTATGTTTATTATAAATGACAAATTCGGTAACATTGAAATCATATTGGGATTCGGACAGCACTTTGTTTTCACTCAGAAAACTCTCCAGCCTCAATTTTATACACTTTTCAAATGTTCAATTGTAACAGAAATTGGTCTATAATTTTAAAAACTGGTACAATGAATGCCTTTTTCAAGAAGTTAGGATATATGCCTTTCTCAAAAATTAAGTTTATTAGATATAAAAGAGGTCTAATAAGATGTCTGTGATTGTCCTTTAATATTGTAGATAAATAAATATTGATTTTATTGAAATTAATTAATAATTACAAAGGCGGAGTCTAGCCTAATGGCCATTCATATTCAACCCAAAAAAAAAACTAATAATAAATTGTACAAAATGAGATGAGCAAATTTATATATACATCAAAAGCAAGGGGCAAATCAATGAATATCCCTATTGTTTTGTATTTATTATTAATGACAAATTCGGTAACATGCTCCATAGCATTTTCGGTAGATAGGACAACCCTGAAATCATATTGGGATTCGGACAGCACTTTGTTTTCATTCAGAGAACTCTCCAGCCTAAATTTTATACAAATGTTCAATTGTAACAGCAATTGGTCTATAATTTTAAAAACTTGTACAATGAATGCCTTTTTCAAGATGCCTTTCTCAAAAATTAAGTTGATTAGATATAAAACAGGTCTAATAAGATGTCTGTGATTGTCATTTAATATTGTAGATAAATAAATATCGATTTTATTGTAATTAATTAATAATTACAAAGGCGGAGTCTAGCCTAACGACCATTCATACTCAACCCAAAAAAAACTAATAATAAATTGTACAAAATGAGATGAGATATTGTCTCCATTCTCGTAATAGGACTAAAAAAAAAATGATCTTACAATGCTTTTATTAGAAAATCAGTAGTTATTATGAATGATTTTATCAGACAGATTTTATTAAGGTAGTAAGCATATTTCTATATCTACGAAATCTTTCTGTGATTCTACATTAAGTGGAGATTTGTCATCTAGCTTTTTTAGTCTATCCCTGTTTTTTATAGAGGTGACAATCCCCTCAGTAATCCATTTCTTCTTTTTTTGGTTTTATAATATTTTGTAGATTTGGTGATCCAAAAATCTCTGGATAAAATTTTCAATATAAAGATTGATATCTTGACCATAAACATTATTCCAGTTTTGTGCTGTAATATGTAATTTGTTACAGGACCACATATCACTATCACCCAGGGAAATGCTCAGAATTGTAGGATAATGGTCGGTCAACCCACTATTCAGGGCAATAGGCTTAGATATGAATCAACTTATTCCTCAAAAAAAAAAAAAATAATATGACCAAGACATCTAGTTGCAATGATTATCTCACTAAAATAGTCATTTAGAGAGTTTAAATAATTACATGTAGTAGTATTATTTGTCTCTAGCAAATTTATATTAATATCCCCAGACAAAATCTCAAAAGGACATTTTTCAAATGATCTTTCAAAGAAGGCCTGCAAATCAATGACAAATTCGTCAGCATTCAAGGAGGGCAGTCTGTAAATACTGATTGGACCCATACCCATACCATAATCATTCAATTATATCTAATCTCCTAACTTATCTTTTAAAGGCTTCAAAAGAATATGCGAAAAATCTATGTTAACCCTGTTACCATTGGCCATAATTCTTGACAGTGGTGAGAAAATTCCATAATTACAGCGATAGAATTTAGTTACAAATAAATCTGTAGCTCTGGTACGCCTGATAGGTGCTCAAAAACCAAGCTGAGCTAACAGTTCCGGGCAATCAACTTGACCATTTATAATTTTGAAAAGAAAGCAAACATCAGCTTTTACTCTTCTGAATTTAAGTTTCTCCACGTTAAAATTAACTCAAGTCTCATTATAATTAAAATATGTAAATGGAAAGTTTGTTCGAAATTAAATTAATTTGATATATTTATTCTGTACCCCTTCTATTTTGGTTGTGTGGACCATACAGGATGAGGACCAAATATAGGATAAGTACTCAAGTCTCGATCAAACCAGACTATTATAAAGAACATTTAGACATCTATGTCAGTGAAACCATGTGAAAACCTGGTGATAAAGCCTAAAAGTTGAAGTGATTGATTAACAATAAACTCATAGTCATTTTGTCCAAAATTATCCCGAGATCTATATTTACTAACCTCTTGAAGACATTCCCCATCTATAGTACAGTTAAATTTAATGATATCAGCTTTTTTATAGAAACTCATAAATTTACATTTTTAAATATTTAAATCCAATTTATTGGCAATGAACCATTCACTTATGCTATATAAATCCCTCTGTAAAGCTATACAATCATCAACACTCCCTATTACCCTTACTTACATTAGTCAGATCATTTATGAATAAGTTGAACAAATAAGGACTCAAATGACTACCCTGGGGACACCTGACGTTACTAGAATTTCATGTGATGTAAAACCCTTTATTGGAACAAACTGATTTCTTCCAGTCAAGTAACCATGAAATCAGGATAACATGTAGACACCAAGTCCCCATATCTTTAGCTTCTTTAGAAGCAGACCATGGTCCACAGTGTCAAAAGCCCTGAAAAAATCAGTGTAAATGGAATCCACCTAACACCGACATTCCAAGGCCTTCAACACATAAACTTAAACTCAGTTTATTCACTAAAGATCACAAACATATGATATAAGGTTCGTCATAAAGTAAACTGGTACTATTGTAACTTAAGTAAATTACTGTCACATTCATATCCTTAAATATAAGTTAAAAAGAAAACTGGAAAATTACACAAAACTAATAAAGAAGCAAGAAAGACAACACTAAGAATATACAGCAACAAATTTTATTTAGACATTTTTTTAGTTTCTTCCCAAATATTCCTATGGTTGGGGCTTGCTTGATTTCTTCGGGTAACTTATTATAAATTCTGAAACAAGCATAGTTTGGTGATTTTTCATACATTGTTGTGGTATGCCTAAGGACAATTAGGTTGGTAGGAGAATGTCTTGTAGAGTAGTTTTGGTTATCGCGACTGTCCTGGAATTCACTCCTTATTTAAAAACATACATTGCACACTTTAGGATATAGACAGATGTAGTAGTGAGAATTTTATTGTGCCTAAAGGTATCTCTGCAGGTTTCCATTGGCTTCAGTCTAAACATCATCCTGATCAATCTCTTCTGAACCACAAAGATCCTACTTACATTGACTGCTTGACCCCACAGAATTATATTGTAAGTTAAATGGGGATACGCCAAGGCATAATAGGATGTTATTAGGGTGGACTGTGGTACTGTATGCTTTAACTTAAGTAGTGCAAAGTAGGCTTGTCCAAGTTTTGCATAGACGTAATCTAGATGAGATTCCCAAGTCAGCCTAGAATCCAGGAATGTTCCTAAGAATTTTGTTGTCGTCTCTGTATGGGTAAGATCAACCTTGGGGTAAGTTTTATAGAAATGAACTTGTATTGTTTTTTCTGTGTTCAGGATAAGTTGATTTGAAAAATACCATTCATTCAACCCATTACAGACATTTTGTACCTTCTCAAGGGCTTCAGGTTCATAGGTCACGGATATGGCAACAGTGTTATCATCAGCAAACTTTACAGTCATTCCAGGCAAAGACAGATCGTTCACAAACAAAACAAAAATGAGGGGCATAGTATAGTATATGCAGTAGATCTGCCATTTGTAAAACCATGTTGTCTGAAGCGAATTAAGGGAGGCAGAGACAACTGCAGATGATCACTGATGATCTTTTCAATTTGGGAATTGAATTTATTATAGAGATCGGCCGTAATTTAGGAGGTTTGACCTGTCTCCTGAATTAAACACTGGAGTCATGAAACTGAGTCGCCACAGTACAAGAAAAAATAACCAGTATTAAGAGAAAAAATCTACTTGACAAATACTATCAAAAACTATAGCCAATGAGAAATTGACATTATTAAAATTTAAATTATTTGCATTACTAAATATGTGTGTTGATTCCATACTAGTGCTATTTGCATTATTTAATCTATACAAACTTTTAAAATAATCACTAAAAAGATAAACAATGATGCATTATGTAGTAGGCTTCGGAGAACCTGTTATGCATTAAGCTATCTTAAGAATCACTGTGGTCAGGACACTTTGTTGACTTTATACTACGCTAATTTTCACTGTCATGTCAAATATGGCATTTTGATTTGGGGCAGAGGTAAAGAAAGCAGACGGGTCTTTCTATTGCAGAAATACGTGTTAAGGATAATAGGGGGTCTTTCACATAGAGAGTCTTGCAGGACGCTGTTCAGGGGTTTAAAAATTTTAACAGTTTTTGACCAGTACATTCTGGAAGTATGTCTTTATGCATACAAAAATAAATTGCTACTTCAATCAAATAGACCATCCCACAATTACAATACACGTGCTAAAGACCTGCTGTTGCCCGATAGTCACCGTACGTCTTTTTTTCAGAAAGGCACTTTATATGCTGCTTGCAAATTTTATAATGCACTTGATGATGATATTCGTAAGTCCCGCAGTATTCCTATTTTCAAAAATAAAGTCAAGAAATTGCTTTTGGGAAAAAATTGTTATTCTTTTCAGGATTTTTTTGTATAACCTGACATGTTTTTGCTTTGTTTTTTTTTGTACCTTTGACTTTTTCTCCAATTATTGTACAGTGTATATTTTTTTGTATGTTGCACTTTTCAATTGAAGAAATAAAACATTATTATTATTATTATTATTATTATAACAAAAACCATACACATCGGTATATTATTATCTTCTCTTTTTACATTGAAGGTAGCTCTCAGAAATTTTGAAGCTGCTTCCTTCAAGATCCCCACACAAAACTACAATTCAGTCCTAATCATCACTATAGTACCATCACACTTATTGTACTGGCTACTATAAAATACATCTAACCACTCTATAGTAAAGGAATCTAGATCAAGAACAATACCGGTCTCGCAGAGAATGATTATTCGAAAGTCAACAGTCATATATATGCCTAAAATGTGTTATATTCTTTCTGCAAACATTTGTTTTATGTTAAAACAAGAATGTATAATCAATATTAGATTTTCAATCAAAATTTTATTTAAATTCAGCACTAGGATATGATAAATATTTTCTGAAACAATACAATTTTTAAAAAAATCGCATCTGAACCAAAGATATAGTATTCCGAAATTTAAAAAAGAATGACAGTCTGGCTAGTAATTCCATTAAAACCCTGTATACTAAAAAGCTATTAACCTGTGACAGATGTATCAGTCGTTTACTAGCTTTGAGATTAGCAATGATGTTTTTGTCTGCATCCTTAACATATTGACCTTTAAAATCAGAAACGGGATCCACAAATCTACCCACGCTATCTAAAGGGCAAATAGGATCCATATCTTTTGTAATGATGGCTGCAGCTAAACAAACTCTGTAATCGTCTTCTCCAAAATAGGGAGCGTTATGAACTATTCCAGTACCCGATTCTGAGGTAACATATTCATCTACTAATACTCTAAATGCCCCTACAAAATCAAAAAATATTTTTGATACACCAATTTATTTGGTGTAGCATAGTGATTAATAGCTATTTTAGCAAATAACATTTCATATGAGCAAGGGAATTGCAAACAAATTCTTCCTATCCTTTTTTTATTATTTTGAAAGAGGTTCAGTTGCTAAAGCCTCTTGTTTCTTACAATTTTCATTATTTACTTAAAGGCCCATTGGTGTTAAAAGGTTTCCCATATATGCATTTTATTTGCGTAATTATTTTAGTTAGGAACAGAATAAAGAATATATTACACCACTTTCACTTTTCAGTAAAAATTAATATGTGCAGAGTGTCCAATTTTGACACCCCGAATATTTGAAAACCAGATTAATTAAAGATTTAAAAGAAATAAATATTTGTTTTTAAATTTTTCCTATATCTTATATGGATCTTTAGAAAAGGGATCAAGGTGTCTTAGACACCCTGTACAAGTCACAAAAACTTAATGAATAGTGATAGAAAACTAATAATTCTAGACTCGAAAACTCATGCTACATAATGAAAAAGTAATTATATAGTAGAAGTGTGTAGTAATAAGCTACAATCCCCTTGTGTGCAAGAAACTTTGTCATTGTTACCTTTCTCAGCATACTGTTTGAAATATGGAAATACAGGTTCATACTTCAAACCTTCTAAAGTTTTGCCAGGAAACTTCTCTAGAATTTCATAATCGCCTAAGTAAAATACTGATTCGATTCTAGCTTCCATCATAATGTAGATGTTCCCTGTCGAGAACTGTTTTAGCCGAACATACTCCAAGGTCGGATGGACACATGCAGCCATATTGCTTGGCAGGGTCCAAGGAGTAGTAGTCCAAATAAGTAAAGCAGCATTATCTGGGTCATTTAATACTGGTAAACTGACAGTCACAGCCGGGTCAACTACATCTTTATAGTTCTGACCAGATTCAAAATTTGATAAGGGTGTACTACAAGCGGTGGAATAGGGCATAACTTTATTGCCCTTGTACACCAACCCCTTCTGAAATAGTTGTGC
The DNA here is from genome assembly GCA_030620095.1 of Kuschelorhynchus macadamiae. Classification (NCBI taxonomy): domain Eukaryota; kingdom Metazoa; phylum Arthropoda; class Insecta; order Coleoptera; family Curculionidae; genus Kuschelorhynchus; species Kuschelorhynchus macadamiae. The sequence continues at coordinate 939,134 of JAUTXW010004679.1, forward strand.
AAAGATCCACCACACAGATTCCATGAACCAAGAGTAGAGAGTCTTGTAATCATTTCTAAAATCTAAAAATAAAATAGATGTTTAGTATGGCTGACTGACAACCTTCAATGTTATGTTCTCTAAGTATGCATTTTCAATACAAGATTGCAATTTGATGTGGAAACATTTATAACTAAATATTTTTCAACAACAAAAACAAACAAATCTGCATTAGCCTTAGGTAACTGCTAATATGACTCTTAATATAGTGCTAGACACACTACCCACACCGACAAAAATATCGACTAAATTTAATTCATATATTTTGCATCTTGGTTTCTTGAATCTTGAATATATTTTAGGTTTTTGGTTCTTGGGAATGTAAGATCCAAGGGTTAACATCAACAGGAAAAAAACACTTTGTTTTTAACCCTTGGATCTTACATTCCCAAAAACCAAAAACCTACTATATATATAAATAAATAGAGAAAGAAATTAATATACATAAAGACTAAAAAAATATACACTGCATATTTATTTATCAAAAAATAGTCTCACAGACCACCAACATTACAAATATCTTAATTCCATATCTAGAAAGTATTAATAATACAAGGATAAATTAAATGTTTTATTTTTCAACAGTTTAACAATATGAATATTATTATTGATACATATCTGGTAAAAAATGTAAATAAATAACCATCCTATTAAAGTTTAACTTTATTTTAAGATTATGCAATCTCTGGGAGAAATAAACTAAAACTATCTGCCTCGTCAGCAGTTTAGGTTAAACATAAACCAATTAGTCAATATTAAATCAGATTGTAACATATTACTCTCATTGAACAACCAAACTTTATAATCGGTCAATTACTTACCTATCCATCTACCCAATCTTGTAATGGCATGTTCCCATTCTGCACTATAACGTGTGACAATCTTCCTGCACTCTTCGTTATACTTTTTAATGCCCATCTTCATAACATCTTCAGGTCCCTTGATGTTGAGTGTTTTATCAATTTCAAACTCAACTGGTAATCCATGAGTATCCCACCCAAACCGTCGTTCAACATAAAACCCCTGCTGATGGGCATACCTTGTCACTACATCTTTTATGGTACCTGCCAAGATATGCCCATAATGGGGAAGACCAGTAGCAAAGGGTGGCCCATCGTAAAATGTAAATCTAAAACAAACAGAGCACTTGATGGTAATACATCTCAGGGTTGTCAGACTTTATAAGCAGTGAAGAGAACTTGAAAGATCAGATCTTAAATACCTACTAGGAAGGTTAATTTTATTGAAAATGTAATTATTTGCTACCAGAATCTGCTGAAATAAGAATTCATATAATCTAAATAGGTATCAAATTGTTCAGATCTTGTTTTACTTTTTCACAATATCTTCAAGACTTCTCACCAGCGGTGAAAAGGCATTTGATAGCAACAAATATGGCAGTCGCAAATCTGACAAAATTCATCATCATCATCATTATTTCAATAAAGAAGTTTAAATCAAAAGCGGAAATATTTTCATTGAAATTACTTCTTCATTTAAATTAGACAACAGATATTTTTTCTGCTTGCAAGCTTTCCTATAAAAAGAAAACTCTTTATTATTTCATTTTTACAGACTCAAGTCAAAAGTACGGAAGAACAAACTACTATGATTATACTGAGATGAAAAGGCTCCATCTAGAAGTTAACACATTTATCGTTGGTATCAAAACTAATGCGTATTTCTGTAACAGGATTCAAAAATTCTTTGACTCAGAATAATGCAACTACCTGTAAAATTGCCATATTTTGGGGTAATATAAAATGTTCTGGGCTGGTTACAGTACCGAACGTGATGTTTATGCAACTTTCAAAAAATTAGATAAAAACTTTAAGTGCTGCAACTTTTGTTATTTAATGGTATTAGATATATAAGACCTATTTTTATTCATTTATTTATTTATTCACCTTCTAGGAAAAATATTAGATTATTGGAGGGTTCTTGAAACAATCAGATGACTGGTACCTACTTTTTACATTACTTAAATGAAACTGTTCGGGTTTTATACCTGCCAGACCCGAGAAACCCATTAAAGCAATAAAAAATTCCATTAATAGCACTTGTCAGTTCACTTTAGACCTATGGCCGGCAGGGTAAAAGCAGATATGTAACTCATAGTTAGTGCTAGTTTTTACATAAATCAGTACTTTTATTGGAATTTTTATCAAAAAAATTATATATTTACTAATAATGTTCATAAATGGGGGTTGTTTGTTAGCTGACAGTAGCCTACACCAACTGTTGAAAAATCGTGACATTCCCGCCCAAATCGACGCGTCTGGTGGGCTTTTTCTAGGTTCTAGCTAAAATCCTTACCATATGTTCTATATATGTATGAAAGATTGATACAAATTTAATTACAATCTAAGATACGATAATTACCTGGGTTTGCCTTTGGACTGCTTTAAAGAAGTTTCAAAAGCCTTGATGTCTTTCCAGTATTTCAAAATTTTCTCTTCTTCAGCTGGAAAGCTGACTGTTTCAGGGACTCTCGGTATTTCTTGAACTGTTTTATGTGGCGACATATTCGATATTTGTTCACTAAATTTTCACTCAGTATTATTGTTTTTAAAGGTAAGTTAAAAATCCTGCAAATTTCATCATAATTTCCTGCGGTTTCATGTAAAGAAACAGAAGGGCATACCTAACCTATGCTAAAACAGAACGGCTGAGTTTTCTGCACGCTGCACTTGCACGCTGCAACCCCCTCCAATTTTTTCGCCTTAAGCTGTGGTTACACGAAAGCGTAATCGCGCAAATTGAGTGCCAGGAATATTTCTAGATAGTTCCAATTAAATAGTGGTATCTGTATTTTATATTCAAAATTATTTTCTTAAATACCTTTAACCAAACAATAGAAAAAATATGCTCATCTATGTAATAAATTATGATATATTTAGACTTTTTCTTTGCTAAACTCAGGCGTGGATTAGGTGTGGGGCTATGGGGTTATAGATCTAGGCCTCGTCGTGGTCGTAGGCAGGGCTCCCACCACGGAGCTGGCGCGAGCTTTTGCGATATTTATCATTGGATAGTGAATTATGAGCGAAATACATGACGGAGTATCTATTCTTGTGGTCAGTTATTTTTAAATACACCCAAGCTTCAGGGTGCCCCAATTATTTAAAGCATCAGTTATTTCTAAAGAAAGCCCTGCAAGCCATAGCGCGGCTCAAAAGCCCTTGGATACTTCAAGCCTCAGGCCTCATAAGTCCTTAGATCGGCCCTGGCCTGAACTGTTAAAGTAGTGAAAAAAAATGTGTATTTAGATTTGATGCTTCAGTTAAAATTTCAGGAATTACGTATATACACGCAATGATGAATTTCTGCATATGTGCGATGTGCACACTCGGTGACGTACCAAAATGTTCAAAAATTAACGATTCATTCCAGACAGGACGCCACTTGGCTGGAAAATGGCAGCAGCCAACCTACGCAATACACTTAGAGGGAAAATTTTTATTTATAATTCTCCGACTAAATGAAATCAGTTTTTGAAATTGACTGGTGGTTGGTTTATTAAAAGTATTTTTCGAATTCAGATATTTTTATTACCATATTTGAGATTACTGTTTTTTTATCTGCGTATTGTAATCAACACGCGACAAATTCCGTGGTCTCAAGATCACAGGCCCTGATTTAACTAGGACAAGGTTTTTAACTTCATTTTATTTTTAATTTAAAAATAAAAAATACATTCAAATATTTCTATAAAAAAATACATATATTTTCAGAAATTTGCATTACAGCACCTACTACAGTTATTTAAATTTCAGGAATTTTCCCAGATAAAGATTTTATTTAAATTTTATTATTGTATATTAAAAATATATATTGGACGGCCCCTATATGTTAGGTGAAATGATATTGATACTGATATTTAAAGTAAACTAGTCATTTTTCCAAGGCTTCTATAGTTTTTGAACTTAAATATATTTTCTTTCAGAATAATTTAGATCAGCCATTTCCATTTGTTTGGACATATTTGTTTTGTTGTTTAACCTGAAAACCATAAATCTCTTTGACCCAAAGATTATAAGCCCCGATTTAACAGAAGGGCAAAGATCATTCTTGTCATTTCACTTGTTATAGAGATGTTTTTTAAAATGTGAAAAACTTCGAAATAAAAATACATTAATTTTTACATACTAATACATTTATTTCTATATACAAACACATTTATTTATGCATACAAATACATTTATTTATACATAAAAGTACATTTATATTTTGTATTAGAATTACAGCCCGGACTACTATCAGTTCCTTTTCAAGTTTGGGGATTTTGCGCAATATGAAAATATTTTTTAAAAATGGTATACATTATAAAATATATGTTGAACGGCCTTTAATTATCAAGTGAAATGATATTGATATTTAAAGTAGTCCGGTCTGTATTTCCCAAAGCTTCTACAGTTTTTGAACTTAAAAATATTCCCTTTTTAAATTCTTTGATGTCATAAAACGAAGTTGAATTTAGAGACAGCACAGGATTCCTTACTCGTAACAAAGGATTTTCGGAGGCTTTATCCGCTTTCAGTTCTACCTCCATTTCAAAATTTTTTGAGTCGTGTTTTGCTCCTAGATACCAGCACCATACCAGAATGTCATTTGAGTTGCTAAAACTATAAATTATTATAAAAATATGGGTTTTATAAATTTAAAATTAGATACATTGTTTATCAAGCTTTTTGAAAACTGTACCGGCTTTTTCTAAAGCTCTCTTTACTTTATAAGTTATGACCCTAAGATTCTTGTTTATGTATATCTTTAAACAAGGCTAAGATTAATAGAGGTTTGTAACTCTTTTATTAACCGTTAATGTATCGATTCCACTAATTCAATATTACATTTCTTAAATCCATAACGTTTCACGCGCCACCTATGTTCAGAAATTATAATTTCATTCGTTAAAAAAGAAAATGTGTCAAACTAAATAGCAACCAAATAAGCAAGAAAGTGAAGAAATCTTTAACTATAATAAACTTTTTACTATGTGTTAAGGGACTCAATTGTGATTTTGTGATAAGATGTTGTGAATTACATCGATAAAGATCAGGTAAACTTCTAATTTTGTTTATAGTTAAAAATCGGATTGCGTTTTGGTTAGCCCTGGTTAGACCTTTTAGTTAAATTAAAAAAGTGTATATTAAAACAAGGGTATTTTAAAACAAAATCTATACTGTTAGGTGGATCCCTCCCGTTAGGTTAGCACCAGGTTCGTCGATAAAACCATCATTTGATTCGTATTTGGGATGTGGAAGCTTCGATGCCAAAGTAAAAAATTGTGGACTACCTAGACTCTTGTCTTTTAATGCCTGATGTATTAAAAAGTGCCAATTATGAAACTTGCGTTAAAAGACGCCAAAAAATGGTACTAATTCTAAAGTAAACTAAATTCTAGATCTCCGTGGAAACTATCTTTTCTTTAATTTCCATACAATTTTGTAGGTTTTGATTTTTGCATCCGGATGCGCGCGGTGAAGATGAAAATCTGTATAGAACTTTACAAAAAAGGCCTAATCTGGGCGAACCAAAAAGGCAGTCTGATACTGTGATAATTATAAAACTCGGTTACATAACAAAGTCACCTACGTATCAGGAAACTCTATTAGTCTGAATAATCTGTTAGAAAACAAGGGCTTCTTCCAGTGTTGCCAGAATTTGTTTTGGGTTGGTAGTAAATCTCAATAAAGAGTGTACTAGATTTAGAGAAAATGCACCAGATTAAAGAAAAACATACTGATCCTCCAGCGCAGTGTTGCCAACTTCGTGTAAACTTTAATAGTACAGGGTGGCCCAATAATAGAGGGCGTCGGCTGTAGCTCGGGAACCTTCAATGACAGAACTTAACGAAAAAATATTTATAGTATATCGGCTAAGAGAAATCGCTGTAAATTATTTTCAAAGTCGAAAGTTGGCGGCTAGGGAGCGTAACAGCAACACAAAAGTGTAAAGGCCAATTTTCTCCTAAATTTCCATAACTGAGGTATGTTGAAAATATAAGCATTATTGCGAGACGCAAGTCGCACTGATACTATGTTACTCTCCTCCTTAGAAGCTTGAATATATATATATATATATATATATATATATATATATATATATATATATATATATATATATATATATATGTTTGTGGACAAAGTGGCCACTAATTTAAGCGTCAACAATTTGACATGTATAACAGTCAGGGAGAATATTAGTAACAAAGAGACTCTGTTGCCAACTCTACCTGTTTATCTGGAACTCACTGTCGATTCTGCTAAATATCTTTACAAAAAATACGTTAGCCTCACTATTTATCATGAAACACATTTCATTTTCTAGGTTTCTTAATGTCATTTCAAAACTGGAACCGAAGTATTGCACAAGTGGTCCAGTGTGATTCGTTTGAAAATGTTCTGTAACGGTTGTGCCTAAAAAAGATATCACTATATTAAAAATTATTGCTAAAAATATACAGGGTGTCTCACTACAGCATGTCACTCGTGTTAATTCAATTATTAATAAACACAAATAAAAACAAAACATTTGAGTTTTGATCATTTTATTACTTTTTCTAGTGGAATTTGAAGGCTGGACATGCGGTTTTTAAATTTTACTTCCGGTTTAAATGGTAACAAGACTTATTTTTGAAGGCACTAAACACTGTTTTTATTACTCTTATTTAAAAATGCCTATGACGTGGACTATTATGATTATTACTATTATTATTATTACACGGCAATGGAGCAATTTAGAAATTAACACTCAATATACATTATTTGTGATTGATCCTGCTAAAAATTGAGACACCCTTAAATTCAAGATTCTTCTTCTGCACATAAATCACGTGACATCTGCAGAATGACAGGTTTGTGTGAAAGGTCTTATGTCTAGCGAACGAGAAGGATGTTTAGCCATACAAAATATGGCGATTAAGAAATCATGGTTCTTGGGATTAGAACGTCTCAAATTGGTGTTACTTCGATTGATCTCCAATACTGAATTAGCTCGAAGAGACTCAGGGCTTTTATACCCGACTTATGTTCGCTGAACCATGACCCTGTGTTAAGATCGGTGTCCACGTGTGATGTAGACCGCAACCCGTCTCTCTATTGAAGTTTAAAACTTTCAATAGTTCTCTAATTTTTGGTTTATAAAATCCTGAAACCGACGCTAGAACCTTGGTTTCTTTTATATTTGTAATATGGCCAATTGTATGCTGGTGTTCAGCTATAGCAGATTGAACAGTTTGTTTCTTTTTAATACTAAGTAAGTCTAGTGCATATTGAGCGTTTCTTCCACATACGCTTCTCCACAGGAGCAAGGAATTTTATACATTCCAACTGTTTGAAAAGGTACATCTTTCGGGGATCGCAAGCATTGTCCAATCTTCTTATGTGTATTAAGGATTGTTCGTATGTTGGACCGCCAAAGTAATCGTCCTATTTTGTCTGTAGTACCATGTATATAGGGAAGAACAACACTACCTAGCGGTGGCTCCCCATCATTCTCCTTTAGCGGAGTTGGATTACTATATCTTTTAATTGAACGAAATTAGAACATGACCTGTGGAACAGCCGATAAAGTTAGGTATGGAACAGCGAAGATCATTAAAAATTGTAAACCACCGAAGTCGAATCTCTCCGCAGCCGATAAAACAGCGATAAAAACCTTAAATGAAGACGCAAACATCCTGGTGCTTCCAGCAGATAAAGGTAATGCCACTGGAAAAACAGACTCTTTTATAAAAAAATTTTGCACATTTCATTCAAAAACTTAAGGTAATCCAGTTGGATCCCGAAGATGTTCCTGTCTGCTACTCAATTTCCATTATATCAGACATATTGGATAATAATAATCTTGATAAGAACTTAATAGACCTAGTGGTAGCTTGTCTTAAATGATATTTTTTTCTTTGGCCTCATGGACAGGATAATATTCTCATATTTCTGGGCCACGTTAATCAACAACATCATAATATCAAGTTCACAATGGAAATTGTGAACTTGATATTATGATGTTGTTGATCTTTTTAGATGTATGTGTTCAAAGGAAGGAAAATGGTATATTAGGACATTCTGTGTATAGAATACTGGTGTAGTATATTTACTTATAACACAAAAAATTTCTTTTATGAGGCAATTAAACCTCCAACTTTTTTTTTGTAATATTGGATGGCCAAAAAGTAGAAAAAACTGTCAATTTGATTGCCACAAGGTTACCGGATATATTCTAGTAAGTATTGAAGTTAAATTGTAGTAAGAATAACTATTTAAAATGCCAAAATATGACATTTTTAAGCAATAGAAATCGAGGTCAGAATATGGCCAATAAGTAGGCATTATCCCAAATGCTAACCAAACATATTTTAGCAAGTAGTTAAGTTTGATTTTACTAATAATAGCTATATAAGAATGTCAGATTATGACATTTTAAGACAACAAAAAAAGGAGGAAAAAATATGGCTTTTATTATCATATTTTTGTTTCAAAATTAAGCTAAAATTGGATAGTTTTATTTAGCTTATTTTTGCTGTAATATTGCCAAAAAAACAAAAACTTTTTGAAATTTACGTTTATAACCCATAAAACTATACTTAAACCAAACTGAAGATTTATTTAGAAAATCGAAATATAAATTATTTACCAAACAAAATGCCTAATAAAAAGTTTAAATAGTCCACCACATATTATAGAAAAAGAAAACGACGACTTGGGGTAATCGCCGTTTAATTTTGTTACGCTGACTCCTGGGACTTAAATTAGTCATTTTTTGGCGAGTACTAAAGGCAAACCAAGTAAGAATTTTTATTAGTAAAATGTTTAGTAAATGTTGCTACATTTTGGCTACATTTCAAAATTATTTTCATTTGATAAATATTTGCCAATTTCAAGAAATATTTACATGCCTATATTAGATTCTTTTAACAGTAAAAGTTCCTGCGCAAGTGTTTTTTATCCTACCAACCGTCAAACTTCTTAAAATATTTCATAGTGTATTTCTAAATACCAAATTTGTTATCTTTGCATTTCCTCTTGGCTCATAAATTCTTACATTGATTGGCTCTGTTAATACTATTTCCACATAATTTGAAACTATCGATGATTTATCATATAAATGAAGAAAATGCAAAAAATGAGGGAATGAATAATTTCGGATAAAAAACAAGTCAGAATTCAGGTAAAAAAACTCGATTTTAAACTCAAAAAGCAGCTAATAAACCCAACAATAAAATCAAAAGAGAAGGTCGTATATTTGCCAATTGGCCATTTTTACCCCATTATGGCAAAATTATTATTCCCCATTATGGCTAAAATTTCCGTGTTTATGCTGTAATAGAACTGTTATTTTGGCTAGCAATTTTAGCTAATTGGCCAAGGATATTAGCCAGTATCACAGCATATATGATTATATGTGTTACTTGGCCATATTATAACTGTAAAGGAAACCAAGGTTTTAGCATCGGTTCCAGGATTTTATAAACAAAAATGTCTTCGAATGAACTTTAGTGCAAATTAATATATTTCTGATATTGGGGAGAAAAATGAGAATCTTCATATCATCCTAGTACTACTAGAGTACCGATTTAAAACACAGAAGAAATAAGCTTTTACATTTTGAAAATCTCATCAAAATCTGCTTACTTTTTTTCGAAATTAAACATTTACAATTGATGCAAAAATTGCGCGGAATTGTTTTTTTTTCACGAGCAGTTTAGTTTATTAAATTGTTCAGGAAAGTAGAATTTTCAGGTAATCCCATTACTTGCTTTCCCACCTTTTCGATTATGGCGTCGTTCTATTTAATGGACGTACCAAAAAGAAAAATAGGCAATGAAAATGTTATTTTCGCTGCTGATGGCTCCATCGATAAACACATTACGTAGCAATATCGGTCTTAATATTTTACAGCTACTATAACACAAAAAGTTATTACTTTTTGTATTATAAAATTTTATATTTCATAAAAATATTAAAATTTTCTGTGAGTTAATACTTTACATAACAAAAATATAGGTAGTGTTAAATAACGACTATTCATAAAATAATCCAATAAAAATATCCAGCCACTCAGAATAATGAACTGCTTGCCACGTGCATAATAGACATTTTTAGTTAAAATTTCAAGTAAAACTTTGAAGTGGAATTTATTCTAGGGAGAGGGTCCGAACATAAAGTCATTTCTTAGCTGGTCAACCTTTCGCAATGTTTTATTGCTTCATCATAACCTTACAATTGCAAAAAAGAGGGGAGTCTTCCGGTTCTGCCGATTGCCTTATAGCAAAGCCACTGCCCACGTATAGTAGGCTAAGCAAGTCAAGTCAAGTAAAGTCTTTCGGTTCGTCTCGTCGAAGGCAGACCTCTGTGTTATTAACATAAGTGGTTCCACGTGTTCGGTTCTGCTGCTTTATTTCGGGGCGAAACGGGAGAAGAAAGGGAGGAAACGCTGTGAACATGTGAGGCCTAGTTGTTCCTGCATTATATCCCGTTCGTCTGCCGCAGTTCTACAAAGAATATTAGCGTAACTCTACGTACTCTAGCGTACTCTCAAGGGGCATCTAGTGGAAGCCAAGATGCATTAGAAGGGTTTATAAAGAAAGACAAATTAAAAGATATTGAAATACACGGGGTGACCGGGAGCTCAGAGCTCGTCATCCGGACATCCCACCGATAGACAGGGGCGTGCAGTCCATGGAAGCAAGGGAAGCAGTGCTTCCCCAAAAAAAATTACAAAACATCTTCTAAAATGTAATTCTTAAAATAGGAAACCATTAATTTAGTTTATATTAAAAATGCTAAAATATTATCTTAATTATCAAGTCCATAATAAATGCGGCCTTCACTCCGACCCAGCCAAATAGAAAATCGAGTAGAACCTATTCTATGCGGGCCGCTAGCTTCTCTGCAGCCAAGTCCTGTATGCTTGATTTCCTGTGAATCGAGCCAGAGGTTATTGAACTTTCCACCTGCTGTTTGCAATTTTTGCATTTCAGTCGCGTGCTTTAAGTGGGGGCGGAAGCTATCGTTGGAGTAGATTCTTTGTTTGAATGGCTATCCGTGTGTTGTGTGATACGTACGTCGCATCGTGCATGGTGCGATATGGAAGACAATAATACGGACGTGGATATGCAAATACCGTCAACTTCGGCTGTCGGTAATAACGTTGAAAATGTTGGAGAATTTAGTAAGAAGAGTGTGTGTGAATGCGTGGTGTGTGTCTTAATAATAAAGGAATTTTCAACATTAAACTTCGCTGATAAGCTTCAAATAATTTCCAAAGGAAGGGTAAAACCACTTATGAAAAATTTAACCACAAAAATGAAAAACTGTATTAGACATTTTTATCCGGAAAAACAATACGAACAATTTAAATGGCTAACAGGGTGTGAAAATGTAAGTAAATTATTTTGTTGGCCATGTTTACTTTTTGAAAATAAAAAAGGTCTCTGGAATAAAACTGGTTTTTCCGATTTAAACAATTTCCGTAAAGCTGTAAAAAGACATATTATGTCCAAAGCGCATTTGCAGGCCGTCATAAAAGAAAAAGTCTTCGGCAAAACCAGAATTGAACACGCCCTTAATAAACAGTTGGAAATTAGTCACCGCCAACACAATGAACTAGTCGATAAAAATAGGCAAATATTAAGAAGACTTATCGAAGTTGTTTGTTTTCTCGGACAGCACGAATTGGGATTTAGAGGTCATGACGAAACAAGGGTTTCTTCAAATAGAGGAAATTTTCAAGATTTACTTAGTTTAATGGCTAAATATGATGATTGCTTTAAAAATCATTTAGAGCAGTCTAGCGTTTTTCGCGGAACGTCGAATCGAATCCAGAGTGATTTAATTTCCGCTGTTGCAACCATTATTCTAAAAAGAATTAAGCAGGAGATTGGCGAGGCGCGATTCATTGGCATTGTTCTGGACGAAACAACTGATATCACTAATTTTAGCCAATTATCTACAGTAATACGCTACGTTAAAACAGACAGAAGTATTCAAGAGCGATTTTTAGGTTTTAAGAATGTGTCCGAAAATCGTACAGCAGATGCATTATATACCGTAGTTTATAACGTTACTAAAGTAATTAATGGAGAGAAAAAATTAGTTGCTCAAAGCTATGATGGAACTGCAGTGATGGCAGGGCAATTGGGGGATCTGCAAGCTAAAGTTCGAGAAACATTTTCCAAGTGCTGTGTTTGTCCATTGTTTTGCTCATACATTAAATTTAGTTTTATCCCAGTCCATCAATCACATTAAAGAGTGTAAAGTATTTTTCGTTACTTTACTTGTCAACAAAACATATACAAGCTTTGGGCTCCATTGTCCACAAACGATTGCCCAAAGTAGCTCCTACTAGGTGGAACTATAATGAAAGACTTGTGTTAACAGTATCTGAAAATCGTGAATCACTGATTGAACTATTTGAAAATATAATAGAAAATAGTGAAACGTAGGACTCAGAAGCAATAAATAGTTCCAGGGGGTTTTTGGACTGTTTGAAACGAGATTTTAATTTTAATTACTTGTTGAACATATTTTCAGAAATATTTCCATTCTCGGACAATGTTTTTAATATATTACAAACTAAAACAATTGATATTGCTTTTTGCCTAAAAAGGTGGATGATTTTAAGTCTATGTCAAACCAAAAAAGAGATGACTTTGACCTATTTTGGGATAAAACGATGACGTTAAATGTAGAGCCACAAGCCAAGCGTCTTGGAACAGACAAGGTGGGAGATGTTCAAACATCATACAGACGCCTTTTTTATGAAATAATTTATCAAATTCAGCAACAAATAAACTATAGATTTAACGGTTTAAATGATTTTAAATTCCTCGAGTTCTGCAATTTTGATGCATTTAAAGGAAAAACTTTTTCAGAAGATGTGTTTAAATCTCTTCTTCTTCTAAGGAACTAATGCAATTTTTAAAAGACAAGGAGCTGGAAGATGCCTACACCGAAGTGTCGAAATTGTGTGAATTAGTATTGACAATACCTGCCACAAGTTCATCAGTAGAACGCAATTTTTCAACACTTAAACGTGTAAAAAATTTCGTAAGAAATTCAACGGGGCAGGAGAGACTTTCGCATACATCGCTGTTGTCCATTGAAAATAAACTTCTCCAAAATATGTCGGAGCATCGACGTTTTTATGATGACGTCATTGACGAACTTGCAAAAAATGATCGAAGAATCGGATTACGTTGTGGAGAGATCGTTTTCTTTGTACAAACATGTCCTTAGTGATAGACGCCACAATTTTTTAGTTAAAAACCTTGAAGCACACATAATAACTAGTGCGTTTTATAATGTTTCAAATTAATATAAATATAAGTTTGATATAAATTGATATGGAAAAATTGTATTAGATGATTTAATAAAGTATATACAACTTTAATTTATTTGTATTCAATACTAATTCCCCTAATTTAGCGAAACTTTAATTCAGAAAATCAAAATTTAGTTGTTTTGTTATTCCATGTTCATTGCATAATTATGTATTTTCTTGCATATATCCTGCAAAATTAACTGTTTTTCAGAAAAATTGATCCCATTTTTGTTACAAGACAGTAAACAAAAAAATTGAAAAGAACATCGCAGATTTAGGCTTTAACATTTCAATTTATTGTAAAGAGGACCTTTCTTTAAAAAAATACACATTGAAGAAAATTTAAATAGTGAGAAAACGAGCTTTTAGAATCCGAAATGCTTATTTAAATAGTGAGAAGAATTTGATACCTTTTATTAAATGCATGCAGTTGGAATCAAAAGGACAGTAATATGACAAGTCCTCTCTCTCCAGTCTATCAACAGTATTTGTACTGTTGTTTAGCCGTTGGCTGTCCAAGTTAGAATCCAAAAATTCAAAAGATCCATGGAACGAAGCAGGTCTATTCCCAAAATCGCTTACATTTGTTAAAGATTCGTCCATGGTAGTGCCGTTACACCTTCGCCTACCAAGCCTTGTCATAGAACCAGCTCGTGATACAGTTGGAGTATCTGCCTGGAATATTTCGTTGGAAGACAGACTTTTTGCTTTTAGCGTGTCGATGTTGTTTGCAACTAGAAGAATCGTGTACAAGTGTATCTAAGTTGATGAATATAATAGAAACGTGTACAAAATTGCAAACAAATACGAGGTGAGGTAGGAAAAACAGTAGTGGCAAAATTAGAAAGTTAAATAGAAAAAAACTGGTTTTAAGGTTTTAAGACAGGTCATAAACATAATATCAGGGAAAACTGTAAATAATTCGGCTATTGCTGCCTTAAATCCGAAATTAAAATTTTGCCCTATAACTTCAGTAGTTGCGGAGAGATCGTTTTCTTTGTACAAACATGTCCTAAGTGACCCCACAATTTTTTAGTTAAAAACCTTGAAGCACACATAATAACTACTGCGTTTTATAATTTTTCAAATTAATATAAATATAAGTTTGATATAAATTGATATGGAAACATTGTATTAGGTGATTTAATAAAGTATATACAACTTTAATTTATTTTTATTCAATACTAATTCCCCTAATTTAGTGAAACTTTAATTCAGAAAATCAAAATTTAGTTGTTTTATTATTCCATATTCATTGCATAATTATGTATTTTCTTGCATATATCCTGCAAAATTAACTGTTTTTCAAAAAAATTGACCCCATTTTTGTTACAAGGCAGTAAACAAAAAAAATTGAAAAGAACATCGCAGATTTAGGCTTTAAAATTTCAATTTATTATAAAGAGGACCTTTCTTTAAAAAAATACATATTGAAGAAAATTTAAATAGTGAGAAAACGAGCTTTTAGAATCCGAAATGCTTATTTAAATAGTGAGAAGAATTTGATACCTTTTATTAAATTCATGCAGTTGGAATCAAAAGGACAGTAATATGACAAGTCCTCTCTCTCCAGTCTATCAACAGAATTTGTACTGCTGTTTAGCCGTTGGCTGTCCAAGTTAGAATCCAAAAATTCAAAAGATCCATGGAACGAAGCAGGTCTATTCCCAAAATCGCTCACATTTGTTAAAGATTCGTCCATGGTAGTGCCGTTACACCTCCGCCTACCAAGCCTTGTCATAGAACCAGCTCGTGATACAGTTGGGGTATCTGCCTGGAATATTTCGTTGGAAGACAAACTTTTTGCTTTTAGAGTGTCGACCTTGTTTGGAACTAAAAGTTTGGCGCTGGACGAAAGATTATCGACGGACGATGATTTTCCAACGAGTTTGGCTAAAAATTTATTTGTATGGCACTCCGTTATTTTTATGTTTGGTATTGTTTTATTTCTCGTTTTTGGTTTGAAGATTTGCTGAATTTTCTGAGATCTTGTGTCATTATTTTCTTCCTTTAGGTCGAAGGCGTCTATCACTGCATTGTATACCTGAAACCAAAAACGAATACTTTTACACCTCTTTAATATGTGTTTAAAATGCTTTTCTCAAAATTTGAAGCTGACAAGGGACCTGGAGGGGCTTAGCCCAACCCCCCTTGAAACACCCATTTAAAAAAACCCTATATGCATATTTTTTAACGATTTTAAAAACGGGGGAGTTTATCAATTCGACCCTGTATTTTTTATGTATGTATGTACAGGGCGTATCAAAACAGATGCGAAAAGCTTAAGGGGGTGATTCTTGAGTTGATTTCAAGAAAAAAACTTCATATGAACATATGTCCTAAACCTCATAACTTTTGAGATACAGGATATTAAACTTTTCAGAAAAAAAATCCCTTTTTTTATAATATTTGGGATATCATTCTAGATATTTTCGTGAAATTTAGTATAGATTTTCTACGCATCAAGACACATTTTCTGATGCACAACATTTTTTTTATTTCTACCAGTGTACGGGATTTTTATTGCATATTTTTGAAGAAAAAAATGGTACTTCACTGACATTTTTTTATTTGGAAATTTTTTTTGAATAGCCTAGACATTTTTACATAAAAATTACCTCTTTCTACGTTGGGGAGAAGAATGTTATAAACGTAGGGTCCAAAGTCAACAATTAGGGAAGTATTGCGTTACAAAGATGGCGGATATATAATGTTTTCATTTTTTATCTTAAAAACGAAAAGCGATAGAATAATGACATTTTATGGGAGTATTACTACAATGGAAACAGACTATCTGCATATAATCTCACTTTTTTTTAAATGAGGGGAAGGGGTTGAAATAGACTACCCCTATTATTCTTGTTAACTAAATTTAAAGAAAAACTTACGCAACAACTTGGAAAATAATAAATTTGGTTAGGTTGGTTTATTTAAAAACTTTTTTATCTCTCGTTTTTTTCATAAAACTTACCGATTTGAAATTAAAAAATAAAATGTAAATTATTTCGTGTCGGGACGGGGAAATTTTTTAGAAAAAAAATCTAGCGGGCCGCTGTCACTTTTTAATGCGTTTCTAATATTGCTTTATTTGACATTGCTCAGTTAGATCAAATACTAAATTTTACGATTAATTTAATAAAAATTTTGCCAAATAACTTCTAAACCGTAGAAAGACTAAAAAGTTGGGGAGAAGAATGTTATAAACGTAGGGTCCAAAGTCAACAATTAGGGAAGTATTGCGTTACAAAGATGGCGGATATATAATGTTTTTATTTTTTATCTTAAAAACGAAAAGCGATAGAATAATGATATTTTATGGGAGTATTACTACAATGGAAACAGACTATCTGCATATAATTTCACTTTTTTTTTTAAATGAGGGGAAGGGGTTGAAATAGACTACCCCTATTATTCTTGTTAACTAAATTTAAAGAAAAACTTACGCAACAACTTGGAAAAAAATAAATTTGGTTAGGTTGGTTTATTTAAAAACTTTTTTATCTCTCGTTTTTTTCATAAAACTTACCGATTTGAAATTAAAAAATAAAATGTAAATCATTTCGTGTCGGGACGGGGAAATTTTTTAGAAAAAAAATCTAGCGGGCCGCTGTCACTTTTTAGTGCGTTTCTAATATTGCTTTATTTGACATTGCTCAGTTAGATCAAATACTATATTTTACGATTAATTTAATCAAAATTTTGTTATCTGATATCTTTAATTGTGCAGTAATAAGAGTTTTAATTAAATTAATATGTACGTGCGTGCGAACGGAAATTCCTTGGAAGCTTGTTGTCTTTATACACAAGCGTATCCTAATAGTAGACCTCATCATCACAGCACGGTTACCAGGAGTCATCAAAGGCTACATCGATCTGGAACTTTCGAAAAAAGAAGTTTTGATACTAGCCGACATACACCGCGAAGTTCGAACACCCGAATTAGAAGTTGCTGTCCTAAATATTATTAAAGTGCAATCTGAGACAAGTAACACGAAAATTGCAGCGGAATTAAATACTGGTGCATGAAATGTATGGAGGATATTAAAAGAATAACAGTTATATCCCTTAACATATACAGAGGGTTCAAGCTCTCTTACCAAGAGATTTCGAACCGAGAAGGATTTTGTACCAATGGTTTCACCGAATGAATAAGATAATCCCTTTTTCGCTTTTCGGACGAAGCCAGTTTCTCAAGAGATGCAATTCGAAACTTTCATAACAGGCATGTATGGGCTGAAGATAATCTACATTCAATAACAGAATCTAGACATCAATATCAGTTTTCCGTTAACGTTTGGATAGGAATTGTCGATGAACATTTAATTGGGCCACATTTTCTACCTCTAAGATTAATTAAATTGAATCTTACTAATGAAAACCGCTGGATAGGAAGAGGATCTTTGGCCAGCTCGATCCCCAGATTTAAATCCTTTGGATTATTGTATCTGGGGATATCTGAAAGAATTAGTTTACACTACCCGAGTACAGGATATCGAAGTCCTGAGAAATCGAATAATTGCATCAAGTGATGTTATAAGAAATAATCCTGGCATATTTTAGCGTATTAGAGACCTAGAAAATGCATATCGCTAGGCAGGCATTTTCAACACTTGCTATAAAAAATTTACTCGCTTCTGCGTAGGACGTTGTGTTTTTATTTGAGCTGCAATGTTTAAATCATTGTTTTTTTAATAATTTTTTTTAGAGAACGATTTTATTCATAGTTCACGCATTAATTCATAGAGGATAGTTTGAAACATGTTTGTTAATCAGTTATTTTTAAAATGCGATTGTTCAGAAGAAAATTTAACATTAGTACAAAATAAAACTGCGTTTGAAAGCAGCCAACTAGATTAATTTTCTAAAATAAATTTCTTTGTCCCGTAATGCTTTACATTTTATTTTTTAATTTCAAATCGGTAAGTTTATGAAAATAATACAAGAGGTAAAAAAGGTTCTAAATAAACCAAGCTATCCAAATTTATTTTTTTCCAAGTCGTTGCGTAAGCTTTTCTTTAAATTTAGTTAACAAGAATAATAGGGATGGTCTATTTCAACCCCTTCCACTCATTTTAAAAAAGTGAAAAAATATGCAGATAGTGTGTTTTCATAGTAGTAATACTCCTATAAAATTTCATTATTCTATCGCTTTTCGTTTAGATAAAAAATAAAAACATTTTTTTTCCGCCATCTTTGTACCGCAATGTCTCCCTAATTGTTAACTTTTGACGCAACGTTTATAACAAACTGCCTTTATTTTGAACAAGGAATATCAAATTCAAATTGCCTATTCTGCTCCCTAACTTTTAAGTCTTTCTACGGTTTAGAAGTTATTTGGTAAAAAGATCATTCGTGCATAGCCAATTTTGCTTAACAAAACTCCAAAAATTCCGACATTTTACTAAATAACTTTCAAACGGTACATCTGAGGAGAAAAACGCGAGAGGTAATTTTTATGTAAAATTGACTAGGCTGTCCATAAAAATATGCAATGCAAATCGCCTACGGACGCCACTGGTAGAAATTAAAAAAATGTTGTTCACCATAAAATGCGTCTTGATGCGTGGAAGATGTGTACCAAATTTCACGAAAATATCTAGAATGGTATTCCAAATATTATAAAAAGAAGATTTGTTTCTGAAAATTTTAACACTCTGTATCTCAAAAGTTATGAGGTTTGGGACATATGTTCATATGAAGTTTATACAATAATAACAGTATATTGTTATCTGTATTTTGTATGTTCATTGTATATGCCTATAAATTAAAATTTGGAACAAATAATTCAAATTTTTTTTGCGAGCCAACTAAATTACTTAATAGGTATTTTTTAGTTAGTTGGGTGTAGTTTAATCCAAAAAAATAGGTTTTGTTCAAGAAACAAAACAAAAGTTCAAATTTTTTCCCAAGTGTAATTTAAGATCACCAAAGCGAAAAGCTACGAAGTCGTCATAACCTTTGCCGTTTCTAATCATAACAAATCTGTATCTATTAATAGAATTATTTTCTAATACCCCATTAAACTGTCATTACTATTACCTATTGACCGCAATATGTCTAATTATTGTAATAATTTTAAGCTCATTAAAATCTATTTTTTTGCTGCAACCTGCTAAATTAATGTAATTAATTATGTTCCAAGTGAGAACGACATTATATCAAATAACTATACTGTTTGCCCTCTTTTAAAACTTTATATCTGAGATTTCTGAACGTAATTTTTATATACCGGGTGTCAATAAGTATATTTAGTGGGGTGAGAACCAAGTTGTTAATTTGGTATCCAATACCGGCTGTTAACGAATCTATTAGACAGGCCATAACTTTTAAAGTATTTGATGTATCAAAACGAAATTTTGTATAGGTAAATGGTACATAAAGGGGAGAGTTTTCGCATATTTCTCACTTTCCAGTCACTTCCGGTTTCACCGGAAATGACTCCAGTTTCGGTTTTTTAAATGGAACACTGCATATTTTTACATTTTTGGGACAATTCTGAATCAAAATGTGATATTTTAAAAACTTTTTACGCCTACTTGATTTTTTTATAGCCTTTTTAGACAGGCACTCATTAAAAAGAGGATTTTTTGCGAATCTAACGGTACTAACTTTTTTGCGATTGGATTAAAAATAAGCTCAAAAATTAAATATTACTAAGAAAAATTCTCGATAATCAATTGTTTATTTTTATCAAGTGTGCCATGGATAGCCATGCTGGATTAAGTAGGATTTTTTGTTTTGACAGTGACACTTACCTATTCTTTCTGAGTAGACATAAGATTTCCTAATTTTTCTTAATTTTCAGTATTATTTTTGTTTTCAAAAGTCAAAATAATGTATACTCAAAGTAAAAAAGTCGATATGTTATTAATATTTGGAGAATGTCATAAAAATTCAAGGAATGCTGCTGAGTTGTATGCTCAGAGATACTCCGACCGGCAACATCCGTATAGTCCATCAGTATTTTCATATCTCGAGAATCGTTTTAGGCATCAAGAAGGAAATCAAGTTTCGGAAGACAGATTTATTATAAATGAAGAAATGGAGATTAACGTTCTTACTATGGTTGAAGTTGATAAAACTTTTTCTTTAAGAAAAATTAATCACGAACTGGGTTTAAGTCATGAATTAGTTAGAAAAATACTAAAGAAACACGGATATCGAGCTTTTAAATACCAGTTACACAAACATTTGTATCCTGACGATGGCGATAAACGGGTATTGTTTTGTGATTGGTTGCTCCAAAATTGTAGAATTGACCCAAATTTTATCAACTTTATCTTATTTTCTGACGATACGCCGGCATCTTCTTCCGTCGTATTGGATTTTTACCAAAATGGTACTAGTTCATCCCCATATGACCCTTAATTTTTGACCAAGTGAATCTGGTAAAGGGTTTTTAAGCTGACGCGAACTGACAGACAGACATACAGACCGACAGACAGACCAACGGTATCGATAAAACATATTTTTTGAAACCTGAGGACGCTAAAGCGTGAAGATATGGAAAGCCTGAGAGGGTGATTTTTTTCATCACGTTTACAAACTTTTTATTTGTCCCTCATTTTGTCCCACCATTTTGAATTCGTACCACAATTTTAACACTTCATCTCTATACCAGAATTAGTTATGGCACAAAACTGGAAATGAATCGATTGAGTAGTTTTTTCTGGCTGAATTTATAAATATTTTATTAAGCCGCTATTTTCTTTCACCGTCTTGGATTCATACCAAAATTTTTCCAGTTGATTCCTACATAATTATTGATTTTTGTTCAAAATTTGAGGTAAATTGCATAAGCCGTTTTTTAATAATATTTTTTTTTACATTTCCTAAGCCATTTTGTTTCGCCATATTGGATTTTTGCCAATAGCGTAACTTCAATTTTGAGGCTTCCCCGCAAGATCTTGCGCGGGTCCCCCTATCCATGTAAAAAAATAAACAAATCAATATTTGTAACAAAATACATTTATTTCAACGGAAACACGTATTTAGACTAAGTAAAAGAACATTAAAATAAACAAACTAACTCTTCAACATTCATTGCCTGAGCTTCCATAGCTTCAATGTCCAATAAATCTGAATGCCTTTTTTTATAAGCTTTAACTTAAAAACTATATCGTAGAAAACCATAGCATAGCTAAAAATTTACTGATCCAATTGACTTCAAATCTTAGTCAAAAAATGAAGGTCATATAGGAATAACCTGGTAACATTTTCGTAAAAATCTAATATGGTGAAACAAAATGGCGGCCTAGTGAAATGTTAAGAAAATTATTACTTAAAAACTACTTATTTAATTTATCTCAAATTTTGCATAAAAAAGCGATTATTATGAGCAAATCAACTTGTAGAATTTTGGTACGAATCCAAGATGACGAAAGAAAATGGCGGATTTCATCCTGAAAAACTACTTAATTTATTTCAAATTATTATGCAATAATAAATTATGGTCTAGAAATGAACTGGTAAAATTGTGGGACGAATTCAAGATGGTGGAAAGAAATGGCGACCAAATAAAATGTTTTTAATAGTGAAAAAAATCACTATGTTTTACTTATCTTTGCGTTTTAGGGAGCCTAAATGTCAAAAAATATATGTTTTATCAATTCTGTCGGTATATATATCTGTCAGTTCGCGGCATAGCTTAAAAACTACTTACAGGATTCATTTCAAATTTTGGCCAAACATTAAGAGTCATATGGGGATGACCTGGTAATATTTTGGTAAAAATCAAGTATGGCGGCCTAGTAAAACGTTAAAAAATTATTGTTACATGTACATGGGAATGAATTGAATCACGCTTCAATGTACCTAATAAAACGAAAGGTTCATAACGAGGGAAGTTCCGGGTAAAGGAAATTTACCGATCTTTTTATTTACAAAAACAGGCAGCTTTAATACAGAACACAGCTTCTTAAAATTCATTGCATGAAAACTAATATTAACTCTCTAAAAAGTTACAAAACCAGCAATATTATATTCAAAGTTCACCGACCGGCAAGCATATTGTAGACGTTAATAATAAATTTAATGTTATGCTAAACCTACAACATCTCCTTATACGTTTAAAAAGATTGGCACTTAAAGATAACCACAATCACAATAAAAAAAATAATTAGCCAGCCATAGCGTTTATGGTTGATTATTCATCTTAATTCAATTTTCCCCATAACTAATTATATTTTATACACTTATCAATTCATAGGCGCCGATTCCATGGGGGCTCTGGGTGCCTTTGTAAAATTTGTGTTTTAAATAACCAATGTTATAAAAATAGTTCTTTAGAGGATTTATTTTCCCATTATTTTTATTAAAACTTCTAAAATTGTATACCATTTCGTTAACATCGTGTAGATGAACCTCAGAAGTTTTCACAACGATCCTGCTCGATTCTTCTGGAAAATGGATCTACATGTAGTTGGCTAATTTGTTGGTATTAAATTCATAACATTTTGATCAAAAATTAATAATGACATACCTTCGTCACACGCACCGTGTGTGTTCTACATGCAGAGTGTCAAAGTTTTAAAGTTGGACCTAATAGAATTTTGTAGATTTAAACATATAATCACTGAAAATTATTGCATTTAAATCATTAAATGAATTTTATAAAAAATAAAGAATCGTATGTAAACAATTAATATAATAAATACTAGTATAATATAATAGAATAAATTGCTATACTTTAGTTATTAAAGATTTTTTTTTAATAAAAATTAAAATATTAAAGGTTTTCTTAACAAAAGAAACATTATACAGGGTTTATCATTACAGTCTTTACAGATGCTAAAATAGTGTGTGATTATTTCTGTACAGGGTAATCATTTATATTTCGCCACCCATTTTCAGGGTTTGTTTTTCGTAGATAGAAAAAAATAATAAATACAAAAGTTGTATGGATTTCAGGGAACTTCGTAGAAAAAATAACTTTGAATATACAGGGTGAATCAGAAACTAATAGCGTACCAAATTTTGGTTTTTTTAAATACAATGCCCTGTATGTTTTTGAATTCTTTAGATTCTCCTTATTATATCATTCTCAAAAATGTGTAATATGTCTATACTTGTATCGGTAGTTATAAAAATGTGCAGTAATGTCATTTGCATCTAAGAAACAGATAACTTAATATAATTATTGTATAAATGGTATACATTTAAAGAGAACTGATTTGCATAAAGACTTTTATTTTGGCTCAAATCTAAATTTCAATCATCATATTGATAATGTAGCTACCAGTGCTGTAAAGATTCTAGGGTTCATTGTTAGAAGCTGGGATTATTTTAATAATATTAATACAATCATAGTTCTGTATAAGTCACTGGTAGTTTCTAAGCTTCGTATGGGATGCTGAATATGAAATTAGGGTTTCTAGTTTGGAATATGTACCATTTTCACCAAAAGTAACGGGACAAAAATGACCCATTTTACTCTCCTGAACTATTATTCCAAGTTAACCTAGAATGGCAATGCCAAAGTTAACCTAGGATTGGAATGTTAAAGTCATTTTTTTTTTATTTTGACACTGTCTTTTGCTTTTGATTTAAAAGCAATATTTATCTTTGTTTGAAAGCAAATACCTAATTTGTCCACATGTTATACATCATGTCGAAGCTAACGGAGGAACAAAATTCAATAATTTTTACGCGACTTCGGGATAGAATGTAATAAGCTAAGGAGGTTGGAATTTACAAGGGAATATGAAAATCAAGATAATTTCTTGGAGAATGTGGTATTTTCTGACGAGAAAACTTTTCAATCATGACATAATGGAAAAATTTGCGTGTATAGACCTGTTGGGATGAGATATGATAAAAGATATACACGGAAAATAAACCAGAGTGGTCGTTTTTATGTAAACGTTTGGGGTTGGATCAGGGGTCCAGGAGTGTGTACAGTGATTGAAGAAAGGCTTAATGCAGATGTTTACCGTAATATACTAGAAAACACTATGTTACCTTCTGTGAGGCCAGTTTTTGGAGACAACTTTGTATTTCAACGTGATAAAGGCCCTATACATAGAGCAAGAGTAGTGCAAAATATATTACGAAATCATAATATCGAAACTTTGCCCTGGATTTCAAAAAGCCCTGATTTGAATTCAATTGAAAACGTCTGAGGGCAAATGGCCAAACAAATTTATAAGGAAGGATTTCGGCCTTGTAATCAAGATGATCTTCAACAATCAATCTTCGAACTGGGAAGGAGATAACCCCTGTATATACAAGAGACTGGGTCTTAAGCATGCCGCAAAGATTGATAATGGGTGCGTTTTTATAATCAACACTTTGGTGTGGTATGGATTGGAGCAGTGGTGGGATCATTTCTATTGTTTTTCTTTATTAATTCTGTATGTTTCTAATAAATTTCTGTATTGGCCATATAGCCAACATAACTCAGTTTGTACTCATATTCACCCATCTTCCGGGCAATTTTTTTTCCACAATGTCATTTTTTCGCAAAAGGGATTTTTAAGATTGTTCACACATATAAATTGCATTGTTACTAAAGAAATTTTGTACAACCCAAAGCAAATTAAGAAAAAAAAATAAGCTGTGGACAAATTGCCTTTATTTTGACATTTCTCTCTACCCCCCTAATCATCCACCACATCAACCATATCCCAAAGCCGGTGGAAATGTTGAATTTATGGTGGACCCACCACAAATATTTTTTGAATATAAAAACACTGACTGGTGGCATCAGAAATCAACCAGCATAAATATAAAAACACTTTGGTGGAATTATGGTGCCTCTGGTGGATCCACCATCGAATATAAAAACTCGCCCAATGGTTTCATAACAAAATATTAAGTAGTTTATTTAAGTTTTAGTTTATGGTTATTAGTTAAAAATTAAAAAGAACTAGGTATAATCTTTTATGAAAGTTTATGGTTAGGTTATGTTTGTGAAATATATTTCGCAATTTTACGGCAAACATATTGGTAATCATGAGTTCTATTTCAATTTTAGTTTTAAAAATTTTGTTGGTCGAAAAGCATAAAAATGTGTGATTGGATTGCTTTTCCTGAGTGATACTAAAGGTGGGTTTATACAGCAGGTAAAATAAAATAAAAATTAAATTAAATTGATGATTAGGAGGTGGTTTATGTAGAAAATAAAAATTAAATAAGAAATAAGAACAACTGCTGCTGCCAAACATACTTTTTGCCAGTTAATATGGTGCTGTCCTAGTTACATTTGGTGATGATGGTACAAAGACGATTTTTAAATTTTTTTCTACTAGGTATATAGTTTTCAGTTTATCTACAGAGAGGAACTGACCAAAAAATGCTGTGTAATATGTTTAATTTTCCAAGCTTGAAACAGTTGCTAATTGAAGTGGAATTTATATATAAACTAATTATGAATCTTGTTAATAATAAAGAGTTTTTAGAGCGGCTTCCTTTTATTTATATATTATATATTTGATATTATTACTGTTATTATTAGATCCTAACTTTAGTTTATGTATCAATGTTTGACTATATTGAAATAACTAAATTGTGGTATAGAAATGAAGAAAATCACCCTCCCAGGGTTTACGTACATGGTGTTAATTAATGTCGTGGACATATTTCAGGGGGTGATAGTACTCGACAAAATTGGAAAAAAATGCCAATATATATACATGTTCAAAAACGCACCATTTTCGCTATACAGGGTGTCCAAGTTTCAATTTTTTTCTCGTTTTTTGTGTTTTTTTCCAGTTCCTTCTGAGACAGTTAGTTCAAATTTAGAACATGTATTACGTTTAAGAACCTCTACGATAAAATATCAAAATCTTGGATGGTAGTATACAGGGTGTTACATTTTTTTGCACCTTCTACAAGTTTATCTTCCGGAACTTTTTTTTGGAGTAGCCTGTATGAATTCTGATATAAAATTTAAACTCTTTGTTCATTTCTTTAGCTCTTTCGTATTTTGCATTATTCTCGTATCTATCACAGTTTTCGACTTATTTGCAATAATCGATGCATTGCATGTAGGCGAAATTAAGCAAAAAGTTAAGAAACTGATTTTTATTGTAAATCAACCGACATGATAATGAACAATCAGATAAAATTATTACAGTTAAATTAAAAATAAAACAAAATTATGAAAGTTGTTGAAAATGTCCGCCTCTAGCTAGAATGCAAGAATCAAGTCTTTGCCTCATGGACTGACAGACTCTGTCAAATATTCCAGAAGTATTGCGAAGGACGTCGCATGACGTTATTATTCTGTTACTTAAATCTTCTTCTGTCTGGATTGGGGTCTGATACACCAATGTTTTCAGGTGTTCCCAGAAAAAGAAATCCAGGCTATTCAGATCTGGAGATCTAGGGGGCCATGGCTGAGATCCACCTGGCCCTATCCAACGGTTGTTAAAATTATTATTTAGGAACTCCCTCACCTCTTTGCTGAAACGTGCTGGTGCACCATCATCCATGAACCACATTTGATTTCTAAGAAGAATTGGCGCGTCTTCTAGCAATACCGGAAGTTCGTCTTCGAGAAATTGACGATAATATCGTCCGTTTAGCCTTGCTGGCAGGAAAAATGGACCTATCAAATAATCTGCAATAATGCCGGCCCACACATTTACTGAAAATTGTTGCTGGAAATCATTTTCATGTATCGAATGCGGATTCTTTTCTGTCCAAAAATAATTGTTATGAAAATTACGTATGGCATTCCTAGAAAAATTTGCCTCATCGCTAAATAAAATCTCTTTTCCAAATAATGGATTTTGAGCTAGTATTTGTAAGAACCGCTGGCAAAAATTTAAACGGAGTGGAAAGTCACGTGGGAGAAGAGCTTGAACCCTTTGGATGTGGTAAGGATACATTAAATTGTCTAATAAAAGTTTCCATACAACCACAAATGAAATGTTAAGTGTTGCTGCAATTTTCCTCGTACTGGCAGCAGGATCATTTTCTACTGCATTCAGGACTGCTTCCTCGACTTCAGGAGTCCTAACCGTTCTATTTGCTCCTGCTAAATGAGTGGATTTGTTGAATGATCCATTTTCACATAGCCGATTATGTACCTTTGCAAGTGTTTGTCTATTAGGCACCATGCGATTTGGATATTTCTGTTCGTAGAGTCGTCTGGCTTCATAACAATTACCGTTGGCAAGTCCATAAATGAAATGAATTTCTGCATATTCTTGATTTGTGAATTCAACCCTCATTAAACAACTCGAAACAACAATTTCTTACAAAATGTCACATTAAAGAACAGAATTAACAAATGACCTGCCTCTGCCTACTACCTTTTTTTCCAGTTTCATTATTTAGCCTACACTTAATTTGCATCTATGGCAATTATTATTTTATCGTAGAGGTTCTTAAAAATAATACGTGTTCGAAATTTGAACTAATTGTCTCAGAAGGAACTGGAAAAAAACGCAAAAAACGAGAAAAAAATTGAAACTTTGACACCCTTTGCTTGCTTCTTTTCCAATATATTCACGTTTTAGCGTCCCTAGGTGCCAAAAATGTTTTCTCAAATCCGTCGGTCTGTCTGTGTGTCTGTCAGTTCGCGGCGTAGCTAAAAAGCTACTTAACTTAAATTTTGGTTAAAAATTAAGGGTTATATGGGGATGACCTGATATTATTAGTATTTGGTCAATCGCGTTATATTTTTTATTTTTTGTCCCCCCTACCCTTAAAAAATAAATTTGTATACCTGTACAAAGCACCCAGAAGAGTTCTGAAAAGTCGGCGACTGTGTTTATCATCATATAATGAATAAGTCCTTCTGTGCTTTAATTTTGAAGTAAAATACCGCGTGAGGTCCATGATTTATTTTTATATGAAATAGTGACGGCAATGTTTATCAAAATGACAACGATAAAACATTAATGTTGCCAAATAAATTGGCAGCCTAATAGTTTCGAAATAAACCCAACTACAAACAAACAGATGTTTTTACCATCGTTCAAAATTACCAGATGGTATTTAAGTACATAAACATACTTTCTTGAATATAATAATTATTAAGTCTGAAAATTTAAATACTATTCATGGTTATATATGGGGAATTTCCAAGTGTTTAAATTTTATAAGTATGAATTAAAAATAGCCTTTTGAATAAAACAAGTATGAGCGTTAGGTCGCAAAGAAAGGTCCTTGAGGTTCGTTAAGTTTATCACATGTTACTTCTCTTGTAAAAGGGAAGTATTGTAATCGTGAAAAATTCACCCCCTGCAAAATTTTTGCAGATCTTTGCGTTTTAGATCCCTAGACCTAGAAAACAATATCATACTTAATGCTGGCACAAAATTTGAAATTAAGCTAATAAGTATATTTTTCTGGCTGGTTTTTTAAATATTTTATTAGGCCGTTTTATTTTGCCTTATATTCATACCAAAATGTTATAAGTTCGTGGCTATGTAACACTTGCTTTTTGTTCAAAATTTGAGATAAAATGGATAATTAATTTTTTTAGTAATAATTTGTTTAACGTTTCACTAGGCCGCCATCTTGTTCCGGCATATTGAATTTTTACCAAAATATTGGTCAGGTCGTCCCCAGAGGGTGATTTTTTCGCGATTACAAACATCTTGAATTAATACCACAGTTTTTCACTAGGCCGCCATTTTGTTTCGCCATATTGGGGTTTTACCAAAATGTTACCAGGTGATCCTCATATCACCCTTAATTTTTGACCAAAATTTGAAGCCAATCTGGTAAGTAGTTTTTTTGCTATGTTGCGAACAGACAGATCGACGGAATTGAACATGTACAGGGTGATCCAATAAGAGATTACGTCGACTATAGCTCGGGAACCGTTAATGACACAAAAAAATATTTATAGGTAAATCGGCCAAGCGAAATCGCTGTAAATTATTTTCAAGGTCAAAAGTTGGCCGCTAGGGGGCGTAACAGCAACGCAAATGTGTAAATGCCAATTTTGTTTTAAATTTGTTTCTTCAACCAATTGCCCACTTTTTTGCTTCAGACTTTTTACTTTCAAATGTAGATATCTCTGTTTTGGATGAACCGATTTTATTCAACTTGGTGTCGAAAAAAAGTGCCTCTTTTGCTGTACTCGTGGAGCCATAAATTGTATCGTAATGACTTTGTTAGTGGTCATTAGATGGCGTTGTTTCAGAATTCTCCAAATAACTCTGATTTTCTCAAAAAAATCAATCAAATTTAGAGATAACGAAAATGGTATGCTATGACTTTTATATCACAATTTTTTTGGTGGTTATAAAGAGCATTGAATACTTAAATAAAAAATCCAGGTCTGCATTAAATTAAGAAAATTGATGATGGTCTTTCGAATCCGAAACGTCGGATTGGAAAATTAACCTTGCCGTTTTGTAGAGGATCTTGCATAACTGTGAAGAACAAAACTTAACAATGGAACAAAACAAAAAATACTAAAACTCAGTCTCATAATCACATAAGCTTCGCAATAAAATAGCTAAAGCTAAGGTGAGGTAGGGCAGGACTCGGTTTGGGCAATAAGATTAAACCGAGTTCTACCTTGACTCAGTGAAACAACAAAAAAAAAACGAAATGAACTAACAACTAACGATAAACTAACAACATATATATTTGTTTTCCTCCTCTACAAAACGGCAAGGTTAATTTTCCAATCCGACGTTTCGGATTCGAGAAACCATCATCAACTTTCTTTATTTAAATGCGGACCTATATTTTTTATTTCTCTATACAATGCCCTTCATAACTACCAAATAAATTGTTTGATTATTTTGAGAAAAACCACGCCATCTAGTGACCAATAACAAAATCATTACGGTACAGTTACAGTTACGAGTAGAGCAAAAAAAGGCCTTTTTTTCGACATCAAGTTAAACAAAATCGGTTCATCCAAAACAGAGATATCTTCATTTGAAGTGAGTAAAATCGAGTTTAGAAAAATTTTTACATATTTTTCGTTTTTTAAGAAAACTTGTCACTTTTTCAAGGTGAGCCTTGACTCAACGCAACGCGACGTTAGGATAAACAATCTGACAAGACAGTCTTTTTAAGCCGACATGGGTCCATACATTTTTAAATATCTCCTCAAATGGTTTTAGGAACAGTAAAAATAGATATAGAGCAAAAATAGAATAATTTTCACGGATCCTGCCCAAATTTTGTAGAGCTCTTACATATATTTCATAGTTCTAAGCGGTTGGGTTTTATGTTTTTTAAGTAAATTTTCGTCGTAATATTGGAATATGACTGACAATTGTTCTCTTTTAATCATCATAGAATACATTGCTGCGTTGATTGCCTTCGTACAAGGTTATATAAAAAAATAACAATTCAAATTAAACATTGAAGGGTTTGAAAAAAACATTATTCTTAACGAATTTTGCCGGTTTCGGGCGTTTCCGTCATTTATACGTCCCTAGAAAATTTAACCCGGTTCCGATACACATATTTAACATATTATAGATTGTACACTAAAATAATAACAACCTCTTAAAGCACCAAATGGGAATGAGATAATCAGAATATTTTTCTTAACGCCCGAATTGGACTCCGTTTCCAATCTTGGTTTCGGTTTCGTGTTCCGTATCCACCGGTTATCTGAAAAGTCGGTTATTTACGGAACACGGTTCCTGAAAATAACTGTCAACAGTGTCACCAGAACAACCGATGAATTTTGTTGGTTGTGGGGTAACCAATGTCTGAACTGTCAATTATTTGACGAGTATTTCATTTTTAAAGGGTTTTTCAGAAACCGCTGTCAGATTTCTGTCAAATGGATTGGTTAACCAGGTTTGGAAACGCAATACGACCTTAATAATTAAGCAGGGTTCCTAAAGTAACATACCTGATCTGCAACAAGTGACCTTCCTCTAGTCAGTCTAAGCCTACATACTGGACATCTTTCAGATTTGGCCCTGCACCTTATGCATATCAGGTGTCCATTGTCACACTGATAAGTGGGCGGGGATGTAGTATCCAAACATACAGGACATTCTAGGAAAGCCAATATTGATGACATACATGCCGATAATCGGGTCAAGTTGTTGGGAATCGGTCCACAGCACAGTGCCTAAAATATTGAAATATAAAGTGTATCCCAAAATAACTATGAAAATTTTCAGGCGGTATGGTATATTCCTCGAGTTTACGTATCTAAGCTATAAACCCCATTCAAGCTAACTACTACCCAGCGCCAGGGGGGTTGGGCTCAGACCCCCTCAAGTTTTTGCTCTAAAACGTATGGCTAAGAAATGTGTGGGGTAATAAAATAGGGAATTCCGTCCAGTTTGGCTGAATTTCGGGGTCGTCCATAGGCGTAGGTAAACTGTTTATAGTAATGATAATAAAGATCATTTAAATCCCTGTCATTCTGTATACCTAATGAGGTTTTATTACTCTATAGATTACATTCATTACACAATTAATACATAATAGGCTAATATTTGATGGAGGCAGGTAATAAAACACAGATTATAAATACTTTTTAATTGTGTTTTAAAGATGTTAGTATTTGCTGTTACGCCATACTGTTAAGAGTATTATAAATATATGAATAAAATGGCGACATTAACTCCAACGAAAAGATGTTCTAATAATTCCCCACTATCAGTGAGTGAAAAAGTTATTATTTTAAATGTACACGATTGCACAAAACACGATTACCCTAGTTTTACTGTACAGGGTGTCCGGATTTGGTTGCAAAAGCAGGGTATCTCGCTTATCTGAGCTAATTTTTTGTGAAACTCATGAAGCCGTAAACAAAATTTTCATAGCCTTCTTCGTTTATGAGATACAGGGCGAAATTGCTGCTTATGCAGTTTTTTACGCTGGATCCAGTGGCATATTTTTCATTTGAGTTGTTATTTTTTAGATATGACCCAAAGTTGTGTTTTTTTAAATGAGACACCCTGTATATTTGTCCAGAAATTGATTTGTCCTTTTAAAAGCTTCTCAAAAATATATAACAGTATGGGTCTATTTTAATAAACAACAACAAAAATCCTAATTTTTATAATTATCATCCCAAAACCTGGAAACGGATTAGAATGTACATAACGCAATATTAGTGTAAGCTGCTCTACTCTGTTTGTATCTGGAGTGCAGTCCAACATATTGCAAAAAAAATATTTTGAGTTCTGAATATCACAAATATATATTTTTTTAATATTGCTTGAAATGTGGCTTATTAATTCATTTTTCAATATTGTGCCCTCAATAAAGAGTTTTGAAATTTGAGGTTTTTTCATGATGGGATCAAATTCAGCAAGCAGCTCAGTTGTTTAAAAAAAATTTCCATTATTTTAAACGTACAACTTTTGGGAAGATCCCCAAAAGGCAAGATTTTGGCTTGCCAGGAAGAGTATAATGGATATTATTCTTTTCAAAATATTTTTCCAATGTTCTTTTATTAAATTCAACACTTTCTGGTGAGTGGCGTCAATGGTAGTGTTGTTCTCAAAGGATTTCTGAAGCATTTTCCACTTATAACAATTCAAGACATGTATTTTGCTAACTTGATGAGAAGTTAGTGTTTCTGAAAGATGCTACCAATCCCGAAAACATTTGACATTAAAAAATGCCGGCCCGGAGAAATTGTTTTTTGTCGAAATTAAGGTACTTCAGCTCAAGAATGTAGTATGGAATGTATTTAATTTATTAGAATAATACAAGTTTCAATATGGTTCCACCGTAAGAGCTATCATCTAAAAAGTATGATAATGAAGGTAGTGCTATACTGAAATTCTTAAAATTACTTTATGAATGATTAAAAATGGTTTCCATTGTTTTGTAAGCACAAGTACAACCGATATTCAAACTTTTTGAGGATGTTTTGAAGCATATCTGGTGAAATAGCCCTACATTCTTGTATAATCATTTGTTGGAGTTGCTCAATTGAGTCTGGTTGGGTTTTGAATACAACGGATTTCAAGTGACCCCATAGAAAAAATCGAGCGGTGTCAGATCTGGTGACCTAGGTGGTCATTCAATACACTGCTCCGGATAATGATAATCCAATCAGTCTCTTACTGGACGTAAATAATGGGGAGGTGCTCCGTCCTGCTAGAAGTACAGCAAATGTCGACGATTGGTATAATAAAATGTATAGTTGTACATAGTGCCATCTATGTTTAGGAGGATGAACTACACATACTCAACCTAAAGCCAAACGTTATCTGGCTTGTTCCATGAAATTCTATCGCGCAAAAACACAGATGACGCTATCTGAACATTCTGGAAAGAACTCGAGAAATCACAATCCGTATATAAGCCGTGTTCGATTGAGTTCAGTCGTTCAGTGTTTAGTCAGTTGCGATAGAGTTCCGAGTTGAGTTGCGCACTTATTGTTACAACACTTAACAGCACTTATTATAATTTATTTCGGATACAGTTTTTAACATGTCTCTTTCAAGACCACGTGGAAGTAAGAGGAAACTTGTAGATGAGCATCGTATCTTTCAAGAAAAGTGGGAATTAGAGTTTTTTTGCTGTGAAGTGAAAGAAAAAATTTTTTGTTTGATTTGTAATAGTACAGTCGGTGTCCCAAAATTATATAATATAAAACGCCACTGTGATATTCATAAAATTATGTTTGACAAGTATACAGGCATGGTCAGAAACGAAAAGTTAAATAAGTTAAAATCACGGTTGAAAGATCAGCAGCCTATGTTTACACGTCAAAAGCAACAAAATGAATTTGTCGTTCAAGCGAGTTATGTACTGTCGGAGTTGATCGCGAAACACTCAAAACCATTTGTTGAAGGTGAATTTATAAAAGAGTGCCTTGTAAAGGCCGCGGAAATCGTAAGTACCGGGAGCGTGAAGGCATTTCAAAATATATCCTTGTCCCGGAATACTGTCGCTGAAAGAGTTACTGAGTTGGCTTCCAATATAAGTGATCAGATAAAAACAAAATCAGACTCTTTGATTGAATTTTCTATTGCCTGTGACGAAAGTACGGATGTGTGTGGTGTGGCGCAACTCGCTGTTTTTCTTCGTGCGGTTGATACAGATATCAATGTGTATGAAGAATTTTTGGAATTAGTACCATTGCATGATACAACAACTGGGAAGGATATTTTTAATGCTGTTTATGGACACAATTTAGATTTGTCAAAACTGTGTTCCGTTGCAACAGACGGAGCTCCTTCAATGACTGGAGTAAAAAATGACTTCGTTAAAATATTACAGACAAAGATCAGAGAAACGGGCAGTGACAAACCAGACTTTCATCATATTCATTGTATAATCCACCAAGAAGTTTTATGCTCAAAAGTGATCAAGTTGGGAAGTGTTTTTAAGTAAGTAAAGTAAGAAATTATAAATTTCATAAGGTCACGAGGCCTTAATCAGCGACAGTTTTCTGCATTTTTACGTGATTTAGAAAGTAAGTACACTGGTTTACCATATTATGTAGAGGTGCGATGGCTTTCTTGATCTATAGTACTCGACCGGTTTTGGAAACTCAAAGAAGAAATACGCGTTTTCATGGAAACAAAAGCAGAAGATGTCAGCTTATTATGCGATATCACAAAACACTTGTCGGACTTAAATACGAAATTGCAAGGACCACGTCAAGTTATTACAGATAGGCATGATCATGTGGAAAGCTTTCAAGTGTAAGATGATGTTGTGGGAAAAACAGTTAGCAGAGGATAAATCTGACACATTTTGACTTGTAAGGAATATCAGCGCAATAGCATACAAAATATATTTAGAGAAAATGAGAAGCTTTCTGGCAGAATTTGAGAAGCGTTTTCAGGATTTTAAGACCCAAGAAAACAATTTTTCTCTATTTACTGGTCTTTTCACTATCGATATTGATAAACTTCCCCCTCACTTGCAAATGGAAGTAATTGAGATTCAATGTCAGACCCATTTAAAACAAAAATTTGATAGTGTTGGTACATTCAAATTTTATAAGTACTTGCCTGTTCAAGATCAAGAAATGAGAAAATTTGCTTGTAAAATCCTGTCAATGTTTGGAAGTACCTATAAGTGTGAACAACTATTTTCTTCGATGAAAGGAAACAAATCTCCCGCAAGATCGCGATTGACGGACGCACACTTGGACGCAGTTTTAAAAGTTATTAATTATTTAATAGACAACTTAATTAAAGACAAAAGTTGTCAAATATCTGGCAAAAGAATTTAATGTTTGTAGTTTTTGTAATGTCCTTTTTATTGGACATTTAATAAACAGACTTGTCCTATAATAGTACTTTTTCTCAAGATTTTCAGTAGTTTGTCTTCTTTAAGATAAGGTTTTGCGGCCCACCTAGTCGATGGTCTTCATGCTTTTGTCCCACCAGTGACTTTGAGTTTGACATGGCTGATCTAAAGCAAGATTTCCACCGACGTCCCTTGGATTTTCCACCTCATGGATGATACGAGGCTCTCTTTTTTTGTCTAACATTTCCGCATACATTTCATTTGCACACGCTGTGTATGACAGTTGAAAAATATCATTTTATTCTTAAATTGACGTCAGTTTTTTGGATAAGCGACAATGAAGTGGCGAAGTGCTATCTCAAAACCCACTCACTGGTTTTGCAGCATTGACACAATTGGTTTGTATGTATTGATAAACTCGGGTTTTGATAGCGCAAAAGCTTCTAAAGTGTGTGAACAAGTTTATTTGGAGAATATCTAATTTAGTCTATTATTTCAGTAAATTATGGGACATGTGAAGAGTGATTTATATTATAGAATTAATGTGGGATTTACATAATATAATATGTTCCATACAGAGTGGTCGGTAATGAATGCGCCAAAAAGCAATCCTAGTTTAAGCTCGTCAAAATAATGAGATTGAGCCAAATATGCCTTAGTAAAATGTCGCTCATTAATGAGGTACAGGGTGTTAAAGTTTTAATCTCTCTCTAAATTCTATTTTTTATTAATATGTAGAGGGCGCTTGTTACACCCTTTAGACTCGATATTTCATGCCATAACTTTCTTGTTAGTACCATTTCATTATTTTTTATTGAAAATTGTGATATAGCGATATATATTGTCATTTACAAGGTATTTAATGGAGAAGAAATAATAAAAGTCTTTTTACCGTGACTGAAATGAAAAAAATGCTTTAATCGTATTATCAGTCAATGTTCCCCTCTATTCCCTTATAGCAACCACGAAACAAATTATTTTCTGCCTAAATTGGGAAACATAATTTTCTGAAAATTGAAGTTGTGGCTCAAGATTAAGAGGAAAGTGTGTTCTGAACAGTGTCCCTTTCGGAGCCTTGTATCTTGGTAAGGGGACGTAATTAGGAAACTTAATTACTATTTAATCTTTTAATCAAAGGGTAATGACCCAAGACAAAGAGTGAATATACGGGGTGTCCAGAAATTTCGTTCCAATATTTGGAGAGGGCATTCTACACATGGAATTATTTTGAAAAAATTCACATAAATATGGGCCAATATATGTGTTAAAATTTTAAATATTTTTTAGTTTCTTGTGCTTCGTACGTTTGTAGATATTTGATTCAAATACAATGGAAGTTGGTCTTTTTTAATTATAAATAAACTTCGCACATAAGTCATGGAATGGGTAAAAAAGAACGTCAATTTCAAATTGCTATATTTTCGTTGTAAATAATCCAATCAAGATGAATTTTATTTTTGCCGAGTAGGTAATTTCTTTATCTTTTTAGCACGGTTTATGTTTGATGCATCCCCGCTTTGTTGTACAGAGGGCAAAAAATGCAATGTACGGGATACACCGGGTGATGTTGAAATTTTCATTTTATGAATGTCTTGGGTGCAGTATTGCCGAATTTTACAGGGTTATTCAAAATTTTTACGAACTTAATACCACCATTGAAAATGATGACTTTTAAAGATTGTCATTAGAATTTTGGTGTGAAAATGGTTTCATTTAAATTTACTTAAGCTTAATACCCTTTACGTTGACAATAATACAGGGTATCACTAAAATACAGGGTGCCCCATGGTATTTTGACAAATTTTACCCGTTCTTAGCTTTTTTATTAGAACCGTATGTGTCAGTTTCCCGTATAATCGGATGGTCCAATACCAACAAACATTTCTACAAAATCTGATCCTGATATTGAAAAAAATGGTACTTTTGATTCGCCTGCTATTGCTCTAGCTAATAAAGTTTTTCCTTATTGTTGACTAATTTGCTCTTCGTGTGAGTTGACAAATTCAGCTGTCAGTTTATAACTTGTAATGAATCGCTGCCTAAAACACTGTACCAATAGGAATTTGTTCTCGTGAGGTGTCTTTGCTCTAGGACGGCCTTGTCCTGGTGTTCTTTCATTTGAGCCAGTTTCCCCTGTAATTTTAAGTAAACTGTAAGCTACGGATGTGTGTCTGTAAAGGAATTCCGTTGGAAGCAAAAACGGACTTGGTATTTGTAGAACATTTGACGGCTGAACGATACATTACGGAAATTTTAGAGCCCCACGTTGTGCCTTTTGCTCCTGCCATTGGAGATGGGTTTATTTTCATGCATGATAATACACGTTCACACATGGCAAAAGTTGTGAGGGATTATCTCACAGACTCAAGAAATTTCTGTAATAGATTGGCCAGCCCGAAGCCCTGATATTAACCCCATTGAATATGTATGGGACATATGAGAAGACAGGTTCGGGAAGCACTGAATCCCCCGTAAAATCTACAGCAGCTCCGGTTGGCACTTAATCGAATTTGGCAAAACATAGACCAACAATTTAATTTTAAGCATGCACAATAGATGTCAAACCACTATTAATGCTAGGACTGGGAATATCAGGTACTAAAAATCTCGATTATGGATTGTATTTATTTCTTGTTACTAATTTATTAAATTATCCTAAACAAACAATGGGCTATATTGTTTGTCTTTTTTGTTACATAAATAAAACTGTGATTTTTTTGTGTCTTTCTTTTCTTAGAGAAAAATAAATTAAATAAAAAATAGGCTTTTTAGGTACCTATTTATTTCAAAAAGTTTTTTTTAAATTAAAAAAAAATTAATTATTAATCTTTTATATTGAACTTTTTCCCAAACCGACTAATAAAAAAGCTGGGAACGTGTAAAATTTCTCAAAATACAGGGATAGGGACACCCTGTGTTTTAGTGATACCCTGTATTATTGTCAACGTAAACGGTATTAAGTTTAAGAAAAATTTAAATTAAATGCACCAAAACTCTAATACCAATATTTAAAAGTCATCGTTTTTAATGGCGGTAATAAGTATTTAAAAAAATTGAATTACGCTGTAAAATTCGGCAAAATTTGCGATAATTTTCATTAAAGCAAAATTTCTAAGAGTCAACGTGGCAAAACATTTCAAGAAAAGGCGTGTTTTTGCCCGTATTTGAAAAAAAATTATTTTTGAAAAAATCCATCTTGATTGGATTATTTACAACGAAAATATTTGAAATTGACATTCTTTTTTACCCGTTCTATAATTTATGTACGAAGTGTATCTAGTTGTTAAAGAAATAAAAAAAGCTTCCACAGTAGCTCATCACTTAAAAGACACTTTATTAATCTTTATAATTATTTGTCTACGGGTCAACTTTCTATACATAAAACTAAGGATTACAGCAATCACGTAGAAGTCGATAATTAAATATGCAAAATATGATGTAGAAATAACCTTCTCTTTGGGACACGTTTTCAAAATTCCAGTTAATTATTATTCTGATATAAAACCCAAGTTGAAATGGAAAGTATACATTTTTCTGTGTCTCGATCGATTTTTCCCTAATTTAATTTCATTGATCGAATACAGTTGGTGAACAATTAAATCGAACCACATGTTTTGAATAATTACAATATCGCGAAATAGCTGTGAGTTGCGTTGAATTTTATACGGTTCTCTGTCCGGCCCAATCATTTATGTATTATTATTATTATGACTTGTTGTCTCACAGTATTCCTGTGGTTGTATTTTATACTGACGGGATTATACCAAGTCAGTACAAAAAAAAAGGAAATGGAAAAAAAAACAACTATTGTGTATTAAGAAATGATCTAACGATGCTACATTTTTTTTGATGTTCCTGTGTGAATGTCTGTATTAAGTCCTAATTGAGCCAAATGCGGTGTAAACGTTCTTGGGGTGAGACCTGTTACTGATATGACGAGAGGAACAATGATGACTCTTTCCTGTTTCCACAACCTTTTTACTTCCATTGCCAAGTCGGTGTATTTGGCGATCTTCTCACTGTATTTCGCTTGGATGTTCTCGTCGTTGGGGACAGCCATGTCAACTAAATAAGTGATTTTCTCTTTTTTGGATTGAAAGGTGATATCGGGTCTTTTTGCGGGGATTGTTTTATCTGTGTGGATGTCAATGTCCCAGTAGAGCTTCTAGTCTTCGTTTTCAAGTATGGATGTTGGTGTATAATGGTAGTAAGGGTCTGTATTCTCCGTTAGTGTGTATGTTGTGGCTAATGCTTGATGAACGACCTTCGCTGCTGAGTTGTGACTCGCGGTGTATTCAGTTCCGGCCATTATTCTATATCCACTCGTTACGTGATCGATCGTTTCTCTCTGCTGGTGATATCTCCTACACCTCTCGTCTTCACTTGTTGTGTCCTTGATGATGTGCTTTTGGTAGTTTCTGGTTGCTATGACTTTGTGCTGGATGGCAAGCAGGAAGCCTTCTGTTTCGGGGAACAGCTGCCCTTCTTGTAACTACGTATATGAAAGCTTTTTATGTATATGGTCTTGTTTTATGTGGTATCTGTGTCTTCCGTGAAGTGTTTTTTCAGGCCAGGTGTTCATCTTTTCTAGTCGTGATTGGATGTGACTGTGTGTGTCTGCTGCGTGGCTCGTTTGAGACAGGTCGAGCAAGTCTGCCTTCACTATTGCCTGGTGGAGGTTAGTTTGTTTGTTGTAGAAGAATTTTGTTTTTCATTTAGCGATTGTATATCTTTAATTCCCCTCCCTCCTTCTTTTCTCTCTCTCTGGTGAGTCTTTCCTTGCATGCGTTGGGATGTAACTTCCTGTGTTTAGTGAATTCAGAGCGTATCAGAATGTGAATGTTTTCTATGTCTGTGTGTGACCATTTAATGATACCAAACGAATACGTAAGAACAGGTATGGCGAAGGTGTTAATAGCTTTCTTTAGATTTCTGGAATTCAGTTTTGTTTTTAGTAGCTTTGTGAGTCTGGTTTTAAATTCCGTCTTGAGCTCTGATTTGATATGAGTGTGGTTAATTTTGGCGCTTTGATGGACGCCTAGGTATCTGTATGTTTCTTCTTTGAGCATGTTATCTATAGTTTCATTGTCGATTGTTTCCCTCATAGGGTGGACTTTTCACTGTCCCTTGTTGATATGAAGTAGCTTGCATTTACTTATACCAAATTCCATGTTGATGTCCAGGGTAAACGTTTCTGTGATTTTAAGGAGTTCCTTCACCTGTGCCTTTGTGCTTGCATATAATTTTATGTCATCCATGTACAAGAGATGGTTTATTTTGTGTAGGTTATTTTTTTGGTGTTTAATTTGGAATCCGAAGTTCTTGTTATTTAGTGTGTTTGAGAGTGGATTGAGACAGAGGCAGAACCACAAAGCGCTGAGTGGATCTCTCTGGAATTTACCACGTCTGATGTAGATTTCTTCTGTTTCGATGTGCTCTTTTTGTGTTCTCAGGTTGATTTTAGTTTTCCACGTACTCATGATTTGCGTAAGAAATTGCCTGATGTTTTTATTGACTTTATATAATTCTAGCACTCTGGTTAGCCAACTGTGGGGTATCGAATCAAAGGCTTTTTTATAATCTCTGTAACCAGTATGAAGGTTTCTATAATTTTTCCTGGTTTGTTCCATGATGACGCTGTTTATAATTAGCTGCTCCTTGCATCCTCGGCTGTTTTTCCTGCACCCTTTTTGTTCTTCCGTTAGAATGTTTTTGTGTGCTAGATGTTGTTCTATTCTCCTGGTAATTGTGGCTGTGATGATCTTATATAGGGTTACAAGGCACGTAATAGGTTGGTAATTTGACGGGTCTTTATTGTCTGAATTTTTGGATTTAAGGTATGTTATTCCTTGGGTGAGAAAACTGGGGAGTCTGCTAGGTTTTAAAATAATTTCATTAATTTGGCGAGTGAGGGCTTCATGTGTGGAGGTAAACTGTTTGTACCAGAAGTTGTGAATGTTATTTATTCCAGGACATCTCCAGTTATGCGTGTATTTGATTGTTTTTGCAACTTCTTGTGTTGTCATTGCAAAGTCGTCTTGTTCCTCTAAGCACTTGTGTCTGTCTTCTTCCGCTTTAATCCATGAAGCGTTATTATTGTGTAGTTTCGGTTCTGACCAAATACTTTTCCAGTATTCTGTGATCTCTTGTTTGGTCGGTGGTTCTATTACTCGTGCCTCCTCGTTGCTCATGATTAGGTTGTTAGCGTCATTTCTTTTATTTGATTCTTTGTATCTTCGGAGTTTTGCGGCATACACGGATAATTTTTGCTTCAGAGTGTCAAAGATTTCTGTAA
This sequence comes from Kuschelorhynchus macadamiae, assembly GCA_030620095.1. Lineage (NCBI taxonomy): Eukaryota > Metazoa > Arthropoda > Insecta > Coleoptera > Curculionidae > Kuschelorhynchus > Kuschelorhynchus macadamiae. The sequence continues at coordinate 980,901 of JAUTXW010004679.1, forward strand.
GCGTGTGATCAGGAGATGCAGATTTGATTTTCTCTACACTTTGTGTGATACGTTTTGAATTGTTGCCGTTCATGGATTGGGTAAGATGTCCCAATTCTTTTCTAATTTTGTTAATTTTGTTTTCGATCCTTATTTGCCATTTGAATTTTTGTTTTATGTTGTTCGTGTTTCTTTGTCGTGGTGGGAGTTTCTGATTGTTCTGTGTTATCGTGGTTATAGCTGCTGCGTAGATCACTGTATGAATGTCCTCAATTGTGCTTGCATTCGTTATGTACTCGGGAATTATGTGTTCGTTGATGGTCTTTAGGATTTTATGTGTGTCCCGTTTGAAGATTACACGAGGAATAGGATCTCTTGTTGTAGGATCGGAGCCTGACCATTTGTTTAGATGTGACTTTATTTCTACTTTGATTGCTTGTGTGAGAGACAGTCCGAGGTGTAGCTGTGTGTATGGTGCTTTGGGCGAATGATTCACTTGTCCTGTGCGCTGTATGGTGCTTGTCATCTGTCGTGGGTTGTTGCTTGGTGCTTCGCCCCTATTAAACATTGAGTGAGGTTGCAGATCTTCTTGCACAAAGTTGGGCTGGTTTGTATGTGGGATCGGTTCGGCATCTGCCCCACTGTCCTCAATGTTTGTTGATGAATGTTTATTTCAGCAGCTACCATAGCTTTGATGTTTTGCAATGCGAGTGGGGTGAGCTTACTGGTCTTAGTGATGACTCTTTTTTGATCTATTACTCTCTGTTCTGTAATAAGTGATTTGTATTCTGGATATTGTGCTATGAAAATTGTCTTAAGTTTGGTAGCGGTGTAGTAGGAATGCATCACCGTTCGATTCATTTCATCTGTCTATTTTAACCTCTTCCTTGTTTTACCTGCCTTGATAGTTGCAAGTAGTCGTTGCGATATATCCGCTGTTGTAATGGGCTCAAGTTGTTGTGTTTGGTTAGCATCTGTGTCAGATTTATTTGTGTATCCATTTGGGCAGCGCATGATCGGTTCGCTCGATTCGGTAATGCGGCTCATGTGTTGCCCTGCCTTTCCCTCCATGGTGGGTGCCAGCTTAGCCGGCAAAACACTTTCGGTGGGTCTATTTTCCTTTGCCTGGTCGTGATCGTTTCGGTCGAGCTGTCCTTTCCCGCAGCGTCCTCGACCGATGCTTTGTTGTTTGGATTGATGTTTTGTGGTGTTAGAAGCTCAAAGTGTCCCGACATTGGATCGCCTGTTAGTAGAAGGTAGATCATTTTATTGTGTGTTTGTTTGCCTATTATTGTTGGTCTCTCTTTAATGCACGTCTGTTTTGTTCTTGTTGTTCTTGGTTTTGAGAAAATATGGAAGATGTGCTTCTGAGTTTCCGAGGGAGCAAATATCTCTAGGCTCGTTCCGTATGTAGTGGTTATTATTAAAGTTGTTACTACCATAAACTCATCATTAAATGTTGGTGTACACCGCCCATGCGTATTGATATTCTTTACTATTATACAGAGCAACAGTGCTCTGAACCACAGTAAACAATGGTCTTACTTGTACGCTCGTCATAGATTGCCAGTGTTCACTAGAACTCAGACTACTATTGAGCTAAAAGAAAATATCCATAATAAGGGAAGTGCGAGGTAAAGGAAATTTACCGATTGTTTTAACTCTATGTTACAGTAAAACTGTCAAAAGTGAGGGACCTGTATGTTTTGCAGTTGACTTATCAGAGTACCAAGAATTCTCTGACTGTACTGTAATACAATAAATAAGTAACCTATTTTTTAATCGACTTAATTTTATGAGCTATTGTACTCGAGCAAAATTTTCTGCGAAAATATATTCATTTTTTTTGTGTCTATTACGGATTAACAAAGAATTTTCATTGTAATATCTAGGCTTTTAAAACCTCTGTAGCCGTGACTCAGAATAACTTACATGTGTCGAATATAGGTATAAATAGTGCTGCACTATTCGTGAAGCTTGTGGAGTTCAGTGAAACAAAGAGTGTTGGACGAGATGAAATTCGCCCTCTTTTAATAAAAAAACTGCCGCCCTACATATGCACTTTCTTAGTCTTATCTTTTCCAGTTCTCTTTAAATTTGGGTTAGTTACCGAACATTTAAAAGACTGCTTATATCAAGGGCAAGTAATTACATCCCATATTTGGACTCAATTGCAAAGCCAACGTATTTAAGCGTGTAGTTGTCAATAGCCTGTTAAGACATTTGCATACCACCCTATCCAGGCATCAGCATGGTTTCATACTTGGACGCTCATATCAGACTATCTGTGTCTCTCTCCTATTTTACCAGTAAACTGGTCTCCTATGGTATCACAGACCCTTGGTTGTCATGGGGCTCGTGCTACTTACAGAATAGAACACAGAGTGTCAAAATTAATGGAACCCTCTTTAATAAAAAAAACGAATGAATACCCAACTCAGAAAACATATCTGATCGTTTTTACTTCCCTAGTAAAAGGGAGGTATTGTAATCGTGAAAAAAGTACTTTTTTAGCTATGAATGTAAAGATGTAAAAAATCCATGAATAAAAACATAGAAGATATTTTTTGGAATTGATAACCTACTGTTTAACTAAGTTTAGTATCTACTCGCATGTGATGGCTTCTTGAAAGCAGACTGCTAGATAGATTGGGTATAAATGCCTGAACTCTGCTCGCCGTAGGTCATTCGGAGTTTTCATCTCGTGTAGTAAAAATCCCTGAAGATGCTTCATACAATCGCAGATGAAACGTCGCGTCGGAAATTAATTCCAATTTGATATGGTCTAAACCCATATTGCCATTTTATTTAACCTGTTATTTTTATCTAGTATCAGCTAACGCAGTTGATAGTTTATTTATTATTCCATAATTTTTTTAAAACAGCTTGGAACGGAATTATCTAGCTTGTTAACAATCAAAAAGAATTGTAGCCATTATATAACGTTTTGCCTATAAATCTAAATTAATGGGTTAAAAGCATCTAACTTAGGAAGTTTACATATTTAGGAAGTAATATGTAACCTTGACACTAATAGGTACCTAATCGACTGTGCTACACCCAATATAGGCAGAGAGGAAATTATAATATAAAATTGCGCGTCTGGTTGCTCTTACAGAATAGTCTTAATTGATACTATGTAAAAAATAAAGACTATTTACAGACACTTCTACTATATTTATTTAAAAAACCCTGACATGTTTCGCTACCAATAACTTCATATCTAATGAACAAAGACTAAATGCCAATTTATATAGGGTTCTTAAGTACCTTTTTAGAGGGCGATTCCTCTTGCAATGTCCAGATAAAAAGTTCCTATAAACGTATGTCCTAAACTGCTTCGTTTTCAAGATGCAGGGTGTTAAAATTTTAAATATTGTTTAGTTTTTTTTTTATGTACTTCGTACATTTCTGTAGATATTTGATTCATATTTGGCAAAAGATAAATCGTAATTAATGTCTAAAATTGACATAATAAATTGCAGAAAATTATACAGGGTGTACATTTTTTCTCGGGTCAAGACTAGGGATGGGCTATATTAGATTTCCCTATTGATAGGAGATAGCACATCAGCTGTCGATATATTTTATTTATCTATGACTATCGATAAATATCGATAATCGATATGTATCGATAATCGATATGTATCGATATATCTATAGGTATTAATATAATTATCAATAGTTATCAATATATCGTTAACTATCGATAGGTATCAATATATAGAATACTATAGATATACCGATAGTTTTTGATATTTATTGTCCAGTTTTATATAAAATATACGTTTTTTTCGACGATTTTTACTCTCTAGAATACGCGAGTGTGTATGTAGTTTTACAAGACAGGGTTAAGACACAGACATATTTTGACAAAAGAAATGCAGGCAAGTGTGAAGTATACCATATATATTATGAACTAAATTCGAAATATTTATTAAATTAACTAGATATAAAATAACAAAATGGCGCCCAATAAAAATGTTTGAACAGTATATACAGGGTGGTCCAACAGTGCGTTCAAGTCCAATCGCGCGGTTATTGTGGGAATTAGAAAAAAAAAATATACAAAAGTTGTAGGGACTGTTGAGAGCTAAAACCCAAAAGTATTTTCGATTATACGGGGTTGATGATAAGTTTGCCATAAACCAAACTTACATTTTTTTAAATGGAACAATCTGTATATTGTTTTATTTTCAGAATCCTTCCTTTTTAACCCTTCACCCAATATAGGGTTTGTGGGATCTATACAGAGTCATTCAAGATTTATGGCCAATATCAGGGGTACATTTGACGCCCTGTATTTGTTATAAATCGTTAGCATAAATTGTTTTAGCATGGTGAAAACTTCTAAATGTGGTCTTCTTTCCACTGCGGTATTTTCTTCTAGTATTCTTTAATAACGGTATGCAGGGTAAATAAAAATCCTGGCTGCAAATGTTCTCGATTAATTTCAATAGAATGCCCTGTATATTATTATATTTTCAGATTCCTCCCTTTTCACTCAATATAGGGTTTCAATCTGGGTTTGTGGGGTCTATACAGAGTCGTAGAAGATTTATGGCCACTTTTCGAAAATATTAGAGGTGCACATCTCAATTTATTACGGCAGAATACTGCAAAGTGTTCTTTTTTCAACATCTGTTTTTTTTTTCATTTATTCATATCAGCATCAACCTAGAGTAATTAGAATGTAAAAATGAAAAGAAATAACAATTAGCAAACAATACTAAGTAACAAATCGTATAAAACAGCAAAAACTACTTAATTAGATGTTCGAAATGACCACCGTTTTCTTCGACACAAATATTTAAACGATTTTAAAAAGATACGCTAACATCTCTTAATGTATTAAAATTAATATTATTAAATAGACTTCGGATTCTTTCCTTTAAATTTTCTTCATCAGTAAATAACACAAAGTTAGTAAATCCTAGCTCTATTCGAATTTGTTGTTGTGTATGATCCTCATACAATTCTTGAAGGAGTTGAATGTGGTGTTGGTGAAACTTGTTTATTTTACATTCGTAGAACAGTGGTTTTACTTACATCTGTTTCCCTTGCAATTCTTCTTGAGCCAATATGTCTTCTTCTATAACTTCTGTGTGGTTGTCTTCTATCAGGATACTTTTCGTGCTATATTATTGTTGCTAACAAACCATTCTTTGTACTTGCTCCTAACACATAAATCATATCGATCATTTCTTGTCTATTAAAATTCATTTTTGCGTCTAACAATAGAAACTGTACTTAGTTTTTAATACAAAACTCAAGCACCAGCATTACTTAACAATTCAAATTTGTTATTTTTGACAGTTTAATTTCATTTGGAAAAATAAGGGCCACTACATTTTTGTCACTGGGCACAACAACAAATTCAAGCCAAGATTTGCTGAATTTTTTGTGTTATTTACTGATGAAGAAACATTCCACAAAAATTGAAATGTCAATAGACATAATTTTCATTATAACGCTATAATATATATATATATATATATATATATATATATATATATATATATATATATATATATATATATATATATATATATATATATATATATATATATATATATATATATATATATATATATATATATATATATATATATATATATATATATATATATATATATATATATATATATATATATATATATATATATATATATATATATATATATATATAGTGTGTATCAGCCAAATGGAATAAATTCGATAATAAATAAATGGGGGCGTGTTCGGAAAAACGCTTGGACCCGTCGATTGGTATTTTTAGTTGCTCATTTTCTCCAATAAAAACTTTTTATACAGGGTGTGTCCTGTAACAGTGGTCAATGCCAACTTTCTTATTTCAAATGCAACACCCCGGATATTATTTAATTTTTGGATTCTTTAGGAGTTTCTAAACATATTTTATGTTCAATGTCCTATACCTATGTTCAACTATTTCGGCAATATTAAGTGTTTTCAAATTTATTCTTATTTTATTTATTTCGAATTTATTATTATTCATGAAAGTGGCTCTGGTTACTGAACTATTTATTTGATTACAAAAATTCGCTACAACACACTCAATACTTATTTACCATTTAGGTCTTCATATTAAGAATGTAAGCAAAAACCATTTTAGCGTTCCTTTTTATTGATATGGAACAAAAAGAGCCAGTTTTGTTTTGTTTACTTTTGTGTAAAATGCCTGGCCTTTCTCTTTGCAAGACAGTAGTTGTCAGTGTCAGTGTCATAGTCTTTTGAATTTCGTTAACTGCATAATACCTAATATCAGAAAAATAGTTCAATTAACAGAAATGCATAAAATAACAATTCTACAAATGATTGGTTATGGAGATAACACACGAACACAAGTGGAAGTTGCTCGCTTATTTCATGAAAAATTTCCAAATTTGCCGCATATATCCCAAGGGACAATTAGTAAAATAGAAAAGCAGTTTCGCGAGCTTGGACATGTGAGGCAGATAAAAAAAGCAGCTGCCAATTCAATAAATGATGATACTAAATTGGATATTATGCTTGAGTTTGAGGAAAACCCACATATTTCTAGTCGACAAGCCGCCGCAATGTTCGATATTAGCCATTCGTCGATTATTCGAACATTAAAAGAAAATAAAATGCATCCCTATAAAGTGATACCAACTCAGGAGCTCATGGAAGACGATTATGATAGGAGAACTTATTTTTGTAAACAAATGATGGCTATGTTAGATAACAATGTTATTCAATTAGAACATGTTTTGTTTTCGGATGAGTGCACCTTTACACTTCACGGTTATGTAAATCGTCAAAATTGCCGCTATTGGGCTAGGGAAAATCCTCACTGGATCAGCGAAGAACATACTCAATATCCTGAAAAGGTTAATGTTTGGGCAGGAATTGTTAGGGATCATATCATAGGCCCCTTTTTCATTGACGGCAATTTGAATGGCGATAATTATTTAGCACTGCTCCAAAATAATGTCGTGCCAACTTTGACAAATTTGTATCCGGATCCAGCAAACCCACAAGTTCCAGCGAATATGATATGGTTTCAGCAAGATGGAGCACCGCCCCATTACCAAATTAATGTCCGGCGGCAGTACCTCAACGGAATATTTCCAAATCGGTGGATAGGGAGACGAGGATCGATAGAATGGCCAGCGCGATCCCCTGATCTGACGCCATTAGACTTTTTCTTATGGGGACATATTAAAAATGTTGTATACAAAACTAACCCCTCGACTTAGCTGACTTAAGAAGACGAATAACGCTTGCGATTAGATCGGTCACGCCTGAGATGCTAAATAACGTTAGAAGAAATTTCTATTTAAGATTAGGAATTTGCAAAACGTTCGCTGCGAGCATATTCAACAGTTCCTAAATTAACTTTTTACTTTTGTTTATACATTATGAAGAAATAAATAATTTTATTTTTTTAATCTTAATTTTTGCAATAAATTTGAAAACACTTAATATTGCCGAAATAGTTGAAGATAGGTATAGGACATTGAACATAAAATATGTTTACAATCTCCTAAAGAATCCAAAAATTAAATAATATCCGGGGTGTTGCATTTGAAATAAGAAAGTTGGCATTGACCACTGTTACAGAACACAGCCTGTATAAAAAGTTTTTATTGGAGAAAATGAGCAACTAAAAATACCAATCGACGGGTCCAAGCGTTTTTCCGAACACGCCCCCATTTATTTATTATCGAATTTATTCCATTTGGCTGATACACACTGTGTATATATATATATATATATATATATATATATATATATATATATATATATATATATATATATATATATCTAATATTTTCGAAAAGTGGCCATAAAACTTAAACGACTCTGTATAGAGGCCACAAACCCTATATTGGGTGAATGGCCAAAAAGGGAAGGATCTGAAAATATAATAATATCCAGGGCGTTCGATTTAAATTAAATTTTTATTTACCCTGAATACCATTATTAAAGAATGCTAAAAAAAATACCGCAGTTGAAAGAAGACCACATTTGGAAGTTTTTACCATGCCAAAATGATTTATGCTAACGCTTTTTGAAAAATAGAGGGTCTCAAATGTACCTCTGATATTTTCGAAAAGTGGCCATACATCTTGAAGCACTCTGTATAGACCCCACAAACCCTATATTGGGTAAATGGCTAAAATAGCTTAATTTTTGCAAAACAGATGTTTAAGCTTTGTTTTACGGATTTCTTGTATATGTAAATCCTCGGATAGAAAGCAAAATAATTTTGAGATGGTATTCCTACTTGGGGTGACATCTAATAGCGCTTCATGAAACTTTCATACATGTGGCCACTCCATGGCTCTTTTATAGCTTCATAAAACAAAAACAACAATAACGTATACAAAAAACGGTTAGATAATTATGTTTAGAAACCACTAACTTTTACGTCAAAATTCACAATTATCCTTCTTATTATCATCACCCATGTAAATCTGAGTTAATTACGCATATAACAATTACTTAAACACTTAAATTTAATGAAAAAAATTGAACAATTATGGGATTATTACAAACGTACAAGAAAACAAATGCCGGAAATGTTGTTTCAAGCACGTGGGAAAATTGATGAGCTCGTAAAAATTATGTAACTGCAAACTGCATTTGAATGGAATCTAAATGATTATTCTCCTTCTAAAAACGTTTACCATTGAGACCTAGATTACATATTTATCGCATCTATTCTGCCGGATTAGCTGTCCCGCAAGTTCGTACATTTTGATGCATTATTTTTTAATAAAAAAAAAACTCTTAGATAGATATATTGAGATCGTGTTATTCGTGTTTTTTTTATAATTTACAGTCCTCGAATTCAATCGACGACAAACTTATTTTCCACTAAGCAGTATACTGAGATTAATCTTGCAAATGTTTACTATGAAGACCAAGATCATATATGGCAACCCCCGGCCGCCGGGCCGGATCCAGCCCTCCACCAGTTCCAATCCGGCCCGCGATAGATTCAGAAATTTGATCTAGACAGTGTTGTTAAAGCTGGTTTTATAGTTAGTCTAAAATAGCGAAATTTGGACTCATTTTCTGAGGGAGAGTCTGTTAAAGAGTGCTCTGAAATGGTTGAAAATGGAAAATAGATGAAAGTATCTATTCTAACCAGGGTTCTTCCGTTTCATTACAAGCCAAATTAGTTCTTCGTTCAAATGTTCATGCTATTAATGGTCGTAATATTGACAGAATCATAATGCCTCATCATCGTAGCGCTATGTTTAAGAGATCTTTCACTTATAATGCTGTAAAGTGTTACAATTCTTTGCCAAGGGAATATTTAAACTTTAACAAACTATTATGTAAAAATAAATACAAAAAACTACTTTTTGATCTTCAAATTAACGTTTGATATTACCTTTGATAGTCATTAATCCTTTGCTACTGATATTATTGTTTTTTTGCTTATTTCTTCTATCTTATCTAATCTCCTAAAATTTTTTTTGATTATATTTATTTTTTGGTTTGACCGTAGTTCAATAGAGCAGCCTTTGGCTAGACTGCGCCACTGTTGACGCAAAAAAATTTTTTTGACTTATTTGGTAATTCTTTTTTTGTAAAACTAATTTTCGAAATAGAAGACAGTTTTATTTATTTATTTATTTATAAGTGACCACATCGCCCGTCGAAGATTGAAAGAAGTAGGGTTGAAAGCAAGGATTCCAGCGACCGGTCCAAAATTGCTTCGCGAACATCGAAGGACTCGCATGAATTTCACTAATGAGCAGGTACAGTGGGATGAGCAGCAGTGGTCCAGGGTTTTATTTTCTGACTAATCACGCTTCTGTTTGAAAACATCTGATCGAAGACAGAAGACTGCCTGGGGAAAGATACGAACAAGAAATGTTTATAGAAAAAGAAATTTGGGTGATGGTGTGGGGAGGGATTTCTATAGATCATCGTACGGAACTTTGTGTGCTACCAAGAAATTCTTTAAATACTCAGGGACATATCGACGTACTAGAGCAGTATGTTATTCCGTTTGCCCACCTTAAAGGCAAAGACTTTAATTTTATGCATGATAATGCGCGACCCCACGTTGCACCTATTGCAACTAAGTATTTGGATAATAGTGGTACAGAACGTTTACTATGGCCTGCGAGAAGCCCCGACTTAAATCCAATAGAACATTTATGGGACCAACTGGAACAGTGCTTAAGAAAATGACCTCGTGTGCCACATAATTTAGAAGAACTTGGCATGGCGTTTGTAGAACAGTGGAACAATATCACACGAGGCTATTGCACGATTAATAAGAAGTATGCCAAGGCGTGTAGAATCAGTAATTAGAGCTAGAGGTGGAAATACCGGATATTAGTTATTTATTTTTTAGTCCTAAGCTGAGATTTGTAATTAATCTTTATTTACTCTTAAATAAAACGTTACATTTTTGTAAAAAACACTGTTTCGTTTAAGAGACCTAGATTTTATTGAACTCAGTATCTGACCTCTGCTTGACATTTAACGACAAGCTAACAAAACACACATGGCCTTCTGACTTCTTTTAATTTTCAAGGCTACTAGATCTTTTTGAATACTTGTGAGTCTGTATGGATAATATGGTAAAAATACAATGTTTTACGTTAAACATTGTATCTCCTTTAAAAATAGAGATAGAGCAACCGATCAAAGGCCAAAATAATCTTAATAATTAAGATAGGTCTAAGTTATAAACTACGATTTACTACTTTTCTGAAGTTCCGTTATTCTACAGGGCGTTTCAAAAATTTGCAAAAAAACATTGCTTCATATTACACCCTGTGTATAAAAACAATGAAACAAGTTGAAAAATGTTGCAGAAATATTAACTGTGATATAGGAATAAACTGGTAGGAGTTCAACATGAAGTCACAAAATGGCGGTGTAAGTCAATGTAAAAACTACTTATTGAATTTATATTAAATTATGCCCAAAAATCAAGTGTGGCATAGGTAAAAACTGGTAAAATATTGGTAGAAATTCAATATGATGGACCAAAATGGTGCCCAATAAAAATGTTTAAGAAGACATTATATATGTGTTATTAAATAATTTTTTACTGAGCTAAACTGGGTCACACTTTACTATTCCTAATATTGGATTTGAACCGAAATGTAACCATTTCATCACCTTATGATTCTTGAGTTTTGACCAAAGCTTGAAGTCAATCGGATAAATAGTTTTTGAGCTATGCCGCGTACAGCCAGACCGACGAAATTGAGAAAACATGTTTTACGGCATCTGGCGACCCTAAAACGTGAAAATCTGTAAAAACTACTCCATTATAATGGGTGTTCCATTTAAAAAAACGAACAGATTTCTGATGTTTATGTGTTTATTATGATACAAAATTCTGGCTGTTCAGGCAAAGCCCCACAATATTTAAATTTAAAGTCTTTTCTATATCTAAAAATAAAAGATGAAAGGGGAGGAGGGAGCTAGGCGCAATATATAAGTATAAGTACATCCTGTACTATGTTTATTTTTTTTCTATTTACAATTGTGTCGCACTTTAAAAAAGCATGCTATTATTTTATTGTAATATTCAGCATTTTATACCAGTATAAAATCGAATATGTTCACCTCGTAATTATATCTATAATATACATTTAATAATTTGGTTTAGACTAAACAGATTCCAAAGTTCGTTAACATCAAGAAGTAAAAAAAAATATTGTATATATATTAGAATAAATCGCGTCGAACTACTCATATGACGTGTGAAAATGTTGCTGACGTGCATAAATAGTTTGTCAAGTTCATTATCACAAGAGGAAGAGTAAATATAGTGTTCCAATAAGTTAAGTAATCACCAGGATATTGTCAGTTCTATAAAACACTCATTTTCACAAGTCTTGTTCCTATATTCAGGTATGGGCAACCTTTGCTTAGCTGAGTAGGGAATAAAAAAACCATAAAAATTCACCCATTTTTTTATTTATTAAATATAATAGCATAGTCAAATATATAAAAAACAAATTAACAAAAACAGATAGAAAAATCAAATGAAAATTAATGAAAGACTTGAGTTTGAAGCTGAGAAACAAGATGATCAATATTGGGGTCAATATCACTAGTTTCTCCTGAGCCGAATTTACTTGAATATTTCCCGCGTCATTTCTCATAAGTTGTTAATAAAGTGCGGGACACGAAATAAACAGTCGGTTTAGGAAGGTCGGCCAAGAAATCTCTTTAAACCAGTGGTGTCCCGTCGTTCTTTAAATAATATGGCTTTCCTTTTTGACTATACGCATTTCAGATAATTAAAAAATTTAACTATGCTTAATGAACCTTTATCTATATTTGTCTGTTTTCTTTCGTGTACCGCACTTCTATATCTCTTTAGTGTTGCAAAAACGGCGAACTTTCGAATTTTAAAATGATTTAATTTTGATTTTTCTTGATCGATTTACCTATAAATATATTTTTTCTTGAGTTCTGTCATTAACGGTTCCCGGACTACTGCCTACATCCACTATTATTAGACCACCCAGTATAGTGATACACGATTTACAAGTCCAGATTTTACAAGGGCAGCCAGCATCAGATCCAGTGAACGAGATTTATCAAAATTTTAATTTATGCAGTTCAACTTTGGGCTACTCGGGTATGCCAAAAGTGGCCGTCTGTTTCCGTTTGTCATATTACTTTACACAGGGGCCGTCATTGTGAAGTACTATACAGGGCGTTTCCTAATTACGTGCTGATGTTAAAGGGGGTGTTTTTATGTCCTAAAAGTCTTAACTTTTGAGATACAGGATGGTAAAGTTTAAAAAGAAAATTTTTTTTTCATCCCAATTCTGATGCTATTGTAGATAACTGCAGAAATTTGATACACGTCTTCTATGCATTAAGGAGCATACGGATTTACTCATGTTAATTACATATGCACGCCCCTGGTAGAAATTTCAAAAATTGATTGTTAATAAAAAATGCCCTTTTATGCATAAAAGACGTGTATCAAATTTCACACAGTTATTTATCTAAAAAAGCATCAGAATTAGGATTTAAAAATGTTTTTTTAAAACCCTCTATTTCCAAAGTTAAGACTTTTAGGTTGATATTAAGCATTTTTCTTAAAAAGATCCAAGAATCACCCTTTTTTAACATTAGCACGCAATTATGAAACGCCCTGTATAGTACTTCACAATGACGCCCCCTGTACAAAGTAATAAGACAGACGGAGACAAACGGTCACTTTTGGCATACCCGAAGAGCCCAAAGTCGAACTGCATAAGTTAAAATCTTGATAAATCTTGTTCACTGGAATCAGTGCTGGCTCCCCTACATTGATGTGTTAATTTTGGAAAAATATGAGTTCTCTAGTTTTTTAAATATTAATTGCAATATTAGATATTTTTTGACACCCGGTATTGAACAGAAAATTAATTATTTTGAAGCAATTTATTGACAGCTACTTTATGAACAATTTTACAAAATATATGAAAAAAAAACTAAGCCATTTTTGAGGTTGATGGCTGTGATTTTAATGGTTCGATTCCTTCTAAATCGTTGTCTTCCTCTGAAAATGATGAGGTTTCGTCGTCACTACTTGAAGATCCTAGTGTGATAACTAAATCATCAATAACCGTTTCAATTTTGCCATCTACTTCCCAGTATTTATCTTCAATAGAAAGAACATGTTTAACATACCATTTTCCTGTTTTCAGCCGATATCGAGTCAATCGCTTCTAATGTTATTTTATTTAAATCTTTAATTGAAAATTCACCGGCTTTGCGCTCTCGAATATATTTTTTTACTCCTGCCCATGCGAGTTCAATAGGGTTGAGGTCGCACATGTATGGAGGCAGCCTTAAAGGTGTATGACCGAGGTTACGTAAAAGACCGTCAATTTTATACTTTTTTTCTCTAGGCTTGTTGGCTGATATTGCTTCATATAATTGATATTTTCTCCATGTTGGATCACATACAAGATTGTTCGATTTAAGCCACGATATCATATGAGCTTTTGTAGAGTATTTAGTTGGCACTTTTATCTTCTACGTGAGAATGATAAAGTTATCTCTATTCATCTGTCCATGATAGTCTCCAGTTGTTAGTCCCGAGCGAAAAACTAAAGCAGCACCTGGAACAAATCCGGCTTCTGAACCAGCATGAACTATAATAAACGACTACTAGAGCGGATATCCTGAACAACACCTGTAACACTTTCACTTTGCCAGCATTTGTTCACTGTCATATCATTATCTATCCAGGTTTCGTCTAGATACACAATATTGCCTTACAGTTGATAGATATTTCACCCGCCAGTGATAAATATTTGGTCTCTCAATGAGCAATTTATCTATCCAGGTTTCGTCTAGATACACAATATTGCCTTACAGTTGATAGATATTTCACCCGCCAGTGATAAATATTTGGTCTCTCAATGAGCAATTTTCGTTTATTTTGACACTTGCGCCAAACAAAACCATTTGATGTAAAAGCCGATTTAAGGTTTTATACCAGTACGGGAAATCTATTTTGTTCTTTACAGCACGAAGTAGGGGTTTTCAGGTCGGAACCTTCTTCAAGTTTATATAAAAATCCTCTATAGTTCGTCGAATTACTTGAAAATCACCATCGTCAATTTTATCTTTGTATGATAATCGGGGTCTTTTTTTACCAGGAGATTTTAAAGGTGAAGTAGAACCTGAGCAATCATTATGTTCTCTTTGAATATTTCTTACACTGCTTTCCGAAACACCAGTGTAAAATGCAGCGCGTTCTGTTCGATTTTGAATTGGAATAGTCAAACTATTACTTTCAGCTTCTCTAGTACAGGCCTCTATAACGCTCGCAATAACTTCACGTACACCGCTTCGAATTGTTTTTCCTCTTTTGCTCGCCATCGTTACTTGGAAATAATAATTCAAATTCAACGCAACGCATTTGTATATAAATGAAAACAAATACTCGAAATGTATAGGCGCCACTGGAAATAGCTAGAACCTTCTAGCGGCAAGTGCATGGAGACTATAGGCACATCCCAATTACAAGTGGACCAGTGCGAAATTTACTAAATCCTCGATTAATTTTCCGTACCGCTTAGCTGGCGCACTTTATAGGTGAAGCGGCAAACTATTACAACAAATAAAATAACATAAAATATATTTGCGTACACAAATTTTACTTTTCCGCTTGCTTAAGACTATGAACCTTTATTTTAAGGACCGCCCGGTTTTCTTTCGTGTCCCGCACTTTATATTACCCGCAATAAGCAACTAGAATACTCTCGAATCAAGATCGTCGGGCGGCTTTCCGAATGTTTATCTGTTTGTCTCTTTTTAACGACGATTTCTGACTGGATCTGTGGCGTTCTACTGCGTACGCTTAATAAAATTACTTATCGATTTTAGTCTTTATGATTTGAAGAATACAGTTTTAGGTTGGTTGACAGTAATTACAAATAATCTATGTGTACTAAATCTTTAATTTGTTTTCACGTTATTTGAAATTTCTGAATCTCTCGCGGGCCGGATTGGAGCTGGTGGAGGGCCGGATCCGGCCCGGGGGCCGGGGGTTGCTGATATACGTACTAAAGCAATAATTTTGGCTACATTCTTTGGAGTTACTTGACTCGCCAGCCATTATAACTATTGAATACAAGTTTGAATGGCGCGGATTTTATTATTTAATAATTTGACGTCTATTTGACGCTAACAAAACACAAATAGCCTTCTGACAGTTTTAATTTCCGGGGCTAATAGATCTTTTTGAAATCATGTGAGTCTGTATGGATAATATGGTAAAAATGCAATGTTTTACGTTAAACATTGTATCTCCTTTAAAAATAGAGATAGAGTAATGAATCAAAAGCCAAAATATTCCTAAAAGATAGGTCTAAATTATAAACTACGATTTACTATTTTTCTTTAATTACGTTATTCTACAGGGTGTTCCAAAAATTTGCAAAACAAACATTGTCTCATATTACACCCTGTATATAATAGATATGTAAACCCTGAGAGGGTGTTTTTTTTACGATTGCAAAGATTTATTTAGCCGCCATTTTGTTCCGCCATCTTGAATTAGTATCAACGATCAACTGGTGGTTGAAATACAAGTAACCAATAATTTAGGATATGTTATATTTATTTAAACCGCTTATAAAATATACCTGGTATAATAAATCCAGGTATTTCTCATTTAATGGTCGAACTTTCCCATATATAGGGCAGGTAGGTAAATTATAATAAGCAAGGATCTATAAAACCGGAGCAAACTGAGACTTTTGCAAGACAGATTGTTAATTAGTATAATAAAATAATTAAGATTTTGCTATTTTGCTCTCGGAATTTTGTTGTTCCCCAGTGTTATTAGAATTTACTTATAATGTTTTAACATGGTACATCCATCCGCCCAGATCAATTATATCATTTATCAAGGTGCTTATTTATTTAAGTAGGTAGGTAATAAACTATCAAATTACAGATATCAGATTTAATGGTTTCGAACACAGAAAATTACAACTTACATAACGTTGGAAAAAAACTGTAAATTCCTTTAAGCCAAAATGGGAAATCCACTGACAATAAAACAACCGTGTTTTTATTTGTAATACGAAGAAAATGTCGAGACATGAACAAACGACCACGGTATGTATTAAACCACATTCTAAGAACAAGCAAACCGTTTTACATAATAATCCTGAACAGGTTTTTCGAACGGTTTAAGATTTTGGAAGTATTTAATATATGGTCTTCGAGAAATGCATGGTAATACTGTTAAGACTCCTGGTTATATTAATATTAATATCTTTCCGCTGTTTAAAAAAAATCAAATTGACATCATCGGCATATAAATAAAACAAAACAGAAAAAAATTTAGTCAAACATGACTAATTTAATATAGCAAGCGGTATATGGTAGATCTTTAATTTATTGTCGCCCATATCATTTTTATGTTCATTAATAATAAAACGTTCCATTAATCTTGAATTGTTTATATCTATCTTATGGTTCCTTTTGTAATACATTTGATACAAGGAAGCGAGCTGAATTAATTTTACACCCTCACCTTGGATGGGCTTATAGTTGGGTATCTTTATAGATGTCGAAAGTGCTTTTGATACAAACACACTTAGAGTAGGAAACAATATGTAAAATTTAGAATTTAAGCCCTCTCCCTAAATACTGCCCTGGAATAGCTCAATGTCATCTATTATTGCATTGTCATATGAAGTATGTATTTGCAAAATTTCACTTGAATTGAATACCAGGAGAAGGGTTAATTTTAAAATTTAAACCCCTCTCCTTAAGTACGGCTCTGGACCAACTCAGTGACACCCTCGATGACACCATAATATTGCATTATCATACGATCTACATATAGGCAAATTTCAGTTTTCAGAACACCAGGAAAATGGTCAAATTTAAGATATAAGCCCCTTGCTCGAAATACGACCCTGAACTAGCTCAATAACACCATACTATTGAATTTTAATCCGACCAACATGATTTTATATATGCAATTTTTTTAGATTTTTGACTGACTTATTTTGTATTTTCATTCTAGAGAACATCAATTTTTTTAGCAACTTGAAAAAATAGCCGCACATTTTATTAACAAATAAAGTTCCCCACTGATTTTAATGCTTTTTTTAAAAGATCATGATAGTTCATGTAGATTTTCATGTCGAGGCGCTAGGCGCTGTGCAGAGCGATTCACAATATGTAAATGCAAGGCGTTGAGCATCAAAATCCTTCGAGAACTCGAGAACTTGCGAACATTACATTAAAGAATCCTTTTATTAATGTGATATTCTAGAACATAATTCATTTGTAGTAAAAAATCACGCCCCCACAAAAAGTGGTCAACTTCACAAATTTTGACACTTATATTAGTAAGTTTTGTGCCAAACTTAACATTAATACTTGTTGCCTCGCTTGTTGCCAAATTAGATTAGGTTAGCACAATGAAGATAGACAAGTTAGTTCATATTTTTTTTATTATCGTCTGTATTTGTATCGAAAGCCAATCGGGTATGTAGTTTTTAAGCTATGCCGCGAACTGACAGACAGACAGACAGATGGACCGACGGAATTGATAAAGCATATTTTTGGCATCTTGAGACGCTAAAACGTTATATGTAAAACCTGAGGAGATTTTTTCCCGATTACAAACAGTTTATTTGGCTGCCATTTGGATCGGTCATCTTGAATTAGTACCACAATTTTAGTAGTTGATCCCTATACCAAAATTAGTTATGGCACACAACTTGAAATTAATCCATTCGAGCAGTTTTTTCAGGTTGAATTTTTAACTATTTTATCAAGCCCCCATTTTGTTCCGCCATCTTGGATTCGTACCGAATTGTTACCCGTTGGATAGGCAGTTTTTTAATAATAATTTTTTTTAACAATTCACTAGGTTGCCATTTTGTTTCGCCATAATGGATTTTTATCAAAATGTTACCAGGTCATCACATATGACCCTTAATTTTTTATCAAAATTTGAAGTCAGTCGGGTAAGTAGTTTTTTAACTATGCTGCGAACAGACAGTTAATTTTAGCAAAAATAATTGGTCCCTTCTAGCACATTAACTGGAGAAAGATATTTGAACCTTTTAAGAACCGAAATTGTCTCAGCTGTTGCTTCCGAATAACCGTAAGTTCCTTACTTTACCCGCTGTATTAAGTATTTAAACTTGATTTTTTTTTTAAGTAATAGTGCACCAAATGATGAAATATGGTTGGAGCAGGATGGTGCTCAACCGCATTTTGCTCGGAATCTTTTAGACACATTTTTTTTGGAAGACCAGATTGGACGTAGGGGTACAACAGAGTGGCCACCTGAATCTCCGGACTTGACGCCCTTCGACTACTTTTTGTGGGGACACTTAAAAATGTCGTGTATAAAGTCCAATGACCTCGAGGACTTAAAGCAGCGAATAGAATTTGAGGAGGCTGACATTTTTTTAATGTATTAAATGTTTTCCCACAGTATTTGGTTCACTGTCAGGAAGTAAATGGACAACATTTTAAACACCTTACTTAGTTTCATTAATTTATTGTTTGTTGTATTACGTATCTCTTTTTTGTGTTGTATTGTTTTTTTGCTAGTGTTTTGGCAGCAAGATGAGGAATTATTGTTGCAGCTTTGGCATTTTATCCCCATAACCCAGTATAATTAAAATTTTAGTTCTTTTAGGTTTCAACAAAACTGACAGTTTTAAACATATCAGGTAACCTTTGGTGGGCAGGTATTTTAATAAAAGATAATACATTAAATTATGGATATTGCACCCTTATTTTCGCAAAAACTGTTAACTTTCATAAAAAGTGCTATTAAATTAATAAAAACTATTGAAAAGTTAATGCAGATTTTAAAAAGGTAATATAATATACTTAGGATGTCTCATTTTTTTTTTTTTCATTTTATAACGGAAAAACGGTAAACTTGGCAGCAATGCGGACCTCACCATTGGATCTGCCATATTTTATTATCTGTACATATTTTCATTATATTCAGGGAAGCGGTACCTGAGATATTTCGCTGTTTCCTTACTTTTGTTACACCCTGTATATATTTTCAAAAATCCTTTCTGGCTGTTATTTTGAAAAAAAAAATATTTACGAAAGGGGGACTGAGTGACACACAATGTAAGAGCTCTTTTAAGTCTTAATTAGTTGTCAAAATTTTGAGTAAACCAAAATATTCGATTTAAAATAGTGGCCATTTCATTACACCAAAAGTTACTTATATTTTGAAACAAATTTATTTTTGCCCCATTATAAATATTTATCAACTTGGATGATAAGTTATTTAAGATCAGCCTCTTTTATATAATAAATAAACATTTCTTCTAACAATGTGTCAATTCACATACCTCCGGCGAGCAATGCGGATCAACACCCGCATTCCAAACTAAAAGTGAAACCTTATCAGGTTTCGATTTCACCACTTCCGCGATCTCAGAGATCTTTTTCCCAACCACATCTTCACCATTGACTTCTAACAAACAATCACCGGGTTTCAGACCGGCTAAACTTGACACAGAATTTTCGTCGACGTTACTGACCCATGGGTATGGGTCCCACTTGCCTCTCGTTAAGTAAAAGCCGCAATTTTGGCCGTTTTTCACGAATTCAACAACCCTTACCGACGGATTGAAATGGGTTTCGTCTGTATCCGATAACATTTCGAACTACAATGTTCAATCGCAGCCTCAGAAACTTTCAATACTTATTTTCACCTTAATGTTAATTTTTTTTTCAAGGTTTGATTGAAGCCGCGGTATATCACTACTCGTTTACCTTCATTGGATTTAATGTTTTTGCAGCAACCTTTAATGATCTTATTGGCATTATGCTAATGCACCTATTTTTTTTTAAATCGTAATTAAATTAAGGTTAAGTTGTTTTATGGACGATTATTGGACGTTTTAATTACAGATCTGCCAACACCAATTCGTTTAAACGTTTTGACATTAAGGAAAACTAGGTACATGTTTGATAATATACTAGCATTTCTGTTATTGCATCTATATGTCATGTAACTATAAAAAGTTACCTAGAAGTTCTTCCGTCTGGAAGATATATATATATATATATATATATATATATATATATATATATATATATATATATATATAATACTTTGTTAATTATTTTCTTGGGCATAGGTTATAGGTTAACTCATTGAGAAGTAAAACTATAATTCAATCGACGTTTCGCTCATTATATTGAGCTTTCTCAAGATATTTATTTTCTACAATAAAAATATATATAGTTAATATTTAAATTTTAAAATGGTTGAAACGTTATTGAAAAAACATCACTCAAAAAAACATTACATTTAAAACAAACTACGATCATGAAAACAAAAATACATTTAAAACAAAATTAATATTATACAGAGTACGTACCTTGGAAGCATGTCAGTTTTACGAATGTTTTGAGATTGCAATAATTTCGACTCGTCTGGAATTCTGGTAGATAAAAACGAGACAATTTTTCCTTTTTTTTTTGTATTTACTTAGATTTTTATTACTGTACCGAGTTTGGGTTTATGCTATTACTGAAATGTACAGGGTTTTATGTATGAAGTGGTTTATTTATTTAAATTAATTTACTTAAATATCAGATTATGATAAATTTGTCTTAAGTTATTGATGTCTTTTTTATCGTTGACGGCATCTTTTTCTTTTTTAATTTGTATCATTTCTTTTATTGTGAGTTTTCGATAATTAGTTTCTTGCTCTAAAATGTTGGTTTGTTTAAAATCGAATTCATGTTTTTCTGTATGGTCGTGTTTGTGGAGTGCAGTAGATGCATTTTTTGAGTATTTGTGGCCGTTTAATCGACTATCTAAGTATTGTGTTGTCATTCCTATATACTTTTTTGGGCAATTTAAACATGGAATTGAGTAAACTAGGTTTGATTTCTTTTTTTTTATTACTTTGCTTTTTAAGTAAATTCTTTTTTAGTAAATTCTGTGCTTTATGACAGACAGTTATGTCGTGTTTAGACAAGATGTGATTTATTTTTTCTGATAGACCGTCTGTGTAGAGCATTGCAACGTATGTAGTGTTACCATTTTTTTCTTTTGTTGCTTTCTTTAAGTTATTATAAAAAACATGAGTTCGTTGTTTAAAAACTCGTAGTATGTTTTTTCCGGATAATGGTTATTTATTAAAGTCTCCTTAACCTTCTTTAAAATCTCAGGACGATATCCTGGGGAAGTAAGTGAGATGGCACGATCGGTTAGACCTATAATAACGCTATTTTTTTTTATTCTTTGGATGGTTGGAGTTAAAGTTTAAGTACCGCCCTGACCATGTTTTTTTTTGTATACCACTTGGTTTTTATATTTTGATCTTTCTTGTTTGTAATTAGGGTTAAGTCTAGAAAATTAATTTTGTTTTTGTCTTCAGTCTGCATGGTAAATTTTAATTTTGGGTGAAAATTATTGAAAGCATTTAATAGGTCATTAATATGGTCTTTTGAAACGGCAGTTAAACAATGGTCCACAAATCTTTTAAAAAAAGGAAGATTAAAATCAAGTTCACTTATCACACTCTCCTCCAGATATTCCATAACTAATTGTGCGACAATGGAGGAAATAGGAGAACCCATAGCGCAACCATCTAACTGTTGATAATATTTATCCTCATACTGGAAAGAATTATTATTTAGAGTAATGTTAATAGCTTCTATAAATTCTTTTAATGGAAGTGTTATGTGACCCTTTAATTCGTCCCATTTTTGTGTTATTATGTCAGATAAAAGTTCATTCGGCATATTTGTATATAGAGAGACAATATCAAGAGATACTAGTATATGATTGTCTAGAATGTTTACCTTGTCAATAAATTGTTTAAATTCAAATGAATCTTTAACAAAATAATCGTTTTTTCCTGTTATTTTGGACATACAATTAGACAAATATTTCGACAGTTTATAAAAAGGAGATTGGATACGTGATACGATGGGCCTTAAAGGTATGTTAGCTTTATGCAACTTAGGAAGACCGTATATTTTGGGTGCTACTGCGTTGTGTATCATTAGGTTTTTTGCTTCTTTATCAGAAATAACTTTTTTATTTAACAATTTTTTTATGAACATGTTGTTTTTTGTTTGATAAGAGGTCGTTAAATCACTTTTTAATTCTTTGTAAGTATTTACGTCACTAAGCAATTCTTTAATTTTTGTATCATAGCCGTAAGAGTTCATTATCACAGTTTTATTTGGTTTATCAGGTTTAAGGATTTGAATTTGAGGGTTCTCCTTTACAAATTGTTTGGTTTTTTGTTAATTTTTTCTGTATGTTTTTTTGAAAGTTTGAATATTTTATTTTAAGATTATGGTTTGTTACAACGTTTACAACATTGGCGTGAATTGAATCTTTGATTTCATTCGGTTTATCTTGAATTATGCTTTCTACACAGGCGATATATTCAGTGGTTGGTAAATGTTTTTCAGTTGATATTGGAAGTGAAAAATGATCACCCAAAGCAAGAACTTCAGCAATATCCTGTGGAATTTCAGTGTCAGAGATGTTACTTAGCCATTCGGTTGTATTTATTTGCTTTAGTGTACTTAAAAGTTTTTTCATATTTTAAATTTTCGAAATTCAGAAATCTATTTAGTTGATTTTCAGGTATAAGATTTTTTAAGTAACTAATTTCATTATTTATTTCAGAATTTAAATGATTTATATTTTTAGTTGTTTCCGTGACTGTCAAATTTAAAATTTTTTGTTTGGTATTATTTATTATATCATTGAACTTGTTTTCAAGGTACGTACCTGCAAATCTTATGTGTGACGTATTAAAATTTAGGAAGGCTGGCATCACATCTGCATACTTGTATCTCAGTAGAAAAATCCGTCGATTTTTTTGTTTAGCTAGTTTTTGATACCATCTGGAAATGTTTCTGAGGTAATTTGCCGTGTCTTCACACCATCTACACCATAAGTATTACAGGCCTAAAGTTAAAGATAACCTAGTTATTCTTATATTTCGCTTTTAAATAAAGAAGGCTATGTATTTTTAAAATAAAATTTTATTTTGCGTTTTTTTTACTTAGTATTTTATTTAAGGTAGAAATATAAACAATTTAAATTTATAGCAAGTGGGCAAATATATCTGCATTTTCTTCAATATATTTTTCAGCATTTTTTATCACAGCTTTTGTTGCCTTGAAAAGTGTTCTGCCATCGATAGATGTTACAATGCGCCTAATATTAAGTTGAAGTTCGTCTAAAATCTAATGGAGTTATGTCAGGAGATCTTGGTGGCCAACAAATCATTTATTGTTATACATCTATTTTGAAAAGGTTGTCAAGCAATATTTTTGACGTAAAACGTAAAATAAAATATTATTTTAAAAATACATGCCTTGTTTTTATAAAAGCGAAATATGTGAATAACTAGGTCATCTTTAAGTTTAGGCCAGTAATGCATATAAACTTTTTTGTTCAGCAGAAGATTTATAATCGAAACAGTAAAAAAATATACAGGGTGTCACATTCAAAAAAATACTATTTTTTAAATTTAATCAGAAATGGGATGTTCGATGTTTTTCTTTTTTTACTATTTTAATCACAATAAAAAATACCACTAGTTTGCTAATTTAACCGACTTTGTAGCTCTCGTAATAAAAAAGTTAGCGATAGTGCGCACTTAATTTGGTACACCCTGTATATAGTAAAAGTGCATTTTCTTGAACACATAAACTATATTCTTATAAAAAATCTTTCTTGGGAATAGTGTTCACAATATAACACATCATTGATGTTGGATGATTTTATTTTTTAAAAAACGTTTCGACCATTTTATGGCCTTCATCAGCTACGTAAAACAAAATAAAGTGACTGCCTGAAGGTTAGAGTTATCCATTATAATTTTTAATTCTAAAATTGTGTGAGGATACATATACAAAAACTTTAGAAGTTTGAATATAGTATATCCAATAGTAATCTTTTTCGGCTTACTTTAATCGATTTAAGACAATTCACAAACATTGTAACGGGCAAACAACGCCCTCTAGTTAGTGTACCAATGACAGTAGTTAAAAGAGCTTTAAATGCTCTTTTAAACAAGTACCCACTTGGATAACATTAAATGTAGATGTAAAGATGTAGGAGACAGAGCGCTTTGAAAGTTGATTTATTTATCACCTTCCCCCACCCTTATTATTGGAAATATGACAAAACGCCTTTAACAAAACTGACGCAGGTTTGGTTGGAGTTTTTGTTGCTGTTATCAAAATGTTATCTCATATTGGGTATTTTTGTAAAAAAAAGTGTTTTTTTATTTACCATTGCAGGTACGCCATCTTGCGGTAGTTTTACAAACTTGAAAATATTTTCCAGCAATTTCTCTTAGCCACTTTAGTGATGAAATTTTTTTGTCGCGAAGCTGTAGCTTTCATAGTTTTTGAGAAAAGCTACCCGGCCGCCCTTAATGGGACACCCTGTATATATATATATATATATATATATATATATATAAATAAATAATAAAATATATATATATATATATATATATATATATATATATATACATATATATATAAATATACGAAAATAGTTGAAGATAGGTATAGGACATTGAACATAAAATATGTTTAGAATCTCCTAAAGAATCCAAAAATTAAATAATATTCGGGGTGTTGCATTTGAAATAAGAAAGTTGGCATTGACCACTGTTACAGGACACACCCTGTATAAAAAGTTTTTATTGGAGAAAATGAGCAACTAAAAATACCAATCGACGGGTCCAAGCGTTTTTCCGAACACGCCCCCATTTATTTATTATCGAATTTATTCCATTTGGCTGATACACACTGTATATATATATATATATATATATATATATATATATATATATATATATATATATATATATATAGACTCTAACTCCCTAAAAAGCAATTTTTTCTATGAAAAAACAATTGAAAGTTACTTACTTTAAATAGTACCCTGTATATTTTATGGACCCTCGTATTCAGCCTAAAATTACCTTTTCATCCATATTTTTACCGATTTATTTATTTTAGGATAATTCTTCCCTTCATACAGCAAGAATTGTCCAAACATTCATAGAACAAAACAACATCAACCTTTTGCCTTGGCCTTCGAAAAGCCCTGGCTTAAATCCTTTCGGAAACATTTGAGAGGAAATGACCAAATTAATATATAAAGAAGGTTTTCTACCGCAAAATTCTCAAGAATTAATTAAGTCAGAAAATTATTGAAACATGATTTTAAGTATGCCTCAGCGGTTACAAAATGTGATCGAAAGTAATGGCTCCTTGACTATTTTTTTTTACAGTTTTAAACTTGTTAGTGGGGTCATTTAAATTTGTATTCTAACAATTACTTTAAAGCTATTTGCCGAAAGAACACTATGTGTACATACTTCGGCTGCCACTGTTGTTTTAAATGGAAGACTGAATTTTTAAATACTTTATTATGCCGCCATTTTCTTCCGCCATCTTGGATTCGTACCAGTTGATTCCAACGTAATAATTGATGTTTGTGCAAAATTTCAGATAAATTCATTTACAGTTTTTTAATAATAATTTTTTTAACATTTCACTAGGCCGCCATATTGGATTTTTACCAACATATTACCAGATCATCCCCGTATGACCCTTAATCGTTGACCAAAGAATTTTTTTTACCTATGCCTCGAAGAGACAGGCCGACAGATAATAGGCAGACGGAATTAAGAAAACATGTTTTTTGGCATCTAGGGCCCTGGAAGATCTGAAAACATTTCGGAGGATGACTTTTTCACGATTACAATACTTCCATTTACGAGGGAAGTAAAAAGCAAGTGCCTCACCTCTAATGTACATCAACCAATGCTACAAAAGAAGGATTAATTACGAGGGTATTTTTATAGTATCCGAGCTAACAGAGGATCTTATTTTATACACCCGGTAATGAGATATTAATTATAATTAGCATTTTTTTTATTGTTTCAATATAATGCAGTATATTGTATATTGTTATATGATATCATGTACGTCTGGTTACCTTGTTTGTGATGAATAATGATTGAATATATAAAAATGACCTTAAAATTCTTAAAGATGCATAAATATCCATGCCGGAACTTCAAGAGAATAGCCAACTCATCATAAACGTACGTTCAAGGAAGTCATTTAAATAATATGAGGTTTACATCTATTCAATTAATTACATTTGCCCAAATTTGATTGTGTATTGGATTTTAATTGTCAAGTTTCACCTTGGCGTGACAACTGCTCGATGCGTTTAGGCTATTATGTATGCCAAAAAGGATTGTTCTTTAATAATTAAATGTGACGAATAATAACAACAATTTTCTCCTCAGGTTTTAACATTGATTTCCGACCTTTCAAAAAATATACCTTGTTATGAAAGAATATGAAGGTTATATTATCTATGTACGTAATAATTATTCCTTCTACTAGGATTTTTTTTGGATTTCTTTTTCATATTTAGCTAGAGTTTGATGATTGAAAAAGGGAAGTATTGTAATCATGAGAAAATGAGCCCATTTGAGGGTCCCTAGATGGCGAAAAACATGTTTTCTTAATTTCGTCGGTCTGTCTGTCTATTCGCGGCATAGCTAAAAAACTATTTAACCGACTGACTTCGATTTTTATAAAAAATTAAGGGTCATCAAACAAAATCTCGGTCTAGTGTAATGTTAGAAAAAAATTATTATTAAAAAACTGCTTATCGAATTTATCTCAAATTTTGCACAAACATCAAGTATTATGTTGGAATCAACTGGTAACATTTTAGTTCGAATCCGGAACAAAAATGGTGGCTTAATAAAATAAAAAATAAAAAATTCAGCCTGAAAAAACTGCTTAATGGATTGATCAAATTATGTGTCATAACTAATTATGGTATAAGGACCAACTTAAGTAAAATTGTGGTACTAATTTAAGATGGCCGAACCAAATAAAATATTTGTAATCGTGAAAAAATCACCCTCTCAGGTTTTAAATATCTTCACGTTTTAGCGCCTCTAGATACCAAAAAAATATGTTTTATCAGTTACGTCGGTCCGTCTGTAGGTATGTCTGTCAGTTTGCGGCATAGCTTAAAGACTACTTACCCGATTAACTTTAAATTTTGATAAAAAATTAAGGGTCATATGGGGATATATGGTAAAAATCCAATATGGAAAAACAAAATGGCGTCCTACTAAAACGTTAAAAAATTATTGCTAAAAAACTAATTATCCAATTTACCTCAAATTTTGGGCAAAAATCAAGTGTTATATTGGAGTGAACTGGTAAAATTTTGGTATAAATCCAAGATAGCAAAATAAAATAGTTGCATAATAAAATCTTAAAATTTTTATAACATTTATAATAAACATTATAAGCATTTATATTGGGCACAAAACGGTGCCCAATAAAAATGTTTGAAAAGGCAGGTTATACCGGGTGGGCTAATCGAAACGAAAACAGGCCGATATTTCATATACCGTTCATTTTAAAAAAAATGCTTGGACCCATCGATTTTTATTTATCGGTGGGAAGGTTTTTACGCATATCATCAGCCTTGTCACTTCAACCCTCTCGCGGGGGTGAGCTCCAACCCCAAAATCTTAAATGGGAATAGGGGTCGACGTGTACCTTATTTTAAAGATAATTAAATTCTCTTTTCAATGCACCTTAGTTTTTCAAATTTGATGCAGTCGTTTTTGAGAAAATAAGAGAAGAACAATGAATAGAAAAAAAATACGATTTCTTATTGTTACTGCTCGATGAAGAAAATGTTGAAGCCCGTTGATTTTTATCTCAAAGAAGAAATCTTTTATGCATATTTTCAACTCTGTCACGTCAACCACCCGCAGGCGAGAGCTTCAACCCTTAAATTAAATGGGGTTAAACTTCATGTGATACCTCATTTTAATGGTCATCAAATTCTCTTTTCAACAGACCCAACATAAAAATGAGGAATTTTTTTTTACATTCCTTATTACATTTATCACTCAAAAAAGTAATCTAAATTCCAATTTTATCGTTTGAAGAAATAAGTAGTAAGTACTAGTATTTTTCCATTTAGTCAAATCTTCATAATTTTTTGTTCTGTACAATTCTATGTTTGTGTAAAAAATTTATAAATATTGCAAAAATAGGCAAAAGAGTATTTACATTTAATTTATTTAAATTTAATATCTCGTATTGTTTTGTCTGTGACTATTTAAAATTTTATTTTGATCTAAAATGGTTTATTCTACCGCAGAAAGAGTATCGCTGATTGAACTCTATTATGAAAATGGTAGATGTACTAACATTGCAGCATAGTATTTAATCAAATAAATCCAGATAAACATGTTCACCAAAAATACATAATTAAACTGGTAGCAAAGTTTAGGGAGACTTGTTTTTAAACGAACGGTATGTGAAATATCAGCCTTGTTTCGTTTTGATTGGCCCACCCTGTATATTTTACTAAATGACTATATTCCGAACTAAATTGGGTTACAGTTCATTATTTCTAAGAAAAAGAACGATTCATTCCGGGTGGAATAAATTGACCGATTTTTTTAAATATCTAAATCACATACATTGTGTATACTGACGACAATTTCTTTGCTGAACAGGGTTATTAGGAGAAATACAACAATATTTGGCGAACTGGCAAATATTTCTTCAAATTATCCATCCAAATAAAGAACAATTCAATGACGCAATGTTTTTTTCTTGACAAGTTAAGCCAGCGAGTTTGTCCCACAAAGATATTTTCTAAATGAGCAAAATTTGTATTTAAATTCGTTAACCAGAATCCCCATTCTCAATTTTTTTCGACTAGCCAGCGACTTAGGGGTAACAACAAAGGGAATCCCGGTATGCAGAGGCGCCTTTCTATTTTTTTATTGCGCCAGCCAGCGGTGGCATCAAGATTGTATTTTTAGTAAATATATTAATATCAGTAAAATTACTACCAGTTTCTAGTAACGCTGGTAATGTCATTGATTTGTAGACTTCATGCCAGGATTGGTTTCTTTCTCATCCACACCTCTATATATACAAGAGGGGTCAAAAAAAGAGTAGGAGAGAGGATCTATTGGAAAAAGCCGATAAGGTTGTAATGTGTGCAGCGCATTTTGAGGAGATAATGTTTTCTAGAATGCGGAAAGTCCAGTTTTTTCGCATGTGTTAGGTACATTTTTTTTGCTTGAAATATAGTTTTTACTTCCCTCGTAAAAGGGAAGTATTGTAATCGTGAAAAAATCACTTTCCGAGCTTTTTTCAGATCTTTACGTTTCAGGGTCCCGAGATGCCGACCAACATGTTTTCTCAATTCAGTCGGTCTGTCTGTCAATTCGCGGCGTAACTAAAAAACTACTTACCCGATTGACTTAAAATTTTGGTCAAAAATTAAGGGTCATATGGGGATGACGTGGTAACATTTTGGTAAAAATCCAATATGGCGGTGAAGTGAAATGATAAAAAAATTATTGTGAAAAATCATCCAATTTATCTAAAATTTTGCAAAAACATCAAGTATTATGGTGGAGTCAACTGATAAAATTTTGGTACGAATCCAAGATGGCGGTATAATAAAATATTTTAAAATTCAACCTGAAGAAACTTAATGGATTGATTTCAGCTACTAAAACTGTGTTACTAATTGAAGATGGCGGAACAAAATTTTTGTAATCGGGAAAAAATCACCCTCTCAGTTGTTATATATCTTTCGGTTTAGCGTCTCTAGATGCCAAAAAACTTATCCTAAAATTAGAGGTCATATGGGCATGACCTGGTAATATTTTGGTAAAAATCCAATATGGTGGAACAATGTTAAACAAATTTTGTTAGAGTGATGTATTATTTGGGGTTAAGATATTATCAGTCTTTACCTACTCCGTTGGTCCCAGGGGCGTGTAGTCCATGGAAGCAAGGAAAGCAGTGCTTCCCCAAAAAAAATTAATGTAACTTTTGAAATAGTAAACCATTAATTTAGTTTATATTAAAAATGCTAAAATATTATCTTAATTATCAAGCCCATAATAAATGCGGCCTTGACTACGACCCAGCCACTATGAGGGCCGCTAGCTTCTCTGCAGTCAAGTCCTGTATGCTTGATTTTCGGTGAATCGAGCCAGACGTTATTGAACTTTCCACCGGCTGTTTGCAATTTTTGCATTTCATTCGCGTGCTTTAAGTGGTGGCGGAAGCTATCGTTGGAGTAGGTTCTTTGTTTGAACGGCTATCCGTGTGTTGTGTGATACGTACGTCGCGTCGTGCATGGTGCGATATGGAAGACAATAATATGGACGTGGATACGCAAATACCGTCAACTTCGGCTGTCGGTAGTAACGTTGAAAATGTTGGAGAATTTAGTAAGAAGAGTGTGTGTGAATGTGTGTTATGTGTGTCTTAATAATAAAGGGATTTTCAACATTAAACTTCGCTGATAAGCTTCAAATAATTTCCAAAGGAAGGGCAAAACCGCCTATGAAAAATTTAACCACAAAAATGAAAAACTGTATTAGACATTTTTATCCGGAAAAACAATACGAACAATTTAAATGGCTAACAGGGTGTGAAAATATAAGTAAATTATTTTGTTGGCCATCTTTACTTTTTGAAAATGAAAAAGATCTCTGGAATAAAACTGGTTTTTCCGATTTAAACAATTTCCATAACGCTGTAAAAATACACATTATGTCCAAAGCGCATTTACAGGCCGTCATAAAAGAAAAAGTCTTCGGCAAAACCAGAATTCAACACGCCCTTAATACACAGTTGGAAATTAGTCACCGCCAAGACAATGAACTAGTCGATAAAAATAGGCAAATATTAAGAAGACTTATCGATGTTGTTTGTTTGTTTTCTCGGACAGCACGAATTGGGATTTAAAGGTCATGATAAAACAAGGGTTTCTTCAAATAGAGGAAATTTTCAAGATGTATTTAGTTTAATGGCTAAATATGATGATTGCTTAAAAAATCATTTAGAGCAGTCTAGGGTTTTTCGCGGAACGTCGAATCGAATCCAGAATGATCTAATCCGCTGTTAACCATTATTCTAAAAAGAATTAAGCAGGAGTTTTGCGAGGCGCGGTTCATAGCTATTGTTCTGGACGAAACAACTGATATCACTAATTTTAGCCAATTATCTGTAGTAATACGCTACGTTAAAACAGACGGAAGTATTCAAGAACGATTTTTAGGTTTTAAGAATGTAAAAGAGAAAAAATTAGTTGCTCAAAGCTATGATGGAGCTGCAGTGATGGCAGGACAATTATGGGGTCTGCAAGCAAAATTTCGAGAAACTTTCCCAAGTGCTGTGTTTGACCATTGTTTTGCTCATAAATTAAATTTAGTTTTAAGTGGCATGGCTGTTTTTTTCTCAAGTCAACAAAACGTACACAAGCTTTGGACTCCATTGTCCACAAACGATTGCCCAAAGTAGCTCCTACTAGGTGGAACTGTAATGGAAGACTTGTGTTAACAGTATCTGAAATTGAGAATATAATAGAAAATAATGAAACGTGGGACTCAGAAGCAATAAATAGTTCGAGGGGGTTTTTGGACTGTTTGAAACGAGATTTTAATTTTAATTATTTGTTGAACATATTTTCAGAAATATTACCATTCTCGGACAATGTTTTTAATATATTACAAACTAAAACAAATGATATTGCTTTTTGCCTAAAAAAAGTGGATGATTTTAAGTCCATGTTATGCCAAAAAAGAGATGACTGACGTATTTTGGGAGAAAACGATGACGTGAAATGTAGAGCCACAAGCCAAGCGTCTTCGAGCAGACAAGGTGGGAGATGTTCAAACATCATACAGACGCCTCTTTTATGAAATAATCGATCAAATTCAGCAACAAATAAACTATAGATTTAACGGTTTAAATGATTTTAAATTCCTCGAGCTCTGCAATTTTGATGCATTTAAAGGAACAACTTTTCCAGAAGATGCGTTTAAATCTCTTCTTCTTCATTATGGCCAGTTCTTCGACCGAGTGTTATTGCGATCTGAACTAAAAGTGATTTACGAAACTGATGACATTAGCGCAAAAAATAACGCTAAGGAACTAATGCATTTTTTAAAAGACAAGGAGCTGGAAGATGCCTACACCGAAGTGTCGAAATTGTGTGAATTAGTATTGACAATACCTGCCACAAGTTCATCAGTAGAACGCAATTTTTCAACACTTAAACGTATAAAAAATTTCGTGAGAAATTCAACGGGGCAGGAGGGACTTTCGCATACATCGCTGTTGTCCGTTGAAATTAAACTTCTACAAAATATGTCGGATCATCGACGTTTTTATGATGACGTCATTGACGAATTTGCAAAAAATGATCGAAGAATCGAATTATATTACAAATAGGTAAGTTTCTAAAAATTGCCTCTCTTTCTTAAAATTTCACCGCACGCCGCTGGTTGGTCCGTATATATTTCCTAGATATTAAGTTCCTAAATGGTTTTCGTTAACTATCCTCTTGTTGTTATGTTAGAGTGTTATTATAAAGTTTATTTTTAAATAGTCGGCGTTTCGCAACTTTATTGTTGTATCCTCAGGACACATATATTGATTCTATATCCTGCATGAAACCCATATTATCAGTCTTTACCTGCTGCGTTGGTCCGCAGATATTAAGTTTCTAAATGGTTTTCGTTAACGATCCTCTTGTTTTTATGTTAGAGTGGTATGTTATTTCGGGTTAGGATCCAGCAAACAAAAAAGTCTTTTTTAAATTATCGACGTTTCGCAAATTTATTGCTGCATTCTCAGGATACATATTTAGATTTTATATCCTGCATGAAACCCATATTTACAGTCTTTACCTACTCCGGTGGTTCGCAGATATTTTCTAGATATTATATTTCTAAATGGTTTTCGTTAACGATCTTCTTGTTGTTAGAGTTGTGTATTATTTGGGGTTAGAAAATATCTGCGGACCAACGGAGTAGGTAAAGACTGATAATATGGGTTTCATGCAGGATATAAAATCTATGTGTCCTGAGGATACAACAATAAAGTTGCGAAACGTCTTTTGTTTTTTTTACTGGATCCTAACCCCAAATAACATACCACTCTAACACAACATGAGGATCGTGAACGAACACCAGTTCGAAACTTAATATCTGAGAAATATCTACGGACCAACGGAGTAGGTAAAGACTGATAATATGGGTTTCAATTTAAGGTGGCGAAACAAGAGGGCGGTCAAATAAAATTTTTAAAAAATCAACGTAAAAAATCTTGTTCAATTGACTGAAATTTTACAGAAAAATTAGATGTGAAAATGGGATAAACTGGTACAAATTCAACATGACGTTGAAAAATGGCGGTATGTGTCAATGTAAAAACTACTTATTGGATTTATTTTAAATAATACTCAAAAGTCAAGTGAGGTATAGGTAGAAAAGAAATGGTAAAATATTGGTAAGAATCCAATATGATGGAACAAAATGGCGTCCATTAAAAATGAAAAGACAGTATTGTAAAAAGATTTATTCTATGCTTCAAATAGTTTTTTTGTACTAAAATTGGCCGAACGTTCTTTTTCATGTTATATTAAATTAACGATGGCAGTCCATTTTTATTTACGAAGTCCGTAGGTATAGCACACAGAAAAATCAAATGGTTTTGAAACAAGAAACAATTGACTAACAATTGTCGCGTTCACCAACGTAGCGCTACTGGGCAAGCGAGTTGCATTCTGCTGACGTTTAAATGGGGTGTTTTTTTGATTTTTTTTGTCGATATTAGTCAAGTTTCAAAAACTTAGAAGTTCAAGATAATGGAGAAACTTGAAAACTATAATTTGTGTAAACGTTGCAAAGAGCCATGCGATCGATCTCAAAATAAATGATCAAGATCTAAAATACTTCTCGTACATTATTGATGAATGTAGCCTGAAGTGCAATCTACATAATCCGGAGGAAAATCAGTTCAGAACAATACAGAAGAATTTAAACCATGTCTTAACGAAGTTTTCACAAATTTGTAAAGTTAGGTTCAATAAAATTGTATCAAAATATTATTTTTATGTACTAAAGCATAGACATTTAATTAATAAGAGTTTTTCACTTCTAATTATCAATATTAATTATTGGGCACATACCAATATTCATTAATTTAAAAAATAAGTGTTTGCTGTAATTTTATTAAAAAAGACATAACTCTCGAAAAATGTCACATTTGCTAACACGGCACTACAATTTACTAATAAACACTCAGGCTCCCATATGCAGTTTTCTAATGGATTTTATTTTTTTATTACAGGTCGTTAAGAATGAAAAGCATATAATAAATAATGTCTGTGTGAAACTTTTAAAACATGATAGGGTTTTAAAAACGTATACTCTTATTTTATTTCGAATGAAACACTGAAAAATTAATTTTTGCCTTTCATATTTTTATAGTGAGTGTCTGGGTGGTCCATTCATTGGTATTATTTATTAATAACACAAATTTAAAAAATTTGTTTATGTATGTTCAATATTTCCGTAGGTATTATCAATTATTAGTTATGTGTACATTTTAATTAGTATTTGTACTAGGTTCAGGCATTTTTTTATTGAGACTGGCATATAGTAATGTTAGGTTAGTTCTTGAGATTATTTATTTTAACGAAAGGCGCTGAAGTAATTAAAAACTATAAACCCTGTGGAAAAATAGACATAGTTTACTTTGCTATCTAATAGCCAGTTTTAAATTTATCTTAATTAGTCGAGACATTTTTCTCATTTTCCTATTTTTTCCATGAATTACCTTGAACAAAAAACACAAAAGAACCGATTTTGTCAGTAAATAAAAACTTTTGGAATTTTCAACTAATACGTCAGATGTTTAAAGTAGCTCTTTGAATTTGTGATGGATCAAGTTGTTCAAAAGCGCGCCTTACGCGGTTTTCTAGGTCTTCCTTTTAATTTCCCGGTGTTTTATAAATTCTTTAATCCCACCTCACAGAAAAGTCTAATGTAGTAAGATCTGGAGATCGTGGTGGTCAACTCCATGGTCCTTCACGTCTTAACTACCTATCTTCAAACATATACAGTTCGGCGGAAACTTCATGGGTACAATGGGCAGGAGCTTCGTCCAGTTGATACCAACAAATTCTCAAGTTTTGTTACGTCGTGTTGAATTCGTACCAGTTTATCCCTACATAACATTTAATTTTTCTACAAAATTTAAAGTCAATTGAATAAGATTTATTTACGTTGATTTTTGAAAATTTTATTTGTCCGTCATTTTTTTTCGCTATCTTGAATTCGTACCACAACTTTACCAGTTTATCTCTATATCACACTTAATGCCTGCACAAAATTTAACATTAGTAGTAGTAGTTTTTCAGCCTGATTTCTTATAAATTTTATTAGACCGCCATTTTGTTTTGCTATCTTGTATTCTTACTAGATTTTGGCTTGAATATTTTTCGGCTAGAGTGCAAACAATGGATAAAACTATGAATATTTTAGCTAGTGTATATTGTTCTTTTGGATACGTAAATACATAAATTACCATAATACACAAATTACAAAAGCAAATTTTTCCGAAAAACTGATATATTTTTTTTTGTTTTATGATGTAGACTGCTTAAAAGAGAAAAGCCAAAAATAAATGGTGTTTTTTTTATATCATGGAGACTTAAAGTTTAGAAAAAGCGTTTGTATCATATCCTGCGTAAAAAGATAGATGAGCTCAAATTAAAAAAATACATATTAAAAGCTGCTAATCTCTTTGATTTTTCGTAATAATTGACTTTAAATTTTCCCCAAGAAATCGTCTGTCCCCATCTTTATGTCCGTACAGGAGTTTTTTCCCTTTTTCTGGAAACTCCATAATGCAATGGAAAGCGACCAGAAATCCAACTATTTAATAATAATACGCGAATTTGAGGAATTTCGTTATTACAAAGGTAGTTAAAATGCCTATAAAGTAATTCAATTGCCCCAAAACACTAAACTCCAATTACTAATTACAATTACTTTAAAAAAGTAATTCAATTATCAATTACTTTTAGGGTCTTCATAAAGTAAAGTAACTGAAGTAAAGCTCTGGTGGAATAGCAGCTAAATCCAGAAACACTGTATAACTACATAAAATGCACATGTACACTATACTATCTGGAAATCCGTAATAGATACGAAAAAAAGTTTCTTTAAATTTGAAGTTCTTTTAAAATATATACAGGGTGTCCCAATTTTGCTGGGACATCAACTTTAAAATTTTAAATGGGACCCCCTGTATTTTTGTTCATTATTTGATTCCTTGTCAAAAATAAACATAAGTTACCAATTTAAACTATAGTCGATTTCTGCGAGATAATTAAGATCATGTGATTTTTTGAAAACTGGAGCTATTTTTCAAATCACTATAAGAAAAAGCAACAATCTAAAATTGGGCGTTTGGGTGGAAATTTCCAGTTTATAAAGTATCAATGCATATATGAATACAAAATTTTTGTCCACACTTATACACCTTTAAAGTGAAAAAAGTCCATTTTTTTTTAAATAGAACACCCACTATATTTAATACCTATTTTTTATAGATATATGTTCTATACCTAAATTCAATGGTTACAGAGAAAATCGCAATTTAACAGAAAATCTCAATTATTTCTTGAATATTATAATGCTGCATACTCAAAAAAAACTATAGGCCATGGAATGGATAATATAACTGTTTGTTTTAAATTTGACAGTTTTTTAATTTATTTGTGTATTAAATAATTAGACTTTAAAAACTTTTTCTTGAATCGGTGTTTACTTGTTCTATTTAAAAAAAAAATGGCTGAATATTCAAGTCAAGAACGGCTGAATTTGTATAACTGTTACACTGAAAATAATAAAAGTCCAGCATTTGCACTAAAAGAGTATCGCCGAATATTTCCCATGGCAAAAATACCAAACAAGAAATTTTTGAAGTTTTGAGTTCTGAAATATAGAAAAAGGGAAAAAGCCCGTTCAGTCCTCTCTGAAGATTTTCAAATGGAGGTTTTGTTATATTTCATTGAATATCCTACTAACTCTTTAAGAGATGCACAAAGGGATTTGAATTTTTCCATGACCAACATACATCGAGTATTGAAAGAAGACAAAATATCCACATATAAGTTTCTTCCAGTTCAACTTTTAAGTGAAGCTGATTCTGATTATCCGACCAGACTGGATTTTTGTATGCAAATAATGGACCTGCATTTTGAGAGAAATATTTTAAATAAAATCCTTTGGACAGATGAGGCGATCTTTTCCACTGCGGGAATGCATAACAAAAAAAATACTCACTAGTATTCTGAGACAAATAAACATTTGGTAAAGCAAATTAAAAAGCAAGGACATCAAAGTGTTAGAGTGTGGTGTGATATTTACTATTATTTGAGTAGAGAAACATTTTTAAACCTTTTAAGAAATCAAATTATGGAAAAACTCAATGATCTTCCGGAAGATATTCGTGTGGACTTGGTATAGCAACAAGATAATACTCCATACCACTGTGGAGAAGAAATAAGATCGTTTTTAAACGAGCATTTTAATTTAAGTATATATAGTAACGGTGAGATTCCATGGCCGCCACGATTGATACCCTCAGATTATTTTTTATGGGACTTAAAGATAGAGTGTATAAAAATCGAAATAATTATTCTGTAAATGGATTAAAACAAAAAATTCGTGAAGAAATTATTAGTCTTAATAATAGTAACGTTGTCCGAAACGCTGTGGCGAACATTCAAGTTCTATATACATTATATATAGCCTAAAACGGACACTATGTGGAAAATTAATTATATAGTCATTTGTTTTAAATTTTTCCTGTTTTTCTATTTCCATGTAATCTGTTATGTTATATATTGTTATATAGTGCTATGTTAATCAAGAAGTTTGTTTCTAATATTAATTTTTAATAATGGTTTTAAGTTTAAAATTTAGCAATAAATAAATATAGAATAAAATTATGACTATAGTTACGCAAATAGTATATTATTGAGATTTTCTGTTAAATTGCGATTTTCTCTGTAACCATTCAATTTAGGTATAGAACATATATATGAAAAAATAGATATCTTTATGATCATTGCATAAATAAAAAAACATAAAAAAAGGTGCAAGATTGATTTCGTAGTATGTCCACCCTGTATAGGTGTGGTCAGAAATTTTGTATTCGTATATGCATTGATGCTTTATAAATTGGAAAACGCACAATTTTAGATGTTTGCTATTTTTTATAGAGTTTTCAAAAAATCACACATAACCTTAATTATCTCGGACACTACGCAGAAATCGACTATAGTTTAAATTGGTAACTTATGTCTTTATTTTTGGCAAGGAATCAAATAATGGACAAAAACACAGGGTGTCCCCATTATGGTTTATGTCGCAAAATTAGAACACCCTGTATACATGGAAACATTATATTATAAAAGAACTTAAAATTTAAAGAAACTTTTATATGAAACTTTTTTTCGTGGAACACGGTGTACATTATTTCATGTTTTTACTGTTTTTAGGCAATATTTATGGCATTATAACTGCGAAATACGTACAGTGAAAAAAAAATCATGTCGTGTCAATAATTGCATTATAATTTTCTAACAAGAAATTGCTGCATATACAATCGAATCTGTGATTCATGACTTAAAAGGATGTAACGATTATGCGACTTAACTGGCAGATAATAAATAATACAATATTATATGCAACTGATTTTAATAATTTTTATTTTGCAATCGATAAAATTACATAACAGCTTACTTTATACAAAAAAAATCTTATTATAGCTACATTAAGTACGAGATGACCAATTGTAATAATATTCTATAACAGTGTAAGACTAGGCCTCAAGATGCTACAAATGCTATTCGAGAACAAATATACACTAAAATAAATACGGGATTGTATAGTTGACAAAAACAAATTAATTTATTAAGGGGAAGCAAATAAATCACATGCTACCTGCACTGCAACAGGTCGATGTGGGCCACATACAGAAATCTCATTAGTCTAGCGAACGAGTCAAAGAAGAAGTATTGCGTCGAACAATATCGGAAAGTTTACAGTTTTTCAGTAAACAAAAAATGGTTTGGAACAGAAAAAAAACGTGAAAAAATATTAACTTTCCGATAATCTTAACGAAAAAACAACATTCTTTTACTAGGGACATTTCTTTTCTTCCTATCCTCTTAAGAAAATACAATGGACATTTGTTTTATTTTAACTACTAACACTATCAATTATACAATCACACTCCAAAAAATTGTTAAGAAACAGTCAATTAAAATATCATTTGTAGATTTGATTCATATATTAGAATAAACCTAATTCTATGTGATATAAATTAATGGATTTATTAATAATTATTAACCAACTAGAAAGGAGGAATATAGTACAGAAATGTCTAGAATAGATGACTCACAAGGTCAACAAGAACCATTACACTTAAAAAATTCCCGAATATCTAGAAAATAAAACACTATGGTTCTGATTTACATACTAATTGTCAATTTTTAATTTAATATATAAGAATTCTATTTTGTTACTTCAGTAAGGTAAGAGATGCCAAATAATGTGTTTTGTTGCTGTCTAGTTTAAAAGCGCAGTAAGCATGAGTAAGCTCAAGAACCAACAAAGTATCATTCAAAAATTGTTATTTCATTCTGGCCATAACAATTATTCAGGGTTTTATTGTATTTATGAAAAATTATAGAGACGTTAAAAATGTTAGGAAGGTTTAAACGTTATTGATCTTTAAAATAATTTTTGACCCCACTTTTTCCATCCTTTAGTCGATTATAAGGTTTTAGAATGACCTTAACAAAATAGTAAAATTGTCTTAGCTAAGGTTTTGGGATCGGTCTTGTAGCTACATTATGGCTATATCTTATTTATGGAGAAAGTAACTGTTATGCTAAATAGTAGAGGAAAAATTATAGAGAAGTTAAAAATGTTAAGAAGGTTTATTGATCTTCAAAATAAATAATAATTTTTGACGCCACTTTTCCATCCTTGAGTAGATTACAAAGTTTTAGAATAACCTTAACAAAACCGTGAAATTGTCTTTTAGCTAAGGTTTTTTGGTTGATCTTGAGGAAAACGTAAAATTTTAGCCATTCTATAATATCAGTCAGTCCATCTTCATTGATATGGCTGTAGAGGAAGTCCCACTAAAAATTCCCCTTGGAATTTTTGGGAAATAAATCGTTTTTTATTTACAGGGTGGTTCAATAATAGCTGTAGCTCGGGAACTTTTAATGGAATGGAACTTAAGGAAATTATTATAGGTAAATAGGCCAAGAGAAATCGCTATAAATTGTTTTCAAGTTCAAGAAAGTTGACCGCTAGGGGGCGTAACAGCCACACAAAAGTGTAAATGCCATTTTCTCTTAAATTTCCATAATTGAGGTATGTTGAAAATATAAGTATTCTATTCTTCAACCAATTACGCACTTTTTTCTTCAGACCATTTTTGTCTATTTTCAAAAATAAAGTGCTGGGGGAAGGTCAAACATTTTTACTTTCAAATTCAAATGCTTTTTTTGCTCTACTTGTGAAACCACTGTACCGTAATGACTTTATGAGTGATCACTAGATGGCGTTGTTTCGGATTCCTCAAATATTGCTGATTTTCTCAAAAAAATCAAATAGTACGCTATGATTTTTATATCACAGTTTATTTAGTTGTTATGAAGGGCATTGAATAGTGAAATAAAAAATCCAGATCTTCATTTAAATTAAGAAAGTTGATGATGGTCTCTCGAATCCGAAACTTCCGATTGGAAAATTAACCTTGCCGTTTCATAGAGAAGAAAAAGTGACAATGACAAAGTGGAAATTATTTTCATCTCTAATTTCAATTAAAATTTTAGGAAAACCAAAAAACTCGAAAAACGAGGCTCCAATAGAAACTTTAGTAATCTTTCACAACTGTAAGAAAGGAACAAAACAAAAAAATATTAAAACTCATAATCACATAAGCTTGGCAATAAAATAGTTAAAGCTAGGATGAGGCAGGGCAGGACTCGGTTTGGGCAAAAAAATTAGGCTGAGTTCTACCTTGCTTCAGTGAAACAACAAAAAAAACGACGAAATGAACTAACAATAA
This sequence comes from Kuschelorhynchus macadamiae, assembly GCA_030620095.1. Taxonomy (NCBI): domain Eukaryota; kingdom Metazoa; phylum Arthropoda; class Insecta; order Coleoptera; family Curculionidae; genus Kuschelorhynchus; species Kuschelorhynchus macadamiae. The sequence goes on from JAUTXW010004679.1 coordinate 1,022,424, forward strand.
CTAACAACAAATATATTTAGCAGTACTGAAAACTACTTACGGTAAAAAGATTTAGTATATGCGACTGCGTTTTAGGAATGTCATTAAAATATTTGTATAGCAGAAGTGGAGGCTGCAGTCGAATCGACACATGAAAGATCGCAACTTTGTATTGACAACGACGGCCGGCATTCTGAGCATTTGCGAAAGTAGGTTTCAGTAATTTTAAATATATTTGTTGTTAGTTTATTATTAGTTGTTAGTTCATTTCGCCGTTTTTCTTTTGTTTTTTTACTGAAACAAGATAGAACTCGGTTTAACCTTTTTGCCTAAACCCAGTCCTGCCCTGTCTCGCCCTTGCTTTAGCTATTTTATTGCGAGGCTTATGTGATTATGAGTTTTAGTATTTTTTGTCTTGTTCCTTTGTTAAGTTTTGTTCTTTACAGTTATGTAAGATTACTAAAGTTTCTAGTGGAGCCTTGTTTATTTCCCAGTTTTCTGGTTTTCCTAAAATTTTAGAATTATTTGAAATGAGAGATGAAAATAATTTCCACTTTGCCATTGTCACTTTTTCTCATCTACAAAACTCAAGATTAATTTTCCAATCCGACGTTTCGGATTCGGAAGACCATCATCAACATTCTTAATTTAAATAAGGACCTGTATTTTTTATTTCAGTACAAAATGCATAGCGTGTCATTGATTTTTTTGAGAAAATCAGCATTATTTGAAGAATTCCGGAACGACGCCCTCTAGCGACCACTAACAAAGTCATTGCGGTACAGTTTATAGCTTCACGAGTAGAGCAAAAAAAAGCACTTTTTTCGACACAAGTTGAATAAAATGGGTTCAGCCAAAACAGAGATATCTACATTCGAATGTAAAAATGTTTGACCTTCCCACACCACTTTTTTTTTGAATATAGACAAAAATGGTCTTAATCAAAAAAGTGCGTAATTGGTTAACGATTACAATGCTTATATTTTCAACATACCTCAATTATAAAAATATAAGAGAAAATTGTCATTTACACTCTTGTGTTGCTGTTACCCCCCCCTAGCGGCCAACTTTTGAACTTGAAGATAATTTACAGCGATTTTTCTAGGCCGACCTACAATGGACATCCTCTTTTATTGGACCACCCTGTACAATACTTACGCAATAGAAAACAAAATATTTTATCTTGCAAGGTTGTTTGTAAAAAGTGCATATGCCAGCAAAAACAAGTTTAGTTTATGACTGTCTGACGTAAGGAAAGTGATATGATGACCGAACGTTTAGGTAATTTCCTAATAATAAAATAGATATATTTTCAAAAAAATACTCAAAGGGTAAGAGTTTACATGGAACACCCTCTACAACCATTTTACCTGTAACATAACAATATTAAGGGTTTAATATTTTAAGGATATGTTGTCATTTTTAAGCGAAAATCAATAATATTAGATTTTGCGATATATTTTGAATAGACCCCCATCAGGTACAAATAAATTAACCATATCAGTTGCTGGTGTCATCGTTTAATTATAAAGCACCTAACAATATTTGTCATGGTGTTGCCAGAAGCATAATTTAGGTCTACTTGTTTAGCAATACAAAGAGACAAATAATAGAACTGCCGTGTAACAGCGTAAAACAGATCTTTGGTCGTGGAACTACGCGAAATCTCTCGATGGATCCCAATTACAAATACGCAATACAATGCAAAGTTGGGATCCATTTAGGAGGTATTTTATTTTACACTGGATGAATTGTCTATTCGGTGTATAATCTATCTTTGATTTAAAAGTGACAACGTAACCCCTCTACGTAAAAATGTATATTTTAAAGTAACTTAACATCTAAGCATTATTTTTATAAGTCGTAATCTCAACAAGACAGACTAAATGTCTACTATCTATAAAATGATTAAAAAATACTGAAGCTTTTAACAAAATATTAAAACAAAACGCTATTAAGAATTGCTAGTTTAAGCAAAAAGAAAAAACCCGAGAACGTTTGTTTAATAACTAAACAGTTTATGGCTTAAGTTTGCTCAGAATTATGTTTAGTTAACGCATCATCTTAAAATATTTTACCTCGATTTTTGAAGACCTTGTATAAATAATATTTCATAAAGAGGTGCCCAAAATTTCAGTATAATCTAGAACGAAAAATATGAAAAAAAAAATACATGTAGTTCCACAAAATCTTCGTTTTAGAGATACAGGGCGATCAACTAAAAATACACGAAAGTTGTTTCTATTGATTTTTGAATGTGAACAGTCCTTTTAAAGAAAATGATTAAGCATTTTTTTTTTAATTTACGTTTAATTCCCGGTATGACTGAAACTTTTCCAAAAACTAAAAACAAGAACACATTTGCGCATTTTAGGAAAGTCAGTTTTACAGTTCAAATAGATTTCCCTTAAACATAATTAACATCCGGTATATAAGATCTTATATTCCATACAAGGCCAGTTTATTTATCTCGCATTCCCTACAAGGCCAGTTTATTTGGACAATATTTGTCGGAATTTTTTTTTGTTTATCTGACATAGACACACTACGTTGATTTTTTGCGCTTTCGGCAAATTTGAATCTCCAATAGTTTATTAAAGATTCAGTTTCAAGTGACCTCTAAGAAAAAGAATACATACAATTTTAATTATAAGTTTTCAAGCACATGCCTTATAAATATATTAAAAAAATTATTTATTTAAACCAGTTCTTAAGGCAATTCTAAATAAACATGATTGTTTATGTATACCATTCAAATACGTATTGGCTATTGGAATTTACATAGGAATTTACACCATGGTTTTAATTAACTTAAAAAAACACCTATTGAATTTTATTACGCTATTCAGTATTAAATAACATGCAGATGTAATGTATTATATAAAAAAAACAGAAATGCAATGTTTGTTAGTTAGCACTTTTTTGGATAAGAATATTTTTCCTTGCAAGTAAAAGAAGCACAGTTACGTATATTGTGTTCTACATTAATAACGCATTCAGCCAACTTCCTTAAAGTATATTTTGATTTATGTTTTTACATTGTTCTACATTGGTACTTCCGAATATATATTTTTGGTTTCAAAAAATATCAATTTCAAATTTGAGACAATTCCATGAGAGGCAAATTTTCTATAAAAAAAATTTAAACTGACCCCTACTTTTTTCTTTTAAATAGGAACCTATATATTTTTATTGGCTATCGTATTATGTAAATTTAGCTTTAGCGACTGGACGCCCATTTTTTGAAAATGCAACGTTACCGCTTTATCCAAAAAAATATGGTCACTATTTATAAAATAACTTGTTTCAAATAGTCCAAAATAAACTTATTTCTTTATGTTTTCGAACACTTCGATTAAAAATCCTTATGGGTACTAAGAGAATTTTATAATTTTTTTTCACTTTTCGTTGTGTAAAATTGCCTTTTAAAAAATGTGATGCTAGCTGTTTTCAAGATGGCGAAATGCCAGCCATATTTGACGAATCAGGATAGATTTTTATTTAAAATAAATGGCTATTTTATAGTAATTTTGAAAATAAAGGTTAGCATGTGATATATCTTAAAAAAGTTAATTTTACGGCGATAATGACTATGAAAAAAAATACAAGGTGCCATTAAAAAGATTGGAGTGAATAGCTCTTTTGGTAAAACAAGATGTGTTCTAAAAAAATTAAAAACCAGGTTATTATGAACTATTTAACACCATTATTTTGTAAAAAGAGACTTAATTTTGTATAGATATATATATATATATATATATATATATATATATATATATATATATATAAAAAGTAGAAAATATATAACGCGGTAAGAACTAGTATATAGTAGAAAATTGATTCTTTGGGATGACCGCTAGAGCAATGGAATTTGGCTAACCGTAGACACGTGTTTCTGACTTAAGGTCTTCATCAGTACAGTCAACTAGTTGAAAGACGAGTACAACTAGCGCCAAAATGAATACACAAAACAATATCAGAGTCACCAACAGGAGCAAAAACTATTTTTATATATATATATATATATATATATATATATATATATATATATATATATATATATATATATATATATATATATATATATATATATATATATATATATATATATATATATATATATATATATATATATATATATATATATATATATATTGTGCCTTTGCCCTACACGGGGCTCGCTAGTCTATGGCGGCCTGATGAGCTCTAATAAGAGCGAAATCGCGATCCTCGTTTGACTAAAATGGATCATTGTGTCTGCTGTGATGCAGAACATGTTCCAAATAAGGATCATTTTCTTGTTATGACGTTGGTGTACGTGGAATGAAAACATACTATCATTTAATGCTCCCAACGAAAGCCAGGAGTCACAATGTAATTCAATGTCGGTCGTGGTATTAGCCAGCGGAGTAGTTGTTTTTGTGATTCCATTTTGTGCCTTTGCCCTACACGGGGCTCGCTAGTCTATGGCGGCCTGATGAGCTCTAATAAGAGCGAAATCGCGATCGTCGTTTGACTAAAATGGATCATTGTGTCTGCTGTGATGCAGAACATGTTCCAAACAAGGATCATTTTCTTGTTATGACGTTGGTGTATGTAGAATAAAAACATACTATCATTTAATGCTCCCAACGAAAGCCAGGAGTCACAATGTAATTCAATGTCGGTCGTGGTATTAGCCAGCGGAGTAGTTGTTTTTGTGATTCCATTTTGTGCCTTTGCCCTACACGGGGCTCGCTATATATATATATATCGTCGTTGATACAAAATGGATAATTGTGTCTGCTGTATATATATATATATATATATATATATATATATATATATATATATATATAAAGAAAGAGGAAGGTAATCTTGACTGACTGATAATACAGTAAAAAAATAATAATTGGGGTATCGGTCTTTAGGAAAATGGGGCTGGAAAATGAAAACTGCTTTTTTAGCTAACCAAGTTTCGAAAATGTTTATTTTCTTCTTCAGGGCTAAAAATGGAACATTATGTTAAACAAATAACTATATCAATAAAAATGTTTAGCTTACTGATGGTGCAATTAGTAAAAGAGAACTTTTCTCAAAAAACGTTTTAAAAGTGTATAAATACTAAAAAATATTATAAACATATCATGTATAATAAAATAATAAAGGTGTCAATACGCTATATATTTCTGAAATAATTTTTAGTATACATGGTGGCTCAGAAATGTATGAGACACCCTATATATATTAAGATAAAAAAATATTAAGTTTTAAATGTTATATTATTATTATATTCCTTCATAATATTGTAAAACTCGTTAATATAATCGTTTTTAATTTCAACTCTACGAACTGATATATTGAATGAAAAGCCATTTAAACTGCTGACAGTACCTGGATAATCGAGCTTCGCTACGACAAAACGCAATTTCTCAGATTTAGAACGCTCTGTACATTACCAATTGCATATGTGAATATATTTAGAATCGCCTTAAAGAGCTCTTTAATTCGATAACCCTCAAGATCGGTTCAAAAAATATTTATTTTTATATGTTGATAAATGACAATATGACGCAAAACTGTTGCTATTTTGATTTATTTTTACGGAAAACACTCGCAGGGGATCCAAACCAAATTAAAACCTTTTTTATCGTCGCCCCCTCTCCCAATGCTATTTGAATGAACATACGTAGCTCAGAAAAGCCATTGAAAATACCATCGGTCTTGACTTATTATTTCTAAAAAATATTGAATTAAAAAAAATGTGACCACTTTTTTTGATCCCTTGTATAATTTTAAGTATATTTTTAGTATAATTAAAAATTTTTGTAAATATACGCTTTATGTAATAAATGCACCAATTTAAAAGATATGGTGCTTACAAATTCGTGACTCACCCTGTATTCAAATAACTTTTGATGTTAATCTTAACCGTAGTCAACACAATCTTAAAAACTGGTCTTAGATTGTCCTTATCAGAATTTTTAATCAGGATATCAAGAATAACAACATATAAATAAATCGAAAAATTAACCAAAGGCCATTTTCTATAAGAAAAATGGGGGGTCCTTTGGTCAACAGACGGAATTTTAAGAACTGGTGAAAACCGCCTCCTAAATTGTTTTTGTCTATACAGGGTATCCCAGAATATGTGGAAAGTCTCTCGGATTTGGAGAGTGATATGTTGTGAAAATATAAGTTCATATAAACTTTTTTCCTAATGTATCCCTGAACGGAGTAGGGGGCGCAATCTGTACGTTTTTTTTTGAGTAAAAAATAGATTTTTTTTTATCATTTTTACGTCAAAGAGCTATTCTTCTTAAAAGTCGCTACGATCAACCGTTCTCGAGAAATTTGGATTGAAAAGAATTGATGCATTGGTATCGAAATTTTCATATAGTTTTTGAATAGCTCAGACATTTTGTTGTAAGAAAGGTATGGTGGTATGTGGTATTTTATAAAATAATTTTGTAAATGGGCTTAGCATGATCCCTTCTAGTCGTATGCATTCCCTAGCTCTGAGATTTGAAAAATGTTTGACTCTCCACATTGCTGCAACATTGTTCCTGATTTCGTGACAATGGAAATTAATCATTTCTAATAAGTTTTCGCTAGTGTCAACTGACGTGGAATAAATGTTTTTAAATATTCTTACAAGGAAAAGCCTAAGGGGTTAAAGTCCGTTGATCGATCCCCTTTTCGAAAACCCAGATTCATCCGTAAAGAGAACTGAACCAATAAAATTTGTATAATTTTTGTGCTGTTCTAGAACCCATTTGAAAATTCCACCCTTCGAGGAAAATCTTCAGGAAGAAGCGCATGGACTGTCAGAAGGAGATAAGATTGTAATCTTTGCTCTTTAAGAATTCTGAAAACTGTTTTTTTCACAAACTACACAAACACCCAGTATAACAGGGCCATTTTTGTTATCTGATACGCGTTCATTACACCGTCCTCTAATATTCACTTTTTAGTTCCAGGTTTTACTAATTTAACATTACACAGATTATGCCATGAATAAATCATAAAAATATTACAGACAAGTAAAAAAAAGTTCGTTACCTCATTTTCGGTTTTAGGCGGTTGTGTATATTAAACACAGGAAACAATAAAACATACATAAATGAAAAAAATACTATTATGTTTATTAATAATATCAAGGTCGTTTTTGCCAATGAAAACGTTTTATGGCAGCCTATTTTTTTTTAATATATTCAAGGTACGTGTTTACATGTGTGCATGTTTCTACAAGCACAATAGCCTTTTCTAATAGGTATATTGTTTTATTGTTTTAGTCAACGCATGTAACGAATTTAATCGACTTATAGAAAGTATATTTAAATCGATTTTTCAATTAAATCTTCTTTTGCGGATGTTCCCGTGATACGCATTTTAAACTACAGGGTGGTCTTTAAATTTGATTTCCTGATTAATTTAAAATAAAAAAAGTCCATATACCGGGTGATTTCTGAAAGTTTAAACTTAACAATGAAATTAGAGAAAGCGTTGACGAGGGCTTTTCACCAAGTTTTTATTAGCTTCACTTCTCTGGATGGCATATATTTCTGAGCCACCATGTATGATAAAAATTATTTCAAAAATATATAGCGTGTGATACCTTTAATTTTCATAAAAAATGTAAAACTCTGCTCTGGCTTACTGGGGTACACAGTCGCGCGACAATGCAAAAGTCAAGATGGCATCTTCACTGTGTCGGACAAGTTTTGTTATTCGACTGAAAATCGTCATATGACCCAAGTTGCACCATTTAGTTGCATATCAGTTTTGCAGAAGTATGTACGACGTTGTATATTTTTTATATATAGAGTATTATTTAACATGTATAGGGTCTTCCATTGAGGAGGAAAAACGGTATTTTTTTGACTTCCCCCGTATTTTTCAAGAAATTCACGGAAATATGGCTGCCCTTCATCGATCAACGTCCTATTTTTTTTTAATCGTAGAGATTAATAAAACGTATGTTTAGTAGTCAATGCACGGTTTGTTTTCGAAATTTTACCTATGTTTTGGAATGCAAAAGCACCTGATAAGGTATATAAAAACTGGAAAGAATCATCTGGTAGTTTCATTAAAGCTATACAGTATGGGCATTTTATTATAGAGAGCCTATACTTTTTCTCAGAAACTACCGACAAAAGATGTTAGTACAAAAGATTCTCGGTTTTAAACAATTTTTTAAATTATTTAAGTCTTATTAATACAGGATGTCCGAAAAGTGCTGCACCGACTTCAAAACCAGAATTCTAAATCGGACACCCTGTGTATTTTTAAATTTTTAGATTTTTTGGGAGAAATAGAGGCAGCTTTTATAAGAACTCCCTATTCGAATTTTGTGTCATTTACACAGAAATTAAGCTTATGTATTTTGTTAGCAAATTCTCGGCAAATTATAATAAAATTTTAACCACAACTTAATAATCTTAATCTCTTAACGATCTACGGTGACTAGGAGTTTTAAATTTATACAGATTGTCTCAGATCATGGGACATTTTTCTAAATGGGTCACCCTGTGTTTGATATTTGTTTGTTAAAGAGGCTAAATATACCTATCCATTGATATATATATATATATATATATATATATATATATATATATATATATATATATATATATATATATATATATATATATATATATATATATATATATATATATATATATATATATATATATATATATATATATATATATATATATATATATATATATATATATATATATATACCGTAAATTGGGGTGAAAATGTGCCTGCAGAGGTGATAATGTGCCACAATGTTTTTTAACAGATATTTGAGTTTTGCGGATCCGACATGCTTCCGTCATGTAAACCAGCCTTTACCTTCAAAATTAAACTAGTTGTGCCACCTTGTGGCGCTATCCGGAACTGCGCATCGCCCGCTATTTGTTCAGACGCTGACTTCGTTTGATAACACCTGTTTTCGCGGTTTCCGAAAAGTTGGTATACTTTCTAGTGGTGAGAAGCCTGTGTTACAAATACAGACATTCAGGTAAAAAATTTCGATTACCTACTTATTTATCTTGAATATGCCTTAATTTCGTTTTAATTAATATTAATTTTTACAAATTATAAAAATTTTGAGGTTAGAGCGCAAATTTGCAGAGTGAGAATGTGCCGTTGAGTGGCACATTCTCACCCCATATTTTTAAATTTTGTGGGGTGAGATTGTGCCGTTTAGTGCCGTTTAGAGACATTTTCACCCCATATTTAAGTATAGATTTTATAGATGTTAGAAAAATACATTTTTGATATTTTTTGTTTTAGGATGCCCCGCAAATACGTTAGAAAACCAGGAACAAGGCATTATAGAAATTATCGTCCAGAGACACTGGAACAAATATTAAATGAAATTAGGCAAAAAAGAATCTCTGTTCGTGGGGCTGCCGCCAAATATGGTATTCATCGAAATGTTATTAGTAGTAAGTTAAAAAACAAGGCTCCCAAGAAGAGTGGAGGACAGACTGTTTTCAGTGAAGATGAAGAATCAGTGATTGTGGCACACGTCGTCAGTCTATCCAGTTATGGATTTCCTGTAAATAAACGAGAATTGCGATTCATCGTCAAGAGTTTTTTAGATAAGCAAGGTAGGACCGTCGAGAAATTTAAAAACAATTTGCCTGGTACTGAATGGGCCAATTCTTTTGTAAAGAGGCATGCACAGCAAATTTCTAACCGGACCGCCAGGAATATTACTTACAGTCGAGCTTCATGAGGAAGTTGTGAATGAGTTTTTTAATAACTTGGAAAAAGAAATTGAAGGTGTTCCTCCCTCAAATATCTGGAACTACGATGAAACCTGTCTAGTAGATGACCCAGGCGTATCTAAAGTCCTCGTTAAACGGGGCTGTAAATATCCAGAAAATATAAAGAATTCATCTAAATCAAATACGTCCATAATGATGTGTGGTAGTGCAGATGGTGAATTGGCACCTGTGTATGTTGTTTATAAAAGTGAAAAAATGTGGAACACTTGGACAGAAAACGGCCCCGAGAAATGTCATTACAACCGCACAAAATCAGGTTGGTTTGACTTTCAATGCTTTGAAAACTGGTTTGAAAGTCTAATGCTCCCAATTTTAAAAAAACAACAAGGGAAAAAAGTTCTAATCGGCGACAACTTAAGTTCCCATATAAATGCTAAAGTGATTGATCTTTGCCATGAAAATGATATTTCCTTTATTGCTTTGCCCCCAAATGCTACTCACTTGTTACAACCGTTAGATGTAGCATTCTTCAGACCGGTTAAAATTGCTTGGCGAAAAGTTTTGAATGAATGGAAGGAAAATATTCGCAACAGTCGCTGTATGACAGTGCCCAAAGATGAATTTCCGGGACTACTAAAACAACTCTTGGATGCTTTAAAAGAACATTCTGCTAATAATCTTAAGGCTGGCTTTCGTAAATGCGATATTTTTCCTGCAAATCGGCAACAAGTATTGCAAAGACTGCCCATGTATACTATTGAAGCCTTACCTGCAGTAAAAGGACTGCTTAGTGAAAGCTTTATCGAAAACCTTAACTCAAAGAGGCAGACCATCACGTCTACAAGAGCAAACTAAAAAGGAGAAAAATTAACGTCGCACCAGGAAAAAGTATCACCGCTGCCGACTTGAACCAGGAAATAACGTCAGTGAGCTTGATGGATCAACCTTCAACTTCGTCAAAAAAAATTCATAAACAACCCATTTTTCCTCAAAGTTTTGATCCCGAATCTGACAGCGAAAACGAAAGTAATGGACATATTTCTTATGCAGAAAGCGATCAAAGTCCCTATTCACCTCGCCTAAGTGAATCTTATACGGATATGGTTCCCACTGAAATGCCTGGCACAAATGTGCAAAAAGGTGAAGTTAGTGTTGGTGACTATGTACTCGTTATGTATGAAAATCAACTCTATCCAGGTCAAGTAAAAGAAGTGGCACATAATACTGCTTTAATTTCAGCAATGGAAAAATGTGGTGGAAACTGGAAGTGGCCTCTAAAACCAGATTCGATTTGGTACTCTTATGATGAAATTAAAAAAAAAATTAACAGTCCATGTCAAATATCTAAGAGAGAAATCTTCAAAGTGCCTGAATTATCTTAGTTGATTTTATTACAATACCTACCATACTTTATTAAGATTTATTTTTGATAAATGTTTGTTCTTAGTTTATTTCTTATTTGTGTCATTCTTAAACACAAATTTGGTTTTAGTTTCTGTAACATTTTTTTTCTAAAATAAATGTTTTTTATCCTTGACTGTGTACATTTATTTAGATGTATGTTTATTCATTCAAAATGCTCAGGCGAGAATGTGCCATTTGCCTTTCTTTATGGAACATGCATTAAAAACCGATCTGGCACATAGTCACCCCAAAGCTGGGGGTGAAAATGTGCCAGTATCTTTTACAGTTTTTTGAAAAAACTAAAATCATTTTAATATTTCTTTATGCTGTATTGCATTCTCAAACCATATGAAGTTATATTCTCAGTCAGACATTTTAGGTTTTGCTCATAATAATTTCGCAAAAATATAAAAACCTAAAAAAGTGGCACATTTTGACCCCATTTTACGGTATATATTTATATATATTTATATATATATATATATATATATATATATATATATATATAGGGTGATCAGTTAAGGGTAGCGAGCGGCCATATCTCATAAAATATTGATCGTATAGATTTGAGAAAAAAAAAATCGTAATAAAAGTCGCCAAGAGCCAACGGTTCAAAAAAAGGTAGATGATAAATTATTTTCATTAAATTATAGAGAAATTTATGCCCTTTTAAAATATGTAAAAATGAATATACCATTACATTTGTTTTTTTTGAAAAAAACTAAAAAATATGCTACTAATTCAGTTAACGCCATCTAGCGACGCCAGCAAAAGTCAAAAATTCAAATGCAAATAAGCATTTTGTAGTGCAAATTATGCTCTTTCATATGAGCCTAAGTTTGCTAAAATCGGTCAAAAGAAACGGGAGACATCTTGGTTTGTTTGAAAAAACAATTGAACTTCCCCCACCGCTTTATTTTGATATATAGAACAAAACATTTTAGACAAAAGTGTAGGGAAATGGTCACTAAATATGAAAATATCATCGATATATATTCATTAGGCAAAATTCTATAAAAACCCCATTTTTCTACTTGGTGTTGGTTGTTACGCCCTCTAGCGGACGTTTGACAAACTCGAAAATAATTTTCAGCAATTTCTCTTGGCGACTTTTATTATGATTTTTTTTTCTCAAATCTATACGACCAATATCTTATGAGATATGGCCGCTCGCTACCCCTAACTGATCACCCTGTATATATATATATATATATATATATATATATATATATATATATATAGGAAAATATTATTTTAGGTCTAAGATCAAAATTTAAGATCTTCTATTAAAGAAAGCTGAAAAATTATGTTTCTTCGACGTCATTCGAAATTAAGTTTAATATTCCTCTTGCTCGCAGAATTCCTTCAATACACCGTCGGAGAGTGTCAGAGACCGAAGATTGTAAACCCGGCTCCGAATAAAGGTTTAAAATTTCGGAAAAAATTGAGTTGCGGAAAAAAAAACTGAAAGAAAAAGTAAAATACGGAAACATTGAACTTTTGACATGGATATAGGTTCGGACAGATCCGAGGGCAGATCTTATTGAGATTCACCCTATATTAGATTGTTTTGCCTTAACTTTTGCAATTTCGATGACAGCTGCTTGTTAAACGATATGGTTTAAATTTGTTTACCCTTTTACTTGTTAACATTATTAAACTACTATATAGATATTGTACCAATTGTCCGAAAAGGGGCACTAATTTTAACGACACTGAAGATTAAATACTAAAACACCCGACGCGACGATACAACATAACGGGTCACACTCGCCCACTTTTTACCTTACAGGTTAAGAAAATCTTAATAGTTAATAATCGTAATTCTTTTTGATTTCTCCAAAGACAAAAAGAGTTAATAGGACGAAATAATAGCCACTTTAAGAAAGTCTTGTTAAAAATAAATCAAATCTATAATGATCTTTTCCTTATAAGTCGACATATAGGTAAAAATTAAGCAATTCTAAACCTTAGCGTATGCTTCAAAGTTAACTACATATGTACTTAACTTTGAAGGCGTATTCTGGTCTAAATTTGGCAATTTTTACTTAGCGAATTTACCTTTAACCTTTTTGGAGTTTGAAGGAACATTTTAAGGTAAAAATTACCTAACTCTGGTTTGAGATTTTGTAGTTTTGACCTGTGCCTTTGACTAAAAATTTGATGCATTTGAAGAAATTTAAATACGTATAAAAAATATAAATCCGACCTTTTTAATCGAGTCTTTAATAGTATTTTGGACTTTAACTGTTTGTTGGGTATATAGTTAGAAAATAGGTGGGTAAAAGTTTTGAGAAATTTTATTTATAAATTCCTGGAATTCCGGGAATATTTAAGTTTACGATTTAAATAGCAAAAATTTCATTTAGGTCAAATAACACCGAAAATATAAAAGCCAGTGCCAACTTATGGTATATCATTAGAAAGGTAATTTCATGAGGCCGTAGTATGGAAAGAAAGAATATCCCGAGTCCCATTTAAAATTTTAGAAAAATTGTGATATGATTTGATAATGAATAATCATTTTAATTACTTACAGAAAACAAACCCACTGAGAAAATATATTTAAATATTAAAATATAAAAAAGCTGGTGGCAATTTGTAAAATTTAATAATCCAAGGACATTAGGAATATGAAGGTCCAATTGTAACATTATCAGTCCTTTAATAGTCAATTAAAATACAAACTGGAACCGTATTATTTACAACAGAACTGCGTTAAAAGTGAAAATTTATTTATTTAGATAAATTCGTTCTGCAAATTGAAATCGAAAAAAATTGGAGCACCGTTTTCAATTTCTATGGCGCAAATTTTCTTTGTTCCGACGCAGGATATATGCGGGCGCCAGTGGCGTAACAATGAAGTCAAGGCCCTATATTCCGGCCACCTATGCCTAAATTGCCCATTAATAAAAAAATGTATAGAAGTTGCAGATGCTTCATTCGATGAATTTCATGGGAGCGTTTTTATCGAGGAGCGGATCACTCCAAAAAATGTGTAAGTGACTTATAAACGAATTAAAAAAAGTCTTTTAGTAGGTTTAAGGCTAATCTGAAATCTAATGGTATTTTAAGTGCTTTTAAAGTCTTTAATATGACTTAGAGTGGCTTTTTAAGTCTTTCCAATGATATTTTTTATAAATAACAATAAGTATATAAATATATATAGCCAATATCTTTTAAAAATAATTAAAATGTTTCTGGAACTTCAAATTCCATCCTTAAAGAGGTAAAAAGGGTAAATTGTGTTTTTACTTTTTTAACAATATATTTTCAACTAAATGAGTTTTTAAAATAATTCTTTCGTCAAATTTTTGAAAATATTTATCTAAAAACCTCTCTAAAAACTGTATTTTTAAGTTTTTTACAAAATCTCTTTAACTAAGTGAGATTTTAACGCGGTTCTTTTATCAATGGGTTTTAAAAATAATAACCTAAAAATCAATTAACGGCTTGGAAAAATAGGATAGTAGGGATTTGTAGATTTTTCGAAATTCCACCATTAATAGGGGGTGAAATGTTGTTCCTTTGATACAATATGTGTCAGTGTTTGTTTAATTTTAATTCGCTTGGACGATTTTAACTGACTATGGGGGACTCTTAAGTATTTTGGGAAAAGTCTTTTGGGTGACTTAAGTTTTTTGAGGAATTTTAAGTGACTTTTAAGTCATCTGAAGCCTACTTATAGAGACTTTCAGTCATTTTTTTAAAAACTTTGGCTAGCGTGTACACAGACTTACGGGAGTTATCCGCTCCTCAGGATTCATTTAGTACGTAGATGTTAATAAAGCTGTTATCCATGACGTCTTTAAACTGTAAGAACAAATGGAACCATAAAACATCGTTTAAGTTAAAAAAGCTTGGCAGCTGGAGATGTTTTTTTTTATTTTAATTTGTTTGACGTTAGTACGGCTATGAGTACAAGTTTCTTTGTTTTAAATTTTAGGGTTAGAGATACCATATTAAAATATTTTTCGGCGTTAATTGGGACCCGTTGGAGGCCCACGCCCTTAGAAGACCAGTTGTTACGGCTACGCCTCTGGCAAGTATTTTATAGTTGATTGATTATTGTAATACCAATAGAGTACGTAACATATTACACATATGTAACAGAATTTTTCGTTTTCATTTCAAACATGATATTCAGAGATGCAGAACGCTGCATTTGGCGTTAATAAATGTTGTGTTTTTTTCCTTCAATTAGTAACGGGAAGTATATACGAGATGGAAGGAATTCGCGAACAAAATTATTATTTAATAGGTGTAGATAAAAAAAATCAAATGGTCCAAATGCTATTCGAGGGGCGTTATCCGCCCAACTCCCGTAACTGTAAAAGCTAGCAAAAGTCTTTTTAAAAAATTACTTATAGTCCCTATAAATCGGCTAAAGTCCTTCAGATGACTTAAAAGTCACCCAAAAGACTTAATAGTTCCCCAAAGTCAGTTAAAATTGTTCAAAAGAATTTAAATTCACTTAATTCCTATAGAGGATTTTAAAAGTCGCCTAAATTCAGTTAAAGATTTGGAAGTCACCAAAGTCTTCCAATTTTTTTTGCATAACTTGTTATTTATATTTTACAAAACGAAATGGGAAAATGAAAAATCTGAATTGTTAAAAAAGTAAAAACACAATTTACCAATTTTCACCCCTTTAAGGATGGAATTTCAAGTTCCAGAAATATTTTAATTATTTTTAAAAGCTATTAGCTATATATATTTTGGCTTTGAACATTGACATGGGTTTTTTTGAAGAAATACACAATGCCTATGGACAGGAAGCTGTATCGACCTTAACCCTTGATCCCGTTCTTCGAAATAGTTGGCAAGTTTGAAAAACCAGAGGACATACCTAATCAGCTGTCGCAGATGAAGACACAGAGAGTGTCGAAACGTCGGCAATTGATTTAAAATAATAAACAATCTTTCGTTCAAACAAGCTGTTGTATATTTTAAGAGTTTGATATGTAGTGGACGTGAAACGAACAAAACAGTTAATATAATTTGTCTTTGAACATTGACATGGGTTTTGACTATGGACAGGAAGTTGTATCGATCTTAAAAATTGGTCCCGTTCTTAGGAAAAATTAGCAAGTTTGAAAAAACAGAGGACATTCCTAATCAGCTATCGCAAAGAAGCCCTGATGAAGACACGGAGAGTGTCGAAACGTCGGCAATTGAGTTAAAATAATAAACAATCTTTCGTCCAAACAAGCTGTTGTATTATTTTAAAAGTTAGATACGTTTTGAAATACGTACGTGAAACGAACAAAACAGTTAATATATATTGGCTTTGAACATTGACGTAGGTTTTTTCGAAGAAATATGGACAGGAAGCTGTACTGACCTTAAAAACTTGGTCCCGCTCTCCGGAAAAATTGACAAGTTTCAAAAACCAGAGGACATTCCTAATCAACTGTCGCAGAGAAGTCCTGATGAAGACACGGAGAGTGTCGAAACATCGGCACTTGATTTAAAATTTTAAGAGTTAGAACACAAGATAATATATTATTTATTACTGAAGATGAATCCTAAGATTTTTTTATATTGTGAAACTAATCAATCAAAAATAATTTGCAAGTATTATGTTTATAATTTAATTTCAAGTTAAATTTGCTCTCCAGAGTGAAAAAAAAAACAAAAAAAAGGGATTTATTCTCGAGTCAATGATGTATAGAGTTGATTAAAAAATTATTTAAAAAATAAATAAATACATACAAATAAAAAAAATATAAATTATAGTTGCTTTAGAGCGAAAATAATGAAAAATCCTAACTTTGACTCTTCTAAATTTCACAACAGAAAAAGTGTTATGTCGTAAATTTCAAAATTATATATTTTTAGAAATTATGTATTACGTTTGTTATTAATAACCAGTATGTAGGTGAACCCACCTACAAAAATGTTTAATACGCAGCAGACTTAAAAGAGAAAAACTCGGTTATTTCAGTAAATTAAACACATCATAAGCAGCTTTTTTTCTGCTCAATACGATCAGAGCATGTGGAAGTGACTGAAATACATTTTCCAGCATTCACACTAGATTAATGAGACATGTTTAAGACTTAGACACGATTTTATTTTAATGCAAAATAAAAATGAACTGCTCTATTCGGTAAAGAGGTATAAATCTAGATCAGGACTAACTAAAAGGTTTAAGGCGACATAATATGCAACAATAGTATTTTCTCAATGTTACATTTACAAAACATGACATGACATAAGCAAAACCTAACAGGCATAAGTTATTTTTGCGATTTTCCTTTTAAAACTTGTGAGAATCCAAAAAAAAAATGGGAAAACCCAAAAAAAATTGAAAATACGCCAAGAAATACCCCAAAAATAATTGCAACCAAAGGAAAATAGTGAAAATACTAGAAAATTCTTTAAATATAAAGAAAATACGACAACAAATTAGAAAATACCAGAAAATACTTCAAAAATAGAGAAAATACAGAAAATAAAAAAAATGGTGTACAGACTTTTTCTCAGTGGAGTCCCCTTCGGAGAAAAGTGAATAAGTACTTAAAAGGTACCTAAAACTTTTCGATATGGATGAATAATTTTTAGTAATAACTGCACAGCCCTAAACTTTTCCTCTATTTTATACCCTTTGATGGTGGTGGGGGTTAAAACAAAATTGTATTCCATTAAATTTACTAGGTGTGTGAAAACCTCGGTGAAAACTAAAGATAGTATTTTTTACGTGATTCTAATTAAAAAAAAACGAGAAAAACCAAAAACATCTTAAAATTTAAACACCCTGTATCCCAACAACTAAGTCCCCTTTATTTTTAGAAGATATACTCCCAGGGGTGCGAGGACCATGGATGTTAATTTTTATTCTGAAATATTGAACCTTTTAGATTTTAAAACAAAAGGCCTGTGAAACTATAAGAAGCACGGTAGACTATCATAAATCAATTAAAAAATGTTCTTAAAATTGTGAATTTCTGGAGGAATTTCTTGCTTAAGGATAAGTCAAGCAAAAACAGTCAATGATCAAATGATCAGTTATTTCGATTCATTCAAAAGTTGTACCCAGAAGAACATGTTGTTTGAACCTATGTATGAATTTATTAATTTTATAAAACAAAATTATTTAAACATTTAACCATTAGGTTCTGTGTTATAGTTCGTTGTATTTTATTTAATTATTTTAAAATTTCTTAAAAATGTATACAGGGTGTTTAAAAAAAACGGGTCACTTATGAATCACTATTCTGCTCAAACCGCTTAACGTAAAAAGCTGTATTTTGGCCCACAGGTTGATAGTAGGATGTAGAGGTTCGACAAGAAGGGATTTTTCAAAAATCAAATTTCAAGAGGGTAAAACCGCCCTTTAAATTTTACAACATTTTTTATTTAAAAAACGGTTGTTTTCTTGGAAAAACGCGTGTATTTTATTAATTTATTTTACATTTCAAAATGTATACAGGATGTTTCACAAAATCGGGTCACAGATTAATCACAATTCTGCTCAAACCGCTTGACGTAAAAAGCTGCATTTTGGCACACAGGTTAATAGTAGGACGTAGAGATTCGATAAGAAGGGATTTTCAATTTTCTCAATTTTCAAGCGGGTGAAACCGCCCCTTAAATATTACAACATTTTTTCTTTTTAAAAACGGTTGTTTTTTTGGAAAAACGCTTAAACCCGTGTCTTTTATTTATTTTACATATTTTAAAATTCCTTAAAAATGTATACAGAATGTTTCAAAAAATCGGGTCACTGATCACGATTCTGCTCAAACCGCTTGACGTAAAAAACTCAATTTTAGCATACAGGTTGATTGTAGGATGTGGAGGTTCGATAAGAAGGGATGTTTCAAAAATCAAATTTCAAGGGGATGAAATCGCCCTTAAATATTACAATATTTTTTATTTGAAAAACGATTAGTTTTTCAAAAAAACGCTTGAACAAGTATATTTTATTTTTTACCTTTTTTTTAAATTTGTACAGGGTGTTCCAAAAAATTGGAAATGATTTATAAACAAAAATCTTCCAAGCCCCTGTTGAGAAAAATTTAAAGAAAATGCAACAAAAAACGTGGTTTATAAAGAGGTATTTAGTAAGGCGTTTAGCAGGTATGTGAAAAGTAAAAATTTTTCACGTGATTCTAAATAAAAAAAGTGATAAAAAAAGTAAAAACATCTTAAAATTTCAACACCCTGTATCCAATTAACTAAGTCCCCTTTATTTTTAGGAGATATACCCCCCGGGGGCGAGGACCATGGAGGCCCTGTATACTAAAACTAACTTGGTAGTTTAATTAATTGTGGAGAATGAAATATCACAGCAATGTACTACTGCTTTAATGTTGATTTTTAGTTTATTCTGAGATACTAGACCTTCTAGATCTTAAAACATAGGGCCTATGAAACTATAAGAACCACGGTAGACTCTCATTATATCCATTAAAAAATGTACTAAAAATTTGAGAATTTCTGGAGGAATTTCTTGCTTAAGAATATGTCAAGCAGAAAACAATCAATGATCAAGTTATTTGGATTCAGTCACCAGTTATACCTAGAAAAATATTTTGTTTAAAGTTATGTATGACTTTATTAATTTTATAATATTTAGCCATTAAGTTTGTGTTATTTTTTTATTTATTAAAATAGCAATATTTTAAATTATTTAATTACAAATTATTTTCAGCATAGCATACTAAAATCTCCAAAGACACATCTGCTGTTAAAAGCAACAGTATTTATAATCTAAGATAGAGAAAAGGTGCCTCTGCAGCTAGAGGCAGAATACATACAAATGTGCATATTTCAACGGTGATACATTCAGCCACTCCTTAGTAATATCCATTAAAAATAAAATTCCTTCTAAATGCGTAGCTATTGTCACTAGCTGGACAAATATAAATGGGAATAATATGTTATCTAAATAA
The DNA here is from genome assembly GCA_030620095.1 of Kuschelorhynchus macadamiae. Taxonomy (NCBI): domain Eukaryota; kingdom Metazoa; phylum Arthropoda; class Insecta; order Coleoptera; family Curculionidae; genus Kuschelorhynchus; species Kuschelorhynchus macadamiae. The sequence goes on from JAUTXW010004679.1 coordinate 1,042,432, forward strand.
AGTACATCACATATTCACATTATTGGCCAACATTCACAAATCTCATAACTTTTGGACGATGTCAAATTTCTGCTTGAAGTCCATGGCTTCTTTCTTGGGGTCAAATTTTTTCTTAGCTGCCAATTTGGCCCTGAGCTCTGCGGCCGTCATACTAAGATTCAACGTGCCATTTTCCTCTTTCTTTGCTGGAATGTGATTGTTGGGACTGGCATGATTACTCTCTTGTTTCCCATTGGAATTCGTGGGGATGATTGTGGTGCCATCATCAGGATCGACTACAAGGAGTTTGGTCTCTTCGGCATGTTGTTTTATTAGTTCAACAACTTGCTTGTGTGTCTTGTCCCCAATACTCTCTCCATTGACTTCCAAGATTCTATCGCCTTGTCTTAAGCCTGCAGCTTCAGCAGGAGATCCTTCGTCAACCTTGCCGATGTACTGTCCGGGTTTTCCCTTTTCTGCGTGCAGATTAAATCCGTACCCATCGAAATCATCTATTTTACGAATGTGGCATAGGCGCGCTTTCGAGTGGTTTCCGTTTAACTTTTCGGTCGACATTGTTTTTGTTTTATTTTTGGAAACAGCTATCCAAGGCTAACTATTGCACTAGTGACACTTAACACTGACCGAAGACACTTGCGAGGAAAAGGTCAAACGTCAAACGCGAACTGAGGAAAAAAAGGACATCGCGCTAACGCTCGCAGCCCACTCTTGGAACAGGTAAAACCACTGGCAAAACAGGTGCTCCGTGTTCGTATTTTTATCTGATGGGTCTCGAAAAATTTATTCGGATCGTACTCATATACCGACGATTTTCGATTCTATACGTTCACTGTTTACAGTTTACTGCGCTCGAAGCTAAAAGAGTTGAAATCTCGTTTTTGTTTGGTTCAGTGGAAGTGGTAAGGCGAGTGTGGTCGGTCGGACGGAGACCCTGTCCCCCGCCATTATTCTGGTACCGAACCATTCTTGTACCAGTGACGTAGTGTTTTTTTAATTCTTGGATAAATTTATTAAACAGGGGCGGTTTATATATATATATATATATATATATATATATATATATATATATATATATATATATACAGTGTGTCCCAGATTCGCTTCTCTATATAGGGATTTCGGATTCTATTATATCTACAGCAAAGGTTAAATGGGGAAAGTTTTAGAGGAAACTTATTGCATTCGATATCTGGCTTCAGATTTACGATTGATCAATAAGTTTGGGAAATATCGGCGAAAAACCGAAAATGGCGGATTTCGTTTTTCGCCAGTATATCCAGAACGGTAAATTTGACAGCTGTAAAATGTGACATTATTCGGACACATTTTTAAGACAAATAAGATGGCGTATACGACACGTCTTCATTGTTTTTTGTTAACCCGCAACCCGCATCAACTTTCATTTTTCTTATAACCGCCATATTGGATTTTTCGATTTTTGGAAAGTGCCTAAAATTTCCAGTCTAGTGATATCTCACAAGTGCATTAAAGATTTTGGTGTCATCAAAATATCACACTTCGTAAATTAGGTTTCAATCTTTTTAAAGGAGGCCATGATTTATTTGTCACAAGATTACATTAATAAGTAAGTAATGTATTGAACGCATTGAATTTTCAATACAACATGAACGTGAATAACGACTTAAAAAATCTAAGCTTTAACTACTTTGTAAGTGGTTAACATTAATTTACAAATCTGCAAAATGACGTCCATTTGCATCGAGACATTTTTGACAATTGGTGACTGTTTTTCGTACAACCCTGGTAAGTGTATTTCGGTTAATATTTCTTAATGTGTTTAGAACTCTTTGTCTCAGGATTTCTATGGTCACTGGGGGATCAAATTCATAGATTTCATTCTTCGTGTGACCCCAGAGGTAGAAATCCAAGGGCGACAGGTCAGGGGATCTAGGAGGCCAAGATATTGGACCATTTAAAGAAATTATTCTTTCGTCAAACTGCTCTCTTAAGAAGTTCCTGACTTGAATGGTATTGTGAGCCGGACATTCGTCTTGTTGAAACCAAGTTCATTTTAATTCATCTGGTATCGCAAAAGCTCTAGGTCCGTCTGCCCGTTTAGGTTGTAGTCAAACAAAAGTGGTCCAATAAGTCGATTTCCTGAAATTATTAATAATTTATAAATAGGTGCCCAACAGTCAAGGGCGGCAGGGTCGGCCGGGTGGTACTAGAAACTATAAATTATAAAGGGAAAATTATCTTTATTAAAAAGTAGATATTTTCTTTCCAAAAATAATTATCGAAACATCCCGTAATGAATGAGCTTGTATACAGTTGAAACCTATTCAGCTTTATTATGAAAAAGAAAAACATATTTGGGTAGAGGGAAGTAATAGACGTAATAAATTATTTTGTTGGTATTGCATATTAATTTCGGAAATACTAAATCAATTTATTTCAGTGATATAATAATCTTAAAGAAGTACATCGTGCCTTAATAAAACATAAAATATCTAAACAACAAACCCCTTGCGCTTTAAAATTTAAATTATTCGGAAAAACAGCTGAACGCATTTCTATAAATCATAATGAAAATCGAAAAATAATTCGACATTTGATTAATATGGTATTTTTTTCATAACGCAAGAACTAGGCTTCCCGGATAATAATAAATCATTAAATTCAGACAATCAAAATAATTTTAGAGAATTAGCTAAATCTGCAGAAAATTTAGATAAAGAGTTAATAAATGTATAGAACCCAATTCTATTTTTATAGCTTCTTCGAAACTACAATACAAAATGATTGAATAAAAATGTACTACAATATGGAAAAAGTAAGTCGACTGACTAGAGTAGAACGTTTCACTTTTTTTTTTATTAGATTATACTCTTTTAGTATTAAACGAAAAAAAAAAGATTATTATTTGACCATCATTTGGTGCCTATTTAAAAAAACATTGGTTAGATTAACTTACCAATGATCCCACACCAAACGTTACTTGCAAATCTGATCTGTAGACGTCTCTCTGCCACTTCGTGAGGATTTTGCACAGCCCAATGATGACGGTTGTGCCTATTAAACACTCCACAATTCGTGAACCTACTCTCATTGGACCACAAGACATGATTTACAAAATCAGGATTTTCATTACAACCTAGTATACCACTCACAGACCTGTGTCGTCGTCTTGGAAAACCAGTTTCCTTAAGTCCCTGTACTATTATGGGTTTGTATGGATGGTACTTATTCTTTTTCAAAACTCTCTGTACTGTTGATTTTGGCACATTAGTTTCCTGTTCTACAGTTCTTACCGATGCACTAGGGTTTTCTTTGATAGCTTGTAAAATGTTTCTGTCTCGATTTTCATTGTTATTATTGTATCTATCGCTTCTAGGATGTTCGAAGGCACCATGGTTAATTAAATTAACTACGATTTTCCTGAATTGGGTTTTATGAGGCTGCCGTCGTTCAGGGTACATCTCCAAATACCTTGCTGAGGTATGGTCGGCGTTTCTGTTTGATTGAAAGTACAGAGCTAACATGTCAACCTTTTCTTCTTTTGAATACGGAATGCCGGCCATTTTCTATAGGTTTTGACAATTTATATGTCAGATTTATGATTTTATTGGGATAAAAGCGTACCTACTACTTATTAAAACACAGCTTTGATACTTTCAACTATTTAACTTAACGTCAAGGTCAAAATCTAATTTTGTTACAGATAAATCATGGCCTCCTTAGAAAAGCATTGAGCTAACATTACTTTATATCATGGCCTCCTTAGAAAAAATTGAAGGCTCTTTCCGAAAATCGAAAAATCCAATATGGCGGCCATAAGAAAAATGAAAGTTGAGGCGGGTTGCGGGTTAACAAAAAACAATGAAGACATGTCGTATACGCCATCTTATTTGTCTTAAAAATGTGTCAGAATAATGTCACATTTTGGCAGCTATCAAATTTACCGTTCTGGATATACTGGCCAAAAACGAAATCCGCCATTTTCGGTTTTTCCCAATAAGATATTTCCAAAAACAATTGATCGATCGTAAATCTGAAGCCGGATATCGAATGCAATAAGTTTCCAAAATCTATAACTTTCCCAATTTAACCTTTGCTGTAGGTATAATAGGAGCCGAGATCCTTGTATAGAGAAGCGAATCTGGGACACACTATATATATATATATATATATATATATATATATATATATATATATATATATATATATATATAGACACTAATAAAAAATAAGAATAAACAAAGTGAATCTATATTTGAAAATTTTAATGAAGAGGATCCTAAATTTTTGTTAAATAAAATTAATAATTTCTTTTTGAATATGTGCCCTGATAGGTGATCGGCAGAAAGTGAACTATTGGACCATAAATGTATAAATGTAAGCAATGGTAGTGTCTTTTTATTGCCAGCCTCCAGTTTGGAAATTAGGGATTGTATAAACTCTCTTAAAAACAAAAAAATCAGTAGGTTTTGATATGTACCTGTTTCTTTGTTGAAAGGGGCTCAAAATTCTCTCTCGGAACCATTGGCGCATATGGTTAATCTTTCTTTCAGGACAGGAGTTTTACCGGATGCACTAAAGCGTGCTGTGGTAAAGCCAGTGCACAAAAAAGGTAACAAAGATCAACTGAACAACTACAGACCCATTTCACTTCTATCCAATATAAGCAAAGTGTTTGAAAAATTAATATATACAAGATTAATAAATTTCTTAGAAAATAAAAATATTGTTTCTCATAGGCAAAATGGGTTTCGAAGGGGAAAATCCACTAAAAGGGCTACATATCAGGCATTACAAAAAATTACTGAGACTCTGAATGGAAATCAAGTCACAGCAACAGTGTGCTTGGATTTATCAAAGGCGTTCGACAGTGTGGATCATGGTGTCTTGTGTAGAAAGTTATAGCTCTACGAAATTCGGGGTCTTGCATTGAGACTTATAGAGTCATACTTGGACCGACGGCTACAACGTGTAGTGGAGAGGGACAAGAACGGTACCTAAATACAATCTGAGGAAGACGCTATCGAAAAGGGAGTGCCTAAGGGTTCCATTTTAGGCCTCTTTTTATATATTCTCTACACAAATGATGTCACAAGGGATATGGTTCTGTTTGCGGATGATACGTCCTTGATTTGTAGGGGGGAGGATGCTATTGAGTGTGGGATCCAGGTGGAACAAGGCCTTTCTTTGCTCAGTGAGTGGTTTTTGGCAAACAATTTCGGGCTAAATGTAGACAAAACACAGATACTACTTCACGGTAATAGAACTGACCACAGTATAGCAGTTAAACATAAACAGCAGACTTTGAAAAATGTTGAAAATCTCTCGTTCTTGGGCATCAGAATGGATGGTAGGCTTGACTGGAAGGCACAGGTTAGTGCTTTAGCCACGGACATGGGCAAATACTGTTTTTCTTTACGGATTATACGTGAAAATGTGAACCAGGCGGCGGCTATCCACGCCTATATACAATTACGTATTAGGTACGATAAAATTTTTTGGGTAAATTCAGTGTAGTCAAATAGAGTACAAGTACTCCAAAAACGCTGTATACGAGCAATATTTCAACTGAAATTTATAAAATTATAACAATATATGGTCTAGGTGTGTATGACTGTGTGGTTTTCATTTTTGACGATCCTTCTCTCTTTCAGGATTTGGAGCCTCAGCACGCATATAACACTAGAAACAGACACAATCTAAAGGCTGATAAACAAAACTTTACATACATCCAAAAAAATTTTACTCATTTTGTTTTGAAAATTTGGAATAGGCTACCACAACAGTTAAGAATCCAGAATTCTAAGGTAATAAAAACCAAACTTTTAGGGTTTTTAAAAACTAGAGCATATTACAGTTTTGAGGAGTATTTTGGGGACACTCAACTGGGGGACATTGTATAGACTCGTGTAAGCTTGCTTTGTGTGTTTCAAGATTTGATATTTCCTCCTTTTGTCAGAGTGTAATTGTAAAATATTTTAAATTGTATATGTTTTTTAAACTTTGATTTTAGATTCTAAATGTAGGTAATATGTGTATTTTATTGTATGACACGATCCACACCCACTTTGTGTACATGTACTTTTTTGTATTTGTTGAATGGATCAAATAAAGATTTAAGTAAGCAAGTAAGTATATATATATATATATATATATATATATATATATATATATATATATATATATATTATTCAACTTGTTTCTTAATTCCGATATATATATATATATATATATATATATGGACTGGACTTCTTTCTTGGGTATACGTTTTATTTGCAAAATTAAACACAATAAAATTAACATGACGTTTCGCCTATTATAGTAGGCTTTTTCAAAAATTGCTCATTCCTTTATTTTTTTTGGTATATGTAACGCTCTTCTTTACATATGTGGTTAAGGTAAACTTCTCTGCATTTATCTTACTAAATCTTCTCCTAAAGAAAAAAATTGAAATTATTTATTTTATTTTAAAGTTACTGGATGTTATGAGTGTCTCGCGACGAAAATGATCTTGGCAGCGAAATTCATTTTACTGTACGTAATAACGTCGTTTATTTCCGTAGAGTATAAAAATTATATTATAAATAATCAAAAATGCGGATTAGGTTAGGTTAGGATTGGTTAGGCTTGATGTAGTTTTGAAAATATTTTTTTTAACTTAGGAGAATAAAAACATCTTGGCAACACTACGTAATTTGATAATTTTTAGGAAGTTTCAGCACTGCAATGTTTGGGAAATGTCTTGATTTTTAATAATTTTTAATGCGATTCTTGCTCTCAAAAGTGCTTCATGCTAAGATTTTTTCTTTTAACCTGTTCTATAGCAATAGGGCTTTCTACTATATGTATAGCCAGTATGTAAAATCTAATTTTAATGTTAAGGTCAAAGTGTGTTTGTTTTTCGCAAGAAGTTATCGATACTAATTGCAAAGCACCCTGAAGAAGGTAATAATCATTACCGAAAGCTTGGCGTAGCTTAAAAGCAATTTAAATCTAGCCCTAAATTAGGACGGATACCCCAATAATTAGGTTACTTGTTGTTCAACTAGTCGGTCAAGACTACCCTTCTCTAATATATATATATATATATATATATATATATATATATATATATATATATATATATATATATATATATATATATATATATATATATATATATATATTTCAAAACATTTTAATGAAAGTCAAAGTGTGTTTGAGGGTTATTCAAAGCACCCTGAAGAAGGTAATAATCATTGAGTTCATTTTAAGGCTTAAAAAAAAATTTTATATAAACATATGTCCTAAACCTCTTTAATATATATATATATATATATATATATATATATATATAGTGTTATATATATATATATATATATATATATATATATATATATTATATATATATATGTGGGATACCATTCGAAAAAAAAATCTAGATATCTTTGTGAAATTTGGTACATATTTTGTACGTATCAAGATACATTTTCTGCTGTACCACATTTTTTTAATTTTCACCAATTGCATATTTTTGAAGAAAAAATGTTACGCCACTGGCATTTTTTCATTTGGATATTTTGGGTAGCCTGGTGATTTTTACATGAAAATTACCTCTCGCGTTTTTTTCGTCAGATGTATCGTTTAAAAATTATTTAGCAAAATGTCGGAATTTTTGTAGTTTTCTTAAGCAAAATTGGCTATGTACGAATGACCATTGTGCCAAATATCTTCTAAACCGTAGAAAGTATCGAATTGTGGTAAGTGACCAAAAAGTTAGGAAGCAGAATAGGGAATTTGATATTTTAAGTAAAAACATGCAGTGGCGTCGCTAAAATAAAATAAAAATAAAATAAATGTTTACCACCCGGTATCTCAAAAGTTATGAGGTTTACGACATATGTTCATATGAAGTTTTTTTCTTAAAATGTCCCCAGTCCGTTCGCTACTGTCGTTCTGAAAAGAACAGTTTTGCTGACGTCAGTCTCTATTCGGACGCGAGAAATAAAGCTTCGAAGAAAGAACGAACTGATTTGACTGACTGACTGAAGCTGACCAGTCGAATCAGTTTCGTTCGACACGACACTATGTTAAGTGTGTAATTTTTATGAATGTTGACGTATTATTTATTTGTTTTTAAGTGTGCTTGTTGTAAATGTGATTTGTGTAGAAGAAAACTAACTTTGGAGGATAAAAAAAATCGAAAATTCTTTCTTTTGACATAAAAATTACCGATGAAGACCAACCCTGAATGGTCGAAACGTCTAAGACACCAACATTAAGAAAAATGAAATAAAGTTATTTAATTTCATCTTTTCTCTTGAACTACAAATATCCTAAAAAAAAAACAAAATTTGAATATATATATATATATATATATATATATATATATATATATATATATATATATAGCCTATGGGAATGACCTGGTAACATTTTGGTAAAAATCCAATATGGCGAAACGAAATGGAGGCCTAGTGAAATAATAAAAAAATTAATACCAAAAAACAACTTATCCAATTTATCTCAAATTGTGCACAACAATCAAGTATTATGTAGAAATCAGCTGGGGTAAACTTTTAGTATAAATCCAAGATGGCGAAACAAAATGATGGCTTGATAAAATATTTAAAAATTCAGCCTGGAAAAACTTTCTAATGGATTGATTTCAAATTGTGTGCCATCCCTAATTGTGGTATGGAGATAAATTAGTAAAATTGTGGTACTAATCCAAGATGGCGGAACAAAATGGAGGCCTAATAAAATGTTTGTAATCGTGAAAAAAATTACCCTTTCAGGTTTTACATATATTTACGTTTTAGCGTCCCTAGATGCCAAAAAATATGTTCTATTAATTCCGTCGGTCTGTCTGCCTGTCAGTTCGCGGCATAGCTTAAAAACTACTCATCAGATTGACCTCAAGTTTTAGTCAAAAATTAACATATGGGAATGACCTGGTAAGAATCCAATAAGTCGGAACAAGATGGCGGTCTAGTGAAACTTAAAAAAAAAAAATAACTAAAAAACTAATTATCCAATTTACAATAAATTTTGCACAAAAATGTGTTACATAGGAATGAGCTGGTAACACTGTTTGGTATGAATCCAAGACAGTAAAACAAAATGGCGGTCTAATGAAATATTTAAAAAAATCTGCCTGAAAAATCTACTTGTTAGATATTTCAAATTTTGTTCAAGTAAATGTAATAAAGAGACTAACTGGTAAATTTGTGGTACAAATTAAAGATGACAAAATAAAATGGCGGCCAAATAAAATTTTCAAAAAAATCAATGTAAAAAAATCTTATTCAATTGACTTTTGCAGAAAAACTGAATGTGATATAGGGTTATACTGATACGAATTTAACATGACGTAACAAAATGGTGATATGTGTCAATGTAAAAACCACTGGTTGAATTTATTTTAAATTATTGATACAATATTGATAGGAATCCAATATGAGGGAACAAAATGGCGCCCAATAAAAATGTTTGAAAAGACAATAATGACTATGTACTGAGCTAAATTGGGCCACACTTCCCTATTCCTAATAAAAGTAAAGATTCATAGCGAAGGAAGTTCCGGGTAAAGGAAATTTACCGATTTTTTAATTATAAATTTGTAACCATTAACAATCATTCACACGTAATCTCGAGAACTGTAAGTTTCTATTCATGATGTGATTATGAAATAAATCAATAAAACAATGAGTCACAAGACGTTAATTAATTTTTCCCCAGGGTAATTTGCAGAAAAAAGCTATCTAACTATGTAATTGCTTTGATGAGCGTTTACCTAGAAGTAATTCAGATGTGAAGGCCTTTAATTGAGTATAACGACCTTGAGAATCCGTAAGAAACTGATGAACCTGCTTGTTATCCCAACATCTTCATGTAGCAAAAGTAACAAATAGTACAATTACATATCAGTGGCTGTCCAAGGTGAAATTAAGAACAAAGTAACAAAGATGTTATATCATTAGAAAAATAATAATTCACATTTATAAAAAATCAATGCTAAGTGACCGTGCTATATAAAGGGAGATACTATGGGGGTTTCAGCCCCGAGCCCCGCGGCTTTGGGGCCCTGACAAGGTTTGTTGTGTTAGATTGATTTAAATAAACAATATATTCGAATATTCGTTAAATTTGATGGACCGGTAGAGTGTAAATTAATATAAGGAAGATTAACACTACAAATTATTGATTTGGCACCATTTGATAAAGCAGAATTTTAAAATTGGAGATAACAGTGTAATTAATTATTTTTAACAATTCTTGCTATATAATGGATTATTTTTAGTGAACAAAGTACATCTCCGATATTTTTGTTTAAGGCGTTCTCATGGGGTTTACCTCAAAAAAAAATTAATTTGGGGTGTTTTCGAATTTTCTGAAAATATGAATCTTCTCTGAAATAAAAAAAATATTTTCGCTTTTAAAAATCTGTTTTTCGCTATAAAACCGAACGTATAGTCAAAATAATTTTCTTTTACAAAACAAATAAAACAAATCTGGCGTTTTACACTGTTTTAAATACAACTTGGGAATTTTCGATTTTTGCTTTCAGGGGCTGTTTCATTTCCTGATAGAAACTCCATATAAAGAAAAGGGTTGCTTTTATATAGAAAAGATGTTAAATTTGCCTTTACCCAGAACGGCCCTCGTACAGAATTCCACTACATACAGGGCTTTTATTTTGTTTTGACACATGGTTGCAGCTTTATGCTGTAGGAGATTCAAATAAACTTTAAATATAAAAGATTTTTTGTATATTATCTTTTGAGAGTATGAAAATTTTAAAAAACCATTAGAGAGATAGAAAAGAAATTAGAAAGATTAGAAAAATATACATAACCTATAGTTTTTTAAATGGGACACCCTGTATATTATAGTACGAAAGCTTTTACCGCTGAAGTCAATTAAGAAATCATGGTTCTTGGGTTTAGACTGTGTCAAATTGGAATTAATTGCCGACGTTTCGTCTGTGATTGCACGAGGCACCTTCAGGGATCTTCACTGTACGACATCGAAACACTGAAGTGAATATTCAGTGTTTATTTCCTTTAGCCATGCGTGAATCGCGTTAAAATTTTACCAGTATATCCCCGTTTTAGACTTCATTTTTGTACAAAATTTCAAGTTAATTAGATAAGTAGTTTTTTTGGTACTGAATTTTTAAACATTTCATTAGGAGGACATAATTAGGCTCATTTGATAAGAGATTTATTGACACTATTTTTTTAACATTTTGTATGGCCTACATTTTATTTTGGTTTTATCAATTTTTCCAAAGCTTAGTGTTACGGAAATAAAAATTATGTATTTCTGTTTTTAAGGGCTGTTTCATCCCCTAGGGCTACCTTGTATATTGAAAAATAAACCTAACCTGTCTAATCGTTTAAAAAATATTTTAGTTTTTAGGGGAGTTTCATATCTCTAGTTATGGACAGAGGGGCAAAACATGGATTTTTCCATGACCAATTTGAATGAACATTTCAGGGAATAATCAGTATATTGCCGGAGCGGTCCCATAGTAGACATATCGAAAAAAAAAATGTTAAAAACAGCGAAATGGTGCCATTCTGAACTGTTTACACGACAGGACATATATGCGTTCACCAATCTATCAGGAAAAAAATCGGTAAGCTTCCTTATTCGGAACTTCCCTCGTTATGATTTTTTCCATTGTTAGAAATAGTGAAGTCTGACCCAATTTAGTTCAGTACATAGACACAGTATATATGTGTTACATATACTGTCTTTTCAAACATTTTTATTGGGCGCTATTTATAGGGATTCCTACTAATATTTTACCAGTGTCTTTCTACCTATGCCACACTTGACTTTTGGGAATAATTTAAAATAAATTCAATAAATAGTTTTTACATTGACACATACCGCGATTACGTGATGTTGAAGTCGAACCAGTTTATCCCATTTTCACATTTAATATTTCTGCAAAATTGAAAGTCATTTGAAGAAGATTTTTTTAGGTTGATTTTTCAAAAATTTTATTCGGCCGCCGTTTTGTTTTGTTATCTTAAATTCGAACCACAATTTTACCAGTTTATCGCTATATCACATTTAATTCTTGCACAAAAAAGTAGTATTTTCAAGCTGATTTTTTAAATATTCTATTAGGCCGCTATTTTGTTTTACTATCTTGGATTCATATTAAAATGTTACCAGTTCATTCCTATGTAACACTTGATATTTGTGCAAAATTTAAGATAAGTTGGATAATTAGTTTATTTAGTAATGATTTTTTTGACATTGTTCTGCCATATTGGATTTTTACCAGAATATTACCAGATCATCTTCAAATGACCGTTAATTTTTTATCAAAATTTGAAGTCAATCGGGTAAGTAGCTTTTAAACTATGCCGCGAACAGACAGACAGGCTGACAGACGGACCGACGGAATTTTTTGTCATCTAGGGACCCCTCTCAGGTTTTACGTATCTTCACGTGAAGATACGTAAAACCTGAGAAGGTGATTTTTTTTCACGATTACAAACATTTTATTTGACCGCCATTTTGTTCTGCCATCTTGAATTAGTACCACAATTTTACTAGTTGACCCCTACACTACAATTAGTTATGGCACACAATTTGAAATTAAGTAGTTTTTTCAGGCTGGATTTTTAAATATTTTATTAAGCTGCCTTCTTGGATTGGTACCAATATTTTACCAGTTAGTACAATATAATACTGTGGTGTTTGTGCAAAATTTGAGATACATTGGATAAGTAGTTCTTTAATAATATTTTTTTTAACTTTTCACTAGGCCGCCTTCATGTTCCGACATATTGGATTTTTCCAGAACATTACCAAGGGATCCCTATATGACCCTTAATTGTTGATCAAAATCTGAATTCAATCGGGTAAGTGGTCTCCATGCTATGCCGCGAACTGACGGACAGACAGACGGAGCGACGGAAGTGATAAAACACACTTTTTTGGCATCTAGGGACACTAAAACGTAAAAATATGTAAAAGCTGAGAGGGTGATTTTTTTCACGATTATAAAAATTTTATTTGGCCGCCATTTTATTCGGCCATCTTGAATTAGTACCACAATTTTACTAGTTGATCTCTATACCACAAATAATTATGACACAATTTGAAACCAATCCATTAAGCAGTTTTTTCAGGCTGAATTGTTAAATATTTTATTAAGCCGCTATTTTATTCCGTTATCTTGGATTCGTACCAAAATGTTACCAGTTCATTCTAGCATAATACTTGCAGTGGCAGCTCGTGGTCAACTTTTCAGGGGGTCAATATCATCATATACCGGGTGGTCCTTTTAAAGTGTTACAAAGCGATATTGAGAAAACGGCTGATTGAAAATACATGAAATTTCTGCAATGGGTCGTTGGGAGACATTTTTTGACGAAGTAAGTAATGTTTTAACCCTTTCCACTGTTTAGGGATGGGGGGTAACTTTTAAATGTTAAGTGGAAAGGTGCAGTTTTTTTCCAGATTCGTAATCTCCAGAAAAAACTATGTTATAATCAATGAATAATTTAATGTCAATGTCAATGTCACTACTAAATTCAACAAAATTAAAAAGAAAATCAACAGAAGAAAAAACTGATATTAGGTAGGTACATGATTTTATTTTATCAGATGTTCAAAATGAAGACCATTTTGTTCTAAACATTTATCAACTCTCTTTCGAAAAGAATTCCGCACTCTGAATAATATATCTGGGGTGATTTCACGAACTGCACGCGTAATCCTTTCTCTCATGTCTTCGGCTATAGTTGGAGCAGTCACCACTTTTTAGGGGTGGGGGGTAACTTTTAAATGTTAAATAGAAAAGTGCAGTCTTCTTTCCAGATTTGTAATCTCCAGAAAAAAACTACGTTATAATCAATGAATAATTTAATGTCAAAAATTAAAAAGAACTTCAACAGAAGAAAAAACTGATATTAGGTACATGATTTTATTATAATAGGTGTTCGAAATGACAACCATTTTGTTCAGAAGCATTGTCGATGTTGTTATTGGACCTTATTTTTTCAATGGTAATCTTAATGGACAGCGATACTGCGATTTCCTTCGAAATGACTTACAAAGATTGATGCCAAATATTCCACAGCAACAACGTGAAGCAATTTGGTTTCAACAAGACGGCGCACCACCACATTACTGTCGAGAAGCACGCGCTATGTTGAATGACACTTACCTTAACAGATGGATTGGACATGGGGGACCAGTAAATTGGCCTGTAAGATCGCCAGACTTAACCCCCCTTGATTTTTCTTGTGGGGTTTTATCAAAGAAAAAATCATGGTGACTGCTCCAACTACAGCTGAAGACACGAGAGAAAGGATTACGCGTGCAATTCGTGAAATCACCCCAGATATCTTATTCAGAGTGCGGAATTCTTTTCGAAAGAGAGTTGATAAATATTTAGAACAAAATGGCCGTCATTTTGAATATCTGATAAGATAAAATCATGTACCTAATATCAGTTTTTCTTCTGTTGATTTTCTTTTTAATTTTGTTGAATTTAGCGTAGTGACATTGACATTGACATTAAATTATTCATTGATTATAACGTAGTTTTTTCTGGAGATTACGAATCTGGAAAAAAACTGCACCTTTCCATTTAACATTTAAAAGTTACCCCCCACCCCTAAACAGTGGAAAGGGTTAAAACATTACTTACTCTGTCAAAAAATGTCCCCCAACGACCCTTTGCATCCCTAGAAATTTCATTTATTTTCAATCAGCCGTTTTCTCAATATCGCTTTGTAACACTTTAAAAGGACCACCCGGTATACAACACAAAGGGTCATCTGAAAAAATCAGACACACGAAACAACAAAACGTCTTTGATACTTTGCAACCGCAAGTCCAGGCAGATAAATCGTACATATTTTTACAAAAATAAGGATTTACTCCTTTGTCTTTACCTTTACTTGTTTGCTTTGCTTAAATTTCGGCAAAGGTCGACTACTGGTCTTAAATTTGAGTCGTTTCTCAAAGTTCAGCTCTCCAAAATAATTGAAAACGGCTTTTAAAGTCTACCTGTAGGAAATTGAAAATTTGATATATAGAGGACTGTATTGGGTAACTTTAAAACAATAAAACAATGGTAACTAGCAAAATTAAATAATTGATGGAAGGAAACACAATCGCTTACCTATCACATTAGAACCGACTAGTTTCTGTAGTTGGGTTACTCAATTCACCCTAAAAGACCATCACACTACATTAATCTTGCCATCTTTCCAGTTTTCTCGGGAAACCGATCCGAAAATACGTGCCGGCCGGCTAAGCGAACCAGTTCCGGTATCACATGTGGTTTGTACAGGGTGTCCCATTTTCGTAGGTTTTACGGGGTTTCCAGCTTATGAGTAGAGATAGAGAGATGCGGTTTTCGCGACACGGTGCTACTTTTCGATGAAACTAAAGAGGCCGCAAACAGATTTGCCCTAACCATTTTTTTCCGTGCTACAGGGTGATTTTGAAAATTTGTCATTTTCGGACACCCCCTGTAACTCAGCTATCGTAAAATATATTTAAAATGTTTCAACTGGTATTTATAGATTTTTTCACGTAGAATTCAGTGGCATACTCAGATTTTTGCTGAGAGTCATAGTTTTTGACATATTGGTATAACCTACTATTTTTTAAATGGGAGACCCTATATATTATTTTTTCATCTTATTCTTCGTGTCGAGAGCTTTTCAAAAATATACCATAAGTCATATTTATTTTCATAAATAACATGAAAAAATGCATTTTTCTTTAAACGGATTTATGGCATAGCAGATCAATCGAAATAAGAGAAGGTGGCTGTGGTAGCCATGGCAACGCCAACAAAAATATGATCAGGCAGCCATTACTGCTGTCATTTTTGGCATTATTGCGTTTAAATTTTTCTTGACGTCTATTATAATTATTGTTTTTAATATGGCTCAGAATCAAAAATTTGAATATTTTGAGAAATATGATATGAACGCGTGTTTTATATTGTCTAATGAAGATGCAGATCAGGCGGCAGAGCTTTATCTGAACAGGTTAGTTCTTTTTTATTTTCCTGCATTTTGACTTTATTGGTTCGCTTTATTTTATCTTAGATATCCCGAGAGAAGACAACCAGAAAAAAGAATTTTTCAAAAAATTAAAAATAATCTTTGCCAATATGGATCTTTTAACAAGCCTCGATCGCGAACTTACAATAAAGCCAACGAAGAATCTGAGGTCAACGTTTTAGCCCTCGTTCAAAATGTTACCAGTTGAAACATCTTGCAGGAAAATAGCGAAGAGGCAGTGTACCGAAAACCAAAGTGCAGAAACTTTTGAAAAAGCACAAATTCAAACCCTATAAATACAAACTTGTGCATCATCTGCATCCTGGTGATGCAGAGCGCAAGAGTTCTGCAATTGGTTTATAAATATGAAGGCAGAAGATATCGATTTTGAAAAAAAGATTATTTGGTCAGATGGGCACATTTTACTAGTTCAGGGATTTTAAATAGACACAACAGGCGATTTTGGAGTCAAGAAAACAACCATGTTATTTTTCCTAGGGAGCGTCAGGGCAGATTTGGATTCAATGTCTCCTGTTTTATTTTCAACCGAAAAATAGTTTACCAAATATATGAAGGTTTTTTTCGATTGAATCGTGCGAATCCTAGAAGACGCATTAGGAATTTTGGATGATGTTCCCTTGGCTCAACTAAATAGGATTTATTTCCAGCAAGACGGAGCTCCAGCCCACAATGCCAGAATAAGTCAAAACTGGCTTAACGACCATTTTCCTGGAAGATAGATAGGAACACACGGACCTGTTCGATGGCCACCACGATCCCCTGACCTCTCAGTTTTAGATTTCTTTTTGTGGGGTTATTTAGAAAACAAGGTTTATGTAAGGCGATACGAAAACTTAGAACAACTAAGAATGGCCACCGAAAACGCTTTTGCAGAGGTACAAAGACAGTCATTTACAATAGAAAATGCATTAAAAAGAATTTTTAAAGTTTGTCACACTTGTAGGACACATAATGGTCTACAATTTGAACAATATTTGTAGTTTTAATGAAATTATAATTATTACCTTTTACCTACTTCCTAATTTTTTCTGATGCTGTTACTTTGTTATTTCGTTAATAAATATTTGTTAACTTTTTCCATGGCTCCACAGCCAACTTCTCTTATTTCGATTGATCTGCTATGCCATAAATCCGTTTAAAGAAAAATGCATTTTTTCATGTTATTTATGAAAATAAATATGACTTATGGTATGTTTTTGAAAAGCTCTCGACACGTAGGAAATATGAAAAAATAATATATAGGGACTGTATTGGGTAACTTTAAAAAATAGTAGGTTAACAATAAAAAACTATGACTCTAGCAAAAATTAAATAATTGATGGAAGGAAAAAATCTATAAATACCAGTTGAAACATTTTAAATATAACGATAGTTTCTGAGTTGGGTTCCGAAAATGACAAATTTTCAAAATCACCCTAAAAGACCGGAACATTAATCTTGCCATCTTTAGTTTTCATCGAAAAACCTGATCGAAAAACCGCATCTCTCTATCTCTACTCATAAGCTGGAAACCCCGTAAAACCTACGAAAATGGGACACCCTGTACAGTACTGTCCTCAAATGCATCCTGACCTGCGTGAGCCAGGGAGTTTCTTGCGTATTCTTAACGAATCACAGGGTTGCGATTGTGTATTTGAATACGAAAGGAAATAATTTAGAAAAAATTGAAAATTAATTATTAATTGATTTGTTCTGAAATTAATGAACAAAAAAAAGAAGAAAAGTAAAATAAAACAAAGTTACACAAACACTACCTTTCTTTGAAACATTAAACCCATCAACTGACAAAAATATTAAAGTTTCCTCGGCGCGACTGTTGACCGAAACGTTGCCAACGTAAGCCGATATTACCTATGCGCCCCTGTGAAAATTTGATCGGGAACACTCGGGAAAAACTCGCCTCCATTTATAACCATGAGGTGAACGCGGGCGCCAGCCGTCATCGATGCCAACGAAACGAAACCTCCGGACATCGCGGTGCGAGGGATCGATAGTGTGTCGTGGAATTAAGTCAACGAGTTAATACGCTTAGAATAATAGAGGAAATTTTTAAAAAAATTGATAAAATATAAATTATGTATTATTTTATTTATTTGTTTCTGTTTGGACATATTTATTGAAGGGTCATTAACCATATGACCTAATGGGGGAGCCGCCACTGAATAGTTGATGTTTATGCAAAACTTGAGATAAATTAGATAAGTTATTTTTTAATAATATTTTTTTTAACATTTCACTTGGTCGCCATATTGGATTTTTTCCAAAATGGTACCAAGTCATCCCCATATGACCCTTAATTTTTGACCAAAATTTGAAGCCAATCGGGTAAGTAGTTTTTTAGCTGTGCCGCGAACAGGCAGACAGACAGACCGACGGAATTAAAAACATCTAGGGACCCTGAAAACTAAAAAGTGAAAACTAATATTTTAATTCGTCTAAAAAATTTTACTCTGCAAGCTCGGCGCCAAAGTAATAAAACCATCAGCTAAGAAAGACATTATACTCATGGTATTAGACATCAAAACAATAAATAGGTAAATATACTAAGTAATTAACAATAGAAAATAAATTTTCACTTTTTAGTGCATTTTTTTGAAGTCGGTATTATTTTTTTTATATAAATTTTTTTAAGGAATTTTTGCTTGAGATTTTCAGTTTCGAAATTTCTATACGATTCAATCTAACACAAACTATCGACTTATGTGGCGTCTTAAATGGATCGGTCTGCACTCTGCAGTCTGATTTGCCGGGCCAATAGTACTGCCCACGGCCTTTGATTTTCCAACGACCTTGACAAATGCAAGCATGACGATATGACCCCGCAGTTATACAACTGTTCGGTCGAAGGAGAAGCTCCTGGCAGCGTTGCCGGTTCTACTTACTAACCCTAATAGATCTTTATAAGTTTGAATTTAAACCTATTTAGCTTATGTCAGCTTTAAAGAAATGAAAGGAAACTTACTACATGTACTTGACGCTTTATTCTGGTACATCTGTGTAATAAAATTCCACGGAACGAATACTTAAAACTATGGCAGGGCAACATAGCTTTGTATGGATCCTGTTGCATTTATATATTCTATGCTACGTTGTCAAGTTTTCTTTTTTTATTTATATTTTTACCTTTTATTATCAAAATTAGGATTTTCTAACACAAGGAAATAGTTTTTTTCGCATTTAGAGTAAACTCTTCTGGAGTGACAGTCTGTCTATTCGCTATTCTCTGTTTGGGACTTTCTTTTACATACAAGACGCTCTTCAGGAGACATTGAAAGTTTAGATATGGTGGCAATTGTCCGAAATTACATTAAGTTACGCCCTAAACACGTTTATCATGCTTGCTATAAGAACGGTAAATGTACAACCTTTTTAAAAGAAATATAGACCATTATTCTTTGCAAATGACCATGATAACTCGGAATAGAACTGAACTTATCATCACATCTCATAATACCACTTTTTTTAAAGGCCCCATTTACAGAGCTATAAAAGCTTTTCATATGCTGCCCAATCAAATTATGCAAATTGAAAATATAGGAAAATTTAGAGAGCACACCATTCAATTTCTACATGCCAGATGTTTTTATTCTTTTACCTTTGGTGAATAACATATTTTTTAAAATGTAATTGTCATATTCTTAATAATGGAAATATTTTAAATGAATACTTGAGATATCTTAAGGGTGTCGTAGACACCACTATTTTTGACTTTGCTTTGTGATTTGTTTCATGTTGGCAATTAAAGGAGATTATTATTAAGTACATCTGGTATTAATTTAAATAACTGCAATAGTTGTGTAATTAATCTTTACAATAAATAGTTTGTAATGCTGTATTTTAAACAAAAATAAACGTAATTTCTTTTCAGAATCCACAATGGTGTTGTCTAGGCAATTTTTCGCTCGAGTTGGCTGAAATATTGTTTATTTCAAACCGTAACTCTCAAGAATGTCATATGTTTGCCCCAACATTTTGTTTATTAGAGCCCAGTTCGCTTAATATTCCATCAAGAGAAGCGAAAAAGGTGTCAAGATTTCCTGATGGAGATTGGTATACTACAAATATATTAATATTCATGTTTCTTAAACAAATACCAATACATTTAGGTTGTATCTTGTATTTATTATACTAGAGAGAATTCCTAAATATTCTTAGAAGTATATCAAGTCTTATGATATAGGTTTATCAGTTATTGGTTTTAAGATTTTTTGATGAAAATACAACTTATGGAATAATCACCATATAACCCCCCCCAGAAATTAATTGTTGCTGTGGGTTTTAAGAAGTCTAAATAAACATTTATTTTAGAAAATAACCACCTTGTAAACATACTCTATAAATATTATATTAATAATAGGTTTGTTTGTCTGCAGAAACATTCAGAATCTTATTCGCAGAACTTGTTAGCCGTGTATTTTAAGTTCACACTCTTAAAAAGACTACATTTGGAAGTTTTTACCATGCTAAAATGATTTATACTAGCGCGTTAAAAAAATACAGGGCATCAAATGTACCTCTGATATTTTCGAAAAGTGACCATAAATCTTGAAATCTTTTCCTTATATAAGGTGAATTTTGAAAATAAAAAATGTGTTCCGTTTAAAAAAATGTGGGTTTCGTTTGTGTGGCCAACCCTGTAAAATCGAAAATAATTTTAGGTTGTAGCTCTCAGCAGTCCCTTCAACTTTCGTATAGCTTTTTTTTCTAGTTCCCACAATAACCGAGCTATTGGACTTGAAGGCAGTGTTGGACCACCCTGTAAATAATGACTACACGAGATCACAAAACCCAAAAAAACGGTAAATTTTCTTTAGCCGGAATTTCCCTCGTTAAGAACATTTTCTTTTATTAGGAATAGTGAGATGTGACCCAATTTAGTTCGGTACATAGTCATTAAGTAAAATACATATACTCTCTTTTCAAACATGTACAGGGTGATTCACAGTGGATGGAACCTTAGACGTTTCTGGAGAATGGGCGGATGGATCTTTTTAAAATTTCGCTTACAGTTATAAATGACTTTGGTCTACCGTTTTAAAATATTTTCAGGCTTACAGTGTTGCCGCTTCTACCCAAAACAGGTGGCAACATCGCTATTTCAAATGAAATACTCTTTGTTTTTTCACTTTTTCTGAAACTACACGTGTTTATGAGCAACTTTTCTGAATACTTCCATATACCTATCTGTAGCCGTTTTCCAGGAACTAATTTATTTGAATTTTTTTAAGGAAAACAAGACTTTTAAGGAAAACTTTCTTCCAACTCTAATCCAATTTTATTCTGAAATTTGGGTACGGTTAAATAATACCTTTAGGTATTTGATTTTTTGTCATCATTTCTTAGTTGAAGCATACAGGGTGCTCCAGAAATAAATGTATGTTGGTAACTTAAAACCGCAAGAAAATCGATTTTTTAAATGGGACACCCTGTATATCAATACTGATTTGAGAAGCTGATAAAAGTAGCTTTCTAATAATGCATACTTTGCCTACACATAACCCTTCACGTTTTTTTATAAGCATTTTTTTATGAAATATAATAAGTTGTTGTGAGATGCCATGATAGTTTGTTTGACAGAAGTTTCATTCTTGAGCTTCTGATTTTGAGTCATAGTTAAACTGGAAGTAAATAAGTAAATAACACGAATACAGTTATAATGAATTTTATTCTGCATGGTCGGTGTGATAAGATTATCAAGAGAACGTGTAGAAAATTTAATGAAATGTATCCAGATTTACCACAAGTAAATATCAGAAAGTTTATTTGAATCAACAACAATTTTAAAGATTTTGGTTCAGCTTTAAAACCACCAAGACATTTAAAATAATAAATCAGAAATACAAAAATTAAATACAAATTTTAAAACTTGTCACTACACTGATTTTTTGAGCAAATTTTGAAAATGTTGACCATTAACCTCTAAAAACTTCAATAAACGAATATTGACACCATCCGTTGTAACTCTTGTTATTCATTTACTGGAGTGTGATAAACTTTTCCTTTTAGTGTACCCCATAAATCAAAATCTAAAGGAGGAATATCAGGCAATCTGGGGGGCCAATTCCACGATCTTAGACGTCTAACCCATCGGTCATCGAAAATTCGATCTAGCTCTGCAGCCACTTCCACCGTGCGATGTGCTGGAGCCCCGTCAAGTTGATACCAACAGCTTCGGTAATCCAAGTGCAAGACCATCTGTGAACTCCTCGACCACTGTTGTTAGAATATCTAAGTATTTTCTGGAAGTGAGTTGTTCGTTGTATTTGATATCCATTAGCAAACAGAAGATATTAAAACGAAATTTTTCCTGAAATCCTCTCTATCTTCTAGCGTGCGGATTTTTATTGGTCCAACAGTGACGATTCCGTTGATTAAAAATACCTTGCCTGGAAAATTTTGACTCATCGGTTCATATAATTTTTCTTAAAAGGAAAAGATCTTCCTGTGTACGTGTAACTGCTATTCGTATTATTTGACCCGTTATGTTATTATATTTCATAAAGAAATGTTTATAAATCAAAAACGTCGAGAGTTAGGTACAGACAAAGTATACATTATTAGAAAGCTACTTAAAAAAAAATTGATATACAGGGTGTCCCATTAAAAAATGGATTTTCTCGCGCTTTTATAAGTTACCAATCTACATTTATTTCTGGAGCACCCTGTATGCTTCAACGAACATATGACAAAAAAAATCAAATACCTTAGGGTATTATTTAACCGTAGCCCAAATTTCCGATTAAAATTGCTTTAGAGTTGGAAAAAAATCAGATATATTTGCAGTCTTGTTGTTGTTAAAAATTCAAATAAATTAATTCATGGAAAACGGCTACAGATAGGTATAGAGGACTCTTCAGAAAAGTTGCTCAGAAATACGTGTAGTTTCAGAAAAAGTGAAAAGATAAAGGGCATTTTATTTAAAATAGCGATGTTGCCACCTGTTTTGGGTAGAAGCGGCAACAGTGTAAGCCTGAAAATATTTTAAAACGGTAGACCAAAATCATTTATGGGTGTAGCCGAAATTTTAAAAAGATCCATCCACCCCATTCTCCAGAAACGTCTGTTCCATCCACCGTGAATTACCCTGTATATGGGGACCGTTTTGTTCCGCCATATTGGATTGCTACCAATATTTGTCCAGTTTCTACCTATGACACACTTGATTTTTGGGCAGATATTGAAATAAATTGAATAAGTAGTTTTTACATTGACACACACCTCCATTTTGTTTCGTCATGTTGAATTCGCCATCTTCGATTCATACCAAAATGTTACCAGTTGATTTGTAAATAATACTTGATTTTTGTGCAAAATTTGAGGCAAATTAGATAAGTAGTTTTTATAGTAATATTTTTTTAACATTTTACTAGGCCGCTATTTTGTTTCGCCATTTTGGATTTTTACCAAAATGTTACCAGGGCATCCCCATATTACTCTTAATTTTTAACCAAAATTTAAAGTCAATCCGATAAGTAGTTTGTCGTGAATAGCCAGACAGACCAACGAAGTTGAGGAAACATGTTTTTCAGCATCTAGGGACTCTGAAACGTTCAGATCTGGAAACGTCTCGGAGGGTGGTTTTTTTTTACGATTAAAATACTTCCCTTTACGAGGGAAGTAAAAACTGGAGGCGAGGTAATTTATAATTGACCAATCTGGCACCGTGGGTATTTGCGCCAAATCTTTCAATCATAATATCGGACAACGTGATGTTCCCATTGGCTAGAAGCTATAAGGCAAAGTGCGCATGGAAATTTGCCTCTGCTGTGACAACTGATATCGCGAGTCGCGAGCAGAATCAGAAAAGATATTCATCTGCGTAT
The DNA here is from genome assembly GCA_030620095.1 of Kuschelorhynchus macadamiae. Taxonomy (NCBI): domain Eukaryota; kingdom Metazoa; phylum Arthropoda; class Insecta; order Coleoptera; family Curculionidae; genus Kuschelorhynchus; species Kuschelorhynchus macadamiae. The sequence continues at coordinate 1,066,289 of JAUTXW010004679.1, forward strand.
AAAAACTACCCGTTCGGTTGTTATAACATATTCTCGCGAGATAATGTTTCAGTTTATCTTATTGTTCTAAACTAAGTCATTAATACCCTTTCGAGAGCCCTTTTTAAGTAAACCTTCCGGCCTAGATATTTCCAGGGTCAGACATCTCATATCAAATTTAAACCATGTTTTCTGGTTTAACAAATCAAGTGAGTTCCTGGATGGGCAGCGTCAAGGGAGAAACTGAGGAAAAAGTACCTACCCCTACAGATGACAGCAATGCTCTTCTCGGTCAAGAGACTAAGGAAGGAAGGTAAGATATTTTGACCTAATTTATGATTTTTCAAGTGGTGGACAAGGGCTTCCAAGTGTCAAGTATATGCACTTTTACACTGTCAAGTTTTTTTTTGTTGTTGAATAAAATCTGGGAGCAATGACTGATGTTGCATGAAGATAACGTTAACAAATAATATTAACAATGTGTCATTGTTTAAAATATCATTTTTGTTTTTCTTTACCCTGTTAGTCCTCCTTTAAATTTTAAAGATATTAAAGTTTCATATAAATTTATTTGTTATAATATTTGTTAAATTATATTTTTTTCTGCATCCTGTCCGTCATCACTTAAATTTTAAACATATTAAAGTTTCATATAAAAATTTGTTATTTAATTTCTCTTTAACATGTATGAAAAAATACCTAAAAACTTATATCCAAAAAAAAATCTTACAGTTACCACCATTACATGAATTACAATCTATTTGTAATATCTTTAATAAGCCCTCCCCCACTATAGATATAGAAGGTTAACAAATATAACAATGTGTCGTGATAATATTTCTTATGACCCTTTTTGTTTATCTGCATCCTGCTCATCTTTAAATTTTAAACATTAACTTAACTGCCCACACGGGCGTATGAATGACTAAAGTAACTATATTTTTTCAAGCGAAAAATGGGAGAAACTAAATTAGTATTATACTCAATTTATTAGTAAAATTTCATTACAAAGACTATCAAAAACAACATAAAATTAGTGGTGTTAAACTCTAAAAAAATTTGAATTGAACAAAATGTTTGTATTTTTCTTACAAACCATGTTTCTTTCCAACGATACATTGGTACGAGGTAGTTATAAAATATATTTAATAAGTGTATACTGTGTCCCACATAAAAGTACCCACTATAATTTCTGAAAAATATAATGTGTCCAAGTAAACAGGTTGTCCCAATTTGCTCTGAGACAACTATAAAATTTTAAATGGGACACCCTGTATTTTTGTCCATTATTTGATTCCTTGTCAAAATTAAACATAAGTTACCAATTTAATCTATAATTCATTTCTTCCTAGTTTCCGAGATAATTAAGGTTATGTGTGATTTTTTGAAAACAGGAGCTATTTTTCATATTGGTATAAAAAATAGCAAACATCTAAAATTATGCATTTGGGTGGTAATTTCCATTTTATAAAACATCAGTGCATATACGGAATACAAAATTTTTGTCCACAACACCTATGCAGGGGGTACATACTACGAAATCAATCTTGCACATTTGTGAAAAAAGTCGATTTTTTTAAATAGAACACCCACTATGTTTTTTATTTATGAAAATGATCATAAAAATACCTATCTTTTCATATTTATATATTCTATACCTAAATTCAATGGTTACAGAGAAAATCACAATTTAAGAGAAAATCTCTATTATTTCTTGAATATTGTGATGCTCAAAAAAAAAACTATAGGAGGCCATGGAATGGATAATATTTCCATTTGCGTAACTGTGGTCCTAATTTTGTTCTATATTTATATATTGCGAAATTTTGAATTTAATAATAATAATAATAATAATAATATTTTTATTTCCAAAAAAAATACATCTTATATAGTATAATCTATTACAATTGTGTACACTATAAGTTACAAAGTAACTTGCCTAGGGTACAAAACAGTACTAAAATATGTGCTATCTATTCTTTAATTGTAACAAATTTCTGCTTAACAATATAATAGTAGTTTTTTTTTTTTTGCCTATAATTATAACAGTAGAGGTAGCTTGCCAACTATAAAAGCATAATTGCACCTAATCCACTCACTAACAAGGAACATGAAATGTTTTACATTAGTTATATTCCTAATATTATTTGGAATCAAATTATATATTCTAGGGCCAATGAATAATATGTGTCTCTGTGTTGACGCATGACTGGAGCCAGCAATCATAAGATTTTTACTAGTTATATTACGGGTGACAATACTGTGATGAACAGGGTTTTTATATTTGTTGGATACTTTCATATATCTTACTATATTTTTTATATAAAGCTGTCTTAATGTTAACAGTCCAGAGTCAATAAATAGTTGCTCAGTAGGATAACGTCTCTGTTTCCTCATAATAACCTTCAATATATATTTTTGAGTTATAAACAGATGATCCATAATGCCACTGTGGGTACTACTACAGACACTAATTCCATAAGTAATAATTGATTCAATCAATTATTGATAGACCATTTTTAAGAGATTTTGAGATAAGAATTCTCTCAACTGATAAAATTTATATATGGTTTTTAAAACATCTTTGAGTAATGTAATCAATGTGAACATTATATTTTAAATTAAAGTCAATATACAGTCCTTTGATACTTTTTTTGCTTTCAATGCGACTATTACAAGAACAGTGATTCTCATTCAACAAACATTTATACTCATGGATCCGTAAATAAGGTAAAGTCTCAGTGAACTTATTTTTAGGTGAAAAAGCTAAATAATGTGTTTTATTTTGGTTTAGGGTTAGTAAGTTTTGATCAAGCCACAGCTTAATGGTTGAGATATATTTTTCAGATTTTTGAAATACTTGCTGCCAAGTTACATATCTTATCAGTACACATTTCATAGCACACACAGGAGCAATCTGACACAGGCAGTATATTTGTTATATCATTTATATAAATACAAAAGAGAATAAACTGCCCTGCGGCACACCGCATTACTCATCCTTTTTGCTTAATATCCTGTTTATTTTTACACATTGAGATCTATTATTTAAATATGATTCAAACAATTTTAGTACAATTCCTCTGATTCCAACATTTTCCATTTTTTGAAGTAGAATGTGGTGATCCACAGTGTCAAAGGCACGGGCTAGATCTAGAAATATGCCTACAGTTTTATAACCCTTGTTGAAATTTTCAATTACATACTCTGTTACATGTTGAATCGCATTTTCAGTGCTAATACCAGCACGAAATCCATACTGCGAGGATGACAGAATATTATTTTCATTTAGAAATTTGAATAGTCTTAAATTTATACATTTTTCGAATAGTTTATTCAGACAATTTGTTACCGCTATGGGTCGATAGTTTTCTTTCTTTGTTCTGTCACCAGACTTAAACACCGGAGTAATAATTGAATGTTTTAAAGAGTCGGGGTATATGCCTTTTTTAAAGATTAAATTCACTAGATGTAAGAGTGGCTTCATTATTTCCACATGATTCATTTTAATCACTACCGAGGGAATATTGTCATACTCGCAGGATGTTTTTGTTTTTAGGCTATTTATTTGATCAAGCAGTTCAGATTCAGATATTGGAGCAAGAAACATTGAGTTAACAATAATATTCTTTTTAAATTTATAGTCGTTGCCCTTAATTTTATTTGCTAGCGACTTACCCATATTAACATAATAATCAAGAAATATGTCTGCTATCATATTACTGTCTTTAACCTGTTTCCCATTATCTACAATATAGTTAATGTCAGAATTATTATTTTTTGAGTCATTGCCAGCTTCCCTAATCCCTAATTAATTTATTTTTATAGTGACTATATTTAGCTTTTTTTATTAGGTTGGTAAGTGAATTTCTATATATCCTAAATTGTTCTTGAGCATTTGTATTCAATGGATCATTAATTAATTTTTTTTTTAATTTATCGCGATTTTTTATAGATATTATGAAACCCTGCGTGATCCACGGTTTTTTTTTTGTTATTCGCTTCCTTTTAGAGATAGCAGTAGCAGAGTTAATGATGTTCGAAATTTTCTTCAATAAAGTTACTGTACAAACATTAACATCTTCAGAGTTTTACAAAGACATTCAGTCTTAAGAATTACTAACAGTTTTATAGTCAAGTTTTTTTAGTTGTATTTCATTGTTTTTATACTTTTTATTTTCACTATTTAAATCTATATTTTAGAATTATTGGGAGGTGACAGAGAAATCACAACAACAGGGTGAATTACAGCATATTCAAGTTTATTCTTGACAAAAAATGATCAATGCAACTACTAGAATTGCCCTCAATCCTTGTATATGCATTTATGTGACTGATGTAACCGTGTCCAGTTAAGCAATTTAAATAATCAACTGTTATTCTTGATTCTTTATCCTTGATATTTATGTTTGTATCACCACAGAAGATCTAGGCTATACTTTTCAAATGGGTTATAATGTGTCCAGATCAAATAAAAGAATTTGCATCCAGTGAAGGAAGTTATAAATTGCAATAAGACCTATTCGAACATCGTTTTTAATCAGCGAGATAAGAAACTTAGTCTGACCATACTGTAGTACTGCCATGATCGGGAACAACTCCGACCTAACTAGCACAACAGTACTGTCGCATTTATTTATTTGACTTTCATTATAGAAAATCTCAAAACCATCCAGTGCAAAATCTGGAGATTCACAATTCTATTTGTCTCTGAGAGTATGATAACCTCCATGTCAATACTACTAGACTGCATGAAGGCAACCAAATTATCATAGTTTTTGTTGTGATTTTTTAAAGTGTACAAGATTAATGTTAGTTTTATTATTTTTTAAAAATGGTATCTCACTAACGTCATCACAGTTATAGTTAAGTACAGGTTGCTGGTAGTCATCTAATATGTTAAACACAGCCATTGTTAAAAATAAGTATATATTATAACTATATGTTATAACCACTAGCTACTGGATTTATGAGGAGTAAAAGTTTAATAAATTAGTCTGATAGTAGAATATTTATGTCACTTTTTGCTTTACAATTTTTACCTCACCTTGATCGCATTTTCTGATAAAAACCTTTCCTCCCTTACACCAGACATACTTATATCTTTTTTTCTTTAATTCACGGGCTTTTGTGAAAAAAGTCTGCTCCTTAGTCAGGTCATCATTTTAAATGGTATACCACAATCAGTAGACTTGATTCTTTTTATCTTTTGAACACATCATAAATTTATTTTTTAAATCTATTGATATATTCGGTTATAATAGGAGAGTTGGGTTTATTTTTATGGTTACTGACTGAGAAAATCACAGAGTTTAGAGCAGGATTTACAGATTTCAGTGCCTTTGTAGCATTCTGTATAATTTCGTTTGTTGTACCATAGTCTTGAATTTTAGGCCAACAATAAAAAGTTATTTTTCCTTTTTTCATTATCATGTTCTTGAATGGCCTTTAGTTTTATTAGTTCACCACTTAGTTTTTCAATGGTATAATATCTCTCTTCTAAAGTTTGTATTAATCAATCTTTGTTCTTCATATTTTTAGAATTTTACATCATTCTTTAATTCACGAATATCGGCATTAAGGTCCTTTATGGATTTTAAACCATTATTGCAAATTAATACTAGAAACAAACTTCTTGAGTAACATAGCTATCAACATATAACAACAGATTACATGAAAATATAAAAACAGGAAAAATTTAAAACTAATGTCTATATAATTGATTTTCCACATACTGTCCATTTTCTGCTATACACAGCGTATGTCACACTTGAATGCCACAGCGTTTCATATGGCATCACTATTACTAAGGCTAATAATTTCATCACACATTATTTTTAAGTGTACCCCATAAAAATAATCTGAGGGTGTCAAATCAGGACTTCGCGGCGTCCATGGAATCTCACCGTTAGGTACTATATATACTTAAATTAAGTTGTCATTTAAAAATGCTCTTATATCTTCTCCACAGTGGTATGGAGCTTTATCTTGTTGATATACCAAGTCCATACAAATGTGTTCCAGAAGATCATTGAGCTTCTCCATAATTTGATTTCTTAAAAGGTTTAAAAATGTTTGTCTATTCAAATAGTGGTCAAAAAACACAGGTCCTATTATGCGGTCGTTTATAATACCAAACCACATTTTAACACTTTGATGTCCTTGCCTTTTAATTTGCTTTATCAAATGTTTATTTGTCTCAGAATAGTAGTGAGTATTTTTTTTGTTATGCATTCCCGCAGTTGAAAATATCACCTCATCTGCCCAAAGGATTTTATTTAAAATCTCTCTCTCAAAATGCAGTTCCATCATTTGCATACAAAAATCCAGTCTGGTCTGATAATTAGCTTCACTTAAAAATTGACCTGGAAGATACTTAGAAGGGGATATTTTGTTTTCTTTTAATGCTTGATGTATGCTTGTCATGGACAAATTCAAATCTTAAAGAGTTGGTAGGATATTCCATGAAATAATAAAACCTTCATTTGAAGATCTTCAGAGAAGACTCAACGAGCTTTTTCCCTTTTATTATATTTCAAAACTCCATGAGTTGATAAATCACTGCAAATATTGTCAAAAATTTTCTTGTTTGGTATCCTTGCTATAGGAAATATTCAGAGATACTCTTTAATGCATGTGCTGCTGGACTTTCATTATTTTCAAGGTATCAGTTATAAAAATTTAGTCACTCTTGACTTGAATATTGAGCCATTTTTTAAAATAAAACAAGTAAACACCGATACAAGGAAACATTATTAAAGTCTAATTATTTTAAATTTAAATGGTTTCAATGAAACAACAACCACTAAAAACACAAATAAATTGAAAAACTGTCAAATTTAAAACAAATTTTGAGCTAAAAGTTTTGAACTTAATATTTTTATCTTTTGACTAGTTTTATTTTTACTCTTACTCTTTGTCTAAAAGGAATTTGTAACTTGAGACAATAAAGCTATTTTGAAGTATCCTTCCATGGTCTCCTATAGTTTTTTTTTTATATTTTATAATATTCAAGAAATAATTAAGATATTCTGTTAAATTGTGATTTTATCTGTAACAGAGATATAGTATATATATATATATATATATATATATATATATATATATATATATATATATATATATAAAATAGCTATTTTTATGATCATTTGCATAAATAAAAAACATAGGGGTGTTCTATTTAAAAACACCGTTCTTAACCATTTCCAGTCGTGTTTCCATGTATATCTGCAGATCATCCACGTACATATAATAGGAACAGTTTCTGAGCCATCAAAATTAGAAATAAAAAAGGTGAAAAGTCAGGGGCCCTGAGTGACACCTGACTCCAAGGGGTCCCAGCTTGATACTGTAACCCCTTCACAGTCAACAAACCTGACAGCCTGCTGCCTGTTTGACAGATAGCTTTTAAACCAATCATTGCCTTTAATATTAAAAGAGACCAGTTTGGTCATGTCAGTCAAGACAAGCGGGCAACCACAATCCAAGCATTTAGTAATATTATGTGTTATTTTAAGTAGAAATAGCACAACTGTGTTGAAATTTGGGCAAAGTATTATGCATGGTGACAAAATGAAAAAGCTGATTAACTTCCTTTAGGTACAACTTGGATAAATATTTAGTTCCTAGTAAATGTCTTCTTAGTTCATCAGTTAGATCAAATGTGAAAACATTTGGAATACTCTAGTAATTATAGCTTCAGGCTTTGTACGAGCACTTGCACATCAGTTTGCGTTCAGAATGTAGCTACATTGGCATTGTAGCACAGTCACTGGAGCGAATACTATGATTTTCTTGGACGGTGTCTGTGTGATAGGTCCAGACAACTTTAGATGCAAGAACTTTTATGCTGGTACTTTAGTTCTTGTAAATAGGCAAACAATATTGTGTTCAGAGAAGCAGGGTTCGCGTTTTTATGTTTATTTGATCTTAAATGCTGTTCTATGTCAATGACACCTCCATAAGACAGATCAAACTTCTTATGGTAATTTTTCACATTTAAAATCTGAAGGAAAGTTACACTTGCACTTTGGCATTGTGTAAAACAAATAGATATTAATTTAAATCTCTTGCAACAACTGCACTGAACTGATCTGATTTTGATAGTTAGTTAGTTATATGTATGTATATCTACTTTTGTGTAATTAAAAATATCAAAGATGTTTGAGAATGTCTATTATTTGATAATATTTTTGTGTCCCGAGACATTTGACTGGGACACCAGGATAACATGCTTCAAAAGGTGCTGTCCAATTTGAAATGGGATGTATGGTCTCTTACCCATGACCAGACTATACAGTAAATTAATTATGTTATATGTCTATATAGTGGACCTAGAAATTGGGCACTCTACATAATACTTGCCCTATTGTTGCACTACGTATAACCCCCCACTCATGACACTAGCATGCTTTACAAAAAGTTTACCATCTTATATCACTTTGCCATAGTCTGTCAGACATTATGTGAGGCTTAGTGTACTAAAATATAGAGTTTTTTTCCAATATATCCTAATACAACCCTTTGTTGATAAAATATTAATATGTTGTTGATGGTTTATATAATTTCTAATTATTATTCAGAAAAATGGATATGCTTGCAATGGTATATTTTTTTAGAGTACAAGAAAAATTGTTTCTTTTTTGTTATTTTCAATATATACTTTAGTTCCCTTGATAGTGTATTTGTAAGCAGTGCTGTCAAGTAATTGAATTAAAAGAGATGAAAAAGTAATTAAATTACTTCAATGACTTTAATTCAATTACATTTTGAAGACCCTAAAAATATGATAATTGAATTACTTTTTCAAAATAATTGTAATTGGTAATTGGATTTTAGTGTTTTGGGGTACTTCATTTAATTAATGGGTAATTGAATTCCCAAAAAGTAATTCAATTACGTTATAAGTAATTGAATTACTTTATAAGGACTTCTATTACTTTTGCAAGTAATTGAATTCCTCAGGTTCAGTTATTATTATTGACTAGTTAGATTTCTGGTCTGCTAACCATCATATTATGGAGTTTCCAAAACAAGATTTAAAACTGTAGACATAATCTTAGGGTAAATTTGTAGTTAGTTATTCCGAAAAATCAAAAAGATTAGCAGCTCCTAATATATATATATTTTTTAAATTTGAGCTCATCTATTTACACAGGATATCTTACACATGTTTTTTTCCAAACTAAGGCTTTATAATATAGAAAACCAGTCAGTTTATTTTTGGGTTTTTTTTTAAGCAGTCTACATCATAAAACAAAAAAAATATCAGCTTTTTCTGAAAAATTTGGTTTTGTAATTTGTGTATTATGGTAATTTATGTATCCATGGTATTAAAGGTGATTCGAAAAGGAACAATATACTCTAGCTAAAATATTCATAGTTTTTATCAATTCCTTGCACTTCAAGCGAAAATCTACAGGGGGGGAGTAGTTGTTTGAGATTAGTTGTTAGAAAACAGATATACAAGATAAATTTGTTTGACCTATTATTATTTTTGTAAAAACGTGGTCGAAAGCAAATTCAATATAGCATTATTATTTGTACACAGTAAAACTTAAGTAGTTTCAAATTACCATGGACAAACAATTTTTTTCTAAAGTACCCACTGTGGTCTCTGGAAGAATAAATGGTGCTTATTTATTTTTTATTTGAGTTAAATTTTTTTCTAAAGTATTCATATTCATCAAATAAACCTCTCAATGTTATCCACGATCGAAAAAAATTGCATTGGTAATTTGCCATAGCTATGCTATCGACTTATGAAAAAAACTAAGGTTAATGAAGTAAAAATAAATTACTATTTCTCCACCAGTATCTCAAATTAAATGAGCATATAAAGAAAAATATAATATATAACTGGTACTTTAAAGTATAAAAAAATATGTTACCATAGCTGATAAGCAAACCTACAAATACTGCACATGACATTTATGAATTTGTTTAATATATATAATTACATGTTTTAAAGTGGTTTTGGAATTAATTTATCAATGCATTCTAAAAAAGTCTGTAAATTAACATTTACCCGAAGCTTCCCTTTTTATGAATCTTTCCTTTTATTAGGAATAGTGAACTGTGATCCAATTTAGTTCAGTACATAATCATTTTGTAACAAATATCTACTCTCTTTTGGAACATTTACATTGGGCACCATTTTGTTCCACCTTACTGGATTCCTACCAATATTTTACCATTTTCTACCTATGCCAAACTTGATTTTTGGGCATAATTTAAAATAAAATAAATAAAAAATAGTTTTTACATTGACCCACACAGCCATTGTTGTTTGTTGACTTGGTACCAGTTTATCCCTATATCAAATTTATTTTTTCTGCACAATTTAAAGTTAATTTTTTAAAGAATTTCATTTGGCTGCCATTCGGTTTCGCCATCTTGAATTTGTACAACTTTACGAGTTTATCTCTACGTCTATATTTGTTGAATGTTTTTCTTGATTAAGACCTGATGGTAGAGTTCTTAGATATATTGTAAGATTTATAAAATGTTAATTTATATTTACGTATGTAGTTAGAATCCACCACTCTTCTGACAAGCAACTTCTGTAGCTTAAGAAGTGAGCAACCTGTTAATTGTTTTTTGTAATGGTTTTAATTAATTAATAAAAATTATTTGAATATAAATTGAATAACTAGTTTTTTTAGTTATAATTTTTTTAACGTCCGCCATCTTGTTCCGCTGCACTAGATTTTTACCAAAATATTACCAGGTCATTCCTATATATTCCTAAATTTGAAGTCAATAATATGATAAGTAGTTTTTAAGCTATGGCGCGAACTGACAGAGCGACAAACAGACAGACAGACCGACGGAATTGATAAAACATTTTTTTGGCATCTAGAGACGCTAAAATGTAAAGATATGTAAAAGCTGGTGATTTTTTCACGATTAAAAATATTTTGTTTCGCCATCTTGAATTCCTACCACAATTTTACCAGTTCATCTCTTTACCATGATTAATTATTGCACAGAATTTGAAGTTTTTCAGGTTGAATTTTTAAATATTTTATTGAACCACCATTTGTTTCGCCATCTTGGATTCATAGCAAAATTTTCCGAGTGAATTTTCTCATAACAGTTGATTTTTGTGAAAAATTTAAGGCAGATTGCATAAGTCGTTTTTTTAGTAATAATTTTTTTAACGTGTCATTAGAACGCCATTTTGGATTTTTGCCATAATGTCATACCTTTATGACCTTTAATTTTTTTAGACTTGACTTTTTAAGTCTTGGCAAATTCCTAATCTTAAATAGAAATTTCTTCTAACGTTATTAAGTCAGCTAAGTCGAGGGGTTTAGTTTTGTATACAACATTTTTAATATGTCCCCATAAGAAAAAGTCTAATGGCGTCAGATCAGGGGATCGCGCTGGCCATTCTATCGATCCTCGTCTCCCTATCCACCGATTTGGAAATATTCCGTTGAGGTACTGCCGGACATTAATTTGGTAATGGGGCGGTGCTCCATCTTGCTGAAACCATATCATATTCGCTGGAACTTGTGGGTTTGCTGGATCCGGATACAAATTTGTCAAAGTTGGAACGACATTATTTTGGAGCAATGCTAAATAATTATCGCCATTCAAATTGCCGTCAATGAAAAAGGGGCCTATGATATGATCCCTAACAATTCCTGCCCAAACATTAACCTTTTCAGGATACTGAGTATGTTCTTCGCTGATCCAGTGAGGATTTTCCCTATACCAATAGCGGCAATTTTGACGATTTACATGACCGTGAAGTGTAAAGGTGCACTCATCCGAAAACAAAACATGTTCTAATTGAATAACATTGTTATCTAACATAGCCATCATTTGTTCACAAAAATAAGTTCTCCTATCATAATCGTCTTCCATGAGCTCCTGAGTTGGTATCACTTTAGAGGGATGCATTTTATTTTCTTTTAATGTTCGAATAATCGACGAATGGCTAATATCGAACATTGCGGCGGCTTGTCGACTAGAAATATGTGGGTTTTCCTCAAACTCAAGCATAATATACAATTTAGTATCATCATTTATTGAATTGGCAGCTGCTTTTTTTATCTGCCTCACATGTCCAAGCTCGCGAAACTGCTTTTCTATTTTATTAATTGTCCCTTGGGATATATGCGGCAAATTTGGAAATTTTCCACTTGTATTCGTGTGTTATCTCCATAACCAATCATTTGTAGAATTGTTAATTTATGCATTTCTGTTAAATGTACCATTTTTCTGATATTAGGTATTATGCAGTTAACGAAATTCAAAAGACTATGACACTGACACTGACAACTACTGTCTTGCAAAGAGAAAGGCCAGACATTTTACACAAAAGTAAACAAAACTTAAAAGTAAACGAAACTGGCTCTTTTTGTTCCATATCAATAAAAAGGAACGCTAAAATGGTTTTTGCTTACATTCTTAATATGAAGACCTAAATGGTAAATAAGTATTGAGTGTGTTGTAGCGAATTTTTGTAATCAAATAAATAGTTCAGTAACCAGAGCCACTTTCATGAATAATAATAAATTCGAAATAAATAAAATAAGAATAAATTTGAAAACACTTAATATTGCCGAAATAGTTGAAGATAGGTATAGGACATTGAACATAAAATATGTTTAGAATCTCCTAAAGAATCCAAAAATTAAATAATATCTGGGGTGTTGCATTTGAAATAAGAAAGTTGGCATTGACCACTGTTACAGGACACACCCTGTATAAAAAGTTTTTATTGGAGAAAATGAGCAACTAAAAATACCTACTAAATTTATTCCATTTGGCTGATACACACTGTATATAAGACTTAGTTGACTGACATCACGCTCCATCTCAAACCACTTAGAGGTAAAAGGCTGAATTTTGGCATGCACGTTGATTTTAGTGTGAAGTTCGATAAGAAGGGATTTTTCAAAACTCAAATTCCAAGGGGGTGAAAGCACCCCTTAAATATAACAAAATTTTTTATTTAACAAACGGTCAGTTTTTCGGAAAAGCGCTTGAATACGTGTTTTTTAATTTATTTTTTACCTATTTTTGGATTTTTTAAAATTCATACAGGGTGTCCAATGGAGTGAAACCATCACTTAAATTATACAATATTTTTTTATTTATAAACCGGTTAGTTTTTCGAAAAAACGCTTGAATACATGTTTTTTAATTTATTTTTTTACATATTTTAGGATTTTTAAAAAATTCATACAATGTGTCCAGAGTGGTAAAACAAGCCCTTAAATATATAATATATTTTAGTTAGTTAGTTATTCGGAAAACGCTTGAACATAATATGCTTTATATTTTATTTTTTTACATATTTTAAAAATTATCTAAAACCCAGACAAGGTGTCCAAGGAGCTGAAACCTGCCCTTTAATATTATATTTTTTATTTAAAAAATGGTTAGTTATTCGAAAAAACACTTGATCACCTGCTTTTTATTTCATTTTATTGCATATTTTAAGATTTTTTATAAATTTATACAGGGTTTATAAAATCGGGTCATTGATTAATTTTTGCGATCTTTTTCAAACCGTTTGCCGTAGAAAGCTGAGCTTGTGCAAACAGCTTGATTTTAGAGCACAGAGGTTCGATAAGAAGGAATTTTTCGAAACTCAATTTCCAAGGGGGTGAAACTACCCCTTAAATGTTTATAGTGGACTCGAAAGTTGTCAAAATAAAACCGCTTCTTGGTTTAAAGAACGAGCTATATTAACTCCAAAAAATAGCACAGCAGATGAAATAAATCTAGCTTTATTGGAAAAACTACTACTCAATAGATGTAGTTATAGACTAAGAATGCGGTTAATTATCCTGTCGAATTCCTATACTCTCTAAACCCTTCAAGAAGCCCTCCTTATAACTTTAAAAGTAAGGGCACCAGTGATGCTTATTCGAAATTTAAAACCACCAAAATTGTGTAATGGAACTCGGCTACAGGTTAAAACATTACAAAACAATGTAATAGAGTCTACTATTATTTCTGGCCCTGGTCTGGGAGAAACAGTTTTTTTACTACGTATCCCTTTAATATCCTTTTTATTTAAACGTGTAGAGTTTCCATTAAAGCTTTGTTTCCCCATGACAATTAACAAGCTCAAGGGCAATCATTAAGTAGAGCTGGAGTAGACTTGCGCTACGATTGTTTTTCCCATGGTCAACACTATGTGGCATGCTCTAGAGTAAGTTCGTGTAGTAGCTTGGATATTTTACAGCCAGAGAGTGCAACAACAAAGGTGCTTTATTAAAAGGTACTGAAATGAGGGCGATTTAAGTACCTTTTTACATCCCTTTCATTATAGTCAGCGTTCACTAAAAATTAATAAAAGGATATTTTTTTTCTTGAAATAACATTTTTAGAGAATTTTAGATAATATCAAAATTCGCATATCTAAGTCCTAGAGGTATTATGAGGTTCCTCAACGTCGCTCTTGAACCTATGAAGTCAAGTTGTTCCTGCATTTTCCTCAGTGAAGCTATAAAAAGTTAAATATATTTTATATTAAAAAATATATATTCTCGAGAAAATATAAACCTTGATTGATTTGACTATAATATATTTTTCTCTTTATAAAAATACTTGCCTTTATCTTTTCTCGGTAATGTAAAAATTGAGAATTATATTCTTTTTCTCTCTTTGTCGGCTCTTCTTGGGCTAGAAATAGAAATAGTTACCAAATTTGCATAAACGTTTCTGCCTTCTTTTCTAATAGCTTTAAGGGTAGTTTTACTGATTCCTGTTGCGGCCAATATTTCTTCCCTGTAATAAAATGTTACACCACAGCATGTTTCGAAACAATTTTGCAAAAACCTCTCTATAAATAAAATACTGAACGAAATAATGCTTTACACTTACCTAAAACTTCTGAGAGGAATCTGTAGAATTTTCTCTGCTTCTTTTTGCATAGATGCAGCCATCCGATCAATTATTTCTTTTGCTTGGCCGCACAAGGCTGTTCCTTCATTTCCCATCTTCTTGGGAGCCATTATACTTAAACTATAAAAGCACGAAACTATAGAAAACACAAAAACATACAATTCCGCCGACTCAAAGTATAAAACTAAATTAAAAGAAATGAGAAACCTACGTTAACCTACCCCGCTGGCTTAAATTTGGAGCCCATCAGTACACCGATCGATAGATCGAGGTGGGTCCACGTTGAACCACGTGCTGTATCAACATTATCCTTGTACTACTCAAACTCCCATAAATAAAATAATAAAAAAAAATGTTTTAATATTTCAATGCCGATAAGGGATATCATCCCAATGGCTTTAATTGTATTCGGGACGCCATTTTGTTTCGCCATACCTTATTTGCACCTAAATTTTGCCAGCAGAATCCTATGTCATAACTACTTACTTTTTGTGCAAAATTTTAAGTCAATTTTATACCTATTGCATTTTTAAATATTTATTATGTCGCCCTGTTCTTTTGTCCTTGAGTTTCCTACACGTGTAAATATTGATATCAGATTGTTTTTTAATACCAATTTAGTCGTTTTCGATTTGTGTGGAACATCTATCTTTTATTAAGCCATTCGTACCACTAATACCCGTAAATATTTTGTGTCGGAGGCTCTCGGAGGTTTATGTATCATTTGTAAAATTGCTCATTTATGTTTGTTTGAACTACAAGCAGCACCTGTAACCTGTTATATCATATTTATGTGCTCTTACAAGGGTAGTTTCTTGGGTAATTTCAATTTGTTACCAACATAAATCCCAAGCTACAACTACTTTTATACTTATAATAATTTTATCAAAGTGCTTCATATATTTAAGCCTTTATGTAAATAAGAATAGGAAACGGCTGTGTGCACGTAGAGGTAAAATGGGAATGTAGACACCTTTGTATTTCGTGCAATTTTTTTATTAAATTAAAAACGTAGCAGAGCGCTTTCGGCTTTCTCCATCATTAGTGCTACCTGAAAGCAAGGAAATCACTTTCTTTAAATGGTTAGAATTAAAAGACGATAATATTTTATAAATTAAATATTTCAAGGGAAAGAAAACACATTTTATAAAATGCCAAGGAATATTGAGAAGAGAATTAGATAAATTAATTGTATAATTAAGTGATGAAGATAAAAAACAGACTACTAAAAGAGGTGAGGTATCTAATTAATGAAAATTATGAAAATTTGAAACATAATTGGAAATTAAAACATTATATAGCTCTTTGTGCAAGAATTGTGTTTTAAAATGTTTTCAAAAAATGTGTGATGTACTTACTAAGTCAGGTGAGCACAGGAAATTCAAAGGACAGGATCAAACACAACAATGAACATTTAAAATTTGTATTTGTTAACGTCACATTCCTTATTATAATAATATAAATAAAGAAATCTTTCTGAAAATAAATTGATTTTCACATTTATCTTATTCCAATTCCTTCATTCCTCACTCCTCGTACACCTGTTTTCTCACACATACTTGCTTAGTATTGTAAATTTCTCCTTTCAGCAAATTCTCTCTAAAATCAATGCAACTTTGCGTTACATATATCTCCTTCGAGTTTGCTTATTTTTATGAATTTGAAAGTAAAAAAAAACTTGTCTAGTCCTTATATATTAAAAATCCTTTGAGAATAAATTAATTTCCACCTTTATCTTATTCGACTTCTCTCATTCATCACTCCTCTTGCATTGCACATACTTGTTTAGTATTTTAATTCCTCCATTTCACAAATAGTCAATTTCCTTTTAGATGGGTTCACCATTTTATGCAGAATTTTTATATAGAAATAAATACATTCAGAACCCCTCTGAATTTTGGCTTTTTAGCCCTAAACTTAAAGATTTTTTCATTTCGTACTCAGTAAGTGCTTTCCTTCCTTTCCTTATGATAACTTTATGTTTAAGCACTGTCTGAACAAAATTTATTAAACATATTTAAAATTGAATTGAATTTTCTCTTTGATGGATTCGCAGTTTTGATAGTTAAATACCCTTTGGTTTTTAATTCTTAAAATGAATTTTAATAGATCCAACTCAGCATTATTAAAAAAATTTAATAACAGTATGTAACTACATTTGAAATTTTACAATTTTTTAATGTTATGTAAACCTTTGAATTTTCTACATTAATTTTCTCCTATTGATTTATTTTCTTAAGATTCTGGCTTAAAAATGTCCACACTTTAATGACATTGTTTTGTTTTATCGCATTTAATTGTTTTTACATTTATCCAACCTCACGTAGTTAATTTCACCTTTAGACTACAGAAAGATTTGTCTTTTGAAGCAACCATGTGTTAAAGTTTAAACATTTTCATAGTTTAAATCGCCAAAAGAGGTAAAAGAACACACTCTTTGTGATATTTTAATGTGATTTTATAGATGTGACGTTAACAGATTTTAAATGTTCATTGTTGTGTTTGATCATGTTCCTTCTTTGAATTTTCTGTGCTCACCTGACTAAGTAAGTACAGGGTGGGCCACTTAAGATGCTCCTATACTTTATCTCAATAAATAAGACACTGAGAAAAAAAATGTACATACAAAAAGTATTTGACGCTAAGTATATTTTTTATTTATAATATTTTTATGTATACAGGGTGTTCCATTGTGCCAGGACAGTAACCAACTTTTTTCTTTTTAATGAAATGGTATGAATATTTTTAGAAATTCTAATTCTACGCTTGATTTTGAGTATTTTTTGTCATCATAGCATACAAAATGTGGAGTAGTTTTTGACAAAAATTAACTTTTCTATTTTTTTTCGGAAAACCAGGTTTTTGGAAAAATGTGATTTTTTCACACCTAAAGACTAAAATTGTGAATTTTGGTTATGGATCCATGGGAGTGGTTAATATTTAATACTCTGACCTATCAAGGGCGAAAATTCATTATACAGGGTGGTCACAAATGACCATCAAAAAAAATGTTTTTAACTAAATTAAAAACTTATTTTTTTTAAATGGAACACCCTGTATTTAGCACTTTTATTGTGTTTAGGATTTAATTCTGCATCATCCCATATATATAGTTTATATTCCAAAAATTAGTAGTTTAGAAGTTATGACCAATTTTCTATAATAATTTAGGTATTTTTGTTAAAAATCTAACTAAACCTAAATAATATCCTATTCTAAGTTTTTTTTTAACATTATAATTAAATTTAACATTAAATCAACAAGTAATGCGAGAAAGAAAGTAACTAATTACTTATTACAAAACATTTTCGACATAACCCCCGTCTTTGGCAATACAAGTAGTATAACATTACGGTTATGGTTTTAATTTTCGCAATAATAACATTTCTAAACGCGTCATAATTTTACAAGATATCCATGGAAAAACAAAACTAGTAAAATTGTTGCCTGGACAGTGGACACCAATAAATACACAGTTGTTATTTGACATTTAGTTGCCTCTAACTCTTTTTAAGGGAAAAATGGCTTTATACAGTGTCCAAGAGCGTTTAAATCTTCATGAATGTTACATAAGAAATAATAAGAGTCCAGCATTAGCCCTGCGGGAGTATCGGTTGTTGTATCCTGCAAGACGGGTACCCACGAAACATATTTTTTCACGAATTGTTCGTGATCTTAAACGTGGAGTAGTAATCAATAAACAAAAACGGCGCCCAAAAATTGTCCTAACAGAAGAAAAGCAGAATTCTCCTGTATTTTGAAGAAAACAACGAAAATTCGCAAAGAGATGCATCCCGAGATCTACGGGGAATTAGTAAGACTAGTGTTCAAAGGACTTTAACTGATAATAACTACCATCCGTTAAAATTTTTACCAGTTCAGGAATTATCCCAACAGGACTTTCAAACTAGGCTTTTTTATTGTTCTCTCATGATGGACCACCATTTTGAAACTGACATTTTTAAAAATATTTTATTTACCGATGAGGCAATTTTCAATACGGCCGGCGTGTTCAACCGAAAAAATACTCATTACTGGTGTAACTCAAATGAACATCGTGTAAAAGAAATGAAAAAACAGGGTCGGAGAAGTGTTTATGTGTGGTGTGGTATTATCCGTGATCGAATAATAGGTCCAGTATTTTATGACTTTGTTCTGAATGGTGAGAGGTATTTAAATTTGTTGGAGAACGAAATATTTGCGTTAATTGACAATCTGCCGAACGATATTAAAGAAGGGCTTGTTTATCAACAAGATAGTGCTCCATATCACACTGTAGTGCCTGTTAGAAATTGTTTGAATCAACGGTTTCCATTTTGGATTGGTCGGTACGGGACCATAGATTGGCCAGCGAAGAGCCCCGACTTAACACCCCTGGATTTTTTTATGGGGCAACCTAAAAAACGAGGTGTATAAAGGTAAAGGTATAAGGTGTTACAAAAACATTTTTTTTGATGGTCATTTGTGACCACCAATGTGATACGTCAGCGTATTAAATATTAACCCCTCCCATGGATCCATAACCAAAATTCACAATTTTAGTCTTCAGGTGCGAAAAAATCACACTTCTCCAAAAACCTGTTTTTTCCGAAAAAAAATTAGAAAAGTTAATTTTTCTCAAAAACTACTCAAAATTTCGTATGCTATGATGACAAAAAACACTCAAAATCAAGCGGCGAATTAGAATTGCTAAAAATATTCATACCATTTCATTAAAAAGAAAAAAGTTGGTTACTGTCCTGGCACAATGGAACACCCTGTATACATAAAAATATTATAAATAAAAAATATACTTAGGGTCAAATACTTTTTGTATTTAACTTTTTTTTCTCAGTGTCTTATTTATTGAGATAAAGTATAGGAGCATCTTAAGTGGACCACCCTGTACATCACACATTTTTTGAAAACATATTTATTTTCCAAAGAGCTATATAATTGTTTTAATTTCCAATTATGTTTCAAATTTTCATAATTTTCATTAACTAGATACCTCACCTCTTTTAGTAGTCTGTTTTTTTATCTTCATCACTTAATTATACAAT
This sequence comes from Kuschelorhynchus macadamiae, assembly GCA_030620095.1. Lineage (NCBI taxonomy): Eukaryota > Metazoa > Arthropoda > Insecta > Coleoptera > Curculionidae > Kuschelorhynchus > Kuschelorhynchus macadamiae. The sequence goes on from JAUTXW010004679.1 coordinate 1,086,181, forward strand.
TAATTTATCTAATTCTCTCCTCAATATCCCTTTGCATTTTATAAAATTTTTCTTTCCCTTAAAATATTTAATTTATAAAATATTATCGTCTTTTAATTCTGACCATTTAAAGAAAGTGATTTCCTTGCTTTCAGGTGGCACTGATGATGGCCAAAGCCGAAGGCGCTCTGATACGTTTTTAATTTAATAAAAAAATTGCACGAAATGCAAAAGTGTCTACATTCCCGTTTTACGTAAATGTTTGGTAAATTGGGATACCGGGAATGTTATATTTCTCAATATTTAAAAGCCATTTGGTAAGTCAAAGGCCAAAGGTCTTTCAATAAAAGGTAGTAAATATTTGATCACATCCCACTGTTGCTAATTTATTTAAGTCAGTTATACAGGGTGTCCGCTAATTAATGGTACACAGTAAAACTGCAAATTCTTTGGGTAAAAATATTGCAATTTAACCCAACTTTGCTCAGTCCAAAAGTTGATAATAACCGAAACACAAGGTGTCAAAGTTGTAACTTTCATTTCGTTTTTTCTTAATAATTTATCAACAGGGTGACAAAACGTCACGAAATTAGGAATTTGAAGGTTCTTTGAGGCGAGAAATTTAAATCTGTTCTTAGTTCGGATGCCACTTGAAGAGGGTGCCACTTACGGTACATTAAATGAATTTAAAATGACATAATCTTTTTGTGTCACGGTGTATTAGTCTAAATGTTAAAGATTATGTATTTTTCACTTTTATTACGCAAAAAAATACTTTGTAAATGTCGATGTCGCCCCGAGTGACCGTTTTCCTGATATCTGGGTATCAATTATTCATTACAAGGGGTAACAAGCTGTTATTAAATCAGATGTCAATTACAGTAACAAACGCTGCACAGTTAGTTACTGTCAAACTTTACATGACATGACTTCACATAGTTTTTGAAAGATTTTTTCATAAATACGAAATGCCAAGGAATAACAAGTTTTCTTACGAAGAGGAATATGGTGTGTGTATACGCGTAGGAAAACTTTAATGAACGCAGGGTCCATGTACGATACTTAGAAATGTATCCACAACGCAGACAGCCAGATTTTAAAATGTCAGAATCTCTATGTCCAAATGGGCGAGACAGGCTCTTTTTGTCCCAAATGAAATTCTGCAGGACTCCCTAAGACTATAACTCCCGACCAGGAAGAAGAAATTCTGATCCCCGTAGCCGAAAACGCTGAATTAAGTACAAGACATCTTTCTGAGAGAAGGTGTAGGTAAATACACCGTTTCCAGAATTCTTCATGACTGTATCGACTTTATTTAACGTCAGCGCAGAATCTATTGTTAACTGATTTGCCAGCTGGACTGACATTCGCTCGTTTATATATTATTAACAGATGAAGCAACGTTTACACGTAGAGGCGTTTTCAACTGTAGAAGTAAACATGCTTATGATTTAAAAAATTCCAATATGAATTTAAAATTAACGTTTGGTGTGGCATTATTGATAATCATGTATTGGGCCCTTTCGAATTACCTCCTAATTTAAACGACGAAATATACCTTAATTTTCTGCAAACACAGTTACCCGAATATTTTGATGAGTTTTCTATAGAATTAAAACAAAGCATGCTGTTCATGCAGAATGGAGCCCCAGCACACTTCTCTAGACCTGTCATAGATTACCTAAATATTTAATTTCCTCATCGCTGGTTAGGCCATGGAAGCCAGATGCCTTAGCACCCATGGAGCCCCGATTTCATTCCTCTTGATTTGTGTGTATCGGAATAAGTGAAGCCGCTCGTGTATAAAGAAGCAGTGAACACTCCAGAAGAATTATGGAATAAAATGCTGTGAAACGGTTTCGAGATGATCGGTTATTATTTTAGATAAGACGGTCGTTTAGCAAACCGGTTGTTAAATGTATTAAAGTAAATAGAAATCACTTTGGAACATTTATTGTCGAAAGATGTTCTTTTTTTTTATTAAATGTTCTTGTTTTCCCATTGTTATTATTGTTGTAGCCATGTATTTCAATAAAAAATTTACATTTGGGAATTTTGGTACGAATCCAAAATGGCGAAACAAAATGGCTGCTTAATATATTTTAAAATTCTGCCTGAAAAAATGGCTTAATTGACTGATTTCAAATTGTGTGCCATAACCAATTGTGGCATAGAGATGAAAAATTGTAGTACTAATCTCTACTTTTATACATAGGTTTGTCTATCTGTCTGTCAGTTCCCGGCATAGCTTAAAAACTACTTATCAGATTGACTTCAAGTTTTAGTCACAAAATTAAGGGTCATATGGGGATCACCTGGTAATATTTTGGTAAAAATATAATCTTCCGCAACAAGATGGCGGCCTAGTGAAACGTTAAAAAATGTATTTCTAAAAAACCTAATTATCCAGTTTACCTCAAATTTTGCACAAAAGTCAAATGTTACATAGGAATGAACTGGTTACATTTTGGTAGAATAGAATAGGATATATTACCAGAAAATCATACATTTCGTGCATAGGGTCCGTCAAGAAATTACAATAAAATTTATACTCAATAAATAAAAAAGAAGCATATATTTAGGTATGTACATAATAAATTAAAATACGGATATTATCTGTAATACGCCACAAAAAAAAAACGATAAACACTCTTAAGCGTAACAATCATCAGGGACAACTACCAGAAGACGACAAAAAACCTAATAAAATCAATATAAATTTGCTACATCTCCTTCGTTCATTTTACTCCTTGTAATTTATAAACTCCGAAGTAGAATAAAAAGCCTTGTTCTGGAGAAATTCTTTTATAACTTTTTTAAATATTTTACCTCGATACTGTTTAAACCGTTGTGACAGTATGTTGTTTAAATATACGCAGTTGTATAAAGTCTTTCTGTGTTTAGGCATCTTAAGCATAGCAATATTTCTAGTAAAGTGTAAAGTAGCTTCACCTAGCCTTTCATACTCACAAGCATTATCTTGAACAAACAACAAACATCTCAATATTATATATATATATATATATATATATATATATATATATATATATATATATATACAGCGTGTCCAGAGAAAAGAATATATATATATATTAGTTTAGCCTTTATGTGCACAAGCTGCCGTTTGTTCCTATATTATATGTAATTATATAAACAAATAAAATTTAAATAAAATATAGCCTTATTCTAGTTGAAAAATCTCTTTTTTATTAAAAATGTCCACTATTTCGTCCAGATTTACATTGTTGTCTTTTTTGATATAGATACCTTATATATCATATACATAGAGTCATCTTTATCAAAATGCCTTGAGCGTATCCGCGCCAAATTTGTATTAAATTTAGCTTTCCGTTTACACAAGCGTGTCCATTCACGTAAATATTTTTTGTCTTCAGGGAAAGTAAAAAACCTTCAAAATTCTTTGCCTGATTATCCCCGTCACAACCGAACACAGCACACCTCATATTTATTGTTGTTTAAATAACTAAACACAAAAAAGGACACAGAAATCTGCAAACACTTTTAAACATCAACTGAAAATGCACTGAAATCATATGGCCGAAGGTCAATGACAGCCGGAGTTAATCACGCGATGACGTAGGAGATCGTTGCGCGATATCATATCTTCGGTTTATTATATCATGATTGAACACTGTGGGACTCCAAGTTTATTTGGCCTAGATACCGACAAGGTATTTCCACATTTAACTTTCACCATATCCGATAGGTACGATTCAATCCATAGCAACAGATTACCACAAATGCCCATATTAAAAAGTTGATAAAAGTATAGTTTTGTTAACTGTATCGAAAGCTATAGATAAATCATAAAATGTAGCTACAACATGCTTATGCTGATCCAGTTTTAAATATACAAAATTTAAAAAACTCCTAGATGCAGACTTATTTATTGATTTGCTGGACAAGAATCCGTGCTGGCATCTGCTAACAATATTGTATTTCAACAAAAAGGTAGTTATTCAGGTATGTATCTTAAGAACACATGGCACATCTAAGATACGGAAGAACAGAAAAGTCAAGCGTTGCCCAATATGCTTTGGAATACAATCACCAAATAGGAATAAATAATCTTAAGTTAATTAAAAATGTATCTAATAATATATTATTGGATGCATTTGAGAGTATAGATATAGTTAAATGTGGTAAGAAAGCACTAAATAATGACAGAGGGCCTATTCCCTATAGTCCCCACTATTGCTTACTTGTCAACGGTGCAGTCGGGTGCAACCAAGTGTGACCACATTTACCTATAAATAGTCTCGGTTAAGATAAGTTACTTTAGTTTATATTATCTACTGATGATGCTAACTTGGTTGGCGAAACGCGGGTCCAGAACATAAAAGTTGTGGTGTAGTGTGGTTAGAACTCTTGTATTTTGATTTATCTTCCACCACAGGTTCCAGTGTTAGGACTTAGTATAAAGATTAAAAATGCATACAAATTATGGATGGACATTTTGGATTCTTTAAATACGCAGCTATTATATATACCTAATTAATTTGAAGTCTTCAACACTAGTGTGGTACGAATAAATTTGTCAACCCTAACCATTTGTTTCTTTTACTGTTTTTGTGTCCTTAAAATACCGCTTTATGTTTTGTTCAGGTATGACATAACCAAGTTATGATATTTTTAATTTTCTATAAAATGTTGATGAATGACGAAAGTTACTTTTTTCTTATGGGACGGTACGCCCTTGCCATTTTAACTTGTTAGTGGTAGGTTATTGTCTAGAACACTTACACAACTAATTGAGATTGACAAATTCGGACCGAATGGCTGTATACCAAATTACAGTGACTATAAGAATGGTGGCGACAATAGAGTAACCAGTTTTTGGTTGGTTCGGCCATATTGCTGCTAAAATCGTTTTGTTTACTTTTTGCCTACGTGTGTTTCTTATGAGGTTTGTTGTTTTAGTGTATATATATATATATATATATATATATATATATATATATATATATATATATATATATATATATATATATATATATATATATATATATATATATATATATATATATATATATATAATTTATTAGTTTTTGTGAGGATATTGATTGAAACAATAAGTTCTAAGCCATTGGCCATATGGAGAAATGTGTTTAAGCGTGGTTCACCCGCTTTTTGCTTGTAATTATATAAAGTGTTTGTGATGAATTTGTAAACGACTATGATAGTAATTATCTTAAGTTTAAGTTTACTACGAGAAAAATTAATATTGCACATTATTATGTTTTGGTTTTATTTTGCTGTAAAAGACAATATTGTTTCATGTCTTAGTGTATGTGTTACTTTATTCAGCACCCCATTTTGAGGTAGAAGCTCTCAAAGATTAGCATAAAAGAAACTTTATTTTGTAGGCCTTCTTCAGTACGTACTAAACTCAAAACTCAAACTCAAAATGCTTTATTGTCCAGAAGTTATTCATTGACAAAGCTAGAGACTTAACAATAATTTAAATATAATTAAAATAATAATCAATTTTAAAACATTAATCTAACTTAAACTGACAATAGGCAATATAATAGGAAAAACTATACAAGTAAACAAAAGCTTAAAATTAGGTAGCCATAAAAGTGTCATTCATCCAGTCCTCGACGTCATAGTACGCTCTCGCAACAAGCAATCTCTTGACCTCTCTCTCGAATTTTTTTAAACAAGGAATAAATCTAATCGCTTGTGGCAAATGATTAAACAGTTTTTTACTACTATATATTACAGAATTCTTGATTAGAGACGTTGAGGGGATTGGAAGAGGCACCAAATTCGGGTTACGCACATCATACTCATGAGTGGATGTCAACAAGTTCCTATACTTTTTAAAAATTAGGGTTACAAACTCTAAAATAAATAAGGATGGTAATGACAGAAGTTTATGTCTTAAGAAAAATGGTTTACAGGAGTCCCGAATTTTCGCTTTGAACATATACCTTATAGCTCTCTTCTGTAAGACAAAGATAGTTCGAAACAGATGTCTCGAACAGGTTCCCCAAAATCCCGTATCGCAAATGTGACTCAATCAGGGCAAAATAGGAATTCCTGACGCTGTAGCTGTTCAATTCATTAGAAATAATTCTAATTGCATAGCAATTAGAAGCAAGCCTGGCACGCAAAGAACTTATGTGGCCCTCAAATTTTAATTTGTAGTCAATGAATAGACGCAAAAACTTACACTCTTTCAAATTCACGAGCAAATCGTCATTCAAATGCACACCAGTTAACTCACAGCCAAATGACATCACATTCGTTTTAGAGACATTCAGAGACAACTTATTTGCATCGCACCAAGACTTAACCTTCACCAAGTCAACACCCACCACCTCCTCCAATCTGTCCCTACTCCTATCATGCCGCAATATTGTCGCATCGTCCGCAAAAAGGGTGAAGTTGCCTGATATGTCAATGTGGGCGAAATCATTGATATACAATAAAAATAGTATGGGTCCCAAAACCGAACCCTGTGGTCTACATTACTAAATTCACTTGCGAGACAACTGTTGTTAATCACTTGCACAAACATTGTTATTTGTTAAAAATCTAAATGAAGTAAATTTGCACTAGATAGTTCGCATATATTATTAGAGTAAAGCATTTACATATCCCTACATTTACAACTGACGCGGCATATTACTCTTTGTAGACTGATATTAATAATAATTTCATTAATTCACCTTTTAGATGATCCAATTTTCTTATATTAATGTGTTAAAGTAGATTAATTTAAATAATTACGAAATTGTTTAATTTATTTAGTCATATTTTGCGAAAAACTAACCATAATATGTGTGCGCCCATTTAAACCTTTAGAAATTTTGCATGAATATGTTGGTGGGCTTCTATTGTCGCCACTGTCCTTATAAAGTCACTGTAGACCGAATCTCGTACCAGCGCCACGTATCTCCGGAACCTCAAGTACAAGAGGTAATAATTTCCTTTTAGTAAATAATTACTGTAGATCTTACTTCTAAGTTGCAACCGAGGAATAAAGGCTGGTAATAGCCAGTTTAAAGTAACATTAGACGATAACTTTTTCTACTCTGCAACGACTCGTTTTACTTTATAGTAATAACTTAAAGGAGTACATTTGGACGTAATGGAATAATCGCTGCAAGGTTCAGGAAGGTTCTGATACTTAAATGTTGTAATTTAGTAAACAGATTAGAAGCAGTAACTTTCAAAAATTACTATTATGTCATTGAAAAGAAATGATACATAGGAAATTACTATAAAGTATTATTCGCAGTAACAAATACATACATAATACTTAAATCTGTGTAACCCAAAGTGTTTATTGATATATAGTAGGATTATTACTAATAAATACGTAAAAACCCTTAAAGAGTAGTAGTGGAAACAGTTATAGCTACTTTAGTGCCAGCTGGGCTGTCGTTCTTGTCGACTATCGCCTATTATTCTCTTTAATTACCCACATTACATGCTTCTCTAACATTAATTCAGCGTCAAGTCAATCTAAATTTAAAATCAAATTACAGTGACAATTCCGTCATTTTGAATTGGCGATTTGCATTGATTAATTAGGGAGCTTCAAATCTAATCTGGGAGAAATTCACAATCGGTTACGTAACAATAGACTTTTATCTATGCAGTTTAGGATTCTAACAGTGCTCCGCATTTATTTATTGAAGTGCCATATAAAATCCATAAATGCCGTTTTCTGGCTGAATTCGAGAACTTTGAATTATTTATGGCCCCGTCGGTGTAAATTTATACAGTAAACTTAAGCCTGGAACACGGAATATGGATTTGAGAAACTTCAAAATCGCATTTTAAGATACTGGCTGTTTGGGAATACATTCGCGATCATTGAAAACATTAAATTACAAAAAAAAATCCATGTTTTGGATTTATTCCTACTTCTGGATTACCATGAAGTAAGCACGTTTTTAGAATGTTGTATAACTTGTATAAATAGAACTAAACAGGATAAAATAAAATATTAAAAAAAAAATAAAACCTACTTAAAAAAATCGGTAAATTTCCTTTACCTGGAACTTCCCTCGTTATGATTTTTTTCTATTTGTTAGGGATAATGAAGTTCAGGACATAGTCATAGTATATAATATGTGTTACATGTATTCTCTTTTTAAACATTTTAATTGGGCACCATTTTGTTCCATCATATTGTTTTTACATTAATACATACCGCCATTTTGTTATATCATGTTGAATTCTTACAATTTTATCCCATTTTCATATTTAATTTTTGTTGTTGTTATTGTTGCTGTTCATTTTCTTTCGCCATCTTAAATTCGTAACCCAACTTTACCAGTACATTTCTAGATATCACACTTAATTTTTGTACATAAATTGAAATTGATTTGATAAGTAGTATTTTCTAGCTGATTTTTTAAATATTTTATTTGGTTTTGCTATCTATTTGAGGTAAATTAGATGATAACTATTTAGTAATAATTTTTTTAACATTGTTCCGCCATATTGAATTTTAACCAAAATATTACCAGGTGGTCTCCATATGAACCTTAATTTTTAACTAAAATTTTAAGTCAATCTGGTAAGTAGTTTTTAAGCTATGCCGCGAACTGACAGACAGACAGACCGACAGACGGAATTGATAAAACATATTTTATGGCATTTGGGACGCTAAAACATGAAAATATGTAAAACCTGAGAGGGTGATTTTTTCACTATTACAAACGTTTTATTTGGCTGCCATTTTGTTCATTCATCTTGAATTAGTTCCACAGTTTTACTAGTTGATCCCTATACCACAATTAGTTATTTCACTCAAATTGAAATCAATCCATAGGGTAGTTTTTCAGACCAAATTTTTACAGTTGATTTCAACATAAAACATGCAGAATTTGAGATAAATTGGATAACTAGTTTTTTAATAATATTTTTTTGAACATTTCACCAGGCCGCAATATTTTTTAGCCATATTGGATTTTGACCAAAATATTACCAGGTCATCCCCATATAACCCTTAATTTTTTATACAAATTTGAAGTCAATCGGGTAAGTAGTCTTTAAGCTATGCCGCGAACTGACAGACAGACCGACGGACGGAGCGACGGAATTGATAAAATATATTTTTTGACATCTAAGGAGGCTGAAACGTGAAGATATGTAAAACCTGAGAGGGTGATTTTTTCACGATTACTAACATTTTATTTGGCCGCCATTTTGTTTGGCCGTCTTGAATTAGTACTACAATTTTACTAGTTAATTTCTATACCACAATTAGTTATGACACACAATTTAAAATCAATCCATTAAGCAGTTTTTTCAAGCTAAAATTTTTACATATTTTATTAAGCCGCCATTTTATTCCACCATCTTGAATTCGTACCAAAATGTTACCACTTAAGTCCAACATAATCCTTGATGTTTGTGCAACATTTGAGCAACAATTTACTTTATATAGGTCCCATATAAATAGTATAAAAATAAATGAATCCCCTGTATACCGAAAGTAGTCTAATCCTATGTCATGTTTGACACGAATCTATATATTTAAAACACTAAGCCAGATTTTTCAGCAAGTTCGTGAGACAGTTGTATTCCACCAATTTATATTTTACATTATTTTTTGTATTGTTTTATTGCGTATTTTTTCTATAAAACCAATATATTTTGCCTCAATAACATCTCTGGACGATATGGTGAAGGCGCTTTATATATATATATATATATATATATATATATATACTGGGTGGTGCAACCAAGATGGGGTGGACGATTGTGGCCAAACGGAGAGGAATTTGAAAAAAAAAAATTGGGATATGATTGATAGTCAAGAACGCTGTGTTTTAAAATTATACCCATTATACAGGGTGGTCTGAAAAGTTCGTGGTGAACCAAACTTGTGTTTTTTTAAATGGGATACCCGATATATTATTATTTTAGTTGATTCTCCTATTCGTTGCGATCATTTTGATATAAGGTTAGTTGGGTCTAAAATTTATACCAAGGGAATGGGACGAGGTTAAAGTGGTAAAAAGGGTTATACTCCGGCCATTTTTTGAAAACAATTGAAGCAGGTATGGAAAAACCAAATATTCTATAAAATATATTGTATCTAGGACTACAATAATCGCTTGTAAGTCGTTCAAAATTATTCACTGTTATACAGGGTGGTCAAGTTTTGCAAATTTACCTTGGATTGAATTTTTTTAAATGGAACACCCTGTATATTTTACTTTCATGTTAAAGATAACATTACTAGCTTTCAGAAAATACCATATTTGATACCTTTCTGACCAACAGTTTTTCAGTAAATTAGCTGTGAAATGAAAATTTCTTCATTTTAACACGAATTACTCTGAATTCACGTTGTTAAAATTTACAATTTAATATTAGGAGGCCATGATATCATCATAAATTGAACAAAAGATTGACAGTCCTGTCAAAACAGCAAAGTGTCAGAATATTGTCATCAGTAAATCAATAAATATTGTTCTTTGATGATGCGATGCCGAAATAAAAACAAGATAGAAGCTTTTGCAAGTTTATCATAGAGATTTCAAGAAACAGGAAATGTTGCTTTCAATAATTAATAAACCAGTTACCAATGAAGATAATGCTTTGACAGTATTAATAACAGATCTTTTTTTACAAAAAAAATAAATTTAATATAAATCAACAAAAACAATGTAATTAAAACTTATAAAAGATGTTCAACTAAACCACCGTTTTGCTGAAGGCACATTTCGAGTCTATCCATAAATGAAAGTTTCACTTTTCTCAAAGTCAGGTCTGAAATGTTGCGAAAACTGCTTATTATTCTCAACTTCATATCTTCCACTGTGGTTGGAACCTCTTTATAAACTTCTTCTTAAACATGTCCCCATGAAAAGAAATCTAGTGGCGTTAAATCGGGTGACCTCGCAGGCCACTTAACTGGTCCACCTCGCCCAATCCAATGCTCTCCTTTCCAATTATTGAGAAAATGTCTTGCATGCCTATGGTAAAGCGGGGGTGCTCCATCATGTTGGAACCATAAGGAATTTCTTAACATTAAAGGTAAGTCTTCGAGCAATACGGGCAACTCATTTCTCAAAAAATTTAAATAGACTTCTCCCGTTAAATGCTCTTCAAAGAAATATGGTCCTACAACATGAGAGCCAATTATACCTCCCCAAACATTAATTGACCATTTATTTTGATGGTCCACCTGACGAATCCAATGTGGATTTTCGGTTGAATAATAGTGCATATTATGTTTGTTAACCAAGCCGTTGCTTTTAAAAGTTGCTTCATCTGAAAACAGCACCCTATCTACAAAACCTGGATTATCCCAAAATGTATTTAAAAACCAAATTGAAATCTCTTGTCGTTGGACGTAATCGCGATCATACAGTTCTTGGTGTAATTCAATGTGGTAGGCATGATATTTATGTTGTTTCAGAATCCGTTTAATACTAGTGCGTTCAATATCAGTAGCTCTCTCTCTGGTACTTGTGTGTGGATGCACTGTTAATAACACTGTCAAAGCATTATCTTCATTGGTAACTGGTTTATTAATTACTTTACGTTTCTTAAAAGCAACATTGCCTGTTTCTTGAAACCTCTCTAATAAACTTGCAAAAGCTTCAGGTCTTGGCTTTTTTTTCGGCATCGGGATATCGTACCGCATAAACCCTGCTTGCTAGTAAAGGGTTTTTTTGACACTCGCCCAACATAAAAGTCATATTTATCAACTCTGGAGTACTCAAACTCATTGTTACTTAACAATTTCTCGGCTTATCGTCAAAAAACAATGGTAATTGATGCCAATTCTCTGACACTTTGCGGTTTTGACAAGAATGTCAATCTTTCTTTTCATTTATGATTATATCATGGCCTCCTTATATTATAGGTAGTCAATTTAAGCAACGTAAATAATGCCGTTTCTGTTAGAATGAGTAAATTTTGGTTTCACGGTTAATTTACTAAAAAACTGTTGGTTAGAAAGATATCAAATAGGGTATTTTCTGAAAGCTGGCGATGTTATCTTTAATATGACAGTAAAATATATGGGGTGTTCCATTTAAAAAAATTCAATCCAAGGTAAATTTGCAAAATTTGACCACCCTGTATAAGAGTGAATAATTTTGAACGACTTACAAGCGATTATTGTAATCCTAGATACAATACATTTTATAGAATATTTGGTTTTTCCATACCTGCTTCAATTGTTTTCAAAAAATGGCCGGGGTATAACCCTTTTTTCCACTTTAACCTCGTCCCATTCCCTTGATATAAATTTTAGACCCAACTAACCTTATATCAAAATGATCGTAACGAATAGGAGAATCAACTAAAATAATAATATACCGGTGTCTTATTTAAAAAAAAACACAAGTTTGGTTCACCACGAACTTTTCAGACCACCCTGTATAATGGGTATAATTTTAAAACACAGCGTTCTTGACTATCAATCATATCCCAAAAATGTTTTTTCAAATTCCTCTCCGTTTGCCCACAATCGTCCACCCCATCTTGGTTGCACCACCCTGTATATATATATATATATATATATATATATATATATATATATATGGTGCCATCTATCCAAAAAGGCAGAAGAAGGTCTGGCGGGGCAGCTAGTTATTTATTATTTATGTATTATTATAATTACCTTTATTTGAAATACAAAATTAGGCATCAAATACTTGCTTGCTAAAATGTTACCCAATCAGATTAGGATATGTAAAATATATTCTATATAATTTTTCATCTACATACTTACATTTTTTCATACCCTCAAAGCATTTGGGGAGATATTTGCAAATATCTGGACTATTGTCGAGTTAAAAAGTCCGACTTGTCAAAATCTCTTATCTAATATCGCGTCGCCAAAGCCCGCCTTGAAAAAACTGTCATTTTCTTTAAAAAGGTCCACTTGTTAATCTTTTTTACCCATTTTTTGAACCTCGGACAAAATAGATGTAATACCGTGTCGTGAGTAGCAAAAAATGGGGCTTTTGATCTGCCTAGTAATTTTTGGCCCGAAGATACCGATACGCTGGTACTAAAGCTTACATTTCTAAAAGTTCTGAACGTCCAACCTGAATTTTACTCTAGGGGAAACGTAGACGTTTTCTCGTTAAACAGACTTGGTTCACCTAGGATTAAAGTTTTAAATGCTACAGGGGGGGATCCAAACGGTCAAACCTCAGAAAAATTAGTAAAAAGCATGCCTATACAAATATATGTTCAAAGTTTCGGAAGGGTCCAGACCCCCAGGACAAAACAAAAATCTAAAATTGGACGTTTGGGTGGTAATTTCCTGTTTATAAAGCATAAATACATACGCAATACAAAATTTTTGCCAACACCCATACAGGGTGGACATACTACGAAATCAATCTTTCAGCTTTTTAAAGTGAAAAAAGTCGATTTTTTTTAAATAGAACTCCCACTGTGTTTTTTATTTATGCAAATGATCATAGAAATACATACTTTTTCATATCTATATGTTTTATACCTACATTCAAGTGTTACAGAGAAAATTTCAATTCAACAGAAAATCCCAATTATTTCTTAAATTTGTAATGCTGCATACCCAAAAACAAACTATAGGAGGCCATGGAATGGATAATGTCTCTATTTGCTTAACTATAGTCCTAATGTTATTCTATATTTATGTATTACTAAATTTTAAATTTTAAACCATTATTGAAAATTAATATTAGAAACAAACTTCTTGTGTAACATAGCTCTCAACAACATATAACATAACTACAGATTACCTGGAAATAGAAAAACTGGAAAAATTTAAAACAAATGACTATATAATTGATTTTCCACATACTGTCCATTATGCAGTATATATGTTGAATGTTTGCCACAGCGTTTCGGACGGCGTCGCTATTATTAAGACTAATAATTTCTTTACGAATTTTTGTTTTAATCCATCTACAGAATAATTGTTTCGATTTGTATACCCTTTATCTTTAAATGTGCCTCATAAAAATAATCTGAGAGTGTCAAATCGGGAGTTCGCGGTGGTCATGGAATCTCACCGTTGCTATATATAATTAAATTAAATTGGTCGTTTAAAAATGCTCTTATATCTTCTTCACAGTGGTGTGGAGCATTATCTTGTTGATATACCAAGCCCACACGAATATGTTCCGGAAGATCATTGAGTTTTTCCATAATTGGATTTCTTTTCTTTGTCTATTCAAATAGTGGTCAAAAAACAGAGGTCCTATTATGCGGTCGTTTATAATACCACACCACCCTTTAACACTTTGTCCTTGCCTTTTAATTTGCTTTACCAAATGTTTATTTGTTTCGGAATAGTAGTGAGTATTTTTTTGTTATGCGTTCCCGCAATGGAAAATATCGCCTCATCTGTCCAAAGGATTTTATTTAAAATCTCTCTCTCAAAATGCAGGTCCATCATGTGCATACAAAAATCCAGTCAGGTCTGATAGTCAGCTTCACTAAAAAATTACGTGGAAGAAACTTATATGGGGATATTTTGTTTTCTTTTAATACTCGATGTATGCTGGTCATGAAAAAATTCAAATTCCTTTGTGCATCTCTTAAAGAGACGACTCAACGGGCTTTTTCCCTTTTTCTATATTTCAAAACTCCATAAGTTGATAAATCCCTGCAAATTTTGTCAAAAATGTTCTTGTTTGGTATGTTTGCCATGGGAAATATTCGGCGATACTCTCTTAATGGAAGTGCTGGACTTTTATTATTTTCAATGTAACAGTTATATTGAGCCATTTTTTAAAATAGAACAAGTAAACACCGATACAAGGAAACGTTTTTAAAGTCTAATTATTTTAAATTTAAATGATTTCAATAAAACAACAACCACTAAAAACACAAATAAATTGAAAAACTGTCAAATTTAAAGCAAATAGTTATATTATCTATTCCGGGCCTCCCATAGTTTTTTTTTTGAGTATGCATCATCATAATATTCTAGAAATAATTGAGATTTTCTATTAAATTTGCTATTTTCTCTGTAGCCATTGAATTCGGATATAGAACATATGTATATAAAAAATAGGTATTGTTATGATCATTTATATAAATAAAAAACATAGTGGATGTTCTATTTAAAAAAAAATCGACTTTTTTCACTTTAAAAAGAATAATTTCGTAGTATGTCCACTCTGTATAGGTGTGGACAAACATTTTGTATTCCATATATTATGCTTTATAAACTGGAAATTATCACCCAAACGCCCAATTTTAGATTTTTGCTGTTTTTTATAGTGATTTGAAAAATAGCTCCAGTTTTCAAAAAAATCACACATAACTTTAATTATCTCGAAAACTACGCAGAAATCGACTCTAGTTTAAATTGGTACCTTATGTTTATTTTTGACAAGAAATCAAATAATGTACAAAAATACAGGGTGTCCCATTTAAAATTTTATAGTTGATGTCGTCCTAGCAAAATTGGGACACCTTGTATACATGGAAACATTATATTTTAAATGAACTTCAAATTTAAAGAAACATTTGTATGAAACGTATCTACTACGGATTACCAGATAGTATATTGGGTACTTTTATGTGGAACCTCATTGTAATAAATTGTGCTTATTCTCTTTTTTTTATACGTAAAGATCCTCTCTACCTTCATTGATACGTTGTTACAACAAGCAAATATAGAAAGAGAAAAA
Organism: Kuschelorhynchus macadamiae; assembly: GCA_030620095.1. Lineage (NCBI taxonomy): Eukaryota > Metazoa > Arthropoda > Insecta > Coleoptera > Curculionidae > Kuschelorhynchus > Kuschelorhynchus macadamiae. The sequence goes on from JAUTXW010004679.1 coordinate 1,101,804, forward strand.
ATACTGAAGTTGTTACGACACAAAATCTCTAGAATATACTATTCCATAGAGGTCGTTTTGACTTCAAAACTCTATGAATTATTTTGTGGAGCGTTGTATTAAAATGGCCAGTATAGTTAGCCCATTTCCATCTCCAGATTTAAAAATCAAATATTCTAATAAAAGATCTTTTATTTACAGTAGTCCCACTAAAGGTGGAAGTCGGTTAGAAATGTTCTCTAACGTGAAAAACCAGATTGAAGGCATCGGAGGTTGGCTAGGATCAAGTATACCAAAGCTGCGCAAAGGCGATCACGAAGCTGGGAACCCAGACGCAGTTGGACACGAAAACCCTGCTGCTGACACTGGATCTCCAGTAGCGACTGATCCTGTCAAGGAAGCTAAAGAAGATGACGATAATTCCAGGTAAGCTTTAAATCTTGGTTTGTTATTCACCTACACCCAAATATGATATGGTTGAGCTCACGTGACATTTAAAACATTTCTTAGCGGATTAGAGTTGCCTGGCCATGTGAGAAGGCTTAAATAAGGTTTTGATCATTCTGTATACAGGGTGTAAATTTAATAATGCCCCAAATTTTGATTTAACTCAAAAAAAAAATTAAAAAAGTCATATCAAGTCCTCAACCTCTTTATTTTAAGATACAGGGTGTCAGAATGTCAATATTTGTTTTCATTTTCTTATATATATACCTCGTACTTATAGGGTGGCGCAATAGTGTGACAAAGTACCCTATCTTCCTCGTTTTTTTATATTTGGAATTTTTTATGAAAGTTGTAAAACAAAAAGAAGCCTATAATTTAAAAATATTTCTATTTATACAGGGTATTTCACAAACGTGGGGCACCTAAGAGTCAACTTTTTTTTTTATGGGACACGCTATATGTTGTGAAATATTTGGATTTCCCAAGAAATTCTCCATATAACACCATATTTGGTTTTGCGTTTTATTTCGACCTTTATTGTTAATTATTGAAAAAATATCTAAATTAAAAAAAATCATGGTCTTCTATAACCTGCTATAACTTCTAACCTACAAGGATTTCAATAAAGAAAACTTGTACCAAAGAAGATAAATGTCTGACTAAGAGTTTAGATAACCACGTACCTAATAATTTTATATAGGGTGTTTGCTGCAAATATCCCAACTTTGAAGCTAAGTTATTTTATAAAATGTTTACAACAATAATTTTTACTACTGGCCGATAAATTGAAAGAACAACAATATTGCTTTGAGGTATATTTATTTAAAAAAAAACATGGCTTACTAGATAAAAATTACATCAATATGTTTTAATGCTTTTTCAACGACACAATTAATAAAAATTAATTTATCTCAAAAACTATTAGACATAGGTATAAGATCACCTTAATAAAAGTGAAAGAGGAGTAATAACGGAACACGATAGGGTAGTTAGATACAGGGTGGGTAATTTAAAAAATCGAAGAAAAATTTGTTTTAATTTTGCCAAGTTGGCATATTTGCAGCAAACACCCTGTTTAAAATTATTACGTATACGGTTATCTAAACTCTTAGTTAGACATTTATCTTCTTTGGTACAATTTTTCTTCATTGGAATCATTGTAGGTTAGAAGTTATAACAGTTATGGATTATGGAGGACCATGATTTTTTAATCTAGATATTTTTTGAATTATTTGGCAACATCGAAATAAAACGCAAAACCAAATATGGTGTTATATGGAGAATTTCTTGGGAAATCCAAATATTCAAAAATATATAGCGTGTCCCATTTAAAAAAAAGTTGATTCTTAGGTGCCTCACTTTTGTGAAATACCCTGTATAATTAGAAATATTTTTAAATTGTAGACTTCTTTTTGGTATAAAACTTTCATAAAAAAAAATCCAAAATTATAAAAAACGAGGGAGATATGGTATTTTGTCACACTATTGCGCCACCCTGTATGTCATAATGGGCGGAGCTTAGCAAACAAAGAAAAAGTTAATTGAGTTAATTTTGATCTTTTTTGACGTAACAAAATTAGTTGAATCTATTGAAATCTATAATACTATGAAACCCATGTTTTATATGAAAATTATAGGTATCACTGCTTATATCAATAGTTTTTAATATACAGGGTGACTAAAAACTAAAAGTCGTACCACTTGATTTGTCTTTCCGAAAGCCAAACAAGAATAATTGATATATTTTAACAAAGTGAGACACTCAGACATAACTTCTTGGGTTTGGGTGAATCTTTTATTAGGAAGTGTATAAAAAAACCTAATGTAGGAATTTTAGTGCTACCGGGGGAGCGGACTCGGGACCACAGTCGCTTGCTGAATCACCCACCGAGGAAAATAAGGAAGGTCAATTTGGAAATGGTATGTTACAAATGTCCGTATTGATGTTGTATGGATGTGCATATTTTCGTTTTCTCCTCTTATCTGTCTGTACTTTGCCTCTATAGCAACTAGCCTAACTACAGTATACATATGCCGACCAAAACACTAACATTCAGATCGATAGGTAAGACGTACTGTTGAACGAATTTTCTTCGATTTTATCTGATCAAATCCCCTATTTTGGTTGCCTAAGGTACTGTTTATATTTCATTAATATTGTAATCACATTTGTCTTAAAAACATTGCATCGAAAAAGTATTTATTTTATTGCACATATTTATAGGAATAAACAATTGTTGTCAAATGATGGGAAATAATATTTTAAAACATTTAAAAAATTTGCGCATAGGATGCGATCTAATTACATTATACACTATACTAAGTAAACTTTTTTTTCAGTGGCGCCTTATATTTTATATTATTGGCAATCAATGAGAAGAAAACAAACTAACTCTGATGGCATATTCTTATCTGCTTAAAAATTGGGCGGGTAAAGATGAACTATGTACAAATTTTACAGATCACTCGAAGGAATGAGAAACATGTATCTATAATTTCTTCCAGTTTTTTCTCTAAACTGGAACTTCTACTCTCTATCTAAACTAACTTTTCAGCTTCTTGATTTGTATTTCAGTATTTTAATTGATTAGTTTATTGCATGTTTGTGCAAACTTATTATAATGAATTGTTATCATTACATAAATCGCTAGTATATTGGCCAACAGCTTGGACCTGAATATGGTCAACTTTACTACACGTTAGATAATCTTGGAACTTATAAATTAGTTTATACGTGTTTTTATAATTTTGGGGACAATTTTTCTTAATATGTAATAAGCATTTCCTTATTTAGATATTTTATGTACAGGGTTGTTGCTGCTTATATTTTAACGCTGACTTCAATTTTCGTATTTTTTTTTTAAATTACCAAATTATGGTTTTGAATATTTTTTAAAAAGTTTCAAAAAATTTTGGTCTTTCTAAGTTTGATATTGTTTTCTGTATCAAAACGAGAGTTAACTATTGTAACTTTAAAACTGAGAATCCCTTTACCTCAAGCTAAGTAATTGTGCTTATAAAAATAGGTAAAACTGATATACAGGGTGTTTCAAAAGTAAAGTAAAATTTTTAAACAAACAAACCTTCATATGAACCCCCGTACATATTTTTTACCGTATACTAATTCCCAAAAACAAACATGAAAAAAGAACATCGAAGAAGTATCTAATGGAAAATTTACTATTTTGCTTTACGTTGTAGAAAATAATGTTAAGTACAAACGTTTTAGGCTTTAATTTGTCGCAATGAAGCGCTTCTGCCAAAGTTGTGTATTTTTTTAATGGTATACCATATTACCTTCATGGATTATAGGAGGAAGTCTATGTACATTTCATAAGTTATGCCCTATACCTAAATTCAACTATTTCTGGAAATATTGATGTTTGAAGTTGGACGCTGAGCTTTTTTACGTGCTGTAAAATCTAAACGGTTTGAACTAGAGCAAAACGGTTTCTACTTTTCTTAGTTTTTAATTATCTATCACTTTAGTATCAACTTCCGGTTAAGTCGGAAATTCAAAATTTTCGGCTTCTGGTCTAGCTGGATATAGATGTCAGGTGATTAAAAACTAAGATGAAAAAGTTCAAATCGATTTATCTTAATTCAAAGCATCAAAATGTTAAACTTCAAAGGTCCATATTTCAGAAACAGTTGAATTGTAGGTATAGGATATGATACTGTGGAATCCAGAAACGTTATAATATACAGGGTATTACGTAAAAAATAATAAAACTTTGTGCAGATACACTTTATTGTGACACCCTGTGTATATTAAAATATGTTACTATGAAAATATAAATTAAACCCTAAACCTTTGTACTTAACATTTTTTTCTACAACGTAAAGCAAAAAAGTTAAGAGGGTGGACACACAGTACTTCTGTATTTCAATGACTTTTCGGGAGTAAAATAACTTCGCGAGTATTTTAATAACTTAAAGTAGGTAATTGAATTGCTTTTACATTTTCTTTAATTGAATTACTTTGCGGGGCTTCAATTACTTTTCAAGTATTTAAATTACGAAAAGCAATTGAATTACCAGAAAAAATATTTCAATTACTTTACGTGAAAAAATTCAATTACTTTGGAGGAATAATTGATACTTCAATTACTTTTTAAAATATAAAGTAATTGGTACTTCACAAGTACTTCTTATCGGCAGGTAATTGGTAATTGAATTCACTTGGGTGACAGCTTTGCTATTAGGTTAGTAATTACTAAGAATATAATTTGTTACGTGTTTGTGCCATATGTTTAATTTTATGTATTCTAAAAATACTTTTTGTTTTTAATTTCTCCGTTTTTTTTTTAGTTTCTTTGCGGAAAAAAACCGCATTTTTTGTAACAGTTTTTTTCAAGCAGGTAAAAAACTAAGGTGAGTTTCAATGAAAATATTCGTTAACCAAATTGGCATAAAAATTGAAATTGACCAGCACTAACTTCCATCTTGTTAGTTGTGGCATTAATTTAAATTTTGTTGTTGTAACACGTTGACTAAATTGTGTACAGTACCAGGGGTTTAATGCGCAGTGGTGGAAAATTTGTGGTACCAGTAATTCCCCCTGAAAATAAAATTAAATGCACTGACATGCAAAAAAAGTATGACGAGCTAAATATTTAGGTGTATTTTGAAGGGCTATATCTTTTTGAATGCCTTATCGCATTTTGTTGCACTTTACATCAATCGAAAGGAAATTTTATAGACAGTAATTTTGCGTTTCTGTTTTTTTCAACTTGTTTCATTGTTTTTATATACAGGGTGTAATATGAAACAATGTTTTTTTGCAAATTTTTGAAACGCCTTGTAGAATAACGTAACTTCAGAAAAGTAGTAAATCGTAATTTATAATTTAGAGCTATCTTTTAGGATTATTTTGGCTTTTGATTCATTGCTCTATCTCTATTTTTAACGGAGATACAATGTTTAACGCAAAACATTGCATTTTTACCATATTGTCCATACAGACTCCCAAGTCTTCAAAAAGATCTAGTAGCTTTGGGAATTATAACAGTCAGAAGGCCATTTGTATTTTGTTGGCTTGTCATCAAATGTCAGACAGAGGCCAGATACGGATGTTTTTTACAAAAAAGTATCGTTTTATTTGAGAGTAAATAAGTAAAGATTAATTACAAATCCCAGTTTAGGAGTAAAAAATAAATAACGAATATCTGGTATTTTCACCTCTAGCTCTAATTACTGATTCTACACGCCTTGGCATACTTCTTATTAATCATGCAATAGCCTCTTGTGGAATGATGTTCCACTTTTCTACAAACGCCATGCCAAGTTCTTCTAAATTCGGTGGCACACAAGGTCCTTTTCTTAATTATTGCCCCAGTTGGTCCCATAAATGTTCTATTGGGTTTAAGTCGGGGCTTCTCGAAGGCCATGGTAAACGTTCTATACCATAATTATCCAAATACTCATTTACAATAAGTACAACGTGGGGTCGCGCATTGTCATGCATAAAAATAGAGTCTTGGCATATAAGGCGGGCAAACGGAATAACATACTATAGTACATCGATATATCCCTAGTCATTTAAAGAATTTGGTAGCACACAAAACTCGTTCGATGATCTATAGAAATCCCTCCCCATACCATCACTGAACCAACCCCAAATTTTTCTTTTTCTATAAACATCTCTTGTTCGTATCATTCCCCAGGCCGTCTACAAACTTTCTGTCTTCCATCAGATAATTTCAAACAGAAGCGTGACTGGTTAGAAAATAAAACCTTGGACCACTGCTTCTAATCCCACTGTACCTGCCCATTAGCGAAATGCATGCGAGTCCTTTGATTTTCGGGAAGCAATTTTGGATCAGTCGCTGGAATCCTTGCTTTCAATCTTCCATGGGCGGTGTAGTCACTTTTGACAGTACCACGCACTTCTTTGTCTGTTGGTCATCGTCGCGCTCTGAAATCGATTCCTGGTTGCTTTAAGGACAATAAACCTGCCGTCGATATTTGTGGGCATCTAGGACGACCCGACCCGATCCTTTTTGTATACTGCCCAGTCTCAAGAAACCTTTGTCTTGGTTTTCTGGATATCGCTTCTGGTATGACCACTTTTCTGGCAGCATAACTAACACTGTTGCCTTCATCTACTAATGCAATAATTTTGGCTACATTTTCTGGAGTTACTTGTCTAGCCGTTATAACTATTGGATACAATTTTGAATGGCGCAGATTATATTATTTGATAATAATATGGTAAAAATGCAATGTTTTACGTTAAACTAGGGGTCGCGAGACCACGAGACTAGACTCGGTCTCGGTCTCAAAACGAGACCGAGACCGAGACTTGGCGTTCGAGGCCGAGACCGATACCGAGAGTTACCTATCGAGCCTCTCGGTCTCGATCTCAAAGTGAAGTAGCAAAATAACTAATGTTCGTAAATTATTTGTTTTGACAAAATAATTAAAAAAATATTTGTTTGGGGGCAAATTAATGGATGCAAAAATTAATTTTTCTATAATCAATTATATTATACTAGCATTGTGTATATTCTTATAACAATGATACTAGTGAAATAGTCATTTAAAAAACGATATAAATAACCATAAAAAGAGAATATCCCAAATTTAGAAATTCTAGTAGCAAAATTCCACTTTACATGTCGAAAACCGTAAATTACTACCCTGTTCTCAAAGAGAGGCACTTTATCACAACTATACTATATAGGATTTTGATATTGTGATCTTTATAAATTTATAATCGGTTTTTATGTTTAATTATTGAAAGTAATTAAAATCCAAAAATTTTTAGTTTTTTGGTTCAATAATTAATAACTAATAGACTGTAACTAAAAACATCGTTATATCATATTCTTATATAGTATAGACACGGTAAAGACTCCAACAGACGAAGTAATTGTGGTGATTTTTGTTTAAAAAATTTCCGACTCAAAATAAAGAAAATATTGTTAAAAAAATCAGTGAAAATTTTTCTTAACATTTTCTTCTTTAATCGCTTTGATGGCTTGCTAGTTGATTTTGTTTGTATTTGCAAATAATGGACAATATAAAATTTTTAACTATAAGTGTATAATAAAAATAATACATATACATACGGATAAGATTTTCAACAAACAAAACACAAAGTTGAATTTGGCTTAGGATTTTAAATAGATGATCAATAAAGCTCATTCAACTATAACGCTTAAAAAATAACGAACTATTCTAATAACAAAGTAAAAATTTACATTTCTAAACATACATTATAAGCATATTTTTAGATTTTATTTCAACCTATATAATAAACCTAAAAATATTATAGAAAATTTAAACTAATATTTTATAATTTCATTTTTCAAGTTACTTTTATACCATGAATGAATACATAATAAGCATTTGTTTGACGTTTCATTTAACATACTTCTTAGTTTTGTATTAATTAACCCTGCTTGTGAAAATAAACGCTCTACTGCTACGGAGTTCGCCTGTATAGACAAAAGATCTTTTGCCATTTTGGCTAAATTTGAAAATTGTTTATCGTGTGCTTTCCACCATTCTAAAATATCTGTACCCTTTGGAGCGCGCTTTAATTGTAAATATTTTATTATTTCTTTTCTCCAATTTTCGGAATCACTTTTTTTTTCAAATAGTGATGTATACTCGATGTCATAGTTATCATCGCTCGAGGAACTTGATATTACTCGTGATTCAGCAGGCACAATATAATAATTGTCCCTGTACATTTTCTCAAAAAAGGCTATAGATTGATGTTTCAGGCGAACAAGTAGATATTTGTTTAAGAAATAAATTTACTTTTAAAATCTACTCCACTTTTAAAATGTATAGTTAATTTACCAAATAACAAAAATAGTTGATTCACAAGTAGTATTATGAACCATAGCAGCCATTGTGCAAGCACAACGTGCAGACCCCTAAGAACGGTCCTGGTTAAGAAAGTAAATACGCATCAAAGTAATAAAAGTTTGGTTCAAAATAGCAAAGTTTACAGAATACCTAAGGTGCTTTACTTGGCCATCGATCGTTTTCTACCTATTGAATTATAACGTCTGTCCCTAGAATGCCCAGCACGTTGCTTGCATGAGTTCTGCAGCATTATACAGTGTGTCCTTATTTTGTGTTTAATATATCTTATTCCATCTGTATATCTTTCGAAATGTCAAATAATTATTGTTCTGTGCATGGTTGTTTAAGTAACTCTAGTGATGTGTGGCCTTTCTGTTGATGTCCAAAGAACAAGGGATATGTGACATTTATTTTGATAAACCTACTATTGTCAGTATATCTTCCTTTACTGATTCCATCTGTTGGCAACAACATTTCGAATTATAGATTTTTGGAATACTTTTTTATATAAATATACCTACATTTTTTCTACTTTACTGAAATGTTCAAACATTGGGTTTTTTTACATTAAATTTTTAAGATTGGAAAAACTCTGGGTTTCAAACGAAGGCGTCCATGTACTTTTGTCTAAATAACATCTCGGCGAACAATTATTATTTTTAAAATTTTGCTTTAGAGACCACCGAGACTTTCGAGACCGATACCGAGACTAAGTAGGTCTCTGTCTCGGTCTCGAAGCATCGAGACCGAGACCGTAAACATTTTCCGAGACCGAGAGTGATTCAGTCTCGGTCTCGCGAACCCCTACGTTAAACATTGTATCTCCTTTAAAAATAGAGGTAGAGCAATGAATCAAAAGCCATAATATTCCTAAAAGATAGGTCTAAATTGTAAACTACGATTTAATATTTTTCTGCAGTTATGTTATTCTACAGGATGTTCGAAAAATTTGCAAAAAACATTATTTAACATTACACCCTGTATATAAAAACAGTGAAATAAGTCGACAAAAACAAAAATGCAGTATTACTGTCTATGAAATTTTCTTTCGACTGATGCAAAGCGCTACAAAATGTGATAAGGCGTTTGAAAGATATAGGCCTTCAAAATATATCTAAATATTTAGTTCGTCACTTTTTTGCATGGCATATGAAATAACTTCAAATTTTTCAAAACAGTAAATCGAAAAAATTACTTAAATTCAAAGAGGATCACCTAATATGTAAATGGATTTTGAATGTATGCAATATGCGGAATAAAAGTGCGCATTGGGTTCTTTTTCGCCCTGGCTAATAAATATTCTCGTTGAAACTCACTCTGTGCAGACATATAGCTGCAATTTTTTTCAAGATTAACCGAAAATAAATGATTTTATCATATAGCCTATAAAATATATATAAAAAACTCGTTCTATTCTAGTACAAAGTAAGGCCTTGGCTGGAGCTAAATCTTTTGGCAATTTCTTGTATTCTGCTGTCAACAAAGCAGGCAAGACAGTCACCGAAGCTGGATCAAAAATTCATGTCATCAACGTAAGTGCATAATTAACCTTGTTTTGTTGTATAAACGCAATGTCTACATTTTGTCCTCATTTTGAAGTGCTCTATTTCCAATTAAAAAAGTTGGTTAAAAGATCATTAGATATTGCCAGGGGCGGACAGAGTATTTGAGGTCCACGGCTCAATACCCCTTTTTTCAAGGGGCACGCAAATCTTTCAATATGGTGTACAGGGTGTCCCATTTTCGTAGGTTTTACGGTGTTTTTCGCTTATGAGTAGCGATGGAGAGATGCAGTCTTCGCGACTACTTTTTCCTGAAACTAGAGATGCCACAAACAGATCTTAGCTAACCGTCATAGTTTCTGTCCTGTAGGGTAATTTTAAAAATGTGTCGTTTTCAGGCACCCCCCGTATTTGGGTTATTTTAAAAGTTATTATAAATGTGAAAACGGGTCTTTATAGAACTTTTTCCGTAGAATCCAGTGGCGTACTCACATTTTTCCAAAGGTCATACTTTGTGAGATATTGACATATCTTGTCTTCTTTTAAATGGGACATCCTATATATGTTTCTCTTATGATATCAGGTTTACTGAACGCTTTAAAAGTATATATCGTAGTGTTTATTTATTTTCATAAATAACGCCGCAAAATACATTTTTCATTTTTTTTACGCAGGCGGCCATGGATATTTAACCATCGTAAAGCAAAACTCAAAATCATATTGTTTTTTATTGAAGAAACATTTTTCATCGTAAAAGTAAAGTTACTAATACGGGAGTATTAACCTTATTTAAAGGAATAATAATAAAAACATAACAGATAAACATTAAAAAAAAAAACTAACTAAACAAAAAAATACAATTTACAAATTTTGTTCAAATTGCTCACCATTATACGTCCTACATATTTGGCAAAGTTTTTGTATTCTTTTTAAAGCGTTTGCTAATATAAAAGATTGTCTCTACAATTGTTTAAATGCATTTTCAGTGGACGCGTTTTTTAATTGTTCTATATTGTCATATTGCCTTGCATAGATTTTATTTTCTAAACAGCATCACAAAAAGGAATCTAGAACCGAAAGGTGCGGAGACCGTGGTGGTCATCGAACAGGTCCATTTGTTCTTATCCATTTTCTTGGAAAATGTTGGTTCAGCCAGTTTAGGATAATTCCTGCATTGTGAGCTGGAGCCCTATAATGGGCTATATTTTCCTAACAGAAATTTAGAATTTTGCTATATTTTTATTTAAGATAATATCTATAAAATATGCTTACCAGTTCCTATAATCTTCATAGTTAAAATAAGACACATATTTAATGCTTTTTTATCGTTTAATTCAAAATTTAAAATCACAATCTCAGTTATCCTAGGTTAACTTTATAACAATAAACCAAGTGGTGGACACCTCCATAGGCACATTCTTCTTATTCGGAAACAAATTATTAAAATTGGCAATTTTAGGTACAAATTTGTTACATTATTATGGAGTTGACAATTTTAGGCTAAGTTAAGTAAAAGAAATCAAAGTTTACCTCGTATTCTGGTGATAGCTCTCATTAGCTCTTACTGTATTTGTTGTTTTTCAGTAGCATCAAGCCCCTTTGTTGAAATAAAGCTGATATTTTTCTGAAATTAAGAGAAAGCACATTACATAAACTTTAGTTAAAACAATAACAAACAATACGGTTAGGAATTAGGAAAATAGGAAATCAGAGTAAAGAAAATTTATATGATCAAAAATCTTCATTTTGAAACTTACCATTGTAATTTTAACTACAATTTTGGTATATCCTAATGATCTGAAAACAAAAATAAAATTTATCTAAATTTAAATTAATTTTGAAATATCTATCAACTTCATTGACGATTAGTAGTACCAACATCAGGGTTGTATCAAATATGTCTAGGTTTCTCTCCAACAGGAGAAAGAAAAAGTGACAGAAGGAGTTAAAAAAAAAGCAGACCATATTCTGGAACTTTTGGTTGTCTTTAGGGCATTTTTGCCGATTTTTCTTCGAAAAATGGGTCTATTCTAATTATTTTGGGTGACTTATTGTTTAAGTGTCCTATAGCTATGCTAGCTGAGTTAAAATTAGAATTTTAGTGGAAGAAACCCATTTTTCTTTCCAAGTCACATGTTCTTGACTCTTTGAAAAGGCCAATATATCATTGGTAAGTCTCATTTTCATCATTCTCTCACAAATATTTATTATTAAAACTAAAATGTATAATTTACCTACCTTGGTTTCTCGAACATTGTTCTATTGCGTGATTTATTCCTTGTAGGCCTTTTTTTTATTTGTTGTTTTGGTCCAATGTTCTTGTGTGCTGATGAAATTTAGCAGTAGCACAGCCACTCTGAAGCTGAAGAGTCATCAAGCTGTATGAAACTAGGCCTGCAAACCGTATATATGTACATCCTCGATGCTGATGTGAGATCCTCGACAGACTCTTCTACGTATCAAATATAATCAACTTCAGGTTTGATCTGTGTGTGTTGTCTTGGGAACATACTTGACTGTCTGTTAGTGTTATTATGTGCCAAATAGAGCCAATTCCATTTTGATAATAGAATTAATATATAATGAATTTTAACGAAACGCTTTAAATCATGTCTAGTTTTTAACTTTTAACGAATAGCACTCAGATTTAAGTTAAATTGGTATAAATTTTGATGATCTTTCTCTCGTACCACTTATTATTAAATATATAAAAATTTAAGTTCAACATGCAAAATTATTTGGAAGAATCCTAGGTTAGATTACGTCAAGTATTACGACTTCTTCCTGTATTTTATAGACAGCTCTCTCTCTCTTTCTTTTGTTCATACTCAGGAAATAGTCGTAAGAGAAGGTAATAATTATTAATGTCTTTAATCTCATTTATTAAACTTTATATGAATTAAGTGTGACTATAATCTATGTATAAACAAGGCTATAACGGTAAGTTTTCGTAAATATATTTTTCAATATTAAGGATATTGGTGTTATTGTAAAGTTTTTGTAGTTTTCCTGTTTTTCTTAAGTTCATCCGGTCTCGGGCTTTCTTTTAAGGGTCATAAAAACAGGTGGCGCATACTTCTTCTATTTTTACCCCGACCCACTCTACCGATCACTAGTTATCTAGTTAGCCGACGGCAGCCCAGCCCTATAGACCTTGGAAAACCGAAGAGTACCACCAAATCCATCTAGCAGCCGAGTTTCAAAGTCCTCGCCGAGAGATCGATAACGGTTCAACAGTTCTCCCTTTAACCCTTCAATCTTTAATAATATTAAAATCAATCTTTAATATTTTATTATACTTTTATTCAATTTTAACAGCCCCGTCTTGATGGAAGAATATATTATTCAGTTGAGCCAGGTGGATATCTTCCAGAATTCGCATAGAATTCTAGGATTTGTAAATAAGTATCTATTTAAATTTAGATTTCCTTCAAAAATTTTATAAATAATTTTTCTCTTAAAAATAAAGGAGGAAGCATTGAAGCCAAATCTCCCCTGACGTTGTCTAGGAAAAACGACATGTTGATTTCCTGGCTCCAGAAGCGCGTATTGTGTCGGTTGAAAATTCCCAAACTTGAGAAATGTGCCTCATCCAACCAAATAATTTTGTTGTGAAAATCACGATCTTCTGCTTTCATATTTAAAAACCATCTGCAGAATTCCAATCTACGCTCAGCGTCACCAGGGCGCAAATGATGGATTAGTTTGAATTTGTAGGGTGTGAATTTATATTTTTTAGGATTCTTTGCACTGTGGTTTTGGGTATCCCTATATCTTTTTCCATTTTACTACATGATGTTTCCAGATTTGCTCGAATAAAAGCTAAAACATTGACCTCAGATTCCTCGTTCCTATTGTTATAGGCTTGTAGTCGAGGCCTGCAAACAGACCCATGTTGTGGTAGATTTGATTAAATTTTTTTAAATATTCTTTTATCGGGTTATCTTCTTTCATGTAGGATATCTGTAACAAAATTAAAGCAAAAATAAATTCCAAAATACATATTTCGATGATAAAAAATAACTAACCTGCTATCATAAAGCTCTGCAGCCTGATCTGCGTTTTCATTAGACAATATGAAGTAATTATTCATATCAAATTTTTCAAAATATTCAAATTTCTAGTTCTGAGCCATATTAACAATTTATGTCAGAGTAATAACAAGAACAGCAATAACAATAAACAATACAATAACAATAATAGATAACCGTAATTAATTAGAAGATCGGAAATTTTTGTTCTCGGCGTTACTATGGTTAAACATCCATGGCCGCCTACGTAAAAAAATTGAAAAATGCATTTCGCTGGGTTATTTCTGAAACTAAATACAGACTATGATATACATTTTTAACTTTGGAAAAAATCTAAGTACGGCACTGGATTTTACGGAAAGTGTTCTATAAAGATCCGTTTTCACATTTACAATAACTTTTAAAATATCCTAGATACGGGGGGTGCCTGAAAATGACGAATAGCTAAGATCTGTTTGTGGCATCTTTAGTTTCAGGAAAAAGTAGCACGGTGTCGCGAAAACCGCATCTCTCTACCTCCACTCATAAGCGAGAAATCCCGTACCTACAAAAATGGGACACCTTGTAGACCTCCCTCTTAAATACCTTTCAATACATTTTTAATACCTTTCAATACATTTTAGTACTCTTCAATATATTTATAATACCCTTCAATACATTTAATTGTTTTCAATGTATTTTTAGTTCCTTTAAATATCCTTGAGTATCCATTTTTGTCTCTTCGGAACTAGGTGTAGAAAGCACTTGTTTTTTTGTAGGAGATCAAAAAGTTCTCTAAACTCGCATAGTGTTTGGCATAGAGAGGAAAGTTGTTTTCTTTGCAGGGTATACCTCTAAAGTACTAGATTATTATAATCGTTTTTTTATCAATTGGAGATTATAAATATAAAATAAATATACATGTACCAGAAATAGATGGTGTTAATAAGCTTACTAATTAATCATGCTGCCTTTTTTTTTAAACGTTGGAACCATGAAAAAAACTAATGTTTATAACAATTTTTTTAAGGTAATCAATTTTAATAACACAATCTTCAGTAACATGAATTTCAACTGGGTACGATTTTTTTAAATTCCAGATTGTGCCCTCTCTCCTTAGTCCGCCACTGATTTTATCGATATAATATGGATTAAATACAAGCATCTTTTACAGACCTACGGCGTAATGCTAAATGAGAATATAAGATTCCGTAATTCTTCTTGGAGTGCCGTTGGTGATGGACAGTGCATGTCTATCATATTTAGTATAGTAATTTACAAATTACAGAATAAACTAGGGAAATACGGTTTCTTGCATTAGATAGCCTATTTCTCTAGTCAACGAAACTATAATTTTTTACTTCCCTCGTAAAAGTGAAAAAACACCCTTCGAGATTTTTCAGATCTTTACGTTTCATGGGAATGTAGACACTTTTGTATTTCGTGCATTTTTTTATTTAATTAAAAACGTAGCAGAGCGCTTTCGGCTATCGCCATCATCAGTGCCGCCTGAAAGCAAGGAAATCACTTTCTTTAAATGGTAAGGATTAAAAGAAGAAAAAATTATTATGTTCCTTACCATTTAAAGAAAGTGGTGGCACTGATGATGGCAAAAGCCGAAAGCGCTCTGCTACGTTTTTAATTAAATAAACAAATTGTTCGAAATACAAAAGTGTCTACATTCCCATTTTACCTCTACGTGTACACAGCCGTTTCCTATTCTTATTTACGTTTCAGGCTCCTTAGATGCCGGAAAACATGTTTTCTCAATTCCGTCGGCCTGTCTGTCTGTTTGCGGCATAGCTAAAAAACTACTTATCCGATTGACTTCAAATTTTGGTCAAAAATTTAATTAAAAATGGTTTTTTTTTGTAGTAATTTTTTTAAAGTTTCACTAGGTCGCTATCTTGTTCGGGTATATTTGTTTTTACTAAAATATTACCAGGTCATCCCCATATGACCCTTATTTTTTGACTAAAATTTGAAGTCAGTATGATGAGTTGTTTTTAAGCTATGCCGCGAACTAACAGACAGACAGAGAGACGGACCAACGGAATTGATAAAAATATTTTTTGTCTAGGAACGCTCAAACCTAAAAATATGTAAAATCTGAAATTTTTCGTTACAAATATTTTTTTAGCCGCCATTTTGTTCTGCAATCTTGAATTAGTACCAGGGTTTTACTAATTCTTCTCTGTACCACAGTTAGTTATGGCACACAATTTGAAATCAGTCCATTAAGTTGTTTTTAAATATTTTATTAAACCGTCATTTTGGATTGGTACCAAAATTTTACCAGTGGATTCCTACATAATACTTGATTATTGTGCAAAATTTGAGATAAATTGAATAAGTAGTTTTTTAATAATAATTTTTTTAACATTTCACTAGGCCGCCATTTTTTTCTGCCATAATGGATTTTTACCAAAATGTTACCAGGTTATCCCCACGTGACCCTTAATGTTTGACGAAAATTTGAAGTCAATCGGGTAATTAGTTTTTTAACTACAGACAGACCCACGGAATTGAGAAAACAGGTTTTTCGGCATCTAGGGACCGGGCATGAAGATCTGCAAACATCTCGGAGGGTGATTTCTTCACGATTACAATACTTTCTTTTTACGAGTTGTATGGTAGTCAAGAGTATAAACCGAGCTAAAACATGACAAATTAACAAATTTTGTTTACATTTCGTCTGTCATTCAATCAATCAGATAGGAAATTTTTTTACCGATGTAGGTCTGTAAAGGATATTAGTATAAACTGGGGGTCAATTGAACTCGAACGCTTACCTTTTTGCCCAAAATTTAAATGAATTTTGAAAGTGAGATTTTTAGAAAATGCACAGGGTGTTCCAGCGAGGACTGAACAGGGACCTATTTTCGACCTTCCTTGTATTTTGGAAAAATTCAAAATAGCCAATCGATGTATTTTTTCTTGTAGAATCCAAAAATGTCATCGAAAAAAATATTTGAGCCAGAAACAAAAGAGTTACGCTATGCATCAGGTGTTTGTTAAATGGAATGTATCGTTTTTTATACGATTTTTGGAAAGAGTGATTTTTTTATGTCCGTTCTGATGAAAACATTTGATTTTGCGATAGCTGTTTATATTACATTTTAATGTTTTACAAACTAAAATTTAGCTTCACCTGTTTAAAATATACGATAGGTTGGTATAGGTGATCAAGGTAAAATGACGTTTGAATGCTTTGTCAATAAAAATTGACATTATTTTAATTATTGTCGAAGTCTTCACCTAAAAAATATATATTTGACTCTGATCGAAATGAAATACTCTTTGGACGAGAGACTACAGATTGTTATGCTATTTTACAAGTGCCAAGAAAATGCAAGAGAAGCAAGAAGAAGATTTATTGCAAATTTTCATAGAAATATATCCATCAATACAATTCTAAAGATAAAAAACCTATTTGAGGAAAATAAAACTTTACATGATAGAAAAAGAAATTCAATAAAAAATAATTATTAAATAATAAAATAAAACTACTAATAACATAAGTTTTCAATGTGACCGCCGTTTTTCTCGAAACAACATCGATAACCCCTTTGTAGCCTTTCTAAACTTGCTGTTACAATATGATTTTCCTGGTTAAGGCGGTTTATTTCATCGACAATTTTTCCCATGATCTCTTGAATATTTTGGTTTCGTTGTCTGTATACGACGTTCTTCAAATGGCCCCAAAGAAATGTATCCAAAACTGAGAGGTCGGGGCTATTGGGCGGCCAAGCATATGTTCCATTTCGCCCTATCCATTCGTTATGGCGCCGATTTAAAAATTGAACCACATCATGCACGGCATGAGGAGGCGCCCCATCATGTTGCCAAATTAAATTCTGATATTCTGCCAATGGTAAGTCTTCCAAAAAATTTTCAATTTCGTTTTCTAAAAACTCATAATATCTGTGCCCATTTAAAGTCCCGTTAAAAAATATTGGTCCCAAAATTTTATTGTTTTTTATCCCACACCAAACATGAATAGAATTCCTCCCTTGAAATTTAATAGTCTGGAACTTTTTTGGATTTTCAACGGCCCAGTGGTGACTATTATGTCTGTTGAATACTCCCGATGTTGTGAAAGTAGCTTCGTCGGTCCACACAATATTTTTGAATAAATCAGGGTCTTCGTTTTCTTGCCGAATTACCATTTGAGAAACAAATTGGAAGCGAAGTTCTTTTTGTGCCGGTGTTAGGTGCTGAAGTGGAAGGATACGAAAAGGTCTAAATTTATGAATTTTCAGAGTCCTGTGAACAGTCCCTCGGGTAACTCTTCTGCGCCTTACACCGCCACCGTACTGAACTTCCCGAACTGCATCCGAAATAGATTTGGTTGGATTAACTTGAAAATAATTTATAATGACCTGGTCTCGATTTCTTCTTCTTTGTATATTTCTTTTTCTATCATGTAAAGTTTTATTTTCCTCAAATAGGTTTTTTATCCTTAGAATTGTATTTATGGATATATTTCTATGAAAATTTGCAATAAATCTTCTTGCTTCTCTTGCATTTTCTTGGCACTTGTAAAATAGCATAACAATCTGTAGTCTCTCGTCCAAAAAGTATTTCATTTCGATCAGAGTCAAATATATATTTTTTAGGTGAAGACTTCGACAATAATTAAAATAATGTACATAATAATGACAAAGCATTCAAACGTCATTTTACAGGTGAAGCTAAAATTTTAGTTTATAAAACATTAAAATGTAATATAAACAGCTATCGCAAAATCAAATCTTTTAATCAGAACGGACATAAAAAAAATCACTCTTTCCAAAAATCGTATAAAAACGATACATTCCATTTAAAAAACACCTGATGCATAGCGTAACTCTTTTGTTTCTGGTTCAAATATTTTTTCGATGACATTTTTGGATTCTACAAGAAAAAATACATCGATTGGCTATTTTGAATTTTTCCAAAATACAAGGAAGGTCGAAAATAGGTCCCTGTTCAGTCCTCGCTGGAACACCCTGTACACATTTAAAATATTTACAAATTCTAAAAGATCGATTCTCATGTTTCACAAAAATGTCACATAAGGTATTTTTGTTGGATGGCAATAATAGCATACGCCTCGTACCAAGTAAGGCGTTCTCCGGAGTAATTTTCAAATCACAAAAAATAGAGCTTTTAGAATTTGCAAATTTTTTAAAAAGTTATCATCAAATTTCAAAATTACAAGTATTTCAATTTTATGACCAAAAAAAACTAAACGTTTTAGTTGCAAGTCTTATTTCTTACCATTATAGCCGATATTTACCAAAAAAAAAATGCATTCCTAAAAGCTTGTTATTTTGATAGAATATTCTAGGCGAATTTAATAAAGAACAGGAAGCATTCATGAAGGGCAAGGCCAACTCCACGGCCACAGCTCTGCCGCCATGGGCAGGGTGTGCCAATGAGGAAAGCCTTAAGGAGGAATGCCTCAGCTTATCCACAGATAGAAGGTAAGATATAAACTGCAAAGCATTTAAAAAGGTAGTTGTTACAGGCAACGAACTCTATACTACGTACTTCCAAGTCACTTGCTTAATATTTTTTCCTCTAAAATTGACAGTGTTGTTCAAAAATATGTTCCTACTTACACTCAGAATAAATATTTCCTATCTTATTGTAGATTCAACTCTATAAGACTTATATAAAAAAAAAGTACCACAAAAATGACGTACAAAAACCCACATGACTACTGCTTATTTAAAAGTCTAAGAACTGGCTCAAAAAACATTTAGAGTTGGATTTTAAACGGAACGTTAAGGCCATCGAAAGTGATCTTTCCAGGAACCCCAGTCGCTTGGAGCTATGAGTATATAAAAGAATAATTCGCTAGTAAGATAACGAATTAAATGCACTGGGATGGAGGGATTGCTAAGCATTGAGAAGATATTTGTAGCCTCTTTGGTTCGGATTTTTCTAGTGTTTTTGAGCCGAAGCGACATACCTCTAATGCTGTCAAAATACTACCTAAATTTTGATTCCAGG
Organism: Kuschelorhynchus macadamiae; assembly: GCA_030620095.1. NCBI lineage: Eukaryota > Metazoa > Arthropoda > Insecta > Coleoptera > Curculionidae > Kuschelorhynchus > Kuschelorhynchus macadamiae. The sequence continues at coordinate 1,121,563 of JAUTXW010004679.1, forward strand.
CCCTATACAATTAGTATCCGGAGTAAAGTGAAAGTCAAATAAATATAATTAGTGTGAAATAATTCAAATTTTATTTACAGGGTGTTTTCTCTATAGGCCCATAGTCACAAAACTTTTTATTAAAAAATCTCACCTTTTTAAATGGAACACCCTGTATGTTTTTCTGCAATTTTATACCCCACCTAAAACTCATCAAATTTCCTTAATATTGTCCATACCTATCTCTATACCAGTTTTTGAAATGTCTTGATGTTTCTAGTTTTTCATGTTCCTATTTTAAATAAGTTGTCAATAGAACAAAATGAATTAATCGATATGATTTACGTTTTGGGACAAGCAGATAAAAATTGCTTTTTAGCCATAAGGTTTTCAAGTATGGAATTGAATTGCGCATCTCTGAAAAGTTTCTTAATCTGGAGACCCACAAATATTCCCTCTTCACTTTTAGCGTCAGTGATGCCTTCTTTGTCTATGATTTCATCACAACATTTTCCGTAAGTCCCAATTTTATATGAACTGGCGGTAGTAAAATCTCTACTGAAGGAACTAATGGCGCGCTGGTTACATTTTTCTTTCCTGACTCAAAAGGCTCTCTCGATGGCAAAATTTTCTTTCTGTAGTGATCAGGTCGTGCTCGACTGTACTATTCGCAGAGGAAGCAGCAGTATTTGGTGTAACCTATCTGCATTCCAAGCAAAATCGCCACAACTTTTAAATCCCCACAAATTTGCCATTTATATCTTTCATATTGTTCGGTCTCCAGTAACAATTTCAAATTGCTATACGCTTCTTTCATGTGAACTGCATGACCAATTGGGACTGAAGGCAACTTGTTTCTATTATGGAGTAACCACAGCTTGAAGACTTACTTTTGAGGAATCAATGAAAAGTCTCCAATCTTGTGGATCATAGTACAGATTTAAAGCTGCCATTAATCCCTCAATGTCCCTACAGGCTACCAAATTGTTTTCCATGTTAAAAAATGGTGTTAGGTTTTTTTTGGCGGCTTCGGTGCACAGAAACCCTAAATCCCTTATACACTACCGTTTGAATCCGTTTGATCGTCATCAGAATCAAAGGCATATTCCTGAGGTGGATTAAGTACAGGCAATTCGTCACTATGAGGCGCCTGCAAAGTTTACAGAATTAACATACAAGTTCCCTCACTCGAGGTGGCGGCCTAGATCAAAAGCCGATACGTCCAGTGTGTTACTGGTGTGCGGACTTTGGCCAGGCAGTATAGGGTGGCTCACAGTGTTTGCCTACTTTACGTATACAATTCGTTCTTCGCGTTGTTATAATATGTCGGTGAATTATTGTTCCGTAGATGGTTGTTTAAGTAAAATCGGTGATGGATTTTTACCCAACTACATAAATATATATGTAAATCTAAAATTACTTTTATTTATTACCTATATTTTTTAAAATCTTAAATGTATACCAAATCTATTGACGGACGAGTGTAAAACAATTTATTTGTTGAACATTAATAAAAATCTATCTATCTATAATATGTTCATAAATATGCGATTTTGTGATTTCTAATGTCATGTAAAATCCAGGAGGAAATATTAACACCTTTTAACAATTATTATTCTATATTCCATGAATACTTTTACACACAAAAAAAACAAATCGTATATTCGAACGCTTTAAATACCCAAATACATACGCTGAAATGTGGTTTGGTCAATTCCGGTCTTATCGCTAGGAACACATGACTGGTCAAAAAGTTTACCGGGGTAGTGTGATATATAGCACTACAAGAATGATTCTTGTAATTAAATGTAAGTTACTAAAACTACGTATATCAACAATTTCATTAGGTAAATAATACATTTACTTCAAGAATAAGACCTTTTTTATTTATACATCGGACCCTCCGAAATAGGGAAGCATAGGAATGGCAAAAAAACAAACAAATTTGTTGTGCTAAATCGCCTCAAATTTTTTTTAGTTTACGCGAAGCTTTCGAAAGAATTGATATATTGACTTAAACTTTGGTACACAGGGAACAATCTATAAGAAAACCGTTAGGATTTATTTTTGAGCAAAATCGGTTCATCTCTTTTTCCTTAGGATTATTTTATCTCATTGTATACAAGAGTTCGTATTTATTTTACTCTGAAATTTCTCAATCAAGAAATAAAATGTAGCAAAGGGAGTAATAAAAATCAAACAGTTCAAAAATTAACTACTTTCAGAAATTTAAAATTTCGTTACTTATTTATTTTTCCTTGTTCACGTGTCACAATTATCGTTGATTTTATTTTAAATTATAAGTATTGAAATCTAAGGTAAGCAACCATTTTTGCTAAAGCCATCAGGTTTATATCTAAGTTTTTTTTAGTTTTAGAGAAACATACATGGTTTCATAAAAATCGAACCAAGTTCGGATATCTTAGTTTAAAAAATCAAAAAACAAAATAAGTGACTGACAAGGTAGTTCACAACAACGCGAGGTATCAAACCCAACTTGTGTGTAGGGAAAATTTTAACCTTAGTTCTATAGTTGATGGTGTCCGATATACAAAGTGTTATAGTTAGTTTATATGTTTACTTTTTTTGATATAGCTCGTACATTTTATTTTTTTATACTGGGACCAATGTCTATCAAATGGGTATCATAGTTTTTAGACAGATCTACAATGTTATTTTTTCGAAGCCACGATCCATTTAACCTTGTCAAACTTTTTACCTGGAGATGGCTCCCAAAAACAACACTCTATAGATATTTTTTTTTCTATTATAGCCAGTTTGTAGATATTAGTCTCAGTACACTGTGTGCAAAATTTGAATTATCTCTGATTTATCTTCAGAAATGTACCAGGTATAACAAAAAACTAAAGAAACAAAGTAATTTTAAAACCCTGTATATCGGACACCATCAACTTTGGGACTAAAATAAGTTGGGAATCGTCATATTATAATCTCGGGTATACGGGGTTATACTTTTTACTTTAACTTATAAATCACCCTCTGTTATTGTATTTTCGGGTTTAACGCAGAATTCCAATCATATTTTATCTAGCACGTCCTATATCTAAATGTTACTCTTTTCGAAATATTGATGTTTGACCTTTGATTTTAAATAGCTGTAAAATATAAACGGTTAGAATTAGTGCAAAACGGTTGAGATTTTCCTATCCTAGTTATACCTATCGGTTTTTGTCACATGACATCAACTTCCGATTTAACAGTCCACATCGTTAAAATGATCCACCCTGGATATTCCGGTTAAACCAGAAATTAATGTCATGCGGTAATGCGATAGGTAATTAAAAATAAAAACTAAGATATGGAAGTGCAAGCCGTTTTGTCCCAATTCAAACCGCTATATATTATATTTATAATAAAACCATATTTTCAATTGTCGTTTTTTATTACAACAATAACCGTCCGATATTCTATATCTCACATACCTACCTATTTTTCTTTCTCTGCATTTTCTCTATTAAACGTTTATGAAATGCCCCACCTTCCCCTGCCTGTTAATGAAACACCAGCGGCGACACTCTTTTTTGTGAGAAACGCCTGCGATGGCTTGCGGTCCCTTTGCGCGAGCGGCACGGTTTTGATTTCCAAATCTGATTGTAGTTTTGCCGGCTGACGGAACTTATATGTTAATTCTGTAAACTTTGGCGCCGGGCCTATGGCGGATTGTAAATTTGGATACTGTATCGCAGACCTTTTTTTCTCCTAAAAGCCTTTTTTGATGTGAGCTGTCAAGCAAAAGTAACAGTCAGTAACATGGTCTTTCGGTTCTCGCCAGATCATAGGAACAGCAAAGGGCATCTTACGCTTTTTTCCACTTAGCCAGTTGCGAATGTTGAACGCACATTTATTGCAGCAGTTGTGGGGAGCCCAATTTTTATCCTGGTCTCCAACATGGCAGCCAAAATACAATTGTTAAGCCTTTTCTATTAAAGGGCTAAGGATACGTTTTTGTTTCACAAAAGTCATTTCACCACATATATAACAAAAATGATCCGGCTTATTTACACAAATTCGCGACATGTTGCTCAAAACTCTCTAATTTCTCAAATACGAACAAACTAACATTTTTGCATTTACCTTATGTATTTAAACCCCTTATAAAATACACCTGGCATACTAAATCCAGATATTTACCATTTAATGGTCGAACTTTCCCATACATTAAGGGCAGGTAGGTAAATTATCATAATAAGCATGGATCTTTAAAACAAAACCAACTGATTGTTAATTAGTATAATAAAATAAATAATATTTTGCTATTTTGGTCTCTCTGGAAACATTTTTGCTGTTTCCCAGCGTTATCAGATGAATTCTTGAGTTTTTGTAGTTGTAATTTTGTCATCCTAATTTTTGGATCTTGATCATAGTGCGACCAGATTAACGTGGTATCTGAACCAATCTGAAAGATCACTTACGATTGGTCTAAAATACGGTAATAAGGAATGTGACTTTAAAAAGTTTCAGCACTCAGTAACCGAACTTTTCTTTAGGATAAAATAACCGTCGAAAGTCATCGATAGTGATGGAAATGTTTTTTTGTAGGAACTTTGTAAGAGCACCACCTGCTGGTGTTGATTTCGAGTTTGACTACGAAGTTTCTTTCCCCATCGCCATGGCTATAATGGAGCAAGATCCTAACTTGGAGAAGATGCGTTATGAACTTGTGCCTAAAATGTAAGTAGAGAGCCTGTTAGCAGCGGCGGTTGCTCAATTGTTTAATTTGTGCAGTGAACACCCAGTTAAATTTCATACAAATACAGTTCTCTTCAAGTAGGCTATTAACTATGTTAAGGGGGAGGTCAAAATTCAGTTAAACACCCAGTACAGAGCGATTCAGATAATAGGAATGAAGTCAAAGAGTTTTTTATTGAATATATTTAATAAAATTATGTGCAAATATTAATCGATTTAAATACATATAGAACAAAGAGTTTGCAGTTGTTTTATTATTATTTTTTTAATCTTGCCATGTGTCCTGCATTGTATAGACGTTCGCAAATCTTCGCAGAATATTATTAAAATATTATTAAAAGGTTTTAAACACTAATCAATAAGCTACTCAATTAAAAAAAAATTATTAAGGGGAAAGACGGTGAACATTGTTAAATATTTATGTAAAAAAAATATATCTAACAGTTCTTGACCTTTTTTAAGATCAGACATAAAAAACCTTGTAATTCCTAAGTGTAAAACACTACATTAGTTTTTACATTTAAAAATATAAAGACTTAGCTTGCTGAAGAACTTCCATTACTAAAATAAGTTTTAGTAACAAAACTAACACAAAAATTCAGTAACCGAAATACTCGTACTGAAAAACTTTGAGAACTCACGTTTTAAACTTACAGAAAGTGCCTACTTCCGACATAAAAAAAGGAACAAATTTCAGTTATTTTTATTATGTATGTCATATCAGGTAAAATGTCAATTGTTTGTTTATTAAATAACATAGTTGCCTAGGAGATATTGAAGCATCGCCTACTGAGATTTATGGCCTATATTGGGGATCACTGTGCAATACTTGCCACGTTGCTGTAGTACAACTTGTCCCGTTTGCTTTTTCCAACCGTTTATATTAGAAACAACTGGACTAACGATTTTGTCTTATTACAGAATCTCCGAAGAAGAGTTCTGGAAAAATTACTTCTACCGTGTTAGCCTAATCTGTCAAGCCAACGAGCTGTCATCAATGTCTAGGGAAGGTGATTTCCATGTTGCTACTGATACTTCTTCGGTACAGCCTATAGGTATGGATATTTCGCATATTGCTTGGGAGTAGTGACAAAAATAAATCAAATTATCTTAGAGATTACGCTTGTGTATATATATATCACAGATTTTTTAAAATTATACTTGGTTTATGAAAATGTGATCTCAATGACTTTGCGTGTTCAAACGAAAGTTCTCGTACGCGTTTATACCGAAATCAAATTTTCATAATCCTGTCACTACCTTTCTTTTTTTTTCAAGGGAGTATTTTGCTATATACAGTCAGTAGAGTATTATATTTTGTTGCTTACCCCATTTATTCATAGTAGTCGTAAGTATTTTCTTTTAATTTATTTTGTTTTCCTTTTTTCGATAAGTAGATAAAACAGAAAAAGAGCATGAATTTGTATCTGATACCCTAATAGCAAATAAAGAAGATTTAGATGAAGTCCAGGAGGGCATGAAAAAGCTTGCTTTGGGAACGAAACCTTTGAATGGTAAGTTCGTGTTATGCTTTTAGTTTGTTTGTAATAAAATGACAGCCATTAAAACGAATTCTTATTGTATTAAAGTGTAAAATTTAGGGTTCTTAAAAACTGAAAGTTCCCGGAACCTTTCCTTTGAAATGTTTGGAAAAATTTTCGGAAACTTTTAAACTTCTGGAAACTTCCCCATTCAACTTCAGGTCCTGTAAGCGCAAAGTCCCATCGAATTTGAGTTTTCTAATATAAAATAGAAAGCTTTCCTTTCAATCATTCGAAGAATAATAAACCAAGGGATTACCCTTTTTTTACTAAAAAAAACAAAAATAACTATTAACATTTTTATTTTCCTTCTGTGAGAAAACCCCTTATTGTGACAGTTTTAAGGGATATTTTACAGTGGTGCCAGATTGATCTTGTTATGTATAAGATTTTCCCGTTTACCTTCGGATAGTAATGAACTGAGTTGCTGAACTAATGTTTGTTATATCCCATACTTTAGATTGGTATACTTTTTTACATTAAAACCAAAAAAAGGTCCAACTTGGGATAACTAAAAGCGATTTAATTGTTTGACACTTATCCACTCTTGACATGTAGACCATATTAATTATTTATATTTAAAATTAATCAATTTCTGTGTTAAATCATTATATGATGAATATGGCAGTCTTACACTTATTTCTTGAGTGATTTTTGATTGAAAAATACACTTATGGTCAAAATTAGCGAATACTGTAAATTTTAAGAAAAGTTTGGTGTTCGATATTTTTCGAACCTCTCTATCGATTTCGATGATCTTTCTTTTATATGGTTAGGTCAATATTTCAGAAATCATACTACATTATAGTTTTTTTATAATAGTGTTTCGCTGATATACAGGGTGCTGTAGTATTAGTGAGTTTTCTCTATAGATTCCAAAACACCCTGTAGAGAGAACTGGTATTTTGAGCAGTTCCTCACGAAAGTCACGTTATAGTGCCATCCTTTATCCGTATTCTCTTGTTTTATTCATCTTTTTATCTTCATTTTTAGTGGAAATATACGGTTTTTTTATACACTAGTCAACACTCGCTGATTTTTAACGTTAATTTCAAATGCATATTTTTATTTTATTATTCAACAGATTTTAACAAAGTTTTTTTTTGCTGATGGGCCAGTCTTTCTACTTTCTGAAGCCCTAGGCAGAGTTGAAAAATTTGTTGTATTCTACCGGGAAAACTAAAAGTTACGTGAGCTTGTAAATAAACCAAAATTTAATATGACTGCCAAAAAGAGACGGGGTATGCAGATTTAATTTTTGCATATGCTACGGATAAGTAAAGATTTGCTGTAGCAAATTACCAAGTTTGAAATATTTTTTATTACACGGTGAATAAAAAGAAGATACACTTTAAACCATAACTTAGAAATATGGTTAATTAAAATACACTTAGCCAATGAACATTTTTGAATACCTAGAGATGTACTCCTAATTTTAATTTCCCTAAACAGTGTTGCCAAATTTAATAATATATTTTTATTTTAAGTTTTTATTACTTGGTATAGGTACCATCACAATGTTTAAATATTTGCAGTTTTAATACTATAATGATGTCCCAATTTGCCCACACAGATTTCGAACAAAATTAGTGGTTGCCCATTTAAAATTCAATAAACAACTACACGTATAACAATAAACAACCTAATCAACCGGTAAGGTAAAGTTTTAGACATTGTCAACTTAACTAAAAAGCGTTAAAACTGCCTAGAATATCCTGGACCCGGTTCTTCGCATATGGCGGGGTGCTGTAGGTCCTTTTTATTCATGGGTGATAATGCAACCACACATAGGACAAGAGCAGTGATCGAATATAAAGAATTAGAAGGAATATCAATTTACACACTCGAAAATGCTTGGGATATATTGGGAAGGCGTGTAAGAAAAACAAATGAATTTTTTGCAGGTTTTCCCATCTTTATTGAAGCCGCTCTGGAGGAATTGAATTGCAATTCCACACCACCATATAAACAACCTAATTGAAAGTATGCCAAGAAGACTTGAGCAATGCATTAGAGCTGGTGGAGGGCACAACAGACAATTAAGTTTTTTGTTACATTATCGTGTTATTTTTTCGCATTTCTTTTTGAATCTCTTTTGTCGCATTTTCGCTTTGGTATAGTTCCTTTTCTATGTTTGGTAATAAAAACTCATTTATATTAACCGTTTATTAGTGTTTTTTTTAATGGGCAACATCTCTGAAAAAATCTGTAACTGTGTCCTCAAATGTAAAATAAACCATTTGGACTTTATAGAATTTCATCTACCCTGTATTAAGACTCCAAGTGTCAAACCGTGCGTTGACATACAATAGGTCTAAATTTAGATTTATTTCTTTTTTATTTGATGTGTATCCCAAGGCATAAAAATAAAAAATAATAAAAATAAATAATCTCGTAAATAGTTGAACTTGGCAACACTGTTCAAGGAAATTAAAATTAGGAGTACATCTCTAGGTATTCGAAATGTTAAATGGCTAAGTGTATTTTTAATTTACGATATTTCTAAGTTATGGTTCAAAGTGTATAACTTTTTATTCACCCTGTATTAAAAATTAAAGATTCAAACTTGGTGATGTGGTACAGTAAACATTTACGTCTCCGGAGCATATGAAAAAATAAAATCTGCATGCCCTGTCTCTTTTTGGCAATTATATGAAATTTTGGGTTATTTACATGCTCACGTATTTTTTAATTTTCCCGGTACATGACAACAAAATTTTCAACTGTGCCTAGGGCTTTAGAAAGTAGAATGACTGACCTATCAGGAAAAAAAAAGGTTTGCTAAAATCTATATGCATTTGAAATTATTGTTAAAAATCAGTGATGTATTGTATATATATGTATCAAACTGAGTTAGGCCAGAGGTTGGGAGTATCTCGAGCAAACATTTCTGTGTGCTACGACGTTATAACGAAACTGGGAGGAATATTAGAAGACAGGGGCGGGGTCGTCATCAACTAACAACTAGATAGAACCGTTACATTAGTCTCGAAGCTTTAAGAAAAACATTTACAAACAGTGTTTTGATTCGTCTCGAGTTTTTAAATCGCTATGTTTTTCCAACTTTGTAAGAGTTATGGCGGTGAGACGGTTGTGGTCTGGGGTGGGATATCTTTTGAGGACCGAACGCAGTGGTATTGAATGTTGGATTATTAACAGATTAGCGATAGATTACAGCTATTCTGGATCCACAAGTTGTGCCATATGCGTTATTTAGGTGGATAGTTCATTCTTATGCATGATAATGCACGTCCTTACGTAGTCAGGGTCGCGCAAGGCCATCTTAAAGAGGTTGACACAACGGATTGGCCGCCTCGGTGCCCTGACTTTAACCTCATTGAACATTTATGGGGATACGATGGGAAGAAAAGTAAGAGCACTGCAACCTAGAAACCTAGACCAACTGGTAGAAAGACTTACCGAAATTTGGCGACAGATTGAACAAGACGAGATCCAAGGCCTAATTTTGAGAATACCACAACGCTGTCAAGTTGTGATCACCGCAAGAGATGATGGGAATATTTGTTATTTTATTGAAAATTTGTCAATTTAAAATTAAATTAAATTACAATGAAGTCTTGGATTTTTTGTTAAAAAGCCTTATATTTCCACTAAAATAAAGATAAATGAAGAAAGAGAATACCGATAAAGGATGGCACTATAACGTCATTTTTGCAGGGACCTGCTGCATATGCCAGTTCTCTCTGCAGGGTGTTTTCAATCCTTGGAGAAAAACCACTAATACTTACAGCATCCTGTATATTAGCGAAACATTATCATAAAAAAAAACATCATCGAAATCGACAAAGCGGTTTGAAAAATATCGAACTTCAAACTTTTCTTAAAATTTACAGTATTCGCAAATTTTGACGAGAATGTATATTATTTAACAATCTTCTAGTTACTTCTAAATACAAATTACTCTTATCTTGTTCTAATGGCTGTCGTTTCAACGAATCACTCGCATACACGCCAATGGACATTCACCTCATGCTTCTTCTCACTTTAGAGACCAATTTAGATAATAACAGTGAGTTTCAATGTGTTAGTTTCCTGTTTTACTTTTTTCTCAGCCTAAAAGAAGATCAACGTTACATTTGCTTCCCCTACTAGTCCTTTAAACAAAACTTTTTACTTTTAACCCCATTATGTAGCGTTTTAGTTTTGGATTTTTCTCTTTTTCTTTTTTTTTTCTTTGGCTCCCAACCCATCTTTTTTTGTTTCATTTTTAACTTTATTTATTAATATTCTCTATTTTGCGCTTTTCTAGCGTTTTCATTACTACTGTTACTTGGAAGGCTATACCTTAATGATAAAATAATGTGACATTAAGAGTTAGATGTATATTTAATGTTTAAAAAAAATGTAGTAAAATAATTGCTTGCTTTTCCCAAAAAAAAAAGAAACCTCATTCTCCCTAAAGATACTTGTGCAAATATATAAATTTACAAATTAGTAGAAATCCTCTATCTTTTAATAGATCATTAACGTATGTGCACTTGTTAATAATAAATAATAATATCACCACAAATAAACTATATTTATCAAAGGTAATAATGAAGCAGTGTATGACATATATACTTCGCACATAAATTATGCAATGGGTAAAAAAGAACGTCCATTTCAAATGGTTATATTTTTTGTAAAAAATCCAATCAAGATGATTGGTAATTTCTTTATCTTTTTAGCACGGTATATGTTTGATGCATCCCTGCTTTGTTATACAGGGGTGGGGGGGCAAAAAAATACAAGACCATGTTCATTTTACTATAGTCAAAGTGATGTACAGGGTGGTCCAATAATAGAGGACCTCGGTTGTAGCTCAGGAAATGTTAATGGCAGAACTTAAGGAAAAAATTTTTATAGGTAAATCAAGAGAAATCGCTGTAAATTATTTTTAAGTTCGAAAGTTGGCCGCTAGGGGGCCTAACAGCAACTCATAAGTGTAAATGCCAATTTTCTCTTAAATTTCCATCATTGAGGTATGTTGAAAATCTAAACATTGTATTCTTCAAGCAATTACGCACTCTTTTGCTTGAGACCATTTTTGTTTATTGTCGAAAGTAAATTGGTGGGTGTTTTGAACGAACCGGTTGTATTCAACATGGTATCGAAAAAAAGTGCTTTCTTTACCCTACTAGTGTGGGACTATCTGTACCGTAATGACTTTGTTAGTGGTCACTAGATGGCGTTGTTTCGGAATTCTCCAAATAATGCTGATTTTCTCAAAAAAATCAAATGGTAGGCTATAATTTTTATATTACAATTTATTTGGTAGCTATGAAGAGCATTGAATAGTGAAATGAAAAATCTAGGCCTGCATTTAAATTAAGAAAGTTGATGGTCTCTCGAATCCGAAACGTCGGATTGGAAAATTATTCTAGCCGTTTTGTAGAGGAGAAAAAGTGACAATGGCAAAAAGGAAATTATTTTCATCTCTCATTTCAATAAATCCTAAAATTTTAGGAAAACCAAAAAACTGGAGAAAAACAAGGCTCCAATAGAAACTTTAGCAATCTTGCATAACTGTAAGAACAAAATGTAACAAAGGAACAAAACAAAAAAATACTAAAACTCAGTCTAATAGTCACATAATCTTCGCAATAAAATAGCTAAAGCTAGGGCGAGGCAGGGCAGGACTTGGGCAAAAAGATTTAACCGAGTTCTACCTTGCTTTTGTGAAAACAAAAAAACGACGAACTTAACTAACAACAAATATATTTAAAATCACTGAAAAGTACTTTCGCAAATGCTCAAAATGCCGGCCGTCATTGTCAATACAATCTTTCCTGTGTCGATTGGACTGCAGTCTCCACTTCTGCTGTAGAGATACTTTAAATAAAATTCCTAATATGGTTCACCATATCGTTTCTTGTAGTAAGTCGTGTCGCATATACTAAAATCTTTTTACCTTAAGTAGTTTTAAATAATTTTTAATATATTTGTTGTTAGTTCCTTTCATCGTTTCTTTTGTGGTTTCACTGAAGCGAGCTAGAACTCAGTTTAATTTGTTTGCCCAAACCGAATCCTGCCCTTCCTCGCCCTAGCTTTAGCTTTTTCATTCCGAAGCTTATGTAATTATGAGACTGAGTTTTAGTAGTTTTTGTTTTGTTCGTTTGTTAAAATTTATTCTTTATAATTATGCAAGGTTACTAAAGATTATATTGGAATTATTGACAACATCATCAACTTTCTTCATTTAAACGCGGACCTGGATTTTTTATTTCGTTATTCAATGCCCTTTATAACTACCAAATAAATCGTGATGTAAAAGTCATAGCTTACCATTTGATTTTTTTGAGAAAATCGGGATTATTTGGAGAATTTCGAAACAACGCCATCTAGTGACCACTAAGAAAGTCATTACGGTATAGTTTATGGCTGGCTGCACGAGTAGAGCTAAAAAAAGCACTTTTTTGACAAGTTGAATAAAATCGGTTCATCCAAAACATAGATATCTACATTTGAAAGTAAAAACGTTTAACATTCCCCCACCACTTTATTTTTGAAAATAGACAAAAATGGTCTGAAGCAAAAAAGTGCGGAATAGGTTGAAGAATACAATGCTTATATTTTCGACATAGCTCAAATATGGAAATTTAAGAGAAAATTGGCATTTACACTTTTGTGTTGCAGTTACGCCCCCAGCGGCTAACTTTCGAACTTCAAAATAATTTACAGCAATTTCTCTTGGCCGATTTACCTATAAATATTTTTTTTCTTAAGTTCTGTGATTAACCGTTTCCGAGCTATAGCCGACGTCCTCTATTATTGTACCACCCTGTACGTGATACACCGGGTGATGAAATTTCCATTTTATGAATGTCTAGGGTGCAGTTTTCATGGAGCTACTTGCTGTACCAAAAACCCCGCTATCTGGTTGCTGGTAAGAAAAAGATGACATTTTTTCGAAATTCGAAAATTATTTTTTTTTAAAACACGCCTTTCCTTGAAATTTTTGCCGCGTTGACAATTGCTTTAATGAAAATTATCACGAATTTTGCCGAATTCTACAGGGTTATTCAAAATGTTTACAAACTTAATACCATCATTGAAAATGATGACTTTTAAAGATTGTTGCTAGAGTTTTGGTGTGTCCTTTAGGTACAGGGTATCACTAAAATACAGGGTGTCCCACGGTATTTTGACAAATTTTACCCGTTTCTAGTTTTTTTATTAGAACCGTATAGGTATCAGTTTCCTATATAATCGTTTTTTTATTGTTGATTAATTTGCCTTTCGTGTAACTTCAAATTCAGCTATCAGTTTAAAACTTGTAACGAATCGGTGCCTCGTTAGGTGTATTTACTCTAGGACGGCCTTGTCCTGGTCTTTCATTTGAAAACGTTATCAACTAAATTCAAAGTCAAAGGTCTCAAATATATTTGATTAGGCTAAGTCTAATATGTCTAAGTTGGCATGTTTCGCCCAACGGGCATCCTCAGACCTAGAAAGTATATAGTATAGTATCCAAACATTTATACCTACTAACACTAAATAAAAATAAAGTAAATGTATATAAAACCAAACGTTATAGACTTACAAACATAATAGACGTTAAGTAGACAACACTGACAAGAACGAAGAGAAGAACATTTCAGAAAAATAGTATAGAGAGCATTGAGCAGAAATTAGCCAAGGAAAGATGAGCTGGTAAATATCCAGATATAAAAAGAAACAACGTCTGAATAGTCTTGGTAGTTATTAAGATTATCGTCCTCAACTGCCAAGACTATTTGGCCGTTGTTTCTTTTCATATCTCAACAAACTGCCAGCTCATCTTTGCTTGGCCAATTCCTGCTTTTCTGATATGTAAGTCCATGCCCTCTATAGAATTTTTCTGACCTGTTCTACCCTTCGTTCTTGTCAGTGTTGTCTACCTAACGTCTATTATGTTTGTAAGTGTGTAACGTTTTGTTTTATATAAATTTACTTTATTTTTGGTTTTAGTAGATATAAATGTTTGTATACATTTATTATTTTCGTGTTTAAAATTAGTTCTTTTTAGGTCTGATGATTCCCATTGGTCGAAACATGTCACCTTAGACATATTAGACTTAGTCTAATCAAATACATTTGAGACCTTTGACTTTTATTTTAGTTTTTTATTGATTACATTTTTAACTTTACTCTGGTCTCTTAGAGGTATGGACATTGTCTCCCTGTATCTTAAGGCACCTGTACCTACTTATTGTCACAATTGAGCCTGCAAGTTTGATGTCTGTTAGTTTTGACTAGAGATGAAACGGATATCTAAACGGTATCCGGCCGGATACCGGATAGTAACTAAATATCCGGCCGGATACCATGTATTCAAAAAGTAACGTAAATAACAATGAACTTACAGTTAAGCTGAAAAAGTTACAGAAATCTTTCAAAATAAACTAAAAATACTCATCATTTTACTATAATGAAAAATATTTAAACTGAAAGTAAAAACTTCAATAAACATTAATAATTAATCGCCACAATAATTAACAAAAAACGTAAAAAATACATAGAGATTCTCAAAATTTGCCCTGTTGTTCTTTTTTTTATCAAAGAGAATATTCAGAATTAATAGTCAAAATTAACAACTGGCAAATTATGGTGAGTAAAGACGAAATTTTTAGCGTGTGCCGGCAACAGGCGATTTCGCTTGTTTTCGTAAACCAAACCAGCTTCGGAAAAAAGCCTTCTCTTTAAAAACACTGCTGCAGGGAGCTGAACGGTATATTTTGGCAAACTTCTTCAAATTGGGTTAGTGTTTTGAGTTAGCCGACCATCAAGTTACCTGCCTTTTTCCCTTCACCACCACGAGAAATTTGAAGCCGGTATAACAAACAATCAGCAAACTTATGATTTTCACTATTAATGACGAAATATTGCCAAATTGGTGATCTTTTTTTTTCACTGATGACTTGCGTCTGCACCAACGACAGAAGTTTACAGGCGACCAGGGGAGCGGTATACCCAGTGTAATTTTAGGGAAACTGTAAGCTACGGAGGTGGGTCTGTAATGGTTTGGGGTAGGATTTCGTTGTAGGCAAACACGGACTTGGTATTTGTAGAACATTTGACGTGCATTACGTACATTTTAGAGCCGCACGTTGTGCATTTTGCTTCCGCCATTGGAGATGGATTTATTTTCATTAATGACACACGGCACAAGTGGTAAGGGAGTGTCTGGAAGACTCTGAAATTTTCGTAATGGTTTGGCCAGCACGAAGCCCTGATATTAACCGCATTGAGCATATATGGGAAGACAGGTTCGGGAAGCAGTGAATCCCCCGCAAAATCTGCAGCAGCTCCGGTTGGCAAAACATAGACCAACAACTTATCGGCCACTTAATGCCAGGTACTAAAAATCTTGATTATGTATTGTATTTATTTATTGTTATAATTCTTAAATTAGCCCAAACAAACAATATTGTTTCTCTTCTTTGTTAGATAAATAAAGCTGTGAATTGTTTGTGTCTTTTTTTGCTTAGAGAAAAATAAATGAATAAAGATAGGCACTTAAGTACTTACTCATTTGAAATAAGGAAGTTTTAAACAGACCTGTATATGCAAAAAAAAAGTTTTTTAAAAAATGAAAACAATAATTATTAATCTTTTATATTGAACACTTTTTCCCAAACCGTCTAATAAAACAGCTAGGGACCGGTAAAATTTGTCAAAATACCGCGGGACACCCTGTATTTTAGTGATACCATGTATTATTGTCAACTTAAAGGGCATTAAGTTTAAGAAAATTTAAATTAAATCCACCAAAACTCTAATAGCAATCTTTAAAAATCATCATTTTCACTGACGATATAAAGTTTGCAAAAAATTACGATCACCCTGTAAAATTCGGCAAAAATTCGCGATACTGTTCATTAAAGCAAAATTTCTAAGCCTTACCGTGGCAAAAATTTCAAGGAAATGAGTATTTTTTTACCCGTAATTAAAAAAAAATCATTTTCGACAAAATGTCATCTTTCTCTTACCATCATCCAGATGGCGGGGTGTTTGGTACAGCAAGTGCCTCCATGTAAGCTGCACCCGAGAAACTCATTAAATGAATATTTCAGCACCCATTGTATCCCGTAAGTCAGTTTTAAATGTAGTAAAATTTACATGGTCTTGAATCTTTTGCCCCCCCCCCCTGTACAGCAAACCGAGATGCCTGAAACATATACCGTGCTAAGAAGATAAACAAATTTCCTACTCGTCGAAAAAAAATCATCCAGATTGGATTGTTTACAACGAAAATATAGCCATTTGAAATTGACGTTCTTTTTTACCAATTCATAATTTATGTGCGAAATGTATAATAAAAATATTCGGTGAATAATAAATTATACACTACAAAAGAATACTCTAGTAGCTTGAAATCCAGTCGCAATTAGTAGAAATATCGCTGTAATAACTTGCATTGCAAGAATATATTTTCTTAGGTATTTAAAGATGCATATAATATAAACGTTAAGGTAATCTAATAATCAAAAGAATATCCTAGATATGTCCTTCGTTCCTTCATCATTCTGTTTTACTAAAGCCTTTGTAAATAATTATGTATAACTATATGTTTCGATACTTGAATGAATAAAAAATAACCACCACTGTATACTGATTTTTATATATCATCACTAAACTTCACTAAAAAAAAATTAAAACTATTTTATATACAACAAAATGACAACTATATACAAAATTTAAACAATAAATCAAAAGCTATGTGCTGTAGATTAAGACCTTACAAAAAAAGTCAGTCTAAAAATGAAATTATGATTGTTGATAATGGCGTCTCTAATAAGTCTTATCCTCATTTTGATCAAGTTGATCTGAAATGTGGTACCTACCCTTTCTATATTATCATAACTATTATTATTCATAAAAAATTACTTTCACTTTTTAGTAAATTATTCTTATGTTGGTTGACAAAAGCTGTTTATTCATATCAATAAATTATCAAATTTTATGGAGAAAATCCAATAAAAATTGTACAATGAATTAATAAAACAAATTCTATCATCAATTTTACTTGTTGTATAAGGGACCCAGTGGGGTCTAGGTACTGTGAGTTTAACATGCCCCCCACCCCGATTACGGAATATGTTCAGTTATACATGGTATCTGCAAGAGTCATAAATAAGAGTTTTTTTTTTAATACAAATATAAAAACAAAATATGTAATATAAAGCGAAAGTTAACACGGCCTAGGTTAACTAAGGTATCTTGGTTCTTGGGTTTGGATCACTTCAAACTGAAGTTACCGTCTCACGTTTCGCTATCCATCGCACGAGTTATTTTTAGTTACAATCACGAAAATTGACGTCCGAATAGAATGTAAAATATTTAAATAGTGATTTTAAAGTCAAGTTTAAATATATAATAGCAATACTTTAAACTGAATATCCTATCAGATATACAGGGTATATATAGAAACGGTAAATTATTTCCAAAAGCAAACAAAACATGTTAAATAGAAAGGTTTCAGGGTTTTTAAAGATCTGTTGGAGTAATGACAAGCTAATTATACAGGATTGGTTATAAAGTAATAACAAAATAAAGTTGCATTTTTTTATATTTAAATTTTTTTTATATTATAAATCAATCAAATGGACCTGTTTGTTATAAGATAAATATATATATATATATATATATATATATATATATATATATATATACATACATACATACATACATACATACATACATACATACATACATACATACATACTCAGTGTGCCCCAGATTTGGCTTACATGTATTCCTATTTCGGAAACCGTTACAGCTGCGAGGTTGGTTAAATTAGCAAAGCTTTAGAGGATTTTATTAGAAACTCAAATCTGCCTTAAGATTTAAATTATCTTTTGTGATTTTTGAGATAATTAAGAAAGACCAAAATAGTGCATTTTTAACTTTTGCTTGTACCAGCTCGTAAACGACTAGGATTATGGTTTTATCGGTGATACATTATTAGGACACTTTTATCAGAGGAATTTAATGCAAGCAAAAATATTTTTCTAGCTTCATTTGTTTTCGAGATATACAGGGTGTTTATTAATTGAATGCCGACATTGACGTTCTTTGGATTATTTTAAGGTTAGAAATTCAAATAACCGTGGGTTCGAAAATGCCTTCTTTGCGAGATACAGGAAGTTAAAATTTTAAGAAAAAAAATAGTTTTTACCCATGTTTTCAAGTCACCTCTTGATATTTCTTTTAATTTTGGAAGGAATTAAGCACGTATAAAAGTACATCTTTTAGACAATTTTTTTTAAAGCACCTCATTGGCACCCTCTCTAACATGCCTTTTAATATTTTTAAACGAGAAAAGACACGCCACTGCATTTTTTCCGAAATAACAATTACTTTCGTGATCTTCTATTTTTTTTAATAAAAATGACAATTGTATCCCGTACGTCAGTTTTAAATGTAGTAAAATTTACATGGTCTTGTATCTTTTGCCCCCCCTGTACAGCAAAGCAGAGATGCATGAAACATATACCCTGCAAAGAAGATAAACAAATTTCCTACTCGTCAAAAAAATCATCCTGATTGGATTGTTTACAACGAAAATATAGCCATTTGAAATTGATACGCCACTGCATTTGTTCCAGTATAAAAATTGCTTTCATAATCTCCTATTTTTTTTAATAAAAATGACGTCTTGCGTTTTTTCTGAACGATCTATTCATAAAAGTAATTCAAAAATCTAAGCTTACTGGCTATTAAATAAATTAAATCAATAATAAAAGATGTGCCGGAATTGTGTACATAAAATGAATTTTATTTTATTTATCAAAAACCGGTCATCGTTCAGAGAAAAGTCGAGGTCATTTTTATTAAAAAATAAAGAAGGTAATTTTTATTATGGAAAAAATGCAGTGGCGTATGTTTTTTCGTTTAAAAATATTAAAAGGCATGTTAGGAGGGCGCAACTGAGGGGCTTCTAAAAAAAATTTGCCTAAAAAATGTACTTTTATATGTGCTTAATACCTTCCAAAATTGAAAGAAATATGAAAAGGTATTTTGAAAATATTGCGTAAAAACATTTTTTTTTCATAAAGTTTTAACACCCCGTATCTCGGACCCATGTTTATTTAAACTTCTAACCTTAAAATAATCCAAAGAATAACCTCCTTCAATATCGGCATTCAATTAATAAATACCTTATATACATACAGTTTATTTTTAGTTTTTCTTAATTATATCAAAAACCACAAAAGATAATTTAAATCTTTGGATTTGAGTTTGTCATAAAATTCTCTAAAACTTTGCTAATATAACCAACCTCGTAGCTATAACGGTTTCCGAGATAGCAGTACATGTAAGCCAAATCTGGGACACACTGTATATATTGCATCTGATTCCTTTATCTTTAGAGATACCCAAGAAGTTCGAGAAAACCCTACCATAAGAGGTAATTGACTTCATTGTGTAGTAGAGCTTTTTCGTCTTTCTCTAAGACACTGCTTCTTATGGCATGGTTTTTCTTAAATTCCTCTGGTGTTTGTAGAATTAAAGATATCAAACTGAGTATATGTATAATCATCGAAACCTATGTGATGTACACATAAGGTGCAAGGTTTTTCCATTAAATAAAACGCAATTTTGTTTTGTCGTGATTTTATGACCAACCTTTTTTTTTTACTAGCTCCTACTTTTGAAAATAATCGGCCATTTCCATACATACAAGCGAACCTCTACTTCCTGAAAAACACTGCCTCTTAAAAATCCACGCTGGAATCGTATCTAATTCTTCCAACTTTTTCAGTAGGAAAAAAATTAAACATAGGGCTTCCGATAATATATTCTTTTGACGTTCAAGTTCCAGATCTAAATTGCCTAGCGGCAGGTTTACATACATTGAAAATATAGCCATATTTAGAGTGGTTTTAAATATTTAATAAATTCTATCAGAGCTAGCCGTTGCAACGTTGAAAAAAAAAATCTTCTGTCCAAATATAAACACTAATGTAAAAATAAACATCATCCTGAAAATCACTTGAGAAATACCCCTTTCGGAGAAGAATCCGAGTTAAGTATATACGGGATGTTTTTTAATTGATGGCTAAAAATGAAGGACGTACTTTTTTGCCTTATTTTAGGACTAAAAGTACATGTGTACGAAAGGGTTTCGTTTTTTGAGATACAGGGTGTTAAAATTTAATTTTTTTATTTTTTAGTTTTTTTCGTGGATTTCGTTCATTTCTAGAGATAAATCATTCAAATTTGACACACACTATACTGTAAACAAGGTCTACGAAATGGCTATAATACATTTTACAAAAATCTACTGGGTGTTATTTTTTTATAGACGCGACCTCTTTTAACCCCCCCCCCCCCCCTATTTTTTATTGCTATGTCTTTGGCTGTTTTTATTTAGGAAATCAGATTTCTCATTTTGTTTTCTAACTTCTTGGTTTTTTACTTTAATCCAATGTTTTGAACCATTTAGACGTTAGTTAACAAAATGCTAAGGCTCTACTCATTTAAAATGTTTTCTTATTTTTTCTGTTTTTATTTTCATTGCTAAAAATGTAGGAAGGAATTTTTTGGTTCATTTTAGGTCTAAAAGTTCATATAAACATGTGTTCGAAAGGCCTTAGTTTTTGAGATACAGGGTGTTAAGATAAAAATAAAATAAAAAAAATAAACACCATGTTTCTCAAAAACTAAGGCCTATTGAACTTTTAGTCCTAAAATGAACTCCCTGTTCTTAATGATCCATAGTAAAAAGTTTCCATCTCATATTTCTAAGGATAATTTTTTTTGGTTTGAACATTTATTTTAAATTCCACAAAAAATGCTTTTGTGTAAAACATATCCCTTAATTTAAATTTTCAGTTTTAACGAATCACATTGTATACGTAAACTGAAAGCACATGATGTGTCTTAAAACGCTGTAAAGCCAGCTTATCAATATCTTTCGTAGTTTGTTAATTTTTGGGACTAAACTACAAAATAATGACAATTTCCTAAAAATAGCCTGCAAAATATACGTCAGTTTTACGTGGTTAAGCTCAAGAACTTGAGAATCTAAGTTAAAACATATATATTTTAATAAAATAAATAAGTTATTTTTTACACAGGTGTGTGGAGTATTATCTTTAATTCGTTTTAGTTTCAAAAACGATTATGAATTAAAGACGCTTCAGAATCCAATACATTTATGTATAATATCTAATGTTTTCTTCCAATTTTCGTGGCTAAAACACTTAGCTTGTAAGGCCAAAACACCAGAACAAGTCTAATATAATATTAGTCAATATACGTATTAAACAAAATTAGTAACTAGGTAGGTCATTTGCACAAGTATTTTTGTTTTTTAATGATCAGATGATATTTGATTGACATATACAAAACATAATCAATGTCAATGCATGTTTCACTTGCAGTGTTGTTTCTTACTTTGTTAGGTGTGGACCTTTTAAATGCCTTTTCTTAACTCATTCTTCGTCCTTGTTAAAAAAATTTTTATTATTACATAAGTGGATGTTTTCTACATAATTTGCAGTCGTGCTATTTGAATATTGTTCAACATTGATGTACTGGACAGTACCTCGAAATCAGTTAAAGACTAAAGAAAATATTAATTTTTTAACCATGAGCTCTATACAACGTAACTGGAAGACCTACCACGATTGTGTGGGCGGGCGTCTCGCTTCCTCTCGTAGCATTAAATTGAAGAAAAGAATTGGGCTCAACTTTTAGGTAGGGATAGTCATTAAAGCTTTGGAGTGTGTTGAAACGCTGTGGCTTTAGTTGGTTTTATTCCCGTGGAAAGTTAATACATGTACATTATAAAGTGACTGGTGCAATTGATTAGATTTTCAGCGTCGAAATCGATTTTCCGTGTAATCTGTATACCTACCTATCTAAAACTCAAAACGATTTTTTTTTGGTTTCGCCAAAAGAAAAATGTTATTGTTTTTATTAAAATACAACTCTGTCCAGTAACTTTTTCCCTGCACACCAGAAAATACCATAAAAATCTATATTCGCAGTTATAAAGTTATAGATCTCTTTTATGTCTATGTTAAAAAATATTTTTAATATACAGGGTGCATCACAAAAATGGTAGTGTAACAGGGTTATAGATATTAATCGAGCATTATAATTTTTATAATATTTAAATGTATTTATTTATTTGAGACATTGTTACTATAAATTAATTAAATATCTTATCTCACCGTTTCAGCGGCCACTCATATCTCGAACAACAGCTAACTGCAACAACGTTGGCATCTTCTTGAATATAGATATTTTAAGAAACAGGTGGTTTATTTAAATAAAAGATGAGGATTACTGTACCGGGTGACTTCGTATAAACTGGCACCCCCCGTAACTTTTTTTATTTTTTGTCGTACAAAAAAAATAAAAATACTGACATACAGAGGATTTTTTTGTACGTTATAAATCTGCGTTGTAATTCCCAGTAACTTTTCATATATACGAGGAACGACAAAAAGTACAATTTTTTTTAATGGAATGCCCTGTAAATTTTTGCCTAAAATGAAAGATCTTATTTTTTCTGATTCCAAATATATAATACAAGTTGACATTTGGTTTAGCCGTTTTCGAGTTATTTAAGTTTAAAAATCAATTTTCATTATAGACTGTAAAATTACTGGCTATAAAATATCAGCTTTTTAAGCAGTTGGCTGTGGAAATAAACAATATAAACAAATGTTCTGTCAAATGACAAATTACTGCATACCTAGGCATTATAATAAAACAGCGAAGTAAAAATTGAATATAAACAACAATTTATTAACAATATATTTTAATGCAAAATACCCAGATGAACCAAATAACACAAAACAAATTAATCAGAATGAATATTTCCCCCCTGATTATCTACACATTCGTGATAAACGTTTCGCAAGTGCTCAACTGCGTTTTCTATAAAATGACCATTTCTTTCATTTAAATGTCTTATTTCCTGTGTTATAAAATATTTTATATCTTCAACGTTGTCCAGATCACGTTTATATATTTTGTGTTTAATATACTCCCCACAAAAAATTATCCATGGGAGTTAGATCTGGGCTATTTGAAGGCCACGAAATAATTCCGTTTTTTTCCAATCCACTCGTTGTAATTCTCATCCAAAAAAGTCTTCACGTCACGTACCACATGTGGTGGAGCACGGTCATGTTGAAAAATTATGTTCATATACTGCCTTAACGGTAAGTTTTCTAGCATTTCCTGTAGATGAGTTTCCAGAAATTCTTGATATATTGGTCCAGTTAATGTTCCTTCGAAAAAATAGGGCCCTATTACCCTATTCTTCAGCAGGCCGCACCACACATTAACTGTTCTCCTACCTTGAAATTGAACTTCCCTTGCGAATTGGGGATTTTCTTGTGCCCAGTGACGAAAATTTTGTCGATTTGGTAATCCACTAGTTGAAAAGCTTTACTCATCGGTCCATAATATATTTTTAAAAAAGTTGCTTTCGTTATTTATTCTATTTAACATAAAGTTGCAGAAATTGAGTCGTTGATTCTTATGCCTTTGAGTTAATTTTTGAATAGTATGATATTTATAGGGCCTAAATCCATATTTCTTTAAAACCTTCCTAATATATTCACGTGAAGTTCTTTTTACTCCGTAACGGGCCCGCATTTCCTTGGAAGTAGTTCGCAGTGACTGACTCGGATTTTCTACGTCATGCAAATCAATATTTAAATCGTGATTTTCCGTATTATTGTTTAGTTCCCTCTTCTTTCTTTGCAAATCTGACGTTGTTCTAAATTTGGTGAAAATATTCTGGATTGTCGATCTTGAGGGAATCGGACCATCGGGATGATTTGCCATGTAAGCACGTCGCGTTGCAGAAGCATTATAATTATTTTCAGCATACAAACAAACAATTTCTCGTTTTCCTACCACATAATAAACCATTTAAAAAAATATATCAAAAAGAATTGATTTAGTTCTATTAACAGTGATTTAAATGTCTAAGTCATTTCAGAAACATTTGTTAATATTGTTTATTTCCATAGCCAACTGCTCAAAAAGCTGATATTTTATAGCCAGTAATTTTACAGTCTATAATGAAAATTGATTTTTAAACTTAAATAACTCGAAAACGGCTAAACCAAATGTCAACTTGTATTATATATTTGGAATCAGAAGAAAAAGATCTTTCATTTTAGGTAAAAATTTACAGGGCATTCCATTAAAAAAAATTGTACTTTTTGTCGTTCCTCGTATATATGAAAAGTTACTGGGAATTACAATGCAGATTTATAACGTAAAAAAATTCTCTGTATGTCAGATTTTTATTTTTGTTGTACGACAATTTAAAAAAATTACGGGGGGCGTCAGTTTATACGAAGTCACCCGGTACAAAAAAGTAATGCTAAAAATTAATAACAAAAAAACTGTTTAAACCTAGATTAAAATCTGGAAAATGACGGAATTTACTTTAAATCCCCAATCTTAGAACAAAGGAAAAAGAAAATAAAAATCTTTAAATAAACCATAAATTTAACTCTTGAAAATACATAAAAATTACTCCCCAAAAAAATATTAGAATCAAAATAAAATATCTGATAAACCCTCAACTTTGACAACCCACTGTATATATAAAGTATATGTAAAAGTCGACACCTAATTTGACAAGAACTGCCCCTCTTAGAAGCCTCTTATTGGCTGGAACGCGAAGCGACGTCTTAGACGCGTACTGATCTTTTAATTAATAAATATTTGAGGTGTCGCCGCCTAGAGTTCTACTTTGTGAGAATTGTATTAAACTGAAATATAATGACATTTCCGTCTAAATAAAATAAAAGTACATTTTATATAAATGTCTAAAACTTAAACTACTTATCAGCATTTTAGATCAAAAAGACTATGGTAAAAAAAGAAAGGCAAAGAAAAACCCTTTCAGTCAACCTTTTCTGAAGCGAATTAATGCTTTTCCAAAAAAAAAAACATGGCCTTTTTGAAAACGCTTCTATTTATAAAATATTCTATTGTATTTTTAACATAGTAAATTTACATTTATCATAATTGAATCGCACCAAATGAAATGTTTCAAGTAATATTAGTTTTAACTTTAATAAAAGTGGACAAAGAATGCTCCCACGAGAAAGGGCCATATTATAACCTTAACCATTTAAGGGGGATGTATAGTCAATAGCAACTTGACAGGTTTATCTTAAGTAAGTTTATATATATTTGCACACTTTAGAAGATAGCGTTTGAGATAAGTGTTATTTATTATTTTATTTAGCTTTTCAAAACTCTCAAAACTAATATTAGATAGCGTTACTTTAACCACTTCTCTGAAATACTCGTATTAAAGATTTTTCAGAAGAAACCGACTATTGCTTTAGAAAAATATCGTTTTAAAATAAATTAAGAATTTATATACTGTATTCCATTGCTATAGTCAAATAGTATACTTCTTGATGTATTTTCTAATACTACGCAACCATTTAATCCAATAAGATAGAAAGAGACGAAAAACCCACAAGACGGCAAATTGCATAAAATTTATGTTACATAGTATAGAGTTCATTGCTTTTTAAAGTTTATAACCTATAAATACCTTTTTTTAACACTGCATCTTGAAAGAAAACCGTTTTGTATGTATGCTTATATAAGGGCCAAGAAAATATATCAATATTATGTCGTTTCTACGAAAGCGTATTCGGCCTACACTATTTCTATTTTTTTTTTTAATTCTCAGTTTAAATTAAGGGTAACTGTTTCGATAGGGGGTTGTTAAATGCCAATGGCGTATCAAATACATAATTTATTAAAAAAATACAATATCTTCATAACCATCACCTCAAATTTAACAAAATTTTGCAGACAGACTGATCAATGTATCCTTAATATAAGGACATTCGCTAGGTGGGGTGGCAAACGACAGGGGCGGAGTAAAAGTAATTTATTTTTAAAAATGCAATATCTCTTGTATCATTAGCACAAAAAATAAACAACATAGTGCGAACAGATGGACTAATATATATTTAATATATGTTCTTTCGCAAGGTGGGTTGATAAACGACAGGGACTAAGTAAAAAAATAATTTATTTTTAAAAATGCAAAAATGCTTTAACCTGGAAATTAACGATTTTTTAAATGGATGGACCAATATGCCCTTAAACAAGCTAAGTGAGTTGTTAAACGGCAGGGGCGAAGTAAAAAATTAATTTGTTTTTAAAAATGCAATATCTGTTATATCATTACCTCATATTTAACGAAAATTTTTATGCATATGATCTAATATACAGTTAATATATGATCTTTTCCTAGGTGAGGTGGCAAACGACAGGAACGGGCTAAAAAATTAATGTAGTTTTAAAAATGTAAAAAGTCTTTTGCAATTATCTTAAATTTAACAAACAGACTAATATACACTTAATATATAGTCTTTTGCTAGATGGGGTGGCAAACGACAGCGGCGGAGTGAAAAAATAATTTATTTTAAAAATGTAATATATCTAACTGACTTTAACTTGAAATTTAATGAATTTTTTTAAATGGGTGGACTTAGGTGGGGTGGCAAACGACAGGGGCGAAGTAAAAAACTACTTTATTTTTGAAAATGCAATATCTCTTGTATCATTACCTTGAATTTAACAAAATGTTGCACACAGATAGACTAATACACACTTAATATATGGTTTTTCGTTAAGCAAGGTGGCAAACGACAGGGGCGGAATTAAAGTAAGAAAGATATTGTATTTTTTAAAATAAATTAATTTTTTACTCCGCCCCTATCGCTTGCACCCCACCTAGTGAAAGACTATATATTAAATGTTTTTTAGCCGATGTTTTTTAAAAATTGTGTTAAATTTGAGGTAACGATAAAACATATATTGCCTTTTTAAAAATAAATTATTTTTTTACTCCGCCATCCCACATGGGAAAGAACCATATAAGTGTATATTAGACAATCTGTATGAAAATTTCCGTTAATGTTGTGGTAAAGATAAAATAGAGAATGCATTTTTTAAAATAAATTAATTTTATACTCCATCGCTGTCGTTTGCCACCCCATCTAGCGAAAAACCATATATTAAATGTATATTAATTAATCTTTTTGCAATATTTTTGTTTAATTTAAGGTAATGATAAAAGAGATATTGCATTTTTTAAAATAAATTATTTTTTACTTCTCCCCTTTTGGTTGCCACCCCACCTAGCGAAAAACTATATTATATTAAGAGTATATTGATTCATCGATTTAAGAAAAATTGCTAATTTTCAAGTTAAAGTAAGATTGATATTGCATTTTCAAAAATAAATTAATTTTTACTGCGCCTCTGTTCTTTCCTATCACGCCTAGTGAAAGACCATATATTAAGGATATATTGGTCCATATACTTAAAAAAAAATCGATGAATTTCAAGTTAAAGTAAGAAAATTATTGCGTTTTTAAAAATAAATGTTTTACTCCGTCCCTGTCGTTTGCCACCCCACCTAGGAAAAGACCATGTATTAAATGTATATTATTCCATCTGTTCGCCAAATGTTTAATTTGTGCTAATGATAAAAGAGATATTGCATTTTTAAAAATAACTTAATTTTTTAGTCTGCTCCTGTCGTTTGCCGCCACTGTAATCTGGGAATTAGGTTAAATTCACACTTTAAACTGGGAATTAGCCTTAATGCCCACTTTAAACTGGGAATTATGAAATCAGAAATAGTGTGGTCCTAATACGCTTTATTTAACAAGGTCTGATAAAATACACTGCACTGCAAAATTAACTTGACAAAAAAAATTGTATTCAAATTCAATCTTAAATAACTTTTAGGTTTTTTCTTCAATTTCAATCATTTTTTGTCAAGTTGTAGGAGCTTTCATGTTCATCACTTTCCTTAATGATTTTAGGAAAAGTTTATATAGATATAGTGATATACAGGGTAGAACCAAAAATTGCACTTTGACCTGAATTTCTCAATGCCCTGTAGATTTTTTTTTTACCTTAATGATGTTTCTTTATAGGACATTTTTAAGCTGCATCTTTTATCAACAACTTGTTTTTTGAATCAAGTCGATATCTGAATTCTACTATACAATAATTCTTTAATTAACAAAGAATATTTGAAGAACTACATCAGCAATATTACAGTATTCAGATTTCATTCCAAAACCTAATATTTCCTCCCCGAGCTTGAATAACAGCTCTTATTCTTTCTGGCATAGATTAAATTAAAGCAGCTACTACGTCTTGGGGTATTTTCTCCTACTCGTTTATTAGGGCCCGTTCCAACACAACTAAAGTTTGAAACTCGCCATAGTTCTGCCTAACATTTCTTCCTAGGTTATCCCACAAATGCTCTATGGAGTTTAAATCAGGATTTCTGGGGGGCCATTCTAACACTTAAATACCAACATCGTTCAAATATTGTCTATTATCTATCTATTGTCTATGTCTGTTATTCGGGGTATGTGCGGATGAGCATTATCTTTCATTAGGAGGAAATTGTCTCCTATAAATGGCATATAAGGAACCACATGTTCTTCTAAACACTTCCTAATGTATATATCTGCGTTAATTCTACCTGCCTGAAGGATAACAAGGTTCGTGTGGGCTTCCAAGGAAATGCCGCTCTATATCATCACTCCACCGCTACCAAATTGTACTCTAGGGGAGAAGCAACACCCCTCAGATTGAAGCACTTCCCTCTTGCAATTTTTCATAAAAAGTGAATGACCGGGACATTGAGCATATCGTTCCCCGGGTCTTCGGCGCACCCTTTGCCGTCCATCTGGTGAAAATCATGTAAAACGAGACTCTTCCGTAAAAAGAACGTTTCGCCAATCGTCCATGTCTCAATCTACATGAGCTCGAGAAAATTCCAGGCGCCGGCAACGTCGATGACCTGCATCTAATAGAGGACCTGTAGCAGGTATACGACAGGATAGATTTTGTTCTTGCAACCTTCTGCGTACGGTATCAGGTGAAACTAAGGTACCATGAACTTCTGCAAATCTTCTGGCCAAAACGGGAGCAGAAGCTGTTCGCTCTCGTAGAACTGGAACTCGAAGAAACCGATCTTCAACTGCATTTGTGGCTCTCGGTCTTCCCTGCCCTTGTCTTCTTGAGTAAGAACCAGTTTCCCTACATCTTTTAAAGCGTTTCAGCGATATACCGAATTGACCTACCATCATCTTGTAAAGCAACGGCTTGCGCTGCTTCTTCTGCTCTCATCATTGATTTTCTATTATTAAAAACGCTTATCGTTTACAGAACAGTTTCAAAACACACAATACAGAAACATAATCAACTAAACAAACGCTATAAATACATCAAATAAATATATTGTTTGTTAACAAGAATTTGTTTAACAAGCCACGGAAACTGTCATAACAGAAAGAACTGTTAATTCTTAACACATAAAATAAAGACAATAAAACTGTCTTTATTTTATTTTATGTATCTTATTAAGAATTGCATAGTTTTGTTTAAAAATGTGTTATTCCTTTAAGAATACAGATATCGATAGGATTCGAAAAACAAGTTGTTGAAAAAAGATGGGGCTTAAACATATCGCGCAAAGAAACGTCATTCAGGTTATAAATTTTTCTACAGGGTATTTAGAAATTTAGGTCAAAATGCAATTTTTGGTTCTACCCAATATATCACTATATCCATTTAAACTTTTCCTACTGTCGATTAAAGAAAATGATGAACATGGAAGCTCATGCAACTTGACAAAAAATAATCGAAATTGATGGAAAAAGCTAAAAGTTATTTCACATTGAACACAATTTTGTTTGTCCGGTTAATCTTTTTTGAAATATTTATTTTTTAATATCCCTTAAACCTAACGAATAAAGAGTTATGCACAGTGTATCTTAAAAACTAAATAGTTAAGAATATTGATAGGAACTTTTTATTATGGGCCAAGAAACGCAGCCTTAAAATTGTCAGTATTACTTTTCGGACATTCTGTATACAAAACAAGTTGTACCAAGATCTTCTATTTGCATCCATGTTCCAGGTACAGTCCAGGAACACATTGTTGGGACGACTTGTTTGTTCTGTTTATTTTAATGTTGCATGCGTTATTTTTTAATGATACTACCATAAGCGTTGATTCCATGCATACTTAAATATGACTCAAAATTGAAAGTACCAGGAGCTCAGAATACTAAAAACAGGAAACTATCACCTCTGAGCAACTGGTGGACACTGCAAGTTGTCAAGAGAACAACAAAAAGATCCCTGAATCCGTTACGATGGTTTTGCTTTTTATTTTCTTTTGTGTTCTTTTTTTTTTGACTTTTTGTTTTTCGTTTTCTTTTCGTTTTATCCTTTACCCTTTCTGTCGCATAGAAGAAGACTGGGAGAAAGAACTAGAAGCGGAATTGCAAGACTATGAGATGGTAAGTGACGGTAAAGACAACAACCTCGACAGGGAAATCGAAGACATGCTGAATGAAGAAACTGATTTGAAGTGAACGTAAAACTACGACTGATTAATAATATTTCCGTTACGTTGTACAATTGTCTGTTAATTTTTCTAGTCATTAAGTTAGTTTTTGTCCGTTATGAAACTTATAAAGTTGTAATTATTGTAAGCACACTAAAATGATTTCTTTAAATTTAATCTTAAAACCATTGTAAAAGATGACATATGTTTCCTTATTATTACCTTATTTTTAAATTTAGATTCAAATATCTAGAAACAGGAATCTATTAATTATCTGCTCAATGAAAAACTTACGTCTCCGTATGCAGGTATGTAAAAAACTTTTACCAAAATACCAATTGTTTTAATAAATCTATTTTCCTATCACTAGATCCTTCCTAAAATCAGTGAACCATGAGTAATTTGCGAAATCTGGCTATGCTGTCTTAATAGACAGAGACTGATTAGAAAAAATCTATAAATTAATAAAAAGTAAACGAAAATACTTGTTTAAAATTTTCACTTAATTTATTTTACAAAAAATAAAACACATGACAATTGTTTCTTCAACACTTTGGCTTCATCAGATGTTAGAACTTAAATAAAAACTGTAGGTATTAGGTAAATACCTGAACCCGTTTTGCGGATATTACACAGGTAAAATGTTCTGGATTTCCCGTTATAGCCTAATAAAGGTTTAACAATGGGGAACTAAATTGCTCAAAAATTTAGTCGACCTAGAAAATGTTTTCGTCATTTTTAGGAGACTGTATCTCGCCTTTTTTTAAAAAAATTGTGTTATACAGGGTGTGAAAAATATAATGTAAAAATTGAAAATTTTAACTCTCTGCACCTCTTGCAATAGTTATTCTAGAACTTTTATAGTAATCACATTTAGAAGCCTTTCGTTCGATATCTCAGGCGATTTTTGGCGGTTTTTTTATTTTTTTCTTTGTTAGAAAAAAAATTGCAGGGTATTTTCAAAAAGTTCGTATTTTTTTAAACAAAAAATTTAAAATTTTTACGGTTTTATTTATTGTGGAAATTCCGGGACTTTATTATCCCAGTTTCTCTAAACCCAGAAGTATAGAGGTTTCGCATTTTTTTTGTTTAGAAAAAAAGTTACGGGGTGTTTTCAAAAAGTCTGTATTTTTCAAATTAAATAATTTCTAATTTCTATGAGTTCTTATATTTAATATAAAACTTGCGGTACTTTATTATCCTAGCTTTTCTGTAGACAGAAATATAGCGGTTTTGCACTTTTTGTTTAGAAAAAAGGTTACAGGGTATTTTCAAAAAGTCTGTATTTTTGAAAATCACAAATTTCTAAGTGCTCTTTTTATTAATGTCGAAATTTCGAGACTTTATTGTCCCAGTTCCTCTGTACACAAAAGTATGGTGGTTTCGTATTTTTTGGCTTAGCAAAAAAATGTACAGGGTGATGCACTATAAAAAGTCCACCCCATTTAACTTTTTTGCTTTACACAAGGCTTTACATTTTAGAAAAAAAATTTAAATACAAAGTTATAGGATTTAATAAGTAGTTTTTAATGCATATATTTTTATGTGTGCAGGGTGTCTCAAAAAAGGCTGACACACAAAAGATACATTTTTTTAAATAGAACACCCCATATTTAACTTGATATTTTGATTCTACTGGAGAAACTAATAATTTTGATACCACACCAGATGCGCAACTTTTTGTTTTTGAATTATAAATAATCTAAAAATAGTTATTGCATGGGCAGATGTGTGGTATCAAAATTCTTAGTTTTTTCTGTAGAATCGAAATATCGTGTCAAATATAGGGTGTTCCATTTAAAAAATGTAACTTTTCTCTGTCTTTTTTTAGATCCTGTGTACATAAAAATATATGCTCAAAAAATACTTATTTAATCCTACAACTTTTGTATTTAATTTTTTTTTCTAAGATGAAAAGCTTGTGTAAAGCAAAAAAGTTAAATGGGGTGGACATTTTATAGTGGATCACCCTGTACTTTTTTTTCCTAAACCAAAAAATACGAAACCACCATACTTTTGTGTAGAGAGGAACTGATACAATAAAGTCCTGAAATTTCCACATTAATAAAAAAAGAACATAGAAATTTGTAATTTTTGTATTTTCAAAAATACAGACTTTTTGAGAATACCCTGTAACCTTTTTTTCTAAACAAAAAGTGCAAAACCGGTATATTTCTGTCTACAGAAAAGCTAGGATAATAAAGTCCAGAAAGTTTTATATTAAATATAAGAACTCATAGAAATTTGAAATTATTTAATTTGAAAAATATAGATTTTCGAAAAAAAATATAAAACCTCTATACTTCTGGGTTTAGAGAAACTGGGATAATAAGAGTCCCGAAATTTTCAGAAAAAATAAAAGAACCCCTAGAAATTTTAAATTTTTTGAACTTTTTGAAAATACCCTGTAACTTTTTTCTAAACCAAAAAAATAAAAAACCGCCAAATACTACCCGAGATATCAAACAAAGCTTCTAAATGTGATTACTATGAAAGTTCTAGAATAAGTATTGCAAGAGATACCGAGAATTAAAATTTTTCATTTTTTCACATCTTGTATAACACAAAAAAATATGTTTACCAAAGATCACTTCAGGGTATTGATTAAACAAATAATGGCCTTTCACAAACTTTAAGTTCGCATGGAAAGTATGGTTTTCCTGAGTTAAATGTTTAGAGTAATTGAAATTACCTTTATGCTTTCTATAACTAAATATATGAATATTATTTCTTTTTTTTTAACGTGTAAACATTGGATTTTGGTTCTTTTGGTTTTCGCCTTATTGTTTTTGATATATCTACCAAGGTTATTGTTAGTCCTAAAAGTAACAGTTGCCTCTTTATTTTTAAAAACTTAGCAGCAACATTTATGTTGAAGTATGAAATTAAGTATTTTCTTTGAACTTATTAGTGGCATAAACTAAATGTAATGCTTTTTTACTATTTTGTCTATGAGATTTTCGTGATAATCGTTATTAACCGCTATTTGTTTTATTATATTTTTAATAATTACTGTAAAGTCTAAGACATTAATTTCTTTATTATTTTCTATTTCAAGTATAAAATATTTATATATACGTTATTTATATAATCTAAAAAAGAATTCATGAACGAATTAAAATTAAACCAGTTGTATCCTATATTTCAGCACCAGCAGTAGTTCTTTCTAATAATGTTAATAGAATTTTAAATAGTCTTAAAACTAATGCAACTGGAGTAAACGAAATCTGTCCTTGTATTCTCAATTACTGTAGCCCTTTCATTGACAAATATATTACTCATGTAATTAACGGCTGCTTAGAAATAAGTTATTTCCCAGGTCAGTACGGTTAATCATGATTTGTTGGTCGCTAAATTAAAATACTATGGGTTTTTAAACATTATTCTTTGGAAATAAAAATAAAACCGATCTTTTGAAGCTCAACTTTAACATAAACATTAATGGAGTTAGGTTAGAGTTTGTTGATGTTTGAAAAAAAAACTTTCATAAAACATACATTTTCCTTGAGATTCTTTGTTGTAATAGACATATTCTCAATAAAAAGTTAAGAAAGAGCCTGTGTGAATCACTCGTAGTATCATATTTTAATTATGGAGATTTTATATAAGGATTTTGTTTGGATAAAGAAGGCATACATACGTTTTGTTTGTAGTGTAGTGTAGTGTTTGAAATTTTAATATGTGTCACATTTACATATATTGTGACAATGGTTGGCTAAAAATGGAATCCCGAACTCTTGATTTTTATACTTTTTTGATCAAAATTATTAACGACCCCTCGTAATAGGCAAGCCCAACTATATAGGTGCTACATTCGTATTTTTATGAAAAAAATCAAATTTAGAATTATAAAAATAGAAGTAGATTTGTCCATTTTCGACCATTTTTTTACACAAATGCCGGCGCATATTTTTTTCCATAAAATGGCTCTATACTGTCTTGCATTGATCCTTTGCCTACATAACAGCAAAATTTGAAGTGTTAAATCGCACTCATATCGTTGTATTTCTGCAGCACGTGAATCATTTCGAATTCGTTTTTAACCAAATGTAATTTAAATTGGCTATACATAGCATAATGTTTTAAGGTCGGACGTGAAGAAAGTTGTTTCTAATACTTAAGTACATTTTCATCTTACTTTGTACTTCACTAGACCTTGTTCCCCCTTTTAAGTCCAATTTTAGCCGAGACATTCATGGACCATTAGGAACTAAAAGTCGTGAATATTCCCTTCGTACAAATTTCATTTATTGCTGTAGGTATGTCGATGATGTATTAGCATGTTTTACTAGTACTGACAGACAATTAAAATGTTTAGAGTATACAAATACGCAAAAATATAAACTTCACAATTGAATTAGAAAATAATAAAGAAATTAATTTCTTACCCTTAACAATGACTATTAAGAATCATAAACACGAATTTCAAAATTTCTGTAAGCCATCTTATATAGATATTACAATACACAATAATTTGTATCATCTTTTTGCACATAAAATATTAGCATATAAGTTTTATTCATAGATTAATCAACACCATACCAAGCAATGAAAGTTATACTAAATATTTTAATATAATAAAACAAATAGGGGTTAATAACGGATATCATGAAAATCTCATAAACAAAATAGTAAAGGATAAACAATATAAGAAAGCATTATAGTTAGTTTATCTTACAAATAAGTTCAAAGAAAATTCTCAACTACATACTTTCACTTAAGACAGGAAAAATAACATCAAATGTTAATAAGTTTTTTTAAAAATAAAGGTTTTAGGACTAGCCTTGGTTTCAAAACAATAAGAAGAAAACCAAAAAACAATAAATCGGGCATTTAAAAGTTAAATTGAGGAACCTGTTCTAGGGTTCAGGTACTTAATACCTTCAGTTTGTGTTACACTTTTATTTAAGGTCTAACATCTAATGAAGCCACAGTGGTAGCGAAACAATTGTAATGTGTTTTATTTTGTGTAAAATAACTTCAGTCAAAATTCAGAAACGGCCTTTGCAGAATTAAGGACACATTATTTTATAAAATTACGATATTATTTAACCAAAAATGAGAAGTTGTGTCATTTACCCGAAGTTTTTATAAACACATAGTGCTTTAACCTATATCTAACTTTAAATTGATTGACTGTAGAATTACATTTTTAAGAAAATTACATATCTCCACAGTCCACATGTAGTACATTATTAAAGAAAATATAAGACATTGTGTCATTTCTCTTAAGTTTCTAGACACACAATTTCTTATTTTCTTTATATTATGTGGAAACATTCCGTGGTCAGACCAATCCACCTGTTGAGGTGTGTAATTTTCTTAAATATTTATTTCAGTTAAATCAGTTTAAAGTTAGATATTTTCATTGAGTTGCGAAAAAGCCAAAAAAGAAATTCGTTTAACAAAACGTAATGTTATATTTAAAATATAATAAATTTAAATCATGTAATTTCAAAGACATGAAAACTGATAATTTAGCTTATTTTTCTGGCTTGTGCGTGTCATTTTTAATTTTGAAAACCTATTTCCATAAGAGGGAAACATGTCATATTTTATAGAAAATTTGGTTCCTGAATTTAAATTTTACAATTCGTCGCTTGTTTAAATAAAATGGCTGATTTGTTAAAAAAAATCTCTTATACGTATTTTATGATTTTTTTACCCTAAAAAAATATACTCTATATGTGCATGACTGTCTAAACGTAATTCTTTTTCTATTTGTAGACTATCCTGTCTCTTTCAAGTGAAGTTAATATTCCTATATAAAACAAGCATTCCATAAGTAAACAATGCCTCCCTGTTTGTGACTTTGTGTGTAAATTTAATTTAGGTTTTATGTTGTATGTTATAAAGTTAGTGGACAACTAATGTCGAGATTTATTTTAAAGATTTGTATTAAAGTTCTAATTGTCAAAATTAAAACGTCAATTAGCCAGCTGGGTTGTGCTCCCTATATAGGTTTCTTCAAAACTTGATAATACAAATTTTATAAATAAATTATACTCATCAAATATATATGTATTTAAAAATGTGATATATTGATTGATTTTGCACTTCAAAGGTCTACGCTAGGGTAATCGAATGTTAGAGAAATTGATTTGATCCTACATACATTTTGGTGTATTAGGCTAAAGATGAAAAGAGAGGAATAATTATGAAATAAAATATTATATATGTTGTGATTAAACTAAAATGTGTAAAAATATATTAAAAACGTATATATAATATCTAAGATCGGCGATAATGTATTGAAAATTCTATATGTGTAATTAAAAATATCCGTAAAGGAGACTTTCGTTATTCTTCCTATCTTAAATATTACGTACTTAATTTCAACTTGAGTTGAGTGGTAAGCATTTATTATTCGTTAAGTCTTAGACCTATGTATAAAATAATATATAAATATTAATTGATATTTAGTTAAGTTGTATATCCCTATGTGCTGTTGAGTATTCATTATTTTTTCATTTTAATGTTTGCAACGATAGTGTCTAGATCTAGCTTTTCAGTGTTGAAGCATGTTTCTTCTCTTCATATAATTATTGTTATAAGACAAATACCTTATTGTTAAAATAAATGTAGTTGTGCTCATCACATGTGCTGTTTACTTTTAGTACAATTCCTGGTTTAAGAAAAGCACAAAATATATAATTTGCTTTATACACTTGGGTAAGATCCAGATATCTTTGAGCAAATAAACAGTTTAAATACGAAACTTCTGGAGATTTTTGTGATATTTTTTAAAAAATTATTTAAAAGGAATTGACAGTCGAAAACCTGCTAACTTCCTGAAGCAAAATTGTAGAGGAAATTAAAAAAATGATAATATTTGTAATTGTAAAAATTTCTAGTGGTTAACAGAAATAGGAACTACGGAAAGGTAGGACACTAATTTTAAAATATGGTTATCTTGTCTTTTAATATTATATGTATATCAATTATTAGTTCCCCCGTAAAGGGAAGTATTGTAACCCTGAAAAAGTTACCCTCCCAGATTTTTTCCGATTTTTACGTTTCATGGTGCCTATAGATGGCGAAAAACATGTTTTCTCAATACCGTCAGTCTGTCTGTTTGCGGCATAGCTAAAAAACTGCTAATCGGATTGACTTTTGGTCAAACATTAGGAGTCATGGCGGCATAGTTGAATTTAAAAAAAAATATCTTACTAAAAAACTGCGTATCCAATTTACCTCAAATTTTGCTCAAAAATTAGTATTACGGTAAAATCAACTGGGAAAATTTTGAAACGAATCCAAGAGGGCGAAACAAAATGGGAGGGGCTTATTATAATATTTAAAAATTCAACTGAAAAAACTACTTGATGGATTGATTTCAAATTTTGTGCATTAATCAATTATGGTAGAAGTGAACTGATTAAATTGTGGTACAAATTCAAGATGGCGGAACAAAATGGCGGCCAAATAACATGTTTTTAATCGTGAAAAATCACTAGGTTTTATATGTCTTCACGTTTTAGCATCTCTAGTTGCCAAAAAATATATGTTTTATTAAGTCCCTCGGTCTGTCAATTTGCAATATAGCTTAATACAAGTCGGTGAATTTTCTTTACTTCCCTCGTTATGATTTTTTTCCAGTTAGGAATAGTGAAGTGTAATCCAACTAAGTTCAGTACATATCCACAGTATATATGTATTTCATCATATACTGTCTTTTCAAACATTTTTACCCGTTTCCACCTATGCCACACTTGACTTTTGGGCAGCAAGTTCGTGAGAGTGTTGTACTGCATCAAAGTTACATGATTTTTTTTTGAAACGATCGTTTTGTTACCGAGACCTTTCAACACTATTTTTTGTGTTGTCTTATAGTGGATGTTTTCTATAAAACCGATGTTTTTCTTCAATAAAATGTCTGGACAGATGGTGAATGCGCCCGGTATTTTTATTATTGCACTGGAAGCGACGCACGGCGACGCCCGATCGTGTAGTGATGCCAAATCTAGATAAGTTAAATTTTGACAAGTTTTTTATTGTACCTGTGTGCTCAACATTGTGGTAGATTCTGTTGACCGTCGATTTAGAAATAGGATTTTTTTTTTCATTAAAAAGCTTGGTTGCTTCTTGAAAGGATCTACGCCTATTCCCGTACCCTATCATCATAAGCAAAGTTACGCGTTCCTTTTCAGTTAGCTGGACCATAGTAATTCCAAGGAATGGAAAAGATTTACTATAATTATAAAAAACTAATACTACTTGGAATATTAACGTCGAAAAATATGTCAAAATGACAACGTTTATTATAGTAGTCATGATAATTGAAACTGGTTCCATACATGCAACAAGTTAAATTTGTACCTGTCGAAATTTGACGGGGTCCCACTCGTCTATTAAAACACTAATCCAGATATTTCAGGAAGTTCGTGAGGGAGTTGTGTGCACCAAATACCGAGACCTTTTAACACTATTTTTTGTATTGTTTTATTGCGTATTTTTGTGTATAAAACCAATGTTTCTTCAATACTTCTAGACGATATGGTGAATGCGCCCCATATTATTATAATTCCATTGGAAACTCATCGTGCCATCTAACAGAAAAGGCAGAACAAGATCTGCCGGGCCAGCTAGTTTAAAAAAAAATTAATAAGTAGTTTTTACGTTGACACATATCGCCATTTTGTTACGTCAAACTGAATTCGTACCAGTTTATCCCATTTTTACATTTAATTTTTCTGCAAAATTTAAAGTCGATCGAAATTTTTTTAAAATTTTATTTGACCACCATTTTGTTTCGCCATCTTCGTACCACCACTTTATATCACGCTTAATTCTTGCATAAAAATTGAAATTAATTCAATAAGTGCAGGTTGATTTTTTTAATAATTTAATAGATCGCTATTTTGTTTTGCTATCTTGGATTCATATCAAAATGTTACCAGTTCATTCCATAATTAGTTTTTTTGTAAGTAATTTTATAACATTGTTCCGCCGTATTGGATTATTACCGAAATATTACCAGGTCGTCCCCATATGACCCTTAATTTTTGACCAATATTTGAAGTCAATTTGGCAATGCTGGATTTATACAGGCAAATAACATAACAGATGCCCTTGAAGATGGCCAAACGAAAATCAAACTGCGCAAGTAGTTATACACACGCGGCCTGTTTGATTGGCAAAACTAACAAGCACGCGTAGTCTTATTGACCAGAGTTACTTTATTTTTATTTTATGTTATTTGTCTGAAAAAATCCAACTTTCGTTGTTTTAAGATATGCCGCGAGCTGACAGACGGTCTAACAGAATTGATAAAACATATATTTTGGTATCTAGGGACGGTAAAACGTAAAGTTATGTAAAAGCTGAGAGGGTGGTTTTTTCACGATTACAAACAATTTATTTCGCCGCTATTTTATTCCGACATCTTGATAATTCAAGAGATTACTAATGTAATGCAGTTTTATTAGTTGACCCCTTTAACACTAGTAATTGTGGATTACTTATGATACATAATTTGAAATCAATCCATTTAATAGCTTTGTTAAGCTGAATTTTTAAATATTTTATTAACAGCTATTTTGTTAAGCCATCGTAGATTCGTACCAAAATGTTACCAGTTGATTCCAACATAATACTTCTTGTTTGTACAAAATTTGAGATAAATTGAATAAGCAGCTTTTTAATTTTTTTTTTTTTGACTTTTCACTAGGCCACCATATTGGATTCTTACTAAAATGTTATCCCCGTGTGACTTGGGTAAGTAGCTATGCCGCGAACAGACGACAGACCGACGGAATTGAAAAACATAGGGACCCCAATACTTTTATTTTAAGAAGGAAGTAAAAATCTAGTGGGCCATTCAATGGGCTCGTCTACCAATCCATCTTCCACGAAAACTTTTATCTAAATAATTTCTAACACGAATGCCAAGATGTGCAGGTGCCCCGTTTTGTTGATACCAAATGTTGTTCGGTAATAGCTGGTTATGATCTGGATAGGAAAATAAATTAACTAAAGTGGGTATAAATCTAGTGTTAAGTAAATCTAGGAGTTTGCAGGCAAATTTTCGTGAAGAAAAAAGTCTAATTATAATTGTTCCCAATTATTCCTGCCCATACATTTAATGTTTGAGGATGTTGCATATGGTGTTCCATCATTCAGTGAGAATTGTGACCAGACAAATACCTGCAGTTATGAGTGATAGGGTTGGTTGGGTTAGGTCAACAACAAAGTCATACATTTTGAAGATCTAAATCAGTTTAATTCTCTGCGTTTCAGTCTATATTAGACCATCTTCAGGAGAAAATCAAGTGAGATCCTCTGCATTTCATTAATTTTAAATACAGAACATTATGGGACAAGACACGAATTATTTCAGACGGAACACATTTGATTTTAATGTTGATATGATATTTATTTAATTGGTATTAAATAATCACATTAAAAACAAATGTGTTGGTCTGAAATAATTCCTGTCTTGTCCCATAATGTTCTGTTTTTAAAATTAATGTAACAGAGGATCTCACTTGTTTTTCTCCTGAAGATGGTCTAATATAGACCGAAACGTAGAGAATTAAACTGATTTAGATCTTCAAAGTGACTTTGTTGTTCACCTAATCCAACCAACCCTACCACTCATACTAGAGGTCACCAAAAACACAAAGTCAGGCTGAATATCGATGAGATTCATCATTTCTTTGACAGAATTCCAATCGTCTATGTGGAACATTCGAGAGTTCCTGGAGCAATGTGACCTTTTGATTTACTTTAAGGATCCTTCTTACTAACCTTTTGCTGTTAGTGTGTTCGAGGGCAAGTTTTGGAACGGAAGGTTCCTGGTGGTGGTTCACCATGTAGAGCAATCAAAATATTCAAAGACATATTTCATCATATGTGGCTTTTTTTGGACGTCCCGATGTTTTCTATAACACCAATGATTTTCTTCAATAACATTTCTGGACAGATGGTGAATGCGCCCGATATTCTTATTTTTTGCACTGGAAGCGACGCACGGACGACGCTCGATCGTGTAGTGATGCCAAATCTAGAGAAGTTAAGTTTTGGCAAGTGTTTTATTGTACCTGTGTGCTCAAAATTGTAGTAGATTCTGTTGACCGTCGATTTAGAAATAGGATCACGTTCAAGGAATGTTTCATTAAAAAGCTTGGTGGCTTCTTGAAAGGATCTACGCCTATTCCCGTCCCCTATCATCATAAGCAAAATTACGGGTTCCTTTTCAGTTAGCTGGACCATAGTCATTTCAAGGAATGGAAAACTTTACTATAATTATAAAAACTAATACTACTTGGAATATTAACGTCGAAAAATATGTCAAAATGACAACATTTATTATAGTAGTCATGATAATTGAAACGTACCATACATGCAACAATAGAATAAGCAATAATATTAAGTACAAACAGTAGGTACAAAGCCCTTTACGATATTTTTTGTCTTAATGGCCAATACTTCCAAACCAATAAGTAATACATATTTATTAATTTGTGAACTAGTGTTAAATAGAATAGAATTTTATGTACAATTCAGATATGCAATAATGTACAGGGTGTTTCATTTAAAATTAGCAAGTTGAAATTTAATTCCGGTATAACCGGAAGTGCTGTCATCTGGAAAATATTTTAGTCAGGTGGCCCCTATCGACAAAAGTATAGGGCCAAATTGTCAGATTTTTGACATTTATAGTTTGGCTATAATTAAGCAGTTCCGGAACATTTGCCCAACCCTGTATATCCTTGCACACAGGTCCCAATCTTAGTAAGTCACGCCACTGGCTAATTTTGATACAGGGATTATATTATTCAGGATAAAAGGTGGCAATAAAAAAACAATACGGCATGTGAAACAATGTTTATTGATTTCAAATTCAAATGAGGCAAATAGTAGCTCGCATAAACACCGATACTCTTTAAAAAGAATGATCATTAAACACCTACAATTAGTTTTAGAAATCGCTTGAAATACATAATAGATTAAAAAATGCACAATAGGTATTCAAACGTAACTTCTTAATACTAGATATAAAGTAAAAAAAATAAAACAAATGAACACAAGGCCCCAGAATAATGAAATCAATCTACAAACGGGGTGAAATCAGCAGGTCAGAATTGCCTTGATTATGCACATTTTTATTTTTTCGCATCTAAGATTATCTACTACATATATCTTTTGACGACCTTAGCGCAGTGGACTACTTCACTAAAACTAAGTTTGTCAATCTTTTTAAAAAAAATAAATAAACTAAAACTCGTATTTCAATATAAAGTAACAACATCTATATATAATATATTATATGTATCATATAATAGAAGCAAATAAACGCATTAAAATA
Organism: Kuschelorhynchus macadamiae; assembly: GCA_030620095.1. Classification (NCBI taxonomy): domain Eukaryota; kingdom Metazoa; phylum Arthropoda; class Insecta; order Coleoptera; family Curculionidae; genus Kuschelorhynchus; species Kuschelorhynchus macadamiae. The sequence goes on from JAUTXW010004679.1 coordinate 1,164,485, forward strand.
TACTGTTTTCCTCTTTTTATTTATAACACATTTTTTTTATTATGCAAGGAGTGAAATAGGTAAGAGTCCAGTTTAAAGGAATGATAGCACGAAAAATATTTGCAAGGTACAGATAAATTGTTAGTCAAGTTTAATCCTTTTTTGCTGCGTTACAGAGTTCCTTTAATGTTTATGAAATATTTAGAAGGAAGTTTTAAGTAAAATTATTGCACTCTTACCGTTTTTCACTCTGCATATTTTCTTGCATAAATTCAAAGAGATCCGCAGGGGGTAACCCAAAAGCAAATCCAACGCTTTAAAAGTCCTGTCAAAAGATTTAACTTCTAGCGATTTTAAACAATGGACACAATGAAAAAATAAATAGATTCTGGGAAAAATCAATTCTGAACTACTGTCCGATTTCGTTTTTGGTCGCCCTTAAACTTAAACGAAATCTGGTGGGCACTATAAATACGTAAAGTGCCAAAGCATCAATAACCAGAATTATGTATATATATGAAATCATTTTATACACATACGAATATGGTAAATGACATCACATAAAGAAGAGATTAAGTAATAATTCTAAGTTATTCAAGAAATATGAATATTATGACTAATAGTTTTAAAAGAGTTTTTTTTTTGACATGGCCACATGGAACTCCTAGTAGTGTAAACATGTCTGTACCAATGAAAAGAAAAAGTACACTGAATAAATTATTAAACCAATACAGACCTTTACCAGTTACCCTTCCGTAATAAACAACACGAAAGACTGATGTTGTTTACCAAGTTAAAAAATTAAATCGTTTATTTAATAGTCTAACCTACTTCATTGGTATAGCTACGTAGAGTTCAGATTTAGAATAAACAAATAACAATAATAAAAACATCAAGATTTTTTTCAAATAGCTTATTTTACATTCCCAGGAAATGCTTGAAAGTGGTAATTAAGGCTTAACCTCAAATTCGAACGTTTTTTTATATCTTAAAAGTACATATTTTTAAAAAATGTATCAAGAGTTTCAAAAAATGTTGCGGAAAGTGTGATTATTTTGGACACATTTTTTAAAACATAATCCTACTAATACTAAAAACTCGAGATTAGCTTGTATTTGTTACTAAATACTCTTTAATAAAATACAACGATAAGCAATTTTATACTGAGAGTGAAAAACGAGCCACGAAGCGTACCATTTTCAGCAAAACACGTGTCTCGCCGAAAAAGGCGTTTTATGTACGATTACTCTTTGCCCTGTGGAATCTCCTTGTTGCCGGCGATGTCGAGGCCCAATTCAGAAAGGACCTTAAGGGCCTCCAAAGCAGCTTTCTCGTGGGACGCTTCTGTTGTAGAACCCTCGCCGTGACAAACCTGCGGTGGATTGGTCCCCAAGGACACCAAAGTTAGGTACATCTCGTGATTCGCCTTCGGGAAATCGGAAAACTGTACCTAGTAGACCAAATTTTTTTTAATAATTAATAATTTTACATTTATTTTCTATAAAAAAACTAAAACATGACATTAGAAATCAATCAAATAGTATTATAACTGAAAACGGAAAACAAACTGAAGATGTTTTGGATGATCAGGACAGGATAACTTTAATTAGGGTAAGTTTGGTTTAAATAATTAGGCTTGATTCTTATTCTTAACATAGTAAAAAGATTCAGAAACCTCTCTTCTAATTTATCATTATCATCATCCCTAGAATGCTCTACTTCAACTCTGGATATATGCTTTTTCAATATGTCCCCATTTATTCTTGTTTTCAGTTCAATATCGGAAACTCTTGTCAAAGTCAAAGTCAAAATATGCTTTATTATCACAAGAACAAATAAAATTCCTATTGACAAAGCTTTAAATTAACCTAATGATACAAAATAATAATAACATATTTTATATAAATATGGATGAAAAACACAATTACTAAATAAATGAAGATAGTTAATGTAACACTATAACAACAAACAAAAAAAAACATATCTGAGATGCAGTAACAATAAAGAAGTATATGTATGTATGTATATATATATATATATATATATATATATATATATATATATATATATACAAATACACATACATACACACATATACATATACAATAAAAACAGATCATTTCCATTCTCCTCAGAAACGTCAGTACAAATAAATAAGGATCAATGCATGTCAAAATGAGCAGGAAAAGTATTCGTCAAGACTATAATAAGCTTGTTCTGTCAGTAGTTTTTTTACATTTTTTAAAAATATTATTGGGGATTGGAGACCTTTTAAACTCACACTCAAATCCCTAGGTTTAGCTTTACAAAGGTATCTTATCGCTCTCTTTTGTAAGACAAATATAAGATTTAACAGGTTCAGATTAGACACACCCCAAAACGTAATGCCATATCTTAAGTGAGATTCTATAAGAGCATGATAGACTGTTTTCCCTATGTTAGTTCCAAGTTCATTTACAATAACCTTAACCGCATAACAACCAGAAGCTAAGTTTTTACTTAATTGCACGATATGATTTTCCAAATGTAGTCTGTTATCTATTACAAGACCAAGAAACTTTGTGTTAGAAGATTTTTCCAGTGGGGAACCACCAATAACCAAACCATCCACATCACATTTAAAACCAATTACATTAGTTTAACTAACAGCAGATTCGAATCAAACCATTTTTTTATCTTTATTAAATCTGAGTCAATAATATTAGCCAACGCGTCAACATTTCTGGAGTGCCACAATATGGTGGTATCATCGGCAAATAATGTAAATTTACCTTTAATATTGATAGTTGACAAATCATTTAGGTATAGAAGAAATAGTACTGGCCAAAGTACTGAACCCTGACTCTTCGAAGATGTGGCACCCACAAATACTCTTTGACTCCTTCCCTTCAAGTATGATTCAAGCCAATCCAGAGCACAACCCTTAAAACCATAGCATTGAAGCTTACGCAGCAGTATATCATGACTCACGCAATCAAAAGCTTTCGATAAGTCACAAAACACTGCCGCTGCAACCTCCCCTTCGTTGATATTTTTATACACTCCCTCCAACAATGCAAACATAGCATCATTAGTACTTTTGTTGCACTGGAATCCAAATTGATTTGGATCCAGTATATTATAACTTTTATAAAATGAGATCATACGTTTTTTAATTAATTTTTCGATTATTTTAGAGAGTGTCGAAACTAGGGATATGGGTCGGTAATTCGACGGCTGGTTAGCGTCACCTCCTTTGAATAGAGGGATAACCTTAGCTGTTTTCAGACAAGGAGGAAATTCGCCAGTCTCCGATGAGTTGTTAATGGCCAAAACCAATAAAACCAATACATTTAGTGCTGCTTCAGGAAGATTTAGGAATAACTTGGCAGACAATCCGTCTTCACCTGTAGCATTTTTATTTTTGATTTCCTTTAATGTCTTCTTAAGTTCTACCAAATCGGTGGGAAAAAAGAAAAATGAATTTTTTACCTCGTTCAAATTTAATTTTGTTAAGGGATCCTCGGTAGAAAGTAGAATCTCCGTGAGGCTTCCTGCAACAGAGCAGTAATAGTTATGTTACTTTATGTTAGTCTTCAATCTATAATTACAAAAATCTTGTCGGACTTATATTTAAGTGTTAGTTATTTATAACGTTTTGGTTGGGTAGTACTTCCATCCACTATCAAGTGAAGACTAAATTACAATCCCTTTGCTACGATTACCTATATAACCTACTCGCTTGGAGCCAGGCGAGATGTTGATGGGTGCACTGAGAGGTGTAAAGCCTAAGTGAATTGTCTTGCAAAAGGAGTAGCCTCCAGATGCTAGGGCGGTTTGTCTTGGTTTGTTGAAAATATTTAAATTTTCTGCGTTAAAGGTGCATTTGATCAGTTTTCTTTCTTCTGTGCAAGACTTTACTCTCTCACATAGATAACATAAAAGATATAAAAAAAAAAACGAAACGTCTTGACGTATTATTCAATTTCAATTCAAAATATGCTTGACTGTCAAAAAGGAGTATACTTTTGGTGACACAGCTAAAATGACTAGAATTACAAAAGCATACATTTAAGATTAACATTCTTCAGGTCTTCTAAAACTGAATCCGATACTAGCAACAAATTAGGGTTCTGCTCATTTTGCGTCAGTAAAACAAGTCCACATAAGTTTTTTAATTAAAATTAACACAATTAAACGAGGGGGATCCTTAGCACTCATCTCATTCGGCTAATATAGCAAATGCTGAAAGTGATCTCCATCTTCTACATGACATGCACCAAATCTGTAGTAAATACTATCAACCACACTTCAAATACTTTGGACTGGTAAATTAGCAACCTCCATCGTTATTCTATCTTGTAGGTCCTCAACGCTGTTTGGTCTATTTTTAAACACTATCTCCTTCAAAATACAAGAGTTCTAACCACACTACACCACAACTTGTTACGTTCTGGACGCGCGTTTCGCTAACCAAGTTAGCATCATCAGCAGATGATATAAACTAAAGTAACTTATCCTAACCGAGACTATTTATAGGTAAATGTGGTCACACTTGGTTGCACCCGACTGCACCGTTGTCAAGTAAACAATAGAGGGGACTATAGGGAATAGGCCCTCTGTCTTTATTTAGTGCTTTCTTACCACATTTAACTATTTCTATACTCTCAAATGCATCCAATAATCTATTATTAGATACATTTTTAATCAACTTAAGATTATTTATTCCTATTCGGTGATTGTTTTCCAAAGCATGTTGGGCAACGCTTGACTTTTCTGTTCTTCCGTATCTTAAATGTGCCATGTGTTCTTTAAAACGAATGTTTATGGAGCGTTTAGTTTGCCCAACATATTTTAGATCACAATCATTACAGCTAATTTCATAGATGCCACTCCTCTCCCTCAAGTCGACTTTGTCTTTGGGGTTTCCAAGGAGATTTTTTAAACTATTCTCCGTTTTGTAGGCTACTCTAAAACCTACGTTTTTAAATACTTTTTCTAGACCTCTCGTATATCTGGGATCATATGGGATTACTATGAATTTATTGGAAGCCTCAGGTATTTGAAGAGTAGTGGCATCTTTTAACATTTTCTTATGCTTATGTCTATTTACTAGTTTATGTACAAAATTATCATTATATCCATTACTTTTAGCTATATTTTTAATCCGATTCATTTCATTGTTAAAACGTTCTTTACTTAGAGGGAGAGGAGTGGCATCTATGAAATTAGCTGTAATGATTGTGATCTAAAATATGTTGGGCAAACTAAACGCTCCATAAACATTCGTTTTAAAGAACACATGGCACATTTAAGATACCGAAGAACAGAAAAGTCAAGCGTTGCCCAACATGCTTTGGAAAACAATCACCGAATAGGAATAAATAATCTTAAGTTGATTAAAAATGTATCTAATAATAGATTATTGGATGCATTTGAGAGTATAGAAATAGTTAAATGTGGTAAGAAAGCACTAAATAAAGACAGAGGGCCTATTCCCTATAGTCCCCTCTATTGTTTACTTGACAACGGTGCAGTCGGGTGCAACCAAGTGTGACCACATTTACCTATAAATAGTCTCGGTTAGGATAAGTTACTTTAGTTTATATCATCTGCTGATGATGCTAACTTGGTTAGCGAAACGCGCGTCCAGAACGTAACAAGTTGTGGTGTAGTGTGGTTAGAACTCTTGTATTTTGATCTATCTTCCACCACAGGTTCCAGTGTTAGGACTATCTCCTTCAAATACCCCTATAGAAAGAAATCCAATGGTGTAAGGTCCGGAGACCCTGGTGGCCATTCAATGGGATCCTGTCGACCTATCCATCAATTTGGAACCATATTCTTTCATGGGGAATATCTGGATCACCCTCGTTAGGAAACATTACAAGATTACACCCTGGCTAATCCAGGTATTAAATCAAATTAGAGGAAATCTAAGTAACCCCCAGCAGTAAGATTTTCTTCAAAGAAATATGATCCTAAAATTCAGTTATTTATTATGCCAGCCCACACATTGACTTTTTGGGGATGTTGTGTATGTCCCTCACGTATCCACAGTGGATTTTGATCAGACCAGAATCCATTTCTCATTTGTTAATTTGTAATATATGCCTGTTTCTTTTTTACTATTTGGACATACATATATCTGCATTTTTTTATAACTGATAACTCATAGAAGTGTCGTTTTTGTATATTTCTTTTATTTTGCCTTTTAATTTATTAATTAACTATATCTGTTTGTTTAGGCATTTATATCTTTGCATACGAAATTTAATTTAAGTAGGCATACATAATTTTTTATTATTATTTTGTTTAATCTTAAATATTTATTTATTTTTTATATACTACTAAATTATGACAACAGACCATTTTAAGACATATAATACTTTTTTGATTGCTTACAGTTCAATGATTAACTGAATTTATTATTTTGTAGGTGTAGGTATTTGACAAATAAACAACCAAATGTGGGAAAAAACTGTCCTAGAATTTCAATAAATACCACTATCATTTAATCAATCCTCTCAAGATAATTCTATAAAATGTTTCCAAGTCACTGGATAGATTGATAGGGTCTAATATTTGATGATAACCAAGGTCGTTCCGCATTACACCATAAGGATTAGTTAATTTTAATTAAAAACTTATGTGGCCTCGTTTGACTGTAACAAAATGAGCAGACCCTAATTTGTTGCCACTATCGGATTCAGTTTTAAAAGACATGAAATTCTCATAGAGCCTCCACATGACCGAGGTTGCCGTTTGAAAAAAAAACGTGGGGTGCCTACAAATTAAGGGATTGCAGGGAGGGGGCTGTAAATATTACAAAAAGACGAACAACCACTTCACGTGTTCCAGCGTGTTTCTTTTGAACAACCCTGTATCTAATATAATATATATAATATTTAAAAAAAAAGAAAATTAATCATGAGAAGATTTTGTGACAAGCAAGCTCTTTACTGACATTCTAAGGGCTTTGACAGAGACAGAATGCTTAACGTAAACAGGGAAGTGGTTGTAAATTATCCTATTCTCATAAGAAATAAAGCTACAAGTGAATGTTGATGTAGGAATTGGCAAACGCAAGTCGTCAGCATGTCGAATATTATGGCTATGCTGCTGAACCGGAAACCTGTCCCTGTATTTGTGAACCATGCACACCATTTCAAGCAGAAAAAGTTAAGATTAAAATTTTATTAGTAATAAAGAGACGTCTACATGGTTCTCTGCTACAGGCCTTGAATAAATACCTTACTGCTCGTTTCTGCAGGACAAAAGAGTGTTTAAAAGTTAATTGCTAGTGTTACCCCAAAAAGCAATGTCATATCGTAAATGGGACTTAACTAAAGCAAAGTAAACCATCTTAGCAGCACTAAGTCCCTCCTCAAAAGACACTTGATACACTGCAAAACACCCCCCATCAACCCCTTTACCCAGGCAGAGAATATTTGCATCAAATTTTAAACTGCTAGCATTGTTTACGCCCAGACATTTACTTACAGTCTGGTTCTTTAAGGTGCCCACAACAAAATCATCAACGAGACATTTGAATCCGACAATTGTTTTGGCAATATTAAGAGATAAGCAATTCGATACACACCACACTGTTAAAGGATCACTTGATATGATATCTCTCAAGGAATCCAAATCAATCATAAAGCCATAGACACTAAGCTTTCGCAGCAGCAAACTGTGACTAACGCAATCAAATGCTTTTGACAAGTCACAGAAAACCGCCGCGACAGCCTCGTGAGCACTGATACCCTTATCAAGTAAACCTGAATGTGGCAGCACAAGTGCCTGTGTTCGATTAAAAGCCAAATTAGCTAGTATGAACGGTGTGATTCCTCTAGAAGAGACCATATGAACCTTGACAACCCTCTCAATAATCTTGGACAAAGAAGATAATAGAGCTATGGGTCTGAAGTTACAAGGAACATCATGACCACTTCCCCTATGCAGAGCAATCACAGTGGCTCTCTTAAGACTGTCTGGGAAGTATCTGTTGATCGAAGAGACAAAGCCTCAATGGCTAACGGAGGAAGAGGAGAAGATCCTGACAGAGATTCCATCTTCACCAGATGACCTTTTGTTTTTGATGGAAACAAACTTTCAGGACAGTTCATCAAAATTAGTAGGGGTGAATGCAGAAAGATGACCAATAATATGATAAAAATGATAGAACTCCCACATTAGAATACACCCTTAGACCTTTAATTAACCAGAATTTATTTTTCCTTTTCTTTTTGTTGCAAGAGGAAAAACTTATCGAGAGGGAGGCGTCAGAACGGAAGATGTCATTACAATTGACATTTGCACATTGACATTTGAAAATGTTTGAACAATAGATTTACTAAAGTCTATCCTTTTTAAATTTGTTTCTTTTGGTAGAGTGACCCAATTTAACTGTTGCCAATATTGCTTTATGATCTGATAAGCTATCAACAACTGAGCCTAAAACATCATTTGAGTTGAGCAGAAATAGTCTATAAGTATTCCAGAGTGTTGAGTTATTCGAGTGAGGAATCTACAGGCACAACTAAATTAAATGATTTGAGTAAATTAGTCAAATAAGTAATGCAATCTGAAAAATTTGAAGAAGGGCTACGATAAAGGCACACAATAGTTTTAATGCTTTTGAATGAATTATTGAAAATTCAAAATCTTTTTACTAATTAGGTCATTATATTTATCTACAGATATGAAACTGTTTTCATCCAAATATGTGTTGTTGACCATTATTAGAGATCCCCCGCGGTAAAAGAGGGAAACAGTTACATACCCGCTACAAAATTCATCCGGTTTTGAAGCAACGTTCGGTCACACAAATAACGTATGGAAAATTATAAACAAATCTGTTCAAAACAATGTTTTATCTTTTTTTTAATTCTTAACACTTGAGTTATGCTGATAGACTGTGTCATTTGCTAATATTCCCACAAATATATATTATCAGTGGTGCCAAGATTGAACCCTGCGCTGCTCCTATAGACATTAAACTGGCCCGAATTGAATCTATTCACCCTCATTCTCTTGCCTGGGAAATTCATCACAAGCAACAATGCTGTTGTATAGTTTTTCTCAAACTCTATCTTAAGTATGTCAAATACTTGTCACAGAGCGAAAAATACCCTGCAACTTTTCTGCCTGAATCAAGTTCTTTGTTAATAAAATTGATCCGGTCAACTGCAGCTGTTTCCGTAGACCTTCTTTCCAAATACATTTTAAAAAACTCTGAAAATAGATATAGGTCAATAGTTCTCTAGATCAAGTTGGTCTAATTTCTTTAAATAAACTTCTTTTTCTACTATTTATTAACAATATTACTAGAGATGTATAAACTGGTTCCTGTCTACTATTTGCAGATGACCTTAAACTATTTTATCAAATTGAAAAAATAGATGATTACCTCACTCATCAAAAAAAAATATTGATAATCATTTTAAATGGTCAATCAGTTCAAGTTAAATTTGAGTAAAAAAAATTGTCATTTACTAGAAAGATTAATTCTATAACTTTTCCATTTTTACTAAATAATATCCTACTTGCTTGTGTAAAAGAAATAAAACATTTGAGTGCATATTTGATACCAAATTAACTCAACTATCATGTAAAAGAATTAACAAACAAAGCTTCTAAACTGTATGGATTTATAGTTATGAACATCATATATATAAGAAATGTACTAGACTGTGTTGTGTTATATGGTGCCCCTATTATGAATGTTATAATTATGTGGCATAGCGAAACCAGAATACATTTCTCTGAAACTATTAATTAATAACGTGACAAATACAGGACAGAAACACTCGAAAAGATTCTTTTGCATTTTATATTTGTACAAATCTATTTTAATTAAATTGTTATAGATGACATGACATTATATCCTATTTTATATTCCATGTTCCAGTTTACATTACTAGAAATCCTCTTTACCTTTTACCTACCTGATGCAGCTCACAAAAACTGCCACCACTGTTCACCACAATATATGTTCTATATAGAATACAATTCAAAACAACTTTGATATTTTCAACAATAAAGGAGAGAGAGCTTAAAAAATAAACTTAAAGAAATTGTATAAATTGTCTATTTTAAAAAAAAAGTTCAGCAACTAGTTATTAAGAGTCTGGAAAATACAATAAACTAACAAACCTGTATGCTCATGAGCTGTGCGAGATACATAAGCTGATCCTTAGACCGCACCCCTGGAGGGGGATTTTTGAGAGGGGTTTGCTGAACGGGCTTCATAGGCTCCATCATATCATTCTTTGGTTTGGCGAAACCAGCGTTCTGTTCTGTCACAAGTAAAACACCAGGAACCAACTGTCTCCCACCGCTGCCACCAACATTCTGCGGCGGCTGCGCCTCGTGCTTCTCTTCTACGAAAGTTACTTTGCGGTTCTTGTCATTTTGGATACTGGTTTGGTCTTCCTTTTCATTTTTATGTTGGGGAGATTTGGATGGAGAGGTGGTGTAACCGAGGTCGATTAAAAGTGCATCGGCAGCGTTTCGTTTAGCAACCTAAAAGCAAAAACAACCAACAATAGTGCATAACTCCATTTTAAAGGGATCAGGTTAATGACAGCCAACGCAATAATCATTTGATATTTTGCCAGGTGTCACCTCTTTACGGACATGTAACATGTGTTTGGGAAAGTATATCTTCCAAATTAGTCCACAGATGTTAATGATTCTTGGACAGGTCTAATCAAAGCAATCTCAAAAATAAAAATGTTCCGACAATATCTTATAGAAAAAAACTGTTAAAAAAAAAGAAAAATATACAATGTCGTGTAAACCGCGGTATGTGGTAGTGTGTTGCAGCCAGCCAATACCCTAGATAAAAGCAAGTGCCAATGGTGATTAAAAAACTTTCAAATGTGGAAAAACAAGTCAAATCCTTGCAGAGGGAGGTTGAAATATTGAAACCTCTCACAAATGAATTTGAAACATTAAAAACTAAGGTTGACAAGGTTGAAGAGATTCAAGAAAGAATGCACAATTCTGTGGATGTTCTAAAATAGGAATTTTTCGAATTAAAGGAAAACTTCCCAAATGAAGGTGATACTCCAGTAAATAACTCTGTTGCTCAGTCTTTTACGGAATTTTATCAGGAAATCCAGGATAGAGAATCAAGAAAGAAAAATCTCATGATTTTCAATAAAACAGAACCAGTTAACATCAGAGATGATAAGAATGAAGTTGAAGCGCAATGTTAAAATCCGTTGTTCCGAACTTGGATTTGAGTAACACGAAAATATTTCGAGTTGGGAAACGCGACAGAACCTCAGATAGGGAAAGGCCACTTAAATTAATATTCAGCAGTGAAGAAATCGTCAAAACTATTTTATCCAAATCCAAGACAATAAAAAATAACCACCAATACAGAAATATATCAATCTCAATGGATAGGACCCCCAAGCAAATAAAAGAATTTAAAATTGTAAAGGCTGACTTAGAAAACCGTAAAAACAATGGACAGGAAAACATTGGGATTAAATTTATCAATGGCATTCCTAAAATCGTTAATATGACTAATTTAAACTAAGCAGTTCACCCACCAGTAAGGTAATGAAGATCTACTATCAGAATGTTAGGGGACTTAACACAAAGATTAACCAATTCTATTCTGCTGCCAGTAATGAAGAGTATGACATATATGCACTGAGTGAAAGAAACATGGTTGCAAGAGAATGTTTATAGCTCGGAATTGTTTTCTCAGAATTATGTAGTTTTTGGAGAGAATAGACTTTTACCCAGAGCAGTGGGTGTGTTAGTAGCAATAAACTCAAAATTTAATTCTACACAGGTTGATGTAAGACATTTTTATGACACAGTGCCCAGTGTAGATGTTGTGTGCTGCAGAGTTGCAACAACTTCAAACTTTTTGTATGTATTTAGTTTGTATATTCCATGTGGATCGAGTAGTGATATATATATGTAAATCTTATTGAATGTTTTGAATTGTTTCAATCCATTTATGGCCAAAATATCTTGATATTAGGGGACTTCAATATTCCTTCATTTTATTACTCAATTGCTCAAGAAAAAAAGATATAAAAACCGAAATAATACACAATTTTATGCAATTTTTTAATTTATCGCAATTCAATTATACATTAAATGGAAATAATCGCATATTAGATTTAGTTATGACCAACTTACAGTGTTCTGTAGAGAGGGATGATTTACCTTTGGTAAAACTTGATGCCCACCATCCGGCCTTAAGCATCAACTGTGATTTCGAAGTTTCAATGTTAAAAAACATACCACATAATCCTTTTAATGAAAAATATAATTTTAAAAAACTAACTATCCTCTTTTATATAATGAAGTGTCTAAGATTGATTGGAAGGCTTTAGATAATATTACTAATATAAACACTCAATGCGACATATTTTATGAGAAGATTTCTGAGGTTTTTAAAAAAGCAGTACCACTTTATACTAATTTTAAACGTAAGTACCCGGTATGGTATAATAAAGATATAATTAAAAATGTTAAACAAAAAGATAAGTATTTTCATAAATATAAAAAAACTGGCAGCCTTGCTCACTTAGCACAATGTAAAGAATTAAGATCACTCACAAAAATACAAATAAATAATGCATATAATGATTATTTGAATACAATTCAGGACAATCTGCTGTATGACCCCAGTAGATTCTGGAATTTCATCAATTCTAAAAAGAAAACATCAGGTATACCAGATGTTGTGAACCTTAATGGAGAAACATTTGATACTCCAAAAAAGATTGCGTCTGCTTTTGATAAATTCTTCTCTAGTGTGTATAATATACCAATAGATACTTTTGGGATAAATGATCCTTCTAAAAAAAAAACTAAAGCCCAAACTGTCATGTGGTCCAGATCAAATTCCTAGTTTTTTCATCAAAAATGTGTTGGCAACACCTTTGTCAATAATAGTCAATTTAAGTCTGTCTTCATCGCAATTTCCAGATCGCTGGAAGATCTCTAAAACTTGTCCCATATTTAAATCAGGTGATCAATCTGATGTGAGTAATTATAGACCTGTGGCTCTTGTCTGTGGCTTCTCAAAACTGCTAGAGATGTTACTCCATAGTTACCTGTATCCACTTACAAGGCATTTAATATCAAGCAATCAGCATGGATTTGAGGGGACGGTCAACAATTACTAATTTGGGTTGCTTTGTAGAATATTTGTCAAAAAAGCTGAGCTGTCCTAAATCTCAAGTAGACGTTGTCTTTACCGATATTTGAAAGGCATTTGACAAGATCAATCATTCTGTAATTCTCCATAAAATGTCATGGTTTGGTTTTTCTGAAACTCTCATTTCTTTTTCAGTTCATATTTAACTGATCGATATCAGTATGTTGAATTTTGTGGCTATAGATCTAGAGGATTTGATTTAGGGTGACTTCTGGGGTACCCCAGGGTACTAACCTTGGACCTTACCTTTTTCTCCTTTTCATTAATGATGTGTGCGATGTATTGGATGTTCATAGTTTACTGTTTGCGGACGATTTAAAATTGTATTCCTCAATAAAGAGCTGTGAGGATTCACTTCGTTTGCAGAGTAACATTGACAAGTTGCAGAGATAGTGTGAGAAAAACGACCTGGGCCTGAATATATCTAAATGTAAGGTTTTAACTGTAACCCGAAAAAGAAATCATATCAACTTTTTTTACAACATCAATGGTTCTTAATATCCAGGTGCAATTCAGTAAAAGATTTAGGTCTTACGATCGACTCTAAACTTACATTTACAGAACACATCACCAAAGTGACATCTGAAGCATCCCGCATGTTGGGATTTTTGATGAGAAATTGTAAAGACTTCACGAACATTTCATGCTTAAAGTCACTATACTTTGCCCTAGATCGAAACAAACTGGAGTATGCTAGCATAATATGGGAACCTTATTATGACAGGTATATATGTGATATTGAGAGAATCCAGTGTAGGTTTTTAAAGTTTTTGTGTTTAAAAATGGATGGTGGGTATCTCACATGGGGAATTGATAACCAATACCTTTGTTCTAGATTAAATGTAATGACATTAAAATCCCGAAGATTTTAAACGTGTTGTATGTTCTTATATAAAATGTTAAATAATAACATTGATTGTAGTGAACTTTTGAGTAAACTGCCATTTTATGTTCCAAGAATCACTAGTAGAAGCACTAATTTGTTCTACCTTCCCACGGCAAGCACCAACATTAAATATACATCTCCAATTTTTAAAATATGTTACTGCTTCAACAAAATACATGGCATTGGTGACTATACTATATTGAGGCCCTCTAAATTTAAAGCACTTGTTACATCTTATTGTATGGAACTATTATAACTGTACTTATTTGTTGTATAGGATTCAGAAAGTAATTAGTATCAAAATTTAGGTTGTGTATGTCGCTTTGTATCAATTTATGCTATATTTTCATTCTTTCAAAGTGTACCACTTAAGATTTATTTTTAAAATTATTATTTAAATTTAATATTATACCCTGTTATTGGTTGTTACTGTTGGGTGTTCAATAAATAAATAAATACATAAAATAAAAATAAAATAAAAAAGCAATCTATAGTTTATCTATTTATTTTTCTCAATTTACTTAAAATGGATGACGAAAGAGGAGGCGCGGCTCCTTCAAATCCGAAAAAAAAAACCACAAAACAACATTTTTAATTTCTCACAAAACAACATTTTGAATGTTAAAAAAAATGATTAACCCTAAAAAACTAGCTGAAGATAAAACAAATAATGTCGAAAATATCAACAAAAAACTAAACCTATATTCGAAAGACTATATAATGAAACCAACCCTGGCCTTTTATCGTTATTGTTAAATCAAATGACATTCCAGAAATATAACAAATATCCTCAGATAAAAATTGCAAAAGAAATCAATGAACTTAAATTATTATCAAAAAGTACCAATAAAATTGACAGACAAAGGTTTACATATGTACATGAATGTTAGATTATATTAATTAGTAGTCATTCTAAGAATTACTCATATCACATTCAGTAGTAATCATTCAACTATGTCTAATCTCTTAACTCAAGAACTCAAAAGAATGTGAGAAAACTCCATAATCACAGCAATAGAATTTAGTTACAAATAAATCTGTAGCTCTGTTACGCCTGTTAGGTGCTCGAAAACCAAGCTGAGCTGACAGTTCCAGAGACAATCAACTTGACCATTTATAATTTTGAAAAGAAAACCGCTTTTACTCTTCTGAATTCAAGTTTCTTCAAATTAAAATTAACTCTAGCCTCATTATAATTAAAATATGTAAAAGGAAAGTATGTTCAAAATGAAATTAATTTGATATAATTATTCTGTGCCTGTTCAATGTTGGATGTGTGAACCAAATGCAGGATAAGTACTCAAGTCTCGATCAAACAAGACTATTATAAAGAATATTTAGATATCTAATGTCAGTGAAACCTTGTGAAAACCTGTTGGTAAAGCCTAAAAGTTGAAGTGATTTATTAACAATAAAGTCATAGTGAAGATGAAGAGTCATTCTGTTGTCCAAAACTATCCCAAGATCTAATATTTCAGTAACCTCTCGAAGGCATTCTGAGTCTATAGTATAGATAAACTTAATGTTATCAGCTCTATAACAAATAAGGACCCAAATGACTACCCTGGAGGACACCTGATGTTACTAGTATTTCATGTGATGTTTGAAAAACTGTTTTCTTCCAGTCAAATAACTATGAAACCAGAATAACATGTGGCCACCAACTCCCTATAGTTCTACCCTCTTTAGAAGCAGACCATGGTCTAACTTTAATACAATAAATGAATTTGTAAACAATCAAACATCAATTAAGAAAGGTTTTAAAATGTCTATACCTTACAATTACTCCTCCTGTAAAGTAGTGGTTAGGAACAATCATCCCAACTTGTAATTCCCTGACGGGGGGTACATCGTCCCCTTATACGGTAAACAAGATCATAAGATTAAACAGAAGAGTCATTAATAGAAACTATAATATCACTAAATCTGATACCAATAAATATGTATACATTTCCACCAGATCAATTTTTATCGCTTTTGATGGAGTTAATCTTTCCCGATATATTGACATATATGGACTAACATTCCCTAGAAACCAATGTCAAGTCAAAAAAAAATGTTTCCATCCAACTATCATCGATGTAAATGAATAAATAAAATTATTTCTAATAAAAAATGCATTAATTGCAAGAGATGAACACATATCGATATATAGAAATTGTCTTGAATTTTCTTGTCAGAAAGACCTAAATATATTAATGGTCTTCAAGATATTACATATATCTCTATCAACTTCTCCCCACACCTTGTAGATTTTCCAGCCCTTAGAAGCAAAAAAACACAATATTACCCTGAATATACAATACCTATCTCATAAAGAAGCAGTATAAAACAAGAAGCAAGAAACACACAACAGCAAGGCACATAATTCAATGTTAATAAATCCTAACTCCAGCCCTGAAAAAAGTAACACTATATTTTCTACACAAACATCCTCTTTAACATCTCAACAAACAAAAACAATTACATATCCAAGACCAAAGCCTTATAGTACAAAGCAACCCAATAACAAAGATATTTCCCAGTTCCAAATAGAGGAATTTCTAGAAAAACTTTTTAATGATAACTGCCCCAAAACTTTTATTAGAAATACGCCCAGAGTGTTATTTGAAAGGTCTGAGGCTGACATGGATGATGACAAAAACAGCTTGGATTTTTAATCAAACACAACAAAAATCAAAAAACATGACTAGTTTTCAAGACAAACTAACTATTTTACAATGGAACGCACATAGCATGGTTGCTAATAGATCATATATAATGTCAATTATTTGACAACATTGAACATATTGAAACATGGCTCATGGCGATGAGTTTCCAGTGGAATTATAAGAATATGGGGCGCATTCACCACAAGGTCCAGAAATGTAATTGAAGAAAAACATACTGGTTTTATATAAAAAATATGTAATAAAAAAAAAAAACAAAAAATAGTGTTGAAAGGTCTCGGTAACCAGATGATCATTTCAACGAAAAAAAATCCAACCCCCACTATAACAAAAATCAATAAAAAAAAGAAAATTAACAATAATTATTTGATACACCATTATTTACCAAGAATTCTCACAAAAACAAATTAAGACACATATTATGGCCATTTACACAACACTAAAAACCTAGAGAATTATAGTAAATTGAACAACTAAATGACTTCATTCAAGAAGCTGCTGATACAACCCAAAACAAAAGATATACACAAAGAAAAAAATGGTAACCCTTGGTGGGATAATAAATGTTCCCTATAACTAAAAGAAAGAGAACTAGCCATGGATAGATAGATATAAAAACTTCCCCACCTATGAAAACTACATAAACTTAAAACATACAATTGCAAAGTCAAAACGCTTTTACAAAAATAAGAAAATAAAAATTTATAACTTTTTGTTCAACTTTAAATCGAGGCTCCAATATTAAGGAATTTTTGAAGTTCTCTTAAAAACACCCAAAAAAAAAATAACTCCCCATAAAACATAATTCGAAATTCTTGAAAAAATGGCGATTTTTTTTAATAAAACCAGATTTTTCACTAATATCGATAAATGACATCTTGAATTACAATTGTACGAACTAAATGCTGCATTAAAAGGCAAAAAAGACTCAGCCCCTGGACTTGATGAAACATCTTACTCGATGATCGAAAACCTTCCCAATTAAATAATTACTCCTCATATTTTATAACAACTTTCTACAAGGAGAGGCACAAATTATGATAAAAGCTGTGATAACTAACCTGTTAAGAAACTATAACGATAATTTTAGTGATAATGACATTTTAACACATCAATGTGCTTAAAAAGCTTCACTAAGGTATCATTGAAATACAATGTATTAATTATTATTAATTGTACCATTTGGAAAATGTGTGTCTGTAGTGTGCTTATATTTGAATAAAAATAAAAAGTTGGCCAGATACTACTTTTCATATGCTCTTTGGATAAACCACGTGACAGTTTAAAATTTACAAATAAATCGCCACATCAATCCGTATATATTAAAAGCAGCAAGAAAATAAAAAGTTTAAACATAGGCAAAGACTTTGGGTTTGAAAAAAGACTCAATAATTCATGAAAATCCATCGGTTAGTTTAAAAGATATACTTTCCCAAACCTAAGCCAAATTTCATTATAGTCGTTTCACCTGTCAAATTCATACCTTTTTATTGGGACCCACTCCAACACAAGAATGTCCGTTGACAGACGCTTCAATAACAAATTCTCTACGTCGAGGTGCGCCACGCTCCTCAAGTACCGTGTAAACCGGTTCCCGCTCTTTGTTAGCTTGCTGGATTTGAATCAAACGTGAAATTGGATTTATTTCCTCTGCAGTTTCTGAAGGTTTATCCATATTCACCTAAAAGAAAGCGAATCGAGTAATAATAACGGGTTGTCTATTATCAGTATCAACATTTCGTTGAACCAGCAGTAATGTTAGTGCTTAAGCAACCGCATATTTTACCAAATAAATTACCATAATTTACCAATTAATTAATTAAGATCAATGATTTCCGACTTTCCTTAAATTCCTGTTACCAGATAATTAATCCCTACTTTAAAAAAATAAAAAACCGAGAGTTTATATTATATGGATACACCACTTGGGTTTGTAACTTCTTGTTCATTTAAATATGGCTTTATTTCTAGTTTGCAGTCTTTCTTCAAACATATAACTTACAAAATTGTGAAATAATTATATTAACTGAATGTCACAACATTGACTCTCAGTTTGATATAAGTGGTTTTAATGTACATTAAAATAAAGCACAATTTAGCTACTTCGATGGAGTCCTTATTTATACAAAATGTTAACGAACATTTCTAGTTATCCACACAACTAAACTAAGAATGTAAAATGAGTATATCTAACCTATCGCTATTATATGAAAACAATGTAAGCATTTTTTCAAAGACATTTATTCATGTTACTACACAATACAGTGTTTACAATCGTCAATGAAATGCAGATATACATCTATGATTACAATATAAACTTTTAAAATACATTTGTATTATTTATTTAGACGGAAATAGGTACCATGTCTGAGAAATCGTTATTACAATATTCTTCAAGAGAGTAGAAACCTTTTGAGATCAAATATGTTTTTATTATAGATCTACAGGGTGTTTCACAACTTATCCACGAAATTTTAACCACATATGCACTGTTACGAAAGAAGTTGATTTCTCAAAAAAAAATTTATTAAAAGTCGTACAGAAATCGAGATAATAAAATAATACAGTTTACCAGTTCACTTACTTATAAAAGCTGTTCAAAATTGTTTCCATTGGCTTCAATGCAAACTTGGGCGCGTCTAATCCAATTTCGCACTAACTGAAATACACCTCCTTCCTGCTGTGCTTGAAGTCTCAAATTACCTCGTTTTTCAAGTATCCCCATAAAAAGAAGTCCAGAGGATTTAAATCGGGAGACCGTGGAGGCCATGCAATTGGTCCACCCCTTTCGATCCAGCGTATCTGCTGTACCTCATTCAAAAAATTACGAACTTCTAAACGAAAATGCGGAGGTGCCCCATCGTGCAGAAACCACATCCTTGCTCGGACCGCCAATGGCACATCTTCAAGAAGGACCGGCAAATCATTCCGAAGAAATTCCAAATACTGGTGACCATCCATCCGACCTGGCAATATGAACGGTCCAATTAGACGTTCATCGACAATAATACCTGCCCACATGTTTAAAGAAAAACGATGTTGGAAGTTTGTCTGGACTATTGCGTGAGGATTTTCAAAGGACCAAACGTGTGTATTGTGAAGATTGGTTATACCATTACGAGTAAAAATCGATTCATCGGTGGCGAAAATATCAGCTGTAAAACGGGCATTTCGAGCATTTTTTTTCAACAACCACTCACAAAATCTTATTCTGAGGGGGTAATCTGTGGGTAGCAACGCCTGGACTGTCTGGACGTGATAAGGGTACAGTTGGGCTTCATGTAACATGCGCCACGCTGTCGCATCTGAGACTTCTGGTACCTGTTGGGATAAGCTCCTTGTGCTTATTGCTGGATTTTCTTCCACAATATGCAAAATTTCTTCTTCGGCGTTTAAAACGCGTTGTGGGCGAACCCGACCCCCATCCACCCCACGTCTGGGGCGCAAATCTCCACTAGCACGTGCACGTAAAACAACTGAAGTAAATGTTTGTGGATGTGGTATGTGCCTATTCGGAAATCGGTTTGCATACAAACGAGAAGCCGCTTGCGAATTTTGCCCTGCTTCTCCGTACGCGAAAACAATATCCACTAACTCCTTATTACTGTACAAATATGCCATTTTTAATAAATATCGAAAAACATAAACTCGCAAAATACTTTTTTAAATTCACAAAAATCGATCGTTGTTCATTCAGATCACTCACGATACAGATTAAACATTATTTACATGTTCTTATCAATATGAAAAAACAAAAACTTCCTGGTATTTTGTTTTCTTTAGTGGATTGTTGTATTTGCTGCAAGAAATTATTAATGAGTGTTGTGATATCGCAAGGATGAGCGCAAAGTAAAGATATTTATTTTTCATTTTGTTATTGACACTCAGAATTATAACTTAATTTCTGTAGGACTTTTATTACATTTTTTTTTTGGAAATCAACTTCTTTCGTAACAAAGGTGTGAAACACCCTGTATATCTTCTCACAGGAAGCAGTTTCACAGGGGGTGGCAGTATGTTATACATTTTTTATTTTGTTGATTCGGTGACACCCAGTGTATACATGTTCTCTGTTTCTTGTAAGGTAGTTGTGTATGTGTTCGTGGGTTGGATAGTTCTGAATGTTATCTCTCATGTACAATAAACACTGAAAGATATAAATACATGGCACAGTTAGGATCTTTAAATTAATAAAACTTTGCCTACAATCAGCCCTAAAGTTTAACCTATCAATAACTCGTACAGCTTTTCTCTGAAGAGCGAAGATTCGCTTAGTGTTTTGAGGCGTGACCCCATGCCAGTAGGGCATAAGCAATATTTTCAAATGGAACATATCATTTTTTTTCTATCGGGCGCGGAATTAATAGATGAACAGGTTTATTGTTATTGTCCTATGAGTATTATAAATTTAGTTCATATAGGGTACGTAAAACATCATGACAGACTTTAAAATTTATTTTTCTCCATTTTTTTTAAATGGAACATCCCATTTTTTTTTTTTCTAAGGGGTGCGTAATTAATAGATGAACATTTTTTGTTACTACACTTACCTCAAAATTCCTAAAGGTTTTTGAAATATTTTTAAAAAACTAATATTTTCAGTGTGATAATTGAGTAACTTCACTGTTCAAATGCTTGTCGCTCTTTTCTATGTTTCGATTTATAACGGATTTTCACTATTAATATTCATAATCACCTACGCGTTTGTTAATAATAAAGAGGTCAGCGTAGTTACAGCCAAGAAAGAAAATCTAGAATCCTAACACTTTTCGTAATTATGTTTTAAAATTTAAATTACCGACAAAAGTTTTTGGTAATTAAAATTGGTTCACAATTTTTAAATTATTCTTGTCAAAGTAGAATTGTAATAATTTTATTTTATAGTAATTGACAAGTGTTGCTAGAATTTAAGTTGGCCATGAAAAATTAGTTGTCTATAAACTGTCAAACATCTAAACCCATGTCATGTCAGCATTTATCTATTAATTTTTTCACAAATTGTAATGTCGGATTTTTCATACCTATAGAAGTTTTTACCTTGAAGAAATGATAATATTCTAGGAATGTATAGAGAGGGGTTCAAAAATGTAAAAAAATAAGTTTTACTAATTGTAATGTTGGATTTTTCATACCTATAGTACTTTTTACCTTGTTCGTATTTTATTTATCGTTCGTTTGTCACTGTTTAAAAGTTTTATTTGAACATTCTGTCGTCATGGAGTACACCAAAGAAGAACTGATTGATATGATTTTCGTGTTAGGAGAATCAGATAGAAACGCCTTTTTGGCAAGTAGGATTTACACGCAACGTTATCCCGAACGAAGACATCCAGACAGAAGGAGCATGACAAACTTATTAGAGAAGTTTCTACAAACGGGAAATATAAACTACACAAAACTAGTTAGAGGCAGGCCTGCTCGAACGGAAGAAAATGATTTATTTATTATATTTATTAACTGTAACGGTGAATCCTAGTTAGTCAAAAAGTAGTCGGCGATGTCGCTGGCGTAAGCCAAAAAACTGTTCAGAGAATTTTAAAGGGCAATAAGTTTCAGGCGTATCATATTTAGTTGCATCAAGGACTGTCTCCGGCAGATATTGAGAAACGTGTTGACTTTTGAAATTGGGCACAAGCTAAAATTAGAACAGGTTTTGATTTTTTTGATAAAGTTTTATTTTCTGATGAGGCCACACTTCACAAGAATGGATGTGCAAATCGTCATAACTACTATTACTATGCCGACCATAATCCAAGAGTTTTTAGGCAGCTTGATTTACAGCACAGGTGGTCAGTTAATATGTGGGGAATTATTGGTGAACAGGTTATTGGTCCCTATTTTTTTAATCAAAATTTCAAATTTACAAACACGAGTTTCTACATCTATTAAATAAATAGATGAGTATGGCAAGAGAAAAGGACAAACCAGCGAGATCAACTTTTTTGTAAGTAAGGAAACCTCAAATAAATTTATTTCTTACATATTTCAACACCTTTTATTACAAGGTGGCTCAAAAAAGCTGAACAAAATTCTTAACGAATCAGCCATTCATTGAGAAGTTTAAATTGCCATAATAGCGTCTGTTCTTTGTAAAAATATGGTTCAATATTCGATGTATTAAAAATTCTAAAGTTGAAAGACATTTAAAATACTTTGTCAGAGGAAGAATTGAAGCCTATTTTTTACTTCAATGAGACCAATACGGGATATATCAATTTAACAAAACAACCGAGTTAAGCACAAAATGCAGGAAAAAAAATAATTATAACCAAATAATGAAAACAGATTTGAATAATTTGTAATGTTAAAAGTAAATCATTCCTGCAACTCCTTTGTACAGTTTTAAACAGTCATGAATATTTTTTGTTGCATCCTTAAAAAAAGAATTGATGATGAATAACATTTATGAGTTTAAATTAAAACGTTCTTTTTTAAATACATTTTTGATACTACTTATTGAGAATTCTTTTTCTCCTAGTAATGGTTTTTAATTAATGAATTTTAATGCCGTAACCTGAAAAGAATAACAAATTACTTTTTTGACAAAGTCATTGTAATCGGTTCGTTTTTTTCTTATAATCGTCGCAGCTTTGTGCACGAGAAAGCTGAACATGAAGTGTGATTGAAATTTGCAGGGTAATATTAAAAAATACCTAAACAGTTCTATATACCAAAATTATTTTACTATTTTTTCGGTATATTCATTGGGATGAGTAAAATTAAGTTTTATATTTCAAATATTGCACTAAAAACTTTCAATTAAGAGTTTACATTAATATATTCACTTTCTGGCTGATAACTATTAAAGACAACAATTATAAAATATATCTCGTAATAAAGATATTGGCCAATAAGTATGGTTTCGTAGCAAAAAAATCTCTGTAACTTACTGCATTTTTATAAGGTTAATCCAAGAATGAAATACAATCTGATACCTTGATAAGGTTTCTAGTTTTCTTCTTGTTGGTTACCCGTTTCCTCTTAAGTTGGGCCATGTTGTTCATATTAGGCAGTGGAGGCAGCTTGGAAAGCTCTTCTAACATTTTTTCAGCCGCTCTCTTCTTCGAGATTTTCTTGCCATTGCCTTCACCTTCAGCCACAAAATTGCCGACCCTGCACTGGGTGACGAATACTTTCATGTGCGGTGGACCCTAATCATAATACATTATACATTGAAATTCACAATATACAGGGCGGTAATTAATGTCGTGGATATATTTCAGGAGGTGATAGTACTCGACAAAATAAGAAAAAATACCAATATATATATATATATATATATATATATATATATATATATATATATATATATATATATATATGTATATGTATATGTATATATATATATATATATATATATATATATATATATATATATATATATATATATATATATATATATATATATATATATATATATATATATATATATATATATATATATATATATATATATATAAATATGCGAGGTAGTGGGCAGTTACATAATTTTATTTTTGTTTCCAGGACGTTTTCGTTGACTTTCGTACAACTTTTTCAACTGGTTTATAACGTGTCTAAAAGTAAAATTGACCTTAAATAAATATATACGTTTTACAAAAAATATGATGGTAAGTTTATTTTTTGTAAAACGTATATATTTATTTAAGGTCAATTTTACTTTTAGACACGTTATAAACCAGTTGAAAAAGTTGTACGAAAGTCAACGAAACGTCCTGGGAAAAAAAAATAAAATTATGTAACTGCCCACTACCTCGCAGTTTACTCTACTGAACCAAAATTCCCAAGAAAACTTTGCTGAAACTTATATATTTACAATGGTTCAAGAAACATTCAATGATCGTATATATATATATATATATATATGTATATATATATATATATATATATATATATATATATATATATATATATATATATATATATATATATATATATATATATATATATTGTTAGAAACGCACCATTTTCGTTAAACAGGGTAAAAGTACAAGAGTTCTAACCACACTACACCACAACTTGTTACGTTCTGTTGCTAACCAAGTTAGCACAGCAAATGACATAAACTAAACTAACTTATCCTAACCGAGACTATTTATAGGTAAATGTGGTCAAACTTGGTTGCACCCGACTGCAGGGGACTTTAGGGAATAGGACCTCTGTCTTTATTTAGTGCTTTCTTACCACATTTAACTATTTCTATACTCTCAAATGCATCCAATAATCTATTAGTAGATGCATTTTTAATTAACTTAAGATTATTTATTCCTATTTGGTGATTGTTTTCCAAAGCATGTTGGTCAACGTTTGACTTTTCAGTTTTCCCTAAATTCATTTCAGTCAAGATCCTTAAACAATCAATCAGGTTAAATCTTTTGCCAAACAAAAGTGGCTAGATTTCGAAATTAAAAATCTCTCTAGCAAACGAAGTATGCCTGAATTTGAAGCCCAAAGATTATTTAAAACACTCACTTATAAGCTTAGTAATTTAGAATTTGAACAATAGTTGGATTTCCAAAGAAAAATGGTCGTAGTTATTGATGCCAAATTTTTAAAGAAAATGTGTTCACTTAAAAACAAACTGAGTTCAAAAACAAATTTCTTCGAAAGTCGGAAACATTGTAGAAAACCTTTCTTCTCAGTCCTTTGATAATAGAGAAATCGCCCTTTTGAATAAAGGTTTGAATTTTGCAGAGCCTCCAGTAAAAAATAGTTTACCAACTATTATAGCGAATATCGAAAGTTCCATTCAATACGTGCCAGAGTCAATTAGGAGATTCATTAGAGAGGCTTGCAGAAATTAAATCTCAAAAAACGTTGTTAACAACAAGTCAAAATATGTTTCTCGTAAAAATACTGAAGTTATCCAGGGACTGAAGAAAAAAGAATGTTTTTATTTAAAGCTGAAATAAGGTTATTCTACTACATAAAACAGATTATTTTGAAAGAGTAGACAATTAGATTCAAACTGGTCCTTATGATTTAATTGAGAAAAACCTGTTATCAAAAATGATAACAGAAGTAAAAGTACCTTAAAACAGTGTAAAAACTTTGTGTCCGATAAACTAAAATTCAAACTAACACAAAGTAACACACAGTAATCTACACTGTATAGCTTTCCCAATATCCATAAACCTGGGAATCCCATGAAACCCATTGTTTAAGCTGTTGGATCACCAACGTACAATATTTCAAAATGGTTAGTAGAAGAATTCAGCAAATTAAATATCTCGTATGATAACTTTGAGGTTACTAACTCGTTAGAATTCTTAGATAAAATTAGGAATGTTCACTTAAAAAAAGGGGAAATTTTAATATCTTTCGATGTAAGCTCATTATTTTCTAGTGTACCTATACCACTAACTTAGTACCTACAGGAACTACTTGAATTCAATATTTTAAAGAAAGAAATTATTGATGAATATTTGCTTCTCACAAAATTATGTATGAATCAAAATTTTTTCAGTTCAACAATAACTATTATAAACTTGAGGGAACTGCGATGGGCAATTGCTTATCTCCATTCCTTGGTATAGACTCGTAGACAATATATTTGCTATTTTTAATACTAAAACAGAAAATTTGGACACTTTCTTAGAAACATTAAACAATAAATATCCTTCCATTAATTTTACGTACGAAAAGGAGAATAATGGGCAATTACCTTTTCTCGACACGTTAGTTATTAGAAATAACGATAAATTAGAATTAGATATTTATAGGAAATTTACTAATAACATCCGACTCATTTCATTGCCGTCTACCCAAAATGGCAGCATTTCATATCTTAACTCACAGGTTAGTCAATTTTCCATTAAGTAAATAACGTTTTAACAATGAAATTAATTGAATTAAAAATATAGCTAAAAGTAATGGATATAATGATAATTTTGTACAGTGTAAATGGACACAAGCATAAGAAAATGTTAAAAGATGCCACTACTCTTCAAACACCTGAGGCTCCCAATAAGTTCATAGTAATCCCATATGATCCCAGATATACGAGAGTTCTATAAAAAGTATTTAAAAACGGAGAACAGTTTGAAAAATCTCCTTGGAAACCCTAAAGACAAAGTCGACTTAAAGGAGAGGAATGGCATCTATGAAATTAGCTGTAATGACTGCCATCTAAAATATGTTGGGCAAACTAAATGCTCCATAAACATTCGTTTTAAAGAACACATGGCACATTTAAGATATCGAGGAACAGAAAAGTCAAGCGTTGCCCAACATGCTTTGGAAAACAGTTAATTAAAAATGTATCTAATAATAGATTATTGGATGCATTTGAGAGTATAGAAATAGTTAAATGTGGTAAGAAAGCACTAAATAAAGACAGAGGGCCTATTCCCTATAGTCCCCTCTATCGCTTACTTGACAACGGTGCAGTCGGGTGCAAACTCTGACAGCTACAAGAATAATGCAAAAGACGAAAGAAATGAACAGAAAGTTTAAATTTTATATCAGAATTTATACAGGCTGCTCCAAAAAAAAAAGTTCCAAAAGATAAACCTGTAGGTGATGCAAACAATGTAAGACCCTATATACTAAGACGGACAATGTTGATATTTTATTGTGGAGCTTCCTAAAGTAATTATCTCAGAATGTACTGGAGAGTAATGCAAAAAACGAGAAAAAATGAAACTTTGGCACCCTGCATAACGAAAATGGTGCGGTTCTGACCTTGTATATATATATATATATATATATATATATATATATATATATATATATATATATATATATATTGGCATTTTTTTTTCTTATTTTGTGGAGTATTATCACCCCTGAAATGTGTCCATTACATTAATTAGTAGTAGTGTTAGTATTTCTCTGACTTGTAGAGGGTGCAATCTACTATTTTTTTTTGGGTAATAACTTGAGCAAGCTTTGTCTAGATATTTGGATTTGAAAGAATTGATGCATTTTTTCAACAACAAAATTTGAAAATTTCCATATTGTTCACTCACCAAAATTTCTAAAAATAGGTACATAGAAATTCATTGGGAATAAGTTTCTAGGTATTTAAGCAGTAAAGAATCAACGAAAACGGTATTGCCAGAAGTTGTATAAAAATTTCCAAATAGCTATCTAGAATGGTATCATCCCAAATATTATATAAAAAAAGATTTTTTCTGTAAAGTTTAACACCCTGTACCTCAAAAGTTATGAGGTTTAGAACATATGTTCATATGAAGTTTTTTTTCTTAAAATAAACTCAAGAATCACCCCCTTAAGTTTTTCGCATTTGTTTTGAAACACCCTGTATATACGGCGTCATTCCGCCATTTTAAACATTTTTTCAATATATTTGCTATGGGACTACTCCGGTAACATACTGAATATTCTCTGAAAAGTTCATCCAAATTGGTTAAACCATCGCGAAGTTATCGATGCACAGGGTCTTCCATTGATTTACTTCACCTGTATTTCTCAAGAAATTCAAAATAGCCAATAGATGTATTTTAGCTCGGAGAATTCGAAAATCGTAACAAAAAAAACAATTGAATGAGAAACAAAAGACTTACACCAAGGATGTTGCATTTTTTAAACTGAACACCCTATATATTATTACATTTTTCTAAGTGTTTTTTAATAACGGTACTATATGTCAATCTTCAACTGTTTTTAATTTATTGATGTTTGAAAATTGACATCTTTGCTTCTTTGAGCCGTCATAGCACCTGAACGGTTGGACCTAGAGCAAAATAACTTTGACATTCATATCTTAGTTTTTGATAAGCTATCTTATGATGATGCCAGTGGTAAGTTTGATGTATTTTTGGAAAAAATAAATGTTGTTTTAGAAATTTTAACTAAATCTTTTAAGTATGTAATAATTACTGGAGACTTTAATATAGATTTTAACATTAATAGTAGTAGGAAATGTGATTTTCTCAATCTTCATGATACAAGGAAGCATGCATGTCTGGATAATATCACTGAAAACTTTCAGTCAATATTGGAGTTTGACACGAAGGTCTCTCAGGTAGTGGTCTCTGTCCATTTAGCGGTTGAGATAGATATTAAAAATATTGTTATGCAACAAAACACTGGACAGTCTATAGAGTATCACCAACCTATCTCCGCACAAGTTATAAATAACCTTTTCAATATATTGAGTAGCATAGACTGGAATTTTATAAAATCAGAGAGGGATGCTTCCGAAAAATGTTATATTTTCATGCAAATTCTCTGTGATAATTTTAACCTATGTTTTCCTGTCAAAAGACTAGTCTGTGGAATGGATAGAAGTTTAAGATGGTATAGTCCTGAGCTAGGTGAAATGAGAGAGCATCTTGCTTTCCTAAACGATCTCTATAATACTTATTAAGATTCCTCAATTTGCAGTTTTGAGAAACCAGTATCGTTCCTTGTATAAAAATGCAATAAACACTGCGAAAAAAAGGGCAAATTCTAATTTTATTCAGAGCAGGAAATAAGGTCAGGGCTGCTTGGCAGATTACAAGGGATTGTTTGGGGATTTGAAAACAAAAAAAACCAAACGAAATCAGTCAAGATACTTTTAACTTATTTTTTTTCTAACATTGCAAAAGCTGTTCTTCAGAAATTGTCTCAAAATGGTGCGGATTATCAAAGACATCTTTTTACAGTGCGATTTAAATCCTCCTGCTGGTGGTTTCTCCTTCAGAGAAGTCACATTAAATGAAGTTCGAGATGCTATAAATCAGCTAAAACCTAAAACTAGTCGAGATATTTTTGGATTTAACACCATTCTATTACAGAAATTAAAGGATACTTTGATTATGCCGCTTACCTATTTAATTAATTCTTGTATTCGTAAGGGTCTCTATCCTAAGGTTTTTAGAATATAAAAAGTCATTCCAGTGTTTAAAAAGGGTGATCATAGAGATGTGAATAACTATAGGCCTATCAGTCTGATCCCTGTGTTATCTAAAGTTTTTGAATATCTGTTGAAAGACCAAATATAGACCTATTTTGAAGTTAACAACTTATTTGTGAATAGCCAGTTTGGATTCATGAAGTCCAAGTGAACAACAACTGCCATCTTATTCTTGATGGAATACATAGTGGAGGGCTTTGAAGCCGCTCAATATATCGGAGCAGTTCTGTGCGACTTGTCCAAGGCCTTTGACTGTGTGTGTGTCACGAGGTACTTCTTGATAAACTAAGGCACTATGGATTTTGTGAGTCTAGTATTGGTTTGATGAGGGGGTATCTGACTGGCGGGTCTCAGCAGACTTTCTCTGGAGGAAGATTATCTGACCCATTAAAAATGGAACATGGAGTGTCGCAGGGATCCATTCTAGGTCCTTTGCTTTTTTTAATATATATAAATGACATTGAAACAGCGATAAACAATAAATCAGTGATATTTGCCGATGATACTACAGCTGTAGTGAGAAATGATAGTTTCAAACAAATTTTAATTGCAATGCAACAGTCAATAGTAGGTTTGGAGAGTTGGTTTAATGTCAATAAGCTTTTTTTAAACATGTCAAAGACAGAAAAAATAATATTCAGTCTTCGAGAGATACATCGGGAGGTTGTGGTGGATAGATCCATAACTGATTCTGTGAAGCTTCTCGGTGTATGCCTAGATAGTACTCTTGTCTTTGACATCCATACAGAACAATTGGCTAAAAAAATATCTCGAACAATTTTTCTGTTAAAAAACTTAAAAAAGACTGTTGAAAAGAGGATCTTAATTAAGGCTTATCATGCATTATTGCAGATACACTGCAATTATGCCTTTCTTGCTTGGGGTCACAAGCAGAGAGGATCTTCAGACTCCAGAGGAGGGCTGTTCGAGTTGTTCAGGGTTTGAGTTTCAGGGCAGATGTTAGAGAATCATTCGTACAGTTGGGCATACTAACCTTGCCATCTATGTTTCCTAGCATGCTTAACCCATGTTAAAAGGAACATTAATAAATACGTTCTCTGCTCTGAGGGTCACGCCCATGACACTAGATACAAACATGACATTAACATAGAGTTTTTAAGATTAAGGAGATCATGTATAAGTACAAATAATTTCGTACCAAAATTCTTTAATAAGCTTCCTTTGCACATCAGAGGTCTAAATCTAAAGTCTTTTCTTGCAGCTGTAAAAAAGTATTTGTTAACCCAAGCTTTTTATAGTATAAAAGAATTTTTACATGCCAATGTCAATATTTAGAATTAATCATTTTGCTGCTACCAAAGTAATGGTTATTATTGTACTCAATGTTTATTGTTTTTTTAAAAAAAATTTTATTTTATTCTTACAATCCACATTTTTTGTATTAGTATATAAGATTTATACTTTTATTGATGATCACCAGCATCACCTACATTTCAAATGAATATATTCAATTAAATAGGTAGCAAAATAATTTCCACTTTTTGTTTGACTGGCATCATATGATAGCTTATTAAAAACTAAGATAGGAATGTAAAAGTTATTTTGCTCTAGGTTCAACCGTTCAGGTGCTACGACGGCTCAAAGAAACAAAAATGTCAATTTTCAAACATCAATAAATCAAAAAAACAGTTGAAGATAGACATATAGTACCCTTATTAAAAAACACTTAGAATTGAGCCTAGAATCCAAAAATGTAATATTATATAGGGTGTTCAGTTTAAAAAACACAACATCTATGGCGTAAGTCTTTCGTTTCTCATTCAACTGTTTCTTTGTTACGATTTTCGAATTCTCCGAGCTAAAATACATCGATTGGCTATTTTCAATTTCTTGAGAAATACGGGGGAAGTCAAAAAAATACCGTTTTCCTCCACAATGGAAGACCCTGCACATACATTAAAAAAGCATAGGATCGAATTGATAACCTTCTCCTTTTTTGAAGTCGGTTAAAAAAAATAGGCCTGCTTTCGAATTTTCAGGAGGTTTGACTTTCCACATACAGGTATAACAATTATTTTTAGAATTAAAAACTACACTGTTCATACAAAAAAGATACAGAATGTAAGAAATCGTGGTTCTTGGGATTAGACCGTGTCAAATTGGAATTACTATCCGACGTTTCGCTGAATTCACTGTTCAGATCTCGTGAAGTAAAGATCCCTGAAGATGCCTCGTGCAATCGAAGGCGAAACGTCGGATAGTAATTACAACTTGACACGGTCTAATTCCAAGAACCATGATTTCTTAATTGACCAAAGCCGTGAAAGCTTCCATTCTATGTTATACAGAATGTAATTTTTCACTGAATAAAAAAAAATGATGCGTAAATGAAGAAAATAACAATAAAATATTCAGTCAATACCTTCTCACTCAGGACTTCAAAGATAACATTCAAGTTCCTCTTTAGAGCAATTTCATAAACCAGGGATATTGGAGATTTGAGTTCAGCATTAACATCATTTTGTATAGAGTTAGGAGGCTGGTCTGCCAGCTGTCCATTTTCACTTCCATTATTGTCGGAGCAGTCAATGCCGCCCAGTTGTTTGATATGGTCGATAGCTTTTGCCGCCGCATCATGTCTTGCAGCTTGCGCGGTAGGGCCATGACCTAGGAACATACATTGATTAGGACCATTCAAGGATCAGTCACAATATCTAGATACAAGCTTGGTTTTCTGGTTAAGAGCAAGGGGTTTGAAACAGTGCCGTCCCACAATGGAATGGGACAATGCATTTAAATGGACACAGGGTAAATGCAAAAGTTATTATTTTGCAGAAATTATTTTATAATTTATCTATATATATACTTTAGGAACAGTAAACAAAACGTGTATGTAATTTTAAATTTCTTTACGAAACTGAAAGACTAAAATCAGAAGGTATATTTGAAAGCCTATCAAAAAACTAATAATTTATATTATGTCCTAACACTGGAACCTGTGGTGGAAGATAGATCACAATACAAGAGTTCTAACCACACTACACCACAACTTGTTACGTTCTGGACGCGCGTTTCGCTAACCAAGTTAGCATCATCAGCAGATAATATAAACTAAAGTAACTTATCCTAACCGAGACTATTTATAGGTAAATGTGGCCACACTTGGTTGCACCCGAAGAAGGGACCACATTTAACTATTTCTATACTCTCAAATGCAGCCAATAATCTATTATTAGATACATTTTTAATCAACTTAAGATTATTTATTCCTATTTGGTGATTGTCTTCCAAAGCATGTTGGGCAACGCTTGACTTTTTTGTTCTTCCGTATCTTAAATGTGCCATGTGTTCTTTAAAACGAATGTTGATGGATCGTTTAGTTTGCCCAACATATTTTAGATCGCAGTCATTACAGCTAATTTCATAGATGCCACTCCTCACGACGACTTTCTCTTCAAGTTTCCAAGGAGATTTTTGAAACTTTCTCCGTTTTGTAGGCTACTCCAAAACCTACGTTTTTAAATACTTTTTCTTGACCTCTCGTATATCTGGGATCATATGGGAATACTATGAACTTATTGGGAGCCTCAGGTGCTTGAAGAGTAGTGGCATCTTTTAACATTTTCTTATGCTTATGTCTATTTACTAATTTATGTACAAAATTACCATTATATCCATTACTTTTAGCTATATTTTTAATCCGATTCATTTCATGGTTAAAACGTTATTTACTTAATGGAAAATTGACTAACCTGTGAGTTAAGAAACGAAATGCTGCCATTTTGTGTTGACGGCAATGAAATGAATCGGATGTTATATACCTATCAGTATCAGTAAATTTCCTATAAATATCATATTCTAATTTATCGTTATTTCTAATAACTAACGTGTCAAGAAAAGGTAATTGCCCACTCTTCTCCTTTTCGTACGTAAAATTAATGGAAGGATATTTATTGTTTAATGTTTCTAAAAAAGTGTCCAAATTTTCTATTTTAGTATCAAAAATAGCAAATATATCGTCTACGTATCTATATCACACCCTTGAGAAATACTCCAGTTCTTTTTTGTATTGGGTTTCTAATCTACCTAGAAAGAAATTTGCAATAAACGGAGATAAGCAATTGCCCAACGCAGTTCCCTCAAGTTGTTTATAATATTTATTGTTGAACTGAAAAAAAATTTGATTCATACATAATTTTGTGAGAAGCAAATATTCATCAATAATTTCTTTTTTCAAATTATTGATTTCAAGTAGTTCCTTTAGGTACTCTAAAGCTAGTGGTATGGCTACACTAGGAAACAACGAGCTTACATCAAAATATATTAAAATTTCACCTTCTTTTAAGTGAACATTCTTAATTTTATCTAAGAATTCTAACGAGTTAGTAACCTCAAAGTTATCGTACGAGATATTTAATTTGCTGAATGCTTCTATAAACCAGTTTGAAATATTGTTTTCAATCAAGTCGTAAGGACCAGCTTGAATCAAATTGTCTACTCTTTCAAAATAATCTGTTTTGTCTAGTATAGCAACTTTATTTCCTTTGTCAGCTTTTAAGAATATTTTTATTTAAGTTTAAAATTATGTATGAATCAAAATTTTTTTCAGTGCAACAATAAATATTATAAACAACTGAGGGCACTGCGATGGGCAATTGCTTATCTCCGTTCCTTGCAAATTTGTTTATGGGTAGATTAGAAACCCAATTCAACAAAGAACTCAAGTATGTCCCAAGGGTGTGGTATAGATACGTAGACGATATATTTGATACTAAAACAGAAAAGTTGGACACTTTTTTAGAAACATTAAACAATAAATATCCTTCCATTAATTTTACGTACGAAAAGAAGAACAGTGGGCGATTACCTTTTCTCGACACGTTAGTTATTAGAAATAACGATAAATTGGAATTTGATATTGATAGGAAATTTATTAATAATGATAGGTATATGGCATCCGACTCATTTCATTGCCGTGAACACAAAATGGCAGCATTTCATTTCTTAACTCACAGGTTAATCAATTTTCCATTAAGTAAATAACGCTTTAACAATGAAATGAGAATCGGATTAAAAATATAGCTAACAGTAATGGATATAATGATAATTTTGTACATAAATTAGTAAATAGACATAAGCATAAGAAAATGTTAAAAGATGCCACTACTCTTCAAGCACCTGAGGCTGCCAATAAGTTCATAGTAATCCCATATGATCCCAGATATACGAGAGGTCAAGAAAAAGTATTTAAAAACGTAGGTTTTGGAGTAGCCTACAAAACGGAGAAAAGTCTGAAAAATCTCCTTGGAAACCCTAAAGAGAAAGTCGTCGTGAGGAGTGGCATCTATGAAATTAGCTGTAATGACTGTGATCTAAAATATGTTGGGCAAATTAAACGATCCATAAACATTCGTTTTAAAGAACACATGGCACATTTAAGATACGGAAGAACAGAAAAGTCAAGCGTTGCCCAACATGCTTTGGAAAACAATAACCAAATAGGAATAATCTTAAATTGACTAAAAATGTATCTAATAATAGATTATTGGATGCATTTGAGAGTATAGAAATAGTTAAATGTGGCAAGTCGGGTGCAACCAAGTGTGACCACATTCGTCTCGGTTAGGATAAGTTACTTTAGTTTATATCATCTGCTGATGATGCTAACTTGGTTAGCGAAACGCGCGTCCAGAACGTAACAAGTTGTGGTTTAGTGTGGTTAGAACTCTTGTATTTTGATCTATCTTCCACCACAGGTTCCAGTGTTAGGACTTAATATAAATTATTAGTTTTTTGGCAGGCTTTCAAATATACCTTCTGATTTTAGTCTTTCAGTTTCGTACAGAAATTTAAAATTAAATACACGTTTTGTTTACTATTCCTAAAGTATATATAGAGATAAATTATAAAATAATTTATGCAAAATAACAACTTTTGCATTTACCCTGTGTCCATTTAAATGCATTCTCACATTCCATTGTGCGACGCCTGTGATGTAGTGTGGTTAGAACTCTTGTATTTTGATCTAATAATTTATATTACTAATTTTTGATTAATATGATGTATGTACTGGCCAATTAGTCACTTTTCTTATATATCATTACTTAATTAGTAATAACAATTCACCACATCCCGTTATTATACTTCGAATAATTTACCACTAATTTTCAACTTGCATTTAAAAAAAAATGCTTAGAATTGCACTGTCTTTCTATACAGGGTTACCCAGAAGTCAGGCATAAAATTCAAAAAGTTTTGGCGAAAACGCTTATACAGGTATATTGATTTAGGTTTAAACCTACCTTTTTATAATAAATTGAGACATTCGTCTTTACCCTCCAGCTACAATCACTTTTTATTTTTAAATAACAACCTATGTCCTGTGGAGGCTCATTGAAAAGCTCTTAAAAAACTGTATACATCTAATATAAATAATAAATGCGTCAAACATTATTAAATCATTTCTCTCCGATAGATTTCAACGTGTGAAAATTGATCAAAATTTTTCTGATTTTCTTAAAGCTGATTCTGGGGTTCCCTAGGGCAGCATTTTGGGACCTTTTTTATTTAGTATCTACACAAGTACTTTCCACAGATATTTTAAATACTGCCAGTATCATCTTTACGCCGACGATACCCAAGTGTATTTATCTTTTAAACCTTCTGACTATGAAGAAGCTAATATTAAGATCAACTCCGATTTAGACGAACTATTTAAAATATCCTCTAAACATATGCTAAATTTAAATCCGTCTAAGCCACTTGTTCTTTTATTTGGTAATAAAAGTATTCTTAATGACATAAAGCCAGAAGTCGATATCAAAATAGGAAACCAAGGCTTAAATATAGTTGAAAGCGCAAAAAGTTTAGGTCTCGTCTTGGATTCACATCTTCGATTTAGTCCTCATATTTCTTATATTCTTAAAAAAACATATTGCTCTCTCAAATCGCTATACCCGCACAGACATTATCTTGACCAATCTATTAAAAAGGAGCTCTGTGATTCATTAATATTGTCACATTTTAATCACTGGGATCATATATAGGGTCCGTGTTTGGACAGTTATGATTTACGTAGAGTTCAAAAAGTGCAGAACAGCTGTATTCGATTTATATTTGGTATCAAAAGAAGTAACAGAGTATCTCACAAACTTAAAGAAATGTCGTGGTTAAATATGTATAACAGACGTAAGCTGCATGCCTTGTGAACAAAATCGTTTTGTGTTGTATCATCATTTGAATTTACGCAGGAATACCTTAACAATTCCACGTCATAAAACTGAAATATTTAAGAGATGTTTCTCCTATAACATTGCGTTAAATATAAATTCGTTATCTCTAGATTTATCACAAATGTCCTAATCTCCTATGTCATTACAAAGTTTTAAAAAGAAAACTACTACTCAGTTACTCAATTCTCAGTAGCTTTTGAAATACTCTAAACTTCATTCTTCTTTCTTTGTATTTCTGTCCCCCCTTCTTTTCTCCTTTTTTCCTCTTCTTCTCTTTATTTACTAATAATGTAATCTTAGTACAATTATGTTATTTATTTATTATTTAGCTAATAAAATGTATTGTTTAGTTATAGCCGCATTTACCTTATTTTTATGATTTACATCTTTGTATTTTTATTTGTATACATATGGTAAATAATAAACGTTATTATTATTATTATTATTATATCATTAAAACATCAATACGTTTTGTATAAGGTTTCTAACACTGTTCAACTGATCACAAACTACAGATTCTCTCCTTTAAAAAACCATTGAGCAATTATAAAAAACCCAAAAAAACATTTAGGGAAATGAAGTTTTAAATAATCAACAGGTAAAACGAGATCTTTATAGTTTAAGTTTCAATCTCGAGGCTTTTACCGATCCTACAGCCCTGTATGATGCTCTCGTATCTGTTTTCAGGACCAACACTCACATCAAAGAACTGAACTGAACTATTGGAGGTTCGAATTACGTTACAAACAGGGGGCAAAGAGAAATGTTATTACAGGAATTATTATAAAAACAAATATAAAGAAAATAACAAGAAGGTAGTAAAACAAATAAGGTGGGAGAAGAAAAAACTATACCACTCACAATGTGAGAGAAATATTGGGAATTAGAGAAGAACTTGGAGAGTGATCAATGAAATAGTGTACAATCAGAGCAATGAACGTAGTGAGAAGTCTCTCAGTGTTGACGATAAACGGCAACATTTTAACTAACAATCTTGATGTGGCAAGTGCAGTCAATGATTATTTCATAAATATTGGAAGTGATTTATCCAGGAACATTCCAAATACTCCCTTGCAGAATGTAGAAGAGCAACCAAATTCCTCTTTTTTTCTGTCGCCTGTGACGTATTTTGAAGTGGAATCAATCATCTGAACGCTGGACAAGAATAAAGCCAGTGGCATGGATCGAATTAGTGTTTGTGACATTCAAACTTCAAACATTATTCTTGCCAAAGTAATAAATGTGTTCATTGAAACTGGTATAGTGTACGATAAGCTAAAAGTAGCCAGAGTTCGACCACTGTTCAAGAAAGGAGATAGTAAGCAGGCTTCAAATTATAGACCAATATCTGTGCTACCTGTGTTTTCAAAGATCTTTGAAATCTGTATGAAAGACCGACTCCAAAAATATCTAGATCGTAAAAACTTTTTATGTAAAGGTCAATATGGTTTTTGTAAGAATAGTAACACCGAGGTAGCAGCAATTGATTTAATTTCTGATATTCAATGTAAAATAACTAGTGGTTTGATATGCGCCCTTGTTTCGCTAGACTTGCAGAAAGCATTTGACACAGTCGACCATAACATTTTGCTTATGATTCTGGAACAATTAGATATAAGAGGTATATCTTTAGAATGGTTTAAAAGTTACCTAACAAACAGGCAACAGTATGTTTCTATAAATAGTATAAATAGCTCTTTGCAAACTGTAAAGTGTGGTGTCCGTCACGGATCAATCCTAGGGCCATTGTTATTTTTAGTTTATATCAATCCAGTATCCTTAGTTCTTGGTTAGACAGTCATAAGTTTAAAG
Source organism: Kuschelorhynchus macadamiae (assembly GCA_030620095.1). NCBI lineage: Eukaryota > Metazoa > Arthropoda > Insecta > Coleoptera > Curculionidae > Kuschelorhynchus > Kuschelorhynchus macadamiae. The sequence continues at coordinate 1,203,066 of JAUTXW010004679.1, forward strand.
CATATATTGCAAAATCTTGCAAAAAAAATAATAATAATGTGCTCATCATATTTGCAAATCAACCATTACAAAAAGTCTCTGTTGTTAAATATTTAGGACTTTACATTGATAGCCAGTTATTATGGACTCAACATATAGAACAAGTCAGAAAAAAAATTTCACCATTTATAGGAGTACTATAGAGTTGGCTACTTGTTAAAACGGAGCATACGAAAACAGCTTTACTATGCCCATGTTTTTAGTCACCTTCATTACCTAATATCACTTTGGGGCACCGCTGGTAATTCAGTATTAAGTTCTTTGAGGACTGTTCAGAATAGGGCTCTCAAAAATGTTTTTAGGCTACCATTGAGATATCCAACTCATCTGTTGTATTCTTTAGATAGATTTCTTAAATTAAAAAATAATTATAGTTATAAAATCCTGTTATATATTCATTATATAAATAATAAACAAAAAAAGTCTAGCTTAAACTTTGCATATGTTCAAGACATGCACAGTCACCAAACTCGACAGCAAAACTGTATCTATTAATTAATTAATATTTGGTAGTAGCGGTTGTGAGGTTCTCGTTTCATTAGCTGATGATTGCCTGCTGGGTACAAGTAGACATCATTCAGCATACCACTTTTTAGTACCATGTTTTAAACAGAATATAAACTTAAAATATGATGTTATGTATTATGATTTTAAAAACTGTAATTTTTTGTTGGTCAACGATTATCTTCATAGCATTGACTGGGATTCTGTGCTCGCCTGTAATGATGTAAATACTCTTGTTGAAGTCTTTTATGACTAACTGTATAATGCACTGAATATGTTTGTTCCACTGAGACGATCCAGGTCTTCAAATTTTCCTGTGTGGTATTCTAGAGAACTTCGCAACCTAATAATAGACAAAAAGATTGTCCATCGCCAATTCAAAGAAAGTAACTCGATGACACATTATAATGAGTTTTCAGTACTACGCGAACGTTGCAAAGTCGTTCAGGCCGCGTGTTACACTCAAAACTTGAATCATCTGGAAGATAATATCTCCAACAATCCATCATTTTTTTGGAAGTACGTACATGACGCGTGTAATTCTAGAGCATATCCCAACTCAATGTTTTTTGGAGATGAGTCAGCAGAGAATGGCGCTGACATGGCCAATCTGTTTGCCGAACATTTCTCAACAACCTATATCGAAAGTGATCTTGATTTACCTGATTACTTACCTAAAAGAACAGTTGATATTGATTGTTTAAATGTATCTTTAGTTGAACTCTTTAATGGAATTAGCAATTTAAAACTAAGTTATTCCACTGGACCAGATGGTATTCCATCCGCTTTAGTAAAGAACTGTGTCTACGCTCTGAGCAAGCCATTACAACATATTTTTAACCTTTCACTAAAATCAGGTTGTTTTCCAAATTATTGGAAAACGAGTTTTTTAACACCAATATTTAAATCGGGGAATAAACAGGACATTGCTAACTATCGTGGTATTTCTATTCAATCTGTTATTCCAAAACTTTTCGAAAAAACTTATTACAAATCACTTAGCTTGGAAATGTAAAGAATTAATAATCAAGCAACAACATTTTTTTTCGGGGTAAGTCAACAGTGACTAATTTTCTTACTTACGAACAATACTTGTTGAACGCCTTTGAGAGGAAAGTGTATGTAGACCGTATCTACACTGATTTCTCAAAGGCGTTTGACAGGGTTAACCACAGTCTACTTCTACATAAACTAAAATGTTTGGGTTTTAGCGAATCTGCTATAAGATGGATATCGAGTTTTTTGTTGGGTCGTTGTGTAAAAATTCATAATTACATGTCTAAACAGATACAAGTACTGTCAGGGGTACCACAGGGATCTCACTGTGGCCCTTTATTTTTTAACTTATTTGTGAATGATATTTATTTATGATCTGAAATTATACAAAAGTATCAATAACCAAACTGATATTGATAATTTACAATCCGATCTGAATGGTTTATATTTATGGTCAGAAAAAAATGGCCTATCCTTAAATGTTAATAAATGGTTTTCCATCAGGTTTTTTTCTGAACGAACTTATGTTGAATTCGGTTTTGGAGGTTCGAGACCTGGGCGTCTTATTCTCTAGTGCGTTCGTTCATTGTGTCTTGAATATACGTCCACAGTCTGGTCTCCTTTTTATCAATACCAATTGATGCTCTTGAGTGTTCAACGAAGATTCCTTCGTAAACTGGCATTAAAATCAAATATTAATGTTTACAATGAACTTAATTACTACATCGATTATGGTATTGTAATGACCAGATTTAATATTAAGACTATGAGGGAGAGAAGACTGTGTGCTGACCTAATGTTTATGTTTAAACTATTAAATGGTATATACTGCTGTCCTGATTTACTACAAGATGTAAAGTTTAACACTGTGCGCAGAACTAGGAAAAGTAATTTATTCTTTGTACCGGCACACAGCACAAATTATGGATACCATAGCCCTATATCACGTATAACTCGATTATTCAACAATTTGGGTGTGGATCCCTTTGGTATGAGTTTAACCGCCTTCAAACGTCGATTACCTGTCCTACCTTTACTGTGATATTCAACAACCTATGTGATTCTACTATGTTTTTCTTTTACTTCATTTTGTTTTACTGTAAATTTTGTTTAATGTTTATTATAGATCATGTTTATGTATTATTACAATTTATTATATATACATTTGTGTAAAAACGGATTTTCCGTTGAAATAAATAAATAAATAAATTTGCCACAAATTAAAATAAAGTTAGGTTATTTATCTATTTTCCACCAGGGTATTAAACTACACAATAATTTACCACTAGACCTACAAAATATTGAGAATGGTAAACACTTTAAGTATAAAAGTCAAAAGGTTTTTGATTTCATATATATGAAAAGCTGTAATCATTATGTGCTCCAAATCTTGTAGAAATTAGTTTGTATAAAGAAAAAAAAATTGTGTCATGTTATCTATTGTTATTTGCTATATGTATTTAGACAGAATAAGCTAACTCTTAATATGTATGATTATAATATCGGAATTTGCATATATATATATATATATATATATATATATATATATATATATATATATATATATATATATATATATATTGAAATCAGAAAAAAAAATCTTTAAGAATTCGAGATAAGAGACAGGGTGTTCCATTAAAAAAAATTGTCAACTTGTCAAAATTTGACATTTTCTAAAATACTTCGAATTTATGATAACAAATTCTGATGACCCATAAAAGCCCCGCAACTATACTATTTACACTATTTACGAAATTTCGGTATCTATTCAAATAAGCTCTCTAGGTAGGAACCAAAATATATGGAAAAACCCTGTACATTGACAAGATCTGCAGAATACGCTCTATTAATGTCAGACCTTAAACGACTGAAACTTTACTTTAAAGTTAGACTTCTATTTTTAATGAATTTTCTGCGCCTCTTATCTTTTTTTCTTCAATCCTTAATAATCTGACTAAAACACCATAGAGTTTAGTTTGCTACTCTTTGATGCAATGAAAGATGCCATAATGACATTTGTCATAGCACTCTTAGTTTCTGAACTGCAGAGTGATTTTTAAAATTTGTCGTTTTCAAGCACCCCCTGTATCTCGGTTATTTAAAAAGTTATTGAAAATGTGAAACGGGTCTGTATAGACTATTTGACGTAGAATGCAGTGGCGTACTTATTTTTTTTTCTAAACTCAAATGTTTTTGAGTAATTGACCAAAGTTGTATTTTTTTTATGAGGCACTATATATATTTTTCTAAAATCGAATCCGCTTCTTCATAAGCTTTCCAAAAACACTATATAGTCTATATTTATTTTAACAAATCACGTGACAATTTAGGATTTTATGAAATTTCCGAATTTTAATGATTTTAATTTGAGTTCTTATTGTGACAATTCGTTTATGTACAATGTGTCCGAAATTCGTTATGACAGTATTAGGATATCGGAAACCGTAAGAGATACAAGAAAGTTTATATGGGGAATATTTTAGACAATTGTGTTTGTAAATGAATGCCGTTTTGCTCACGATCCTTTTGGTTTTTGAGATATTTTGAAAAAACCAAAAAACTGCATTTTCGAAAACCCCTCATAATTTCTTTTTTTCAAAATATTTCTAGTCCATAAAAACATTATTAAGGCAACTTTTTATGTAGAATACGCCTGTTTAGTGAGATTTTATTCGCAGCGTTTCGGTTTTATAGAACCAACATCAACTTGGCATTTTCTTATGGCCAGTATAATCGATTTTAACAGTTTCTAAAAGAGTATTTTTTTAGCTTTTCAGCGATGTGTAATACACTGTATAACTAAGTTATTATTAAGATATAAAAAGTGTGCATTGAAAATTAATAAACATTTTTTTGAATTATCCAAATAAGAAATTAAAAACTAATAGGGTTAAATAGCAATATTTTTTAATTCAACATTAAATTTTATAGAAAATCAGTAAGAACTACTCAAGCATTCATACTATGTGCACATGTTCAAATTACCATCCGTAAATAACACTAATTTAACACATTGGGTCAAGTAGGCTTCGCGTTTCAAATAAGTGAATTTTTATAATCTGTCATGTCGTTGAAGTTTTATTCAGCTTCCGTCAATATTTAAATA